>OZ007510.1:6267671-6867671 GCA_963931865.1 Axinella damicornis
TGCCGTTGGCCATCTTGTATGTTTAAGGTTGCCTGAGACCTCCCTACTGCATTATTCCAATGGAGGGTACCGCCCCCTACATTTGAATAATACAGCTGGTCCACTGTTACTTCATTGTGCATTGGTCACAACCTTGTACCCTATCTCCCCTCACAGAACATTCGTGTGGTAGCTCAGTACTACACAAGAATAAGAATGGAGAGAATGGCTGAACTGTTATCCTTATCGCTGACTGTGAGTTGACAACTGTGGGTGTATGTATGTATGCTTGTACCAACTGGTGAGGGACTATAGATGGCAAAATTCAAATGTGGCAGTCGGATGCTAATTTTATTAACAACCAAATATGGATTTGTAGTGGTAAGCACATGCTAGTGACGCCTTTGCAGACCGTCTACTGAGGGAACTGGGGGAAGATATGGCGAGCACAGGCTCAATGCGCGAAGATACCGTTGGAGATGCATGTGAAGGTTAGCTATAAGTAGCAGACAACCATGAACCTCCCATCCGCTTGTACTTGTTCTGGACCAGTTTGCTGCGAAGAACGCTTGGACTCACTCGATAGAAGACAGGTCTGCCTGTACATCTCCGCTTCGATGAGTTGTACTCTCACTAGAATCAACACACACCGTAGTTTTAATGTAAGTTTGTTTCCTCTTTCATCATATAATTATAGAGCTACTGTATTTATAACAAATCTGCCATGTTTCGAAATTTCGCTGTCTATACTGTGCACATGTGAAGCCACATGCTCCAGGCTGGCTCGATGCGCTCCTGACTTGACATAGCGTCTCCTGGATCAATAGTTGGTCTTTGCAAACTAGTGAATAGAAGTCTGTCCATAACATACTAATGCGATGTGTTAGTTTCTCACTTCACTGCAATGAAGTGATCTGGACTTGTACTACTCCTGGTGATGTGTTAGTTGTCCCCACTCTATATAAGTCCCGTTGCCAGGGCTGGCAGCTGTTTTGGGCAGGAAATGAGTCCACCATTTAAGTCAGTAAAGCTTATCGTCTTGAAATAATGCTCCTGTTGAGACTTGCTATTGGTCCCCCTCCCCTCTCCGGCAACGAAAGTGGGTAGTAACAGTCATTGGAAAATGGCTTGAGTTGATCACATAGTGAACTGACTAGACAGCTAGCTCAGTGATTGGCTCCGCCTAGTCCCCCACCCCCCCCCCCCCCCCCCCCCTCGACCCTGCCACCCTGAATCGTTTTATTAATAGACAGGGGAACTTTCCCAAATTTTGTGAGGTAGCTGCATGGCCTAGGGGACACTACAACCTGTGTATAGTGCCATTGGGACAGTGAGATTTAGGACCCCAAAGAGTTAGCCTTACCTTCCGAACCAACATAGTCGATGAATCGATTACCTGTTTGCCATCTGTTTGTCTGTTTGTACCTCTCCAGGAGTCAGAGGAGTTCCTTTCACAGTTAGTGACAAAGAAGACCATTTTTGCTCGAATTGATCGCCCAGCTGGGATTGTGAGCTTCAGGGAGGCTCAAGACCCAAATGAAGTGCTGAATGAGTGGTCATCGAACCTCAGTTCCCTTATGTCACTAGTCAGTAAGACAACTCACCTCATCAACAAAGAAGAAATGGTGCATGCATTAGCAAAGTAGTCGTTGTTTAGGCTTCCTCTTTGCACAAGCATTGTTGTGTGCACATCTAGGCATTTATTCAAACTCATTCTTCTCAAGTGTACTATAGCCATAGACAGGGCAGTCACTGCCGGTGACTACCGACAGTGTACATGTATGTTTGCCTCCAGAGATGATGATATTGATGTGTAATGGCTAGGTATATATACATACGTACATGTAGCAATTTTGTCATCTGTCTAAGTATTGTTCTGCTGCTCCTGAAGTTACCGTCCTCTATAGGAGGCTGCTTAATGACTCCTCAAGATGTGGATGCAATGAAAATCCACTCACAAATGCATGAACATAACCTATGTAGGCTAAAGGTCAGGTGCACATCAGGGACTTCACTTCAACCCATAAACATACTGGTGTGCTTTGAGTTCTTATTTTGATGTTTGATCAATGCAAGTGACCTGAAAACCCTTGTATGACTCCTTCCAAAGTAAGAACATGAAGTGCAGACGTGCTTGGCTGAAGGACTGCAGGCTGCTACATAGCTAGGTGGGAAATAGTATAGAGGGCCTGTTGCTGCTTTGAAACACAGCATTGTAGTTATGGGGGGGGGGGGGGGGGGGGGGGGGGGGGTTACACTTTGGTTCTCGGCCCTTCGATTGGTGGAGGGGCCTCGATCGGCTGGAAACTGACCATACTGATATATAGTCATACTACGTGTGGCATTTCCACATGGAGAAATTGAGAGGAAAAAAGATAAGAAAAATACCTCCCTACAAGAAAGGAACCTATATAGCAGCCTCCCCCCACAAAACAGACAAAAAAAAACAACAAAAAAACCTAGTCTCCCATCCACACCAAAGTATGCTGCCCCAGGAGTGTTGGATGGGCGTGACTGGAATCACAGGAGGCCAACCTGCTTTGCCCAGAACCAGCATCCTGGTGTTAGGCTGGGAGTCGATGTGTACGGAGTGGCCCAAACCCCCAATTCAATTATTGGGGAGGCAATGCTCAGACCCCAGTCTGCTAGACGATCATGAACGCGCCAACTCGACTTTCTGCCAAAACTTGGTACAAAGATTTAATTCACAGTACAGACTGGGGTAGCAGTACATAAATTAGCAGAAAGAATAGAAGAAAAGAACAAGCCTACCAATAGAAAAAAAAGAAGTCCATATGGAGAAGTTGAGAGGAAAAAAGTCCATATGGAGAAGTTGAGAGGAAAAAGAAAAAGGAAAAAAGCCTACCCAATAGAAAGAGAAAAAAAAAAAAGAGAAAGAGAAAAAAAAAGGAACAACCTAGCAACACACCCATCCCTCCGTGAAAGGTCAGACACCGAAGTGTGCTGCCCCAGGAGCGCTGGATAGGCGTGTCTGGAATCACAGGAGGGCTAACCTGCTTTCCACCAGACACCTTTAGCTTCGGTGGTCAGATGGGAACCGGCGTACTCGTGCTGCTAGGCGGGGAAGTCGAGAACCGGTATGTACAGAGTGGCCCAGACTCGTACTCGGTTATTGGGGAGACGAACACTCAGCCCCCAGGCTGTAAAGCAAGTGCTTAGCGAGTGTGCCATCCCGACATCCCGCCAAAACTTGGTACAAATTCAGTATTTATAACCTAACCGGATGTATTCTGTTGCGCATGCGCGTGCCACCTGACCTTGACTTCCCGCCAAAATATTCGAAACTAGCCACGGACGGGCCCGGGCTGTGGCGGTCTTCTCTGTGAAGAGGCAAGGACAATTCGACGTTAGTTGGAAGAGACAGTGGGCTTTCCATGAATTCTGTGAGATAGACATGAGCTTTGGAAGGAGGGTGAGGCCCGAGTCAGTTTTCCGCTTTGTATTAGCTGTTTGCTTTTCCTGTTATTAGTGTTGGGCCTTAGAATTTGAAGTCATGCATAACACAGTATACATTCGGACATATTCTACCCAGAAAGACAGTTAGTCATAGGCTTCTCCCTTCCGTCAGCAGCATACATGTAGCATCATGGTATTACAGTCCTGTTAGCAGCATGGAGTCACTAACGAAGTTTTGAGTCAGCACTGAACTGAGTTGGTGGGCCGGGCAGGCGAAAAGAAGCATGGAGGGTCTGAGACTGGCACTACTATGAGTTCTTGGTTGTAGCTGGGTGGGCCATTTCTTTCCTCCTTTTCACAAAAGCGCTGAGAAAACCAGTCTCAAACTCAATAGCTCTGCAGAACCTCCAAGGGGGTGACATTCCCATAGACGCCATAGTCATAGCTGTGACCTGGGTCAAGAAATCTTGACTGTCATTTTGACCACTTGATATCTAAAGACTCTCATAGCAAGAAGACTCTTGACCATTTGCATTTCAGCTGTTGACCGTATGCACATTTTGCCCTGGACCCAATTGTTATATGGAAGAATGCATAGCGACTCCACCCCTTCCTTAGTATTACAAGTCAAGGTGCCCAGTACATACGTACGAGCTGTGACAAAAGGGGTACCCCCTTGACCTCCCGTAGGCACACATCCACACAATCAATCACTTTAGGCTCACATCCACACACTTCAAAACTACCACAGTGCATGCATGCGAATTCAGCTGTGAATTGTTTAAGTAAATACCATATTAAGGGGTTATGACTGCTAACTAAATCAATGCTAACTATAATTATATGCTCAGCTTTGTATGTACCTAAATTTCTGAAAAACAGTGGTGTCACTTACGGTACTTCCGTAGCTGCGTTTTGGCTTCCTGAGACGCAGAAACCAGCAACAGAAAGGTTTCTGATCTCAGCTTCAATTTTAAAGATGTGTACTGTACACAGCACATGGTTCACATGCACCTCACTCATTCACGCGCACACACACTCCTCCACACACATACACTCATACACCACACACACACACACACACACACACACACACAACATGAAGGGGAGACTGGAGCCAGCAGGACTGACCCTCGCCCAGAGAACAGGCAACAAGAAGGTGACACTAGTCGACAACCTGGACTGCTATATACCTCATCCCTCCAGCAGAAATTGTCCACAGAACTGCATCTGTTAGCACAACAGGTGACCAATGAGGTTGTCTAGGTGTCAAGAGGACATGATGACATCATCATTGCAGCAGAGGCCGAGGAGCCGCAATGACCATGATGTCATCATGCGCTCTTGTGTCTATTGTACCTGATTCAAGTCAAGGTGCTTCTTTTCACTGCTATTTCGGTTATTTCCTAGTTTTCGTGACTAGTCATAACATTGGCTCCACCAGTCTTCGTGGTCACAGGGTCCTTTCAAGAACAGGAAACACGAGATGACTGCTAGAAACCGGTTTTATTCCAGCATTTATATAGTTCTCAGATGTCTTTACTATTGTTTTATCTAGTTAAATTTGGCTGCACCTCTTCGCAATCAAAGTTGTTGTATACGGGCATACATGAACACTGTATACGCTGTAGCACATGTTCGCCCCTAATGCCCTAGCTATTGCAGCTGCAGGGTGGTGCCCAACAAGGAATCTTGATGTCCTGCCTTGTATTGTCTGTCCGAGGCTGGCGTTCACGAGGTAGATGATCAATACCGTTCCTTGTTCACAGTGCCGGGGACAGATGGACTATTATAATTGTTGGGCACCACCTCCCATGTGTCTACCCTCTGTGTACCTGACGTCATTGCATGTGACCATATCTCCCAGGCCTTCCCCACCATAATTCATACTGGAAGCGATCAAATGATGGCGGTGGGAACGGCCTGGGAACAAGGCTAGTGGCAAATGCCGTTGGACAAGGTATCCATCTCTAGTGTTGGTAACAATGGTAACCATGGTAACCATGGTATTGGTGGAAAGGAGGTAGTTCCCTCTGACCAGTGGGATCGGCTCCATTCCAATACTTGTTGTGATCTAAACATGCACCATGGTGATGAATCTGAATGTTACCTGCAGTGAATGACTTTCCCAGGAGACCCAGTGCACGGCAGGTGCTAGTGCAGGGAAGCTCATGGCAAGACTTCGATGAGGTACAGTCATCTAACTATGCACACAATCTGTTATGCTATTTACCCTGGGAAGTGTGGTCAAGGTGGAGCTACGACTAAATTTCCCCATGATTACACAAGTAAACATAGTAGATATCCGACTTCTACCGCAGTACTAGTGAATGTGGGGAAATTTCCCATAACCTCCAAGTCAACATGGTAAGTATCTACCGCAGTACTAGTCATAAGAATCACTCTGTTTCGAGGGTAGGTGGGAGATGAGACTGGGCTTTTGTGTTGTTGAGTGTCTTTGTCACTGACAGCAGCTGGATCAACGAGTTTTATTCTTATCCTTCCCAATAACAGTCATACAACTACCTTGACTGAATCCTCTATTTACCAACTAGACTGACATTAAATTTGCTCCAAATCTTCTTAATGGGGCTGCATAACGTGACTGCTAATTTCTACACTGTACAGATTTTCTCAGATTGTCTCTGTAATCAGTACGCACAGTCACCCACACACCACTCACACACACACACCCGCACACACACACGTGTACCTACATCACAGATCGCTATGGCCTGCCACTGAAGCACATTGAAGTGGTCGACAAACTGAAGCCGAGTGCTCCCAAAATTGCATGCAACGTACTCTCATCAGAATGTCAGAATGTACTTCAGGTGGACCTGGGAACGAGGCTAACTCTGTAGGTTCAAGAACGTAATTCGATCTGTCAGCATGCAATACAAGCAACAACACAACTCTGACATCTGCAGTACCACCTTACATTACAATTGAGGTATGTCAGACCTCGCACAATTTCTAACGATTCATACACCTTATTCATACACACAATGCAATGTAATTATATAAGTGGAGAACAAGCTGGGTACTATATGCCTCCACACACAATAGTACAGATCTGTAATCAGACTCAACATTGTTGCTCGGGGCCTGCATGACAAGTTTACGTTTGTTAGGAATGACACTCATTTCAATTTATGCAAACAATTCATTGATAGCTTTCAGAGTGCCCATGGATAGAGCTAGGGACTGGAGTAATTTCTTGCATGCATACTCTGAGCCTGCATGGAAGTACATTGTCAATTGAAATTGAATTGCACATAACAGTCTGGTGTTCTGAATGTAAAGTAGTAGTTAGCTGCAGGGCAAAACCTCCTTGCAGCAATCTCCACCAAATACGTCCACATCACCAGCCCCGTTCCCACCGTCAACCCAGAAATGGTGAACAAGTGTGCTGCCTGAGACCCGAATGGCTGTACAATATACATCATTGCTGTTAAAGAGAAGATAAAGTTTCACTGAACAAAGAAGCTTCTCAAATGTATACTTTATTATGGAAAGAACAGTCAGTTTTCAATCCCATATATCTGGTTCCAGCTATTGCATATAGCCCTGTGGGCTAATAATCAGAGGTACATAGAATTTCAGTTCGTAGCTGGTCCTGACAGCTGCATCAAGTTATTCTAAAACAGACCATCATAAAACCCTAGAAACAACAGTGAACAAAACACAAGAATAAGACAAGTAGTGATGTACCTCCAATTCCTGCAAACAGAACAAGGAAAACGGGGGCAAAGAACCCGACACCCATTGAGACATGGTAGTCATGAAATATAGAGGACACCAGGAACACAGGGAAGATGGCTACCAGAGGGCTGTGCACCACCTACACAGAATTTAACACAAGCCATTTACAATGTTCTTTCAATTGGGGTTTAACACAGAGCTATTGCTTTAGAAACCAGGGCACCCTGGAACACATGCCCAACATCAGTACCCAAGACTGCCGAGTAGCTTTTAATGTGGCTCACCTTTCTCAGATCCTGGTAAATATAGACATGCAACCACTCATAGACAGGCATGTTCCATTTCCGGTAATAGGTGGCAAAGTTCTTACAGTTCCACCAATCTGTGTAGAATTGTCTGTCAGCAAAGCATGTAATCTCTGCCCCAAAGTTCATCCACGTTTGTAGCAGGCAGGCATGGGACATTGCTATTGCCACAAAGCCAAGCAAAACACAACAAATCAAGCTGTCAACAAGCATGTCCAGACTGTGGGAAAAATGTGTGATAACAAACAATAAACAACAATAATAACACTAATAACACTAATAACATTCCCCACCTCCTGGGGGTGAGGTTACTTTCATGGAAGGTGGCAGACAGGTTTGCTCTGTGCATGTATCTCAGTGTTATGTGGTAAGTTATACCAGTGAAGCAGTTACGTATTGAACCTTGCTGTTGACTAGCTTCCAAGCCTAGAGGCGGTCAGTTGCTGGAGACAGGGATAATCACGACTCAACATGTTAAACTCACTGGAATGACTTGGGAAAGAGGACATCCTTGAAAATCACCAGTCCATAGAAGAGTATGGAGATGAACTGTAGTTGGGAACAATGATAGTCTCAGAACTGGTTTATAACAATGTGTGCTTCACACACCTGTAAGAAATAGACCACTGCTTTCCACCAGTTGATGGAACCACTCTCCCTGTATGCTAGCATACATTTCACATTAGTGCTATACACATGATCCATCTCACCTGGGGTAGTTGTCTCTGTACAGCAGGGTAGGAGAGAATAGAAAGTACAGATACTGTGAGAATGAGCCCACCTGGGGCTCCATCTGCCCAGCATACCACACCGTAGGACCTGTAGCGTGCATGTGTGTGTTACCAGTGAATTGTCTATAGTCTCTCATACCGACTCCCTCCCACTGCAAGAAGGCTAGCAACTCCCTTTGAACACAAGGGCAGTTATCCAGAACATTGCTCATAGTCAATTACCATGAAAGTGGGCAAAACAGTTGAGAAACCTGTCAGTACCATGCACTCACGACTACATGGTGCTTCCTTGTTCAAAGAAGTAGTGAAGCCACATGAGATAATACTTGCTGTATAGGCTTCTACCGGAAAGTATGGTCAAGTACGTGAGATAATCAGCCAGCAAAATTCTATCACTTTATTCACCAGACCCTCCTACTCATGTGTATACTGAGTGTTTGGAACGAGACAAGTAGTCCCCAGAAATTGTCTGCTGACTTCCATAGGTACATTCACTAGGTGATGACCAACTGTTGGATTCACAAATTTTCAGTTCTGAATAATAACTCCTGTCAGGATAGCGTAAACCATCAATTATCGGCATGACTTTATTATCGGCACCCGGCATACCAATTATCGGCGCTTAGTAAACGGAGAGTACACGGCGAAAATACGGATTCCGTTCGCCCTACGTCATCGTCGCGCAAGCTGTTTACAAGACTAAAGCTTTGCAGAAGGTTTGTCTTTGTTTAAAACGTTGTAACTGGGTGTTATTTACTGTCCTTTTAGCCATTTTATGTTGTAGGGCTGTTCATGTCTAATCAAAAGTAGGGTAGGGGGAGACCACGACCTTGGATCCTCCCCCGCGACTGGTTCTGACTTTTGAGGACGACTAGTATGACTGTGCTGGATCAGAATGGGTGGAGTGCGTGTGCAAGAGATGGCTCCACGAATGTGCCAAGTACTGGATGTGGAAGAAAGAGAATTGTTTTGCTTTTACTGTGTAGTGTGATGAACGAATTTTATTCAAAAATTCATATATTGAAGGGGTTGCATGCTTTGGTGGTTTTTTTTCACTGGGTGATAGATAGAATGGCCATGAACCTGGGGGATTTATGGTGGATTTTTGTGGCCTTCAGGGGATGGAGGTGAGTCGATGCTATCAGCATGTGCCGATAATTGACCCAGGATTATCTATGGGAGTACTAGGCAGTGACGATAATACGTACAGGGTGCCGATAATTGATTTGCGTGAGGTTGCATTCGCTAGTGCACCGCTAAAAGCCGGAAATACGTAACAGCTTTAAAGGTGGTAGGGCTAATAGAGGGCGTGACGGTCTATACGTCGGTGCAAGTTTGGTGTCCTGGAACCGTTCCTAGACGATGCTGCAAATCATGCAAATTCAGGTGACGATAATTGGTGGTTTACGCTACCTGATTTGTCGTCTTTGTTCCATGGGTATATGACCTTGTATGCATTCTCACGGATGAATGAGTAGCTTTTCATACAAAGCCTCATCTGAAGGGGAGAGAGGTTATCATATGAACCTATGTATTTACAGCAGCATGTTACCCAGACCACCTGTTCAATTGTTGAAAGTACTCGAAAGAAAGGAGGAAAAGAGAGCGTCCAGATGACTGATACCACTCCGAACCATGAGCCAACGACATAGAAACAATACAGCAGAATGAAGAACACACTCCCACAATGCTGGTTATGCACAGAAGTCCATATCTGGATGGGTGGGAGACAGCTACACAGTTGGTAATGTTCATGACACCAGCAGTACAGTATGAGTGAGGCTGACCTGAAATACAGGATACACAAGAAATGCACCTGCCAACTGCACACCTTCTAGAGCTACGAACTTTGCCACATCTGCATATGACCCGAGGCACAAGTGTAACACTGTCAGATCCACACAGAGCCTGCACAGGAAAACCCAGCATTGGAGCACATCACCATAATTTATTGTATTGACTCAGGACACCGTCAAGGAGCTTGCACTAAGCTATACCTAAGACACTTGGGATCCTGACTCCTGAGGCTAAAATCATCCTGAGTACAAACCTTCCAGCTGTGTATGAATCTCTGATCACCACGCACACGAACAACAACCCCACTTGGACCACAAAAATATTGTACAGGCCACGCACGTGTGGGTCTGTCTCATACAGATGGCTATAGGAATAACAAACATCACCATGGTCATAAAAGCTATCCACAATAGACACATATATTCCAAGTTCTAGGATCTTGTTAATACCCTTGCCAATTCCTCAGGCTAACATTGACCTTGGACAGCTTTGGCTATCAATTCTCAGACCAATGCCTACTTTACAAGGGACGGTCTTGGTTTGAAGACCTTCTCGGAGCTCCCTCGTGCAACCCTGCAGTAACAATGTGCATAACGGAAAATGGAATACACTTTCTGTGATACATAACTCAACTCAGTACATTGCACAACCGTACTGACTACACATAGTACTGAAAATTGCACTATGGCCAGCTGCTTGAACTGGTGAGATTGGCATACCCATATAATTACGCACTTATCAAAGTGGTATCATATAATAAAGTTTGATTGATATAATAGTTTTGGATACCGTCTCTGAGGGGCTAAGATATTCATTGGATGTACATGCAGGGTCGTAGCTACATGACAAAAGTTGTCAGATTGCTTTACCGAGTTTAATGGCATACTGAGGGATTCTCCGGTCAAAAGCCCGCCTCAAAATTGACACCGTCTGCTTTTAAGCATGTAGTTTCACGAAGACTATAGCCATACAATGATGCATAGCCTACACTTTGAGCTCAATTCTATTTTAATTTTCCTCGGCATCCCGTTTCTATTCCCATTTCAGTATTGTAGACATAATATTATTATTGCCAGTACTTATATGGCGAAAGATATTATCGGCTCTGCAGAAATTCCTGTAGAGGATACCAAAAGCGTGCAACGCGCTGGGGTTGTTTGGGTCTGCCAGACCGAGACTCATTGCTGTACGTGTAGATTTCCCAGCTTAGCGAAAGTTAATAGCGGAAGTGACTCGCTGATGCATTGTAGACTCACAAATGAGCGTTCAATGACAGAATACACCTGGTGATAGTAGCCTCGTTCCCAGGCTCTCTCCTCCAAAAAAAAAAACAACAAAAAAAAGGGGGCCGTTGGCAGGTGTGCAGATCTAGAATTTGAGCTCGCTGTTCACTGCGGTTAGTTTGCGGTAAATACTCCGCCATGGTTTGTTTACGGGATTGACAGTTCAAAGGTGAACCGTCCTGTGTCTCGGATCTGGATAAGTCTGGGACCAAGAGAGGACATAACAGCATAGCCGTACTGGTTCTATATCTATGATACCTGCCATGAGAGGCGCATAATTGCTACTACGTATCAACTATGTACTCAGGCTGAGTCTCAGCGCCTTTCTCCTGAAGCGGTGGACTTGAACCTCGACTTCGGACTTGGACTTGCGACTGGTCCTCCATCATTCACGATCTCAATTTCATGTTCTACAACACAATGATTGCAGATTGCATAATAGCCTAAGTGGTCAATTACTTCCATGATCCATGCCAGTAAGTGGCAGGAAGTTACTGAAGACAATGTCCCATTCCAGTACCACACTGGTCTCATTCCAGTCCTTCCTTCCTCCGGTTCCGAGACCCACCCCACCCCCCCCCCCCCCCCCCCGCTCTGGGCTATTCGATCACTGTTGCTGCTGCGCTGCGCTTTTCTCCACCAGCCACTGTCAGCACATGTTCTTGCGTTCATTCGTTCGCCCACGTGGAGTCTGACAGATAATCAGGATCATGTACGTCTTGAGGCGAGACGTTGGACTTGTTGCACGCCTTCGAAGTAACCCCTTTCTCAGGTTCACCAGCTCAACCCCCCACCCCCAGTCTTCAACTGGTGAGAATGGCTCCAGCACCAGTGGCACTGCAAGGCCCTTCAGAGACATCCCAGGCCCTAGAGGGCTTCCATTCATTGGGACTGCTTTGGAGTACGCCAAATCTAGCAATAAGTATAGAATGACTCAAGTAATGGAACAACGAGTGGCTAAGTACGGCACAATCTACCGAGAGAAGATGATTCCAATAATGCCAGAGCAGGTGGTGATATCCAATCCGCAGGATGTGGAGACAGTGTTCAGGGCTGATGGTCCGTGGCCAAATAGACCAGGAGGCGGACACATTATTCGAAAATTAAGAAAAGCTGCCAAGATGGAAGGCGGGATTCTTTTGTCGTAAGTAGTTGTGTTGGAGGCAAAACTGATCATTTGTATAATGCACCCATAAAATTCATTGTAGGCAAGGTGAGGACTGGCATCATCAGCGTCAACCGATGTCAAAGTTCGCAATGGTACCAAGGAAGGTTGGTGAATACCATAGGGGTTTCAATGGCATTACACAAGACCTCCTGAAGAACATCGTTCAGCTTAGAGATCCAGAGACTAAGATTCTCTCTGATGTGCCCAAACTTCTCTTCAAGTGGTCTTTTGAGTGTAAGTATATTTATTCGACGTGGATATTTGTCCATCAGGAAGTACATACTTTAGGTATAGGTAATGGAAATGTGCACGCATCTAGAACTGGCCCTGGCCCTAATATACCCTAACCCATCGCCCTACTTCCTGTCGGACCAATAACCACTTTGAAGTATATTACCAGTACGTAGTACCCAGGATGATGCAGTCATTCTGCAAGCATGATCATTGAAAAGTTCACTCTAGTAGACTATGATAAAATTCTTTCTCCAAGTGGTGCATACGACTATATACATAGCTAAGTAGTCTTCTAACCTCTGCATAGCCTGTTTCCGTTGACTCCTGGAATGTGAATTCGTTGCTCCTGATTCTTTTGTTGCCGGTGTTAATCCTGCCCTGAGCATGTGAGCTTCATGACTTCTACGCAAAATCTCGTGACAGATCGATTGCCATGATCATGCATGACATGCACATACTGGTATCCACACAATCTGTGAAGTGCTGTGTTCATGGCACTGGCTGCATACATAGGCAATGCTTTAACATACTTGTAGGACTCAGAAGAGGTGGTCATCCCTCAGAGGTGGGTATTCATGTGATCTCATCTCCTACAATACATTGGGTTTACTCACAAAGGTGAATAAAACTTTACCAGAATTGTGAATGTTGTAGCCCTACGGAGAGTATGGAGAAATGAGACAGTTAGCACGACTGTGATGCAGGTCCTAACTGGTTGTCAGTTGCAATCATCTGTGACACTATACACTATTACTGTTGGTGATCACAACAGTATAAGGTGGTAATCCTACGTACCTTAGGGACAGTCACTGAGATCACTCTTTCTCATACGTACTCCCGCAGCTGTGGCCTATTTTGTCCTGGGAAAGCGGCTGGGATGCCTGGAAGCTGGACAAATTCCACCTGACTGCAAGGCATTCATAGATTCGGTGAACAGGTCCTTCACCTCCACATTTGAATTGATATTTGCGGTTCCATTTTACCTCTTGTGGGAGAATAAGATATGGAAGGAAGGTGTGGAGTCAATGGCTAGTGTAAACAATCTTGCCATGAAGTTCATCAAGGAAAGGATGCAGGAGATAACGGAGGAGGAAAAACGTGCTTTGGAGAACAGCGAGGAGGTTCCAGGTGAAGTTGACTTCCTGACCTACCTAGTGCATTCGGGAAAGCTGAGTCCAGAGGTTCTGTCTTCGAATGCTGTGGATCTACTGTCAGCTGGGATAGAAACTGTGAGTAAGTAACTATATGTGGTGATTAATGATTATTATGGTCACATGCATCTGCCTAGCTGTGCAGTTGTTACACACTTGCCTTGGAAATGTACACGATCGGCCATAATACGTTTAGTCGTACAGAGTGTAGAACAGCAAGTAGCGAAAACTGTGATTCCCATTATAGTATTAGCCTTTACCAACCAATGATGTCGTGAGACTTTCAGCTTCATTGTGTCACATCTGGTAGGTTCTGTGTGAACAGAAAGGGCGGGACAGGGCGAGGTGGGTAGGTGCACCTGAAGGGTATGTTTAAGTAAATGACTGACCTCCAATGTGTACAGTTAGTAAATAGTTAACTAACAAACAATTACATGGTTACATAGCTATACCAGTGCATGACTTGGTGAAAGTGAGTTCAGCTTCACCTCATGCAACTTCTACCAGTCCTTCATCACCAAATTGCACTGACATCCATACTACGTATATATTTATAAGATGCATGGAATACACTAAATCCCACTTGTGCGTGCATAGCTACACAGGCCATTTGATATGGAGCACAAGACTAGTGATTGAGAGTCCAGAAACTAAATGCAGAGTCAAAAACAGTTCAGGGACTGTAAATAAAATAGAAGTCGATGGGGTCTCTCTGATTTAGCCTCCTTGGAAGTACTTAGTTCTGGAATGTATTATGTATGAGTTTGTCTTCTCAGCTGCATATCTTGTTGCTTGGCTCCCCTGTTGCACAAGGTGGAGGAGGAGTGTATTCTTAAGCTTATTGCGTGATGTTTGGTTTGTGTGTGTGTGTATATACCGGTATTCATGGTGGACCCTGACACATCTGTTCACCATTACTCTTTTAGACGTCCTACACACTTGCCTGGGTATTGTATTGCCTGGCTACTAATCCCGATGCCCAGCAGAAGCTTCGTAAGGAGGTGATGGACACTTTGGGCTCTGATAACATTGTGACCCCTACTCATATCAGCAAGATGCCTTACCTTCACAACTGTGTGAAGGAGACAATGAGGTTAGTATGGTACACTAGTGCTATTGATAAGCCCAAGGGGAGAGGAAATTTACGAGCTCTGTACCATTTCAGTTTACTGGTATGTTATGCAGGCTAGCACGGTGAATGACCATAATTGGTAGTTAGATGATCGTAATTAGCACTTGTCGTAATTGGTCTACAGTAAATAAACATTACACAGTGTCTTTCGTCCGCCCACACAGTGTAGTACAAAGTGTCCATACATGCATGCTACATCACCTGCAGCCTAGAAAGCTTTTATTTGCAAAATTCAAAAAGCATACATACATGCGTGTTTCAGACAACTCACTGTTTGTTTGTCCTATTGTACTCAAGCCTTGCTTTGGCACAATTGTTTGCAGATTATACCCACTTACTGGCGTAAACCAAAGGCAACTACAGCAAGACGTGGTCCTCTCAGGATACAGAGTCCCTAAAGGAGTAAGTGTACTGTAACTGTACACTGATGCATGGGTACTGAATGGGCACAAGAAGTATACCTTTCTGAAGGCAGTGCCTGGAGGAACTGTTTCCATGAAGTATACTTTCTTCTAGCTACCTGTATTAATTAGGAACAGGTCTCTCTGATGTGGACATGCAGGACTGTACTACTGTATAATGCCACTGCTTTGTAAACTTGCATGCTGCAGTCCAGCTGGCACAGGGCATATCTCCAAGGACATTGTTAGTTAGTTAAACTTTGTTAAATCCTTTCAGCCTAATCGCTATTCTGCCAGGGAGTTTCCTCCTTCACACTGCTCTTTCAATATTCGAAATTGGCACGGCATTGGAAACATACTGTACTTTTAGCAAATATCAAGCATACTGGGAGGCACGGCTTTACATCCACACAGTATATAACATGGCTGCAGGAGTTTATTCTTAGCAACATACATCAATTCCAGTTCAAAAAGAGTACTTGTTCCTAGGCACTCTACAGCCCCGAAGGAGATGCATTCATGAGTAGATTCTCTTATCTCTGGACTTCATACCACAAACTACCTATACAGACAGCCCCACCTCCAACTATGGATATACTAGCAAAGGCTTCTGGAATGTATGTGTGTACAACGTAAAGCTGGGGTGGAACAGGTTGCAATGGATATGTGGCAGTTTACTAATGTAACTATCACTGCTCATCAACGTCATGTTTCTCCCTCCTGTCTTGTTCATATAGACCCAGGTAATGATGCCATTGACTGTAATGGGAAGAATGTCCGAGTACTTTCCTGAGCCAGACCGTTTCCTTCCGGAGAGGTGGAGCAGAGAGAACAAGGACACACTACCAAACATGTTTACCTCCCTACCTTTTGGATTTGGGACACGCATGTGTGTAGGTGAGGAATGGCAGTCTGGCAATGAGCTTTCAAATTTGGTGGCTATACTTGTTTACTACTTGTGACTGTAAAATCACTTCGCTCTGTTTACTAACATAATTCCTACAGGTCGTCGTATTGCTGAGCTGGAGTTGTACATTGCCTTGTCCCACATAATGAACAACTTCAAGGTTGAATTCCCCGAGAACGCTCCCATGGACTATATCCTGAAGATCCTTCTTATTCCAGAAAGGCAGCTAAATTTGATTGTCCATGACTTGACCAAGTAACTAACTTAGTATGATGTTACATTGTATATAGCTGCTTCAAGATAATACTGCAAGTGCAACTTGAATTTTGCTATAGTATAATTATTTTGTGTACTGCATGTAGAGTGCTACTTATTGCTGATGGGTTTTTTTGTTGTTTTTTTCTGTAATAATTTGCAATAATGCAAGGGTTACACAAATAGCGAAAAGTGCTAATGCGAGTATGCACCCTGTTACATATTACTATTACAATGTTGGTCTTGCATATAGATGATTGCATTAGCGAGCCCCACACTGAGAGTGGCACTGAGCAAGGTTGTAGCAATGACCGCTATTCTACTGTGCAGATAGACACAATAACCTTAATTAGTCCACACCGCAATTGTCTGCCGCATATATACATGAAACATTACTTTTCCAGCCATGTATCATACTGGTACTGTGTACTCGATGGCATGCAGGGAGGAACAAGGCTAAGAAGACAGAAACAAAAGCACCGAGTATATAGCAAATAAGACCAGGAAGAAAGGGCTGAAAGTTATACTGAGCTATAGATATGGATATTGGCTGGACTAACCTATAGTCCCACAGCCAATTGATATTCTCCCCCTCCCCCCCCCCCCCCCCCCCCCCCCCCCCCCCCCCAACGATGTCATTGCAAGATTAATGTCACAACGAAAGAACATATCTGTAGGGGAATATTCTCTGGGATTGGGGCTAGTGTTGGCTATATAGTTATGGTTTCAGAAACATTTCTGTGACGTCATGTGCTACCTATATCGTGCAGTTTATTGCTAGCTCACTAAGAAATGCTACCACCTACACAATCACCTCCCTCAGAGTCGCCTCCACAAACTTTGTTGTTGTTCTCTTTGGAAGACGTAAGTACCGATCATGTGTGATCAATAGGGGAAGATATTTAAATGTACTGCAAACTGATTGGGCATGTCTCTAGCAGCATCCACAAAAACCTCAACCAGACATTCTCCATGCAGAACATCTGGCCTGTTAGCTAAACCAAGCTAGACACGGCCCGGTCCTGCAGAGGAAAAGATATAATTTCCCTCTAACGTCAGCAAATATAATCAGCAGAATAAAGTTCCTGGGACACAATTAGCTGTTCCATTCCAGTACCCACCATTCCAGTCCTTCCTCCGGTTCCGGTTTGGAAAGCCCCTGGGCCCGCACCTCGTCTTGTGTGAGCCCGTCAGTTAGGTTAGACCCCACCCCGCGCAGGATCGCTGATGCTCCACTCTTCTCCATCAGCCAGTACACGTTCTTGCGTTCATTCGTTCGTCCACGTGGAGTCTGACAGATAATCAGGATCATGTACGTCTTGAGGCGAGGCGTTGGACTTGTTGCACGCCTTCGAAGTAACCCCTTTCTCAGGTTCACCAGCTCAACCCCCCACCCCCAGTCTTCAGCTGGTGAGAATGGCTCCAGCACCAGTGGCACTGCAAGGCCCTTCAGAGACATCCCAGGCCCTAGAGGGCTCCCATTCATTGGGACTGCTTTGGAGTACGCCAAATCTAGCAATAAGTATAGAGTGACTCAAGTAATGGAACAACGAGTGGCTAAGTACGGCACAATCTACCGAGAGAAGATGATTCCAATAATGCCAGAGCAGGTGGTGATATCCAATCCACAGGATGTGGAGACAGTATTCAGGGCTGATGGTCCGTGGCCAAATAGACCGGAAGGTGGACAAATATTCCACAAAATGAGAAAAGCCGCCAACATGCAAGCTGGGATTCTTATGTCGTAAGTAGTACTATTGAAGTTCAGTGCGAGTATTGTTTTACCTGATAATGCAGACAGTTATTGCAGTAAAATTCACTGTAGGCAAGGTGAGGCCTGGCATCATCAGCGTCAACCGATGTCAAAGTTCACAATGGTACCAAGGAAGGTTGGTGAATACCATAGGGGTTTCAATGCCATTACACAAGACCTCTTGCAGAACATCGTTCAGCTTAGAGATCCAGAGACCAAGATTCTCTCTGATGTGCCCAAACTTCTCTTCAAGTGGTCTTTTGAGTGTAAGTATGTTAATGATCTGTATTACCAGTAGCCAGTTTGTTTAGTTCGTTCCTGCAGCAGTGGCACTACTAAAGATGGGGGAGCCTGCAATGCTATTTATTACCCACCTGTAGCCGTTATCGGCTCCCGCTGTTAATACCCCCCCCCCCCCCCCCCCCCCCCTCCCCCCATTTTGTACACTACAACCAGCCTAAAGGTGGTGGTGGTGAGGGGGGGGGGGGGGGTTACATTACCATTGAATGGTGAAGTGTATAATCTTAGGGGGACATACGACAAAAAGCCTGGCAATCACTGAAATCAGCTTCTCTCCTGCAGCTGTGGCCTATTTTGTCCTGGGAAAGCGGCTGGGGAGCCTGGAAGCTGGACAAATCCCACCTGACTGCAAGGCATTCATAGAGTCAGTTCACAGGTTCTTCGACGTCACATTTGAATTGGCATTCTCAGTTCCCTTTTACCTGTTGTGGGAGACTAAGCTATGGAAAGAAACTGTAGATTCAATGGCTAGTGTAAACAATCTTGCCATGAAGTTCATCAAGGAAAGGATGCAGGAGATAACGGAGGAGGAAAAACGTGCTTTGGAGAACAGCAAGGAGGTTCCAGGTGAAGTTGACTTCCTGACCTACCTAGTGCATTCAGGAAAGCTGAGCCCAGAGGAGCTCTCTACAAATACTGTGGATCTACTGATGGCTGGAGTAGAAACTGTGAGTTAATAACATTTTGGAAATCATTAATGTATGATTATTATGGTCACATGCAAAGTCTGTGCGTATACCTGGGTGTGCAGGAGGCACCATTGTGGTAAACCTCTCAAAGGTACGTAATGAAGATCCCCAAAATAGGTACATTTGAACCACAGCACATTTGGGCATAGTCTGGTGCAGCCAGACCCTCGCACGCAGAGGAGGGTCTGGAATCAAACTTTTGTCCCACTGCAACCATGAGTGAAGCACCAATCAGATTGCAGAACCAGCCATCACTACTGCGTTACTTCCTGTGGTTTGAACTGAAGCCATAGTGTTTGCTGCATGTATAAATGTATTGACAAACATTAAAATGTATTCATGAATGCTAAGTAGATTCCCCAGCGACAAAACCGCATAATTATAGTATAGTTTTGACTCCAGACCCTCCTCTGCGTGTGAGGGTCTGGCTGCGCTGGACTAATTTGGGCAATGACTTGCTCTAGCAGGAAAAATCGGCTAGAATATTGGACGCTATACAAAGTGAGAGGATTGTTTTCTATACAGCTAGGCCCATGCTTAAAACAACCCACCCGGTTCCAACCAAGGGGTTCCATGGCCAAGCCCAGACACAGCCATGCTGTTAATTGGTTTAATACATGTGCGGTGGACCCTGACACGTGTTCACCATTACTCCTTTAGACGTCCTACACACTCGCCTGGGTATTGTATTGCCTGGCTACTAATCCTGATGCCCAGCAGAAGCTTCGTAAGGAGGTGATGGAAACTTTGGGTTCTGATAACATTGTGACCCCTACTCATATCAGCAAGATGCCTTACCTTCACAACTGTGTGAAGGAGACAATGAGGTTAGTATAGTACACTGGTGTCATTAATTAGGTGAGCCCCTGCATAGTCATGGTAGCTATTGAAATATTTATCACATGTATGGGGTGCATTGTATCCAAGGTAGGCCTGGCAGGCCACGTGCCTGGCCAATCCTGCGCACCAAAACTGTTTCCTTTTGTCATGACCGTAATCTCATTCCCAAGATAGCATGCGCATGAAAGATGTGTCAATACATGCAAAGAAACCATACTATATTATCATCTGCAACACAGCCAGCTTTTATTCTCCAAACCCTCAAAAGCTTATGTGCATGGCTGCAGCAACTCACTCAGGTTTTGTCCTATAGTGTCTAGTCTAGCTGCAGTGAATGCCAGTAGGGTGTGAATTCAATTCTTGCTTTGGTACAATTCTCTGCAGATTATATCCCCTTACTGCCTTAAACCAAAGGCAACTACAGCAAGACGTGGTCCTCTCTGGATACAAAGTTCCCGAAGGAGTAAGTGTGAAACGTGAAATAACAGTAAGGAGATGTACATTAGGGCTATATAGCAGAATGACAAAAAGCAGGGAAACAAAGTGGGGATGATAGCACAGAACAGTTACTTTTGCTGATGTTGAGCCGCCCAGATTGATGCAGATGTGGTCAGTGGTATCCCAGAGCACTCCCTGTCAGCCTCATTTCCCCCATCAGGGTTTGCTGCACCTACGCTGGCCAGGTTGTCCCCTGCCTCTGTCGAGACCTGGGAGGGGATTGGATACATGTGATGATTAGGGATGACCCATCCAGCCTCCCCCCAACTCAGCATATGATACGACAGGATTCAATATTGAGTCCTTGGTAGCAACTCTTCATCCCTCTCAGGGAAGTGATTGTGCTTACTTACTGTACATTGCATGCCGGTTTCCTGCCTGGCCTGCTTTTGGGCCGTGATAGGTGTGAATATACCTCCTGCATGATATATAGGGCCAGCCATGCAGGTGTTGCTTTAGTACCCCTTGCTATTATAGTTGGAATAACCTGGCTGATTGTTCATTATGCTGGTACTAGTAGTTGGAATAACCTGGCTGATTGTGTAACGGCGCTCTGCCCAAACTTCAAATGATTCTGATTTCCAACGTACAAATCGAACAAGGAATCAAAGTAGTGCACGTGCATGAGTGACATGTAAAGCATGAATACACGTAAAGCATGAATAATGCATAGTTGTAGTTCGCACAGTACTTGGGTCAAATTCTAGTCCGCAACATCACCCTTCCCTCCAGGAGAGCTTGACCCCGAGCATGTCTTCACCACCATCAAACGTTTTGGTGCTGTAACTCGTCTCCTGAGTGAGTAGCGGTTAGATCCAGAGTCAGCAGATCTGAGGGTCTCGGTCACAAGTTCTATCTCATGATCGTCTTCACTGTCGGACTCGTTCTCCAGGTTTGGGGTCTTGGAGTGCTCAATGCTCTCAGAGTCTGAATCCACTTCGGCTGCAGAGGAGTTCCTGATCTCCTCATCTTCAACATCTGACTCAGTGTCCGACTTATTCACGTCTCCAGCCAGTAGTTGCTGTACCCATTTTGGGGGGCGTCCAGGAGAGTGTCGCTTGGTGCCATACCAATAGTACCCCGGGGGGAACTCACTCGGACATGGGGTAACTCTCAATAGATGTACTCGGATCTGCTTATCCTGGGGTGAGTACACTTGGACAGCGGTAATGACAGGATCTGCTCATGACACAACCCTGTACGGCCCATGCCATGGTCGGGAAAGCTTTCTTAGCTTCCCAACTTCCTCAGCAGGGAACTTGATGAGTGCCCAGTCTCCAACCTTTAAGTGAGTAGGGGCTGCCTTCCAGTCATAGATGAGTTTATACTTCTTCTGGGCTTTCTGAATTGACTTGGCAGCCAACTCTCGGGCTGTAGACAGGGACAAAATAACTTGATCACGATAGTCCACCACTGTGGTAGGCTCAATGGGGTTCGGAGGCAGCAAAGCTGCTTCAGTGGGGGTCCGGCAGTCGAACCCAAACAGGAGAAATGAGGGTTTCTCTCCGGTGGCCTCGTGTGGAGTGTTTCGGTAGGCCCAGAGTAAACCAGACAAATAGCGATCCCACTGTGAACCAAAGGTGGCTGCCTGCTTCCGCAGCATCGTCTTTAGCGTTCTATTGAACCTTTTGACCATAACATCGCACTGGGGATGGTAGGCCGTTGTGTTTAGCTTCTTGATCCCCAAAAGTTCACAGATGTCCTTCATGAGATGGGACAATAAGTTAGCTCCGCGATCAGACAACAAAGCTTCGGGAACCCCGAAAAATGGGATGATCTCTTCCACAAGAATTCGGGTTAGTCGAATCGACTTTTGATCTGGTATGGGGAAGACTAGTGGCCATTTGGTCAAATAATCTTGAAAGGCTAGTACATGACAGTTACCATCAACAGTCTTAGGCAAATCCATCACATCAACCCACACGATTTGAAAAGGGCGTTGTACTGGAATAGGATGCAATGGAGGGCGTGTTAACTTCCCTCCCCCTGAGACAATGGCACATGCGGGACAATTCCGTGCAAACTGTAAAGCATCTGCCTACATCCCATCCCACCACCATCGATGTACCAACACACCATAGGTCCTTCTGCCAGAGAAGTGTCCACCTGCTCCACTTGAATGGTTCTCCTCGAGGACCTGGTCCTGGAGATGACTTGGGACCGCCACTCTCCTCTGGTGCTTCAACTTTGGGTCAACATAGTACAAAATTTGATCTTCAATAGTGAAGAGAGATGATTGTAGAGCGATTTTCCGTGCTCTCTTCCGCTGATAGGGGAGTTCCTCCTTTTGAAGGAAGTCTATGACCTCTTTCAGGTCAGGGTCCTTCCGCTGCTCACCAGCAAAGCTGTCTGGAGCCACACAGGCTGGTTCTGCATTCAGGAGTGCCGAAATGTCTGTAACGTGATCGGCAGCTTCAGTACTCACAGCAGCAACTTGGAACTCATCTTGGCCGACTCCTATGACTGGAGCAGGCGCCTGTGGGCTTCTTGACAGTGCATCAGCACTGCCATTCTGTCGTCCAGGCCGGTATCGAATTTCCACGTTCTTGACCCCACTTCCATACACTTTCGTCCACCATCGGGCGTGTTTGCCAGAGTGACTCGGAGTGCCCAGAACTGCCTTGACTGCAGAGTGATCAGTGACAACAGTCACTTCGTGCCCATACAGGTAGGGATGGTAGTGCTGGATGGCCCAGACCACAGCTAGGGTCTCGAGTTCTGTAATGCTGTAGTTCCTCTCGGGAGCTGACAGGGACCGGCTGGCATATGCCACAGGGTGAAGATGGCCATCGCTGTGCTGCTGGGACAGAACGGCACCGAGTCCTTGCACACTTGCATCTGTTTCCAGCACAAAGGGACGCTCAAAGTCAGGATACACTAGGACGGGTGTCTGGATGAGTTGCTCCTTCAAAGTCTCGAATGCTGCCTGACATTCTTCCGTCCACTCGAACACGACGTCTTTCCGGGTGAGGCTGTAAAGAGGAGATGCTATCTTCGCAAACTGCTTGACAAACCTCCTGTAATACGATGTCAGGCAAAGAAACTGACGCACCTGCGTTACGGACTTTGGAACAGGGAACTCTGCAACTGCAGCTGTGAGCCGAGGGTTAGTCTTCAGCCCCTGTGGGGTCACCATGTGCCCCAGGTACTCCACTTCTTCTCATATGAAGTGACACTTGCTTGGCTTCAGCTTCAATCCAGCATCACGGATGCGCTGCATGACACGACGGAGATGCTCCAAGTGATCCTCTAGAGTACGAGAAAACACCAGAATATCATCGATGTACACAACTACGTAGTCAGGCCCCTCTTCTGGATTTAACCCCGCCAACACCTTCTCCATGAGTCGCTGAAAGACCCCAGGTGCATTTGTAAGTCCAAACGGCATTACTCGAAATTCATGTAAGCCTTGTGGAGTGATGAATGCTGTCTTTTCCACTGAGTCGGGGTGCATGCGTATCTGCCAGTACCCTGAGGCCAGGTCTAGTGTGGTGAAATATCGGGCCTCCCCGAGCTGATCCAGAAGGTCATCTATTCTTGGCAACGGGAAAGTATCGGCCTTGGTCACAGAATTGAGTTCCCGGTAGTCGACGCAAAACCGATGTGTTCCGTCTCGCTTCCGGACCTTCACCACTGGGCTAGACCAGGGGCTATTGGATGACTGTATCACCCCTGCCTCCTGCATAGTGCGCAGTTGCTTAGCGACCTCAGACCTTACTGCAAACGGCATTCGGCGTGCTGCCTGCTTCTTTGGCGGGGCTCCGCCAGTGTCTATTTCCATTGAAAGAATGTCAGTTTCTCCCCGTTCATTTGGCTCAAGACAAAATGCTTCATGGTGCTCTCCCAAGAATTGGTGCAGCTGCTCTGCCTGCTCTGGAGTCAACAGTTCTGGTTGGCCCACAAGCTCACGGAGTGTCTGTTTTCTCTGCGTGGCTTCTTCCTCCGTTATGCGCTTGACCATCGGTTGAGTGCTGCCTTGCCCACTCTGTTCTCCAGTCACTTCTAGGGGCTGCTGGTCTGGCGGAACGAGATTGACAGTAGATGCCTCTCCCAGCTCAGTGCCGGCTTCCAAGGAACAGGAACAGCCTGTGGGATTTAAGACTGCGACACATGCAAGACCTTCTCCACTGACTCGCAGTAGTGAGTCCTCTACCTGCAGTGGTAACTCATGGGTACTTGGCTCGATTAGTACCTCTTCTGATTCTTGTAGCCGACTGACTGGCTCTAGCTGGACACTGACTGAGGCACCCTGATGAGGAAGCAATCGCAGGGACTGCACTAGCCGGACTTGAGCCCTGACTGTAGGTACTTCGGCTATCTGCACCGCTGGCTGACTCCGCGGTTCAGGGGAGGTTGTCTCCTCAGTGGTGTCCCTGGCGCTCTTCTCTTGAAGACTGGGGACAGAAGTGTTAGCCTGCATCTGATTCTGCTTCCTCCCTCCCCTCCATGGCTCAACTTCAGAGTGATATTGGAGGATACCCAGTTGCCTGCACACCCCTTCTGACAGTAGAAGTTGTTCATGAGCATCGGTCTTTATGTACACAGGGGTGCACATAGTCTTCCCATTGAACGTTATGTCCAAGTCCATACGACCGTCCAGAGTGAAGGGAGTCTGGTCATAGTTCCGTGATGTCTTATCGGGTCTCTTAAGATCCCTCTTCTTCAGTCTCGCCACAGCAGCCACCTTTCTGAAAAGTGTACCGCCCATTATAGTGATATCAGCGCCACTGTCCAGAACCCCATAGGAGGGCACTCCCTGCACCTGTACTTTAGTGCACTGTGGCTTGCTCCCTTTGTCGGCAACTCTAACCACCTTCACTTCAGCTGTAGTCTCATCATCTGAAGAGTACAGAAACTCCTCGAGAGATTCAGGTGGTCCATTGTCAGTGTTGGCAGTCACTTGTTTGGTGCCACCAAAGGTCTTCCTGGAATCACTGCGTCCACCACTTTCAGTAGTCCTTGACTTGCACTCCCGCGCGAGGTGACCTGGCTTTTGGCACAGGAAGCACCTCCTCGGTTCCAGATTGCTGGCTTTCGGAAAACCGGGCTTGTTTGTGGAAGGTACAAACATCTTATTCTCAGTGAACTTCATTGGTCGGAGAGGGGTAGAGGAAGGCTTGAGGTACTGTTGCCTCTTCTTGAGCTCTGCAAGCCGCTTCTCTTCATTGCGTGCTGCAAGACAAAGTTCTGAGTAACTTTGGGCCCCAGAAACAGCTGGTGCCCTCATGAGATCATGCTTAAGCCCATCCTGTAGCTGACCATGCAAAAGTGTGTCGCGAGTCTCTGAGGACATGCCTTCCCTCCCATAGGCTACATTGAATGTCCGCTCCAAGCGACGTATAAAATCTGCTACCCTCTCCTCATCTATTTGAGAGGTATGCCGAAAATCTTGCGCTGCGAGGGTTCGGCTGCCTGGGTCTAGTCGCAGGCGCAGGGCATCTACTGCCTGGACATAGGATCTCTTGGAGTCCTCATCGAGTAGCCCCCACTCTTGGAGAGCTCGGCCGCGGAGATGGCCTGCTAATTGTAACAGGAGCTCCTCCTCTGTCCAGTCATTCCACGCACGGGCTCGCTCGAGCGAAGGTAGCCACTCATCGAGACGGATTTCCAGGTTTTCACCTGTGAAGGGATCTACCGGTGGGGCTTTTCCCCGGCGAGCTCTTGACCCAAGTGGCCGTAATGGCTCCTCCCTAGTACGGGTATCCCCTCCCACACGTGTCTCTGCGGTATGTGGCAGGACTGAGTGCGCTTCTGACCGCGAGCTGAGCTGACGCCTCAGCTCCTCAATTTCACTGTCCTTGGCTGCAATTACGTCATCATATTCGGCCACACACTGGCAATTTGTGTGCCATAAATCCCGAATACGGGCCTTCTCCTCATGCAACTTATCCTTTAGACCACTCACCTCTGCTTTCAGAGACTGAATCTCTTCAGTGAGGGTATCTAGCTCCCTCTTCAGGGCTTCCTGCTCTTCCCCATCTCCTGAGAGATTTGGTGACTCACTGTGGTTCTCCTCCTCCGTGGCAGGGACACTCAGAAATCGCCCTTCCTCGTCCTCGAGCGCAAATTCAGAGGTAGGATCAGCACCTCCTAAGACAACTTGAACATTCCGAGCCTCCTTGCCCTCCTCAGTGAGTTTCCCGTCGATCATTTGGCGAAGTTCATCCGCGGATGCCGCTGTGGGCACACCCAGAGCCGCCGCTAGCCGTCGGAGATGGCCAGCTTTCAACCGTTTCGAGTTCAGAGGCATTCTCATTGACGGGGCGTGCTCGCGACGCCCTCTCTCCTCTCCCGAGCCGCTCTCGCTCCCGTCTTGGCTCATCGCTTCGTTCTTTGGCGCGTTGTCTCTGACGTCTATAGTCCACGTGGTCAGGACTTGGTCGTGTCTCCCCAGGCTGTTTGTGCCGAGAGCGACCTCTTGCAAACAGGGTCTTGGAAATGCTTCCTTCGCGAAACCTCTGGTGGTTTCTCTTATCGTTTTCGACCCGTCGAGAGCTGGATTCGGTCGGGTCTCGGCGGGACCTCCATATGTAACGGCGCTCTGCCCAAACTTCAAATGATTCTGATTTCCAACATACAAATCGAACAAGGAATCAAAGTAGTGCACGTGCATGAGTGACATGTAAAGCATGAATACACGTAAAGCATGAATAATGCATAGTTGTAGTTCACACAGTACTTGGGTCAAATTCTAGTCCGCAACAATTGTTCATTATGCTGGTACTAGCTGGTCGAGTTCCAGGATGATTTCAAGAAGTAATTGAGCTAAATTATTATTTTCTAGATAATTATGTTCATTGTATTGACTTGCACTGCTCATCAACGTCATGTTTCACCCTCCTGTCTTGTTCGTATATAGACCCAGGTAATGATGCCATTGACCGTAATGGGAAGAATGTCCGAGTACTTTCCTGAGCCAGACCGTTTCCTTCCGGAGAGGTGGAGCAGAGAGAACAAGGACACACTACCAAACATGTTTGCCTCCCTACCTTTTGGATTTGGGACCCGCATGTGTGTAGGTGAGTCTGGAATCTGTTCCAAGTCAAAGCAAACCTGGTGGCTACATGTCTACTATGCCTTGGCACACAATTTGGGCATTCAAAAGCACTAAATGCTGGATTAAATATTCATGAACGAAGAGCTAAGTAATGGGGCAAAAAATGAAGTATAATGTGTGATGTCCTACTTGTGACTGTAATATGAATTTGCTCTGAATTGTATAATTGCTACAGGTCGTCGTATTGCTGAGCTGGAGTTGTACATTGCCTTGTCCCACATAATGAACAACTTCAAGGTTGAATTCCCCGAGAAGGCTCCCATGGACTATATCATGAAGCTCCTTCTTATTCCAGAAAGGCAACTAAATTTGATTGTCCATGACTTGACCAAGTAACTAATATGATGTTATAGCTGCTTCAAGATAATACTGCAAGTGCAACTTGAATTTGCTAATGCACGTTAACTGTAATTATTTTGTGTACTGCATGTAGTGCTACTTATTGCTGATGTTGGTCTCGCATATAGATGATTGCATTAGCGAGCCCCACACTGAGAGTGGCACTGAGCAAGGTTGTAGCAATGAAGGCTATTCTACTGTGCGGATAGACACAATAACCTTAGTCCACACTGCAATTGTCTGCCGCATATATACATGAAACATTACTTTTCCAGCCATGTGGTACTGTGCACTCGATGGCATGCAGGATAGGAGGAAAGGGAACAAGGCTAAGAAGACAGAAACAAAAGCACCGAGTAGCAAATAAGACCAGGAAGAAAGGCTGAAAGTTATACTGAGCTATAGATATGGATATTGGCTATATATAGTCTCACAGCCAATTGATATTCTCTCTCTCCCCCCCCCCCCCCCCCCCCCCCCCTCCCCCCAACGGATGTCATTGCAAGATTAATGTCACAACGAAAGTACGTATCTGTAGGGGAATATTCTCTGGGATTGGGGCTAGTGCTGGCTCTATAGTTATGGTTTCAGAAACATTTCTGTGACGTCATGTGCTAGCTATATCGTGCAGTTTAAATAAACTATAGCCAGCTCACTAAGAAATGCTACCACCTACGCAATCACCTCCCTCAGAGCCGCCTCCACAAACTTTGTTGTTGTTCTCTTTGGAAGACGTAAGTTCCGTGTCTTATATCTATGGAAGACGTAAGTACCGATCATGTGTGATCAATAGGGAAGATATTTAAATGTACTGCAAACTGATTGGGCATGTCTCTAGCAGCATCCACAAAAACCTCAACCAGACATTCTCCATGCAGAACATTCTGGCTATATATGGCTATCGTCGGGACTGTTCCATTCCAGTACCCACTAATACTTTGAGATGTCTCTATCTGACCTGCATAAGGCCTCATTTAGAATATGCATCTCAACTATGGGACCCATACACAAACAAAGGCATCCAGTCTCTGGAATCAGTGCAAAAATTTGCATGTAAGGTCTGTCTGCAACAACGGAACCTTGACTATGACAGTATGCTACAACTTTTGAACTTTCCACCACTTTCCACTCGCCGCAACTTTCTGAAACTTACCACTATGTACAAAATTATCGGCAACTTCTCCTACTTTCCTCCAGGAGTATTTGTACAACATAACTTCCCATATAGCACCAACCAACACACTAACTTTAGTAGGCCATTTTCTCGCACACAGTACATGTTTTCATCATTTGTACCTAGTGTCATTACTCTGTGGAATGCTTTACCTAATTCTGTTAAGCACGCATCATCTATCTCTGTGTTTAAAAGATTGTTACATTCTATGTAGGTAGGTATATACTGTTTGTTTTCACCTTAAGGCTCATGTATCACATTAGCATTACTGCTACTCATGTTGCCTTGTGCTTATAACACGAATTTCATAGGAAACCCACCATTCCAGTCCTTCCTCCGGTTCCGGTTTGGAAAGCCCCTGGGCCCGGCCGGCCCCCACCGGCACCTCGTCTTGTGTGCACATGTGAGCCCCGTCAGCTAGTTAGACCCCACCCCGCGCAGGATCGCTGATGCTCCACTCTTCTCCACCAGCCAGTACACGTTCTTGCGTTCATTCGTTCGTCCACGTGGAGTCTGACAGATAATCAGGATCATGTACGTCTTGAGGCGAGGCGTTGGACTTGTTGCACGCCTTCGAAGTAACCCCTTTCTCAGGTTCACCAGCTCAACCCCCCACCCCCAGTCTTCAGCTGGTGAGAATGGCTCCAGCACCAGTGGCACTGCAAGGCCCTTCAGAGACATCCCAAGCCCTAGAGGGCTCCCATTCATTGGGACTGCTTTGGAGTACGCCAAATCTAGCAATAAGTATAGAATGACTCAAGTAATGGAACAACGAGTGGCTAAGTACGGCACAATCTACCGAGAGAAGATGATTCCAATAATGCCAGAGCAGGTGGTGATATCCAATCCGCAGGATGTGGAGACAGTGTTCAGGGCTGATGGTCCGTGGCCAAATAGACCGGAAGGTGGACAAATTTTCCACAAAATGAGAAAAGCCGCCAACATGCAAGCTGGGATTCTTATGTCGTAAGTAGTACTATTGAAGTTCAGTGCGAGTATTGTTTTACCTGATAATGCAGACAGTTATTGCAGTAAAATTCATTGTAGGCAAGGTGAGGCCTGGCATCATCAGCGTCAACCGATGTCAAAGTTCACAATGGTACCAAGGAAGGTTGGTGAATACCATAGGGGTTTCAATGCCATTACACAAGACCTCTTGCAGAACATCGTTCAGCTTAGAGATCCAGAGACCAAGATTCTCTCTGATGTGCCCAAACTTCTCTTCAAGTGGTCTTTTGAGTGTAAGTATGTTAATGATCTGTATTACCAGTAGCCAGTTTGTTTAGTTCGTTCCTGCAGCAGTGGCACTACTAAAGATGGGGGAGCCTGCAATGCTATTTATTACCCACCTGTAGCCGTTATCGGCTCCCGCTGTTAATACCCCCCCCCCCCCCCCCCCCCCCCTCCCCCCATTTTGTACACTACAACCAGCCTAAAGGTGGTGGTGGTGAGGGGGGGGGGGGGGGGTTACATTACCATTGAATGGTGAAGTGTATAATCTTAGGGGGACATACGACAAAAAGCCTGGCAATCACTGAAATCAGCTTCTCTCCTGCAGCTGTGGCCTATTTTGTCCTGGGAAAGCGGCTGGGGAGCCTGGAAGCTGGACAAATCCCACCTGACTGCAAGGCATTCATAGAGTCAGTTCACAGGTTCTTCGACGTCACATTTGAATTGGCATTCTCAGTTCCCTTTTACCTGTTGTGGGAGACTAAGCTATGGAAAGAAACTGTAGATTCAATGGCTAGTGTAAACAATCTTGCCATGAAGTTCATCAAGGAAAGGATGCAGGAGATAACGGAGGAGGAAAAACGTGCTTTGGAGAACAGCAAGGAGGTTCCAGGTGAAGTTGACTTCCTGACCTACCTAGTGCATTCAGGAAAGCTGAGCCCAGAGGAGCTCTCTACAAATACTGTGGATCTACTGATGGCTGGAGTAGAAACTGTGAGTTAATAACATTTTGGAAATATTAATGTATGATTATTATGGTCACATGCAAAGTCTGTGCGTATACCTGGGTGTGCAGGAGGCACCATTGTGGTAAACCTCTCAAAGGTACGTAATGAAGATCCCCAAAATAGGTACATTTGAACCACAGCACATTTGGGCATAGTCTGGTGCAGCCAGACCCTCGCACGCAGAGGAGGGTCTGGAATCAAACTTTTGTCCCACTGCAACCATGAGTGAAGCACCAATCAGATTGCAGAACCTGCCATCACTACTGCGTTACTTCCTGTGGTTTGAACTGAAGCCATAGTGTTTGCTGCATGTATAAATGTATTGACAAACATTAAAATGTATTCATGAATGCTAAGTAGATTCCCCAGCGACAAAACCGCATAATTATAGTATAGTTTTAACTCCAGACCCTCCTCTGCGTGTGAGGGTCTGGCTGCGCTGGACTAATTTGGGCAATGACTTGCTCTAGCAGGAAAAATCGGCTAGAATATTGGACGCTATACAAAGTGAGAGGATTGTTTTCTATACAGCTAGGCCCATGCTTAAAACAACCCACCCGGTTCCAACCAAGGGGTTCCATGGCCAAGCCCAGACACAGCCATGCTGTTAATTGGTTTAATACATGTGCGGTGGACCCTGACACGTGTTCACCATTACTCCTTTAGACGTCCTACACACTCGCCTGGGTATTGTATTGCCTGGCTACTAATCCTGATGCCCAGCAGAAGCTTCGTAAGGAGGTGATGGAAACTTTGGGTTCTGATAACATTGTGACCCCTACTCATATCAGCAAGATGCCTTACCTTCACAACTGTGTGAAGGAGACAATGAGGTTAGTATAGTACACTGGTGTCATTAATTAGGTGAGCCCCTGCATAGTCATGGTAGCTATTGAAATATTTATCACATGTATGGGGTGCATTGTATCCAAGGTAGGCCTGGCAGGCCACGTGCCTGGCCAATCCTGCGCACCAAAACTGTTTCCTTTTGTCATGACCGTAATCTCATTCCCAAGATAGCATGCGCATGAAAGATGTGTCAATACATGCAAAGAAACCATACTATATTATATCATCTGCAACACAGCCAGCTTTTATTCTCCAAACCTTCAAAAGCTTATGTGCATGGCTGCAGCAACTCACTCAGGTTTTGTCCTATAGTGTCTAGTCTAGCCGCAGTGAATGCCAGTAGGGTGTGAATTCAATTCTTGCTTTGGTACAATTCTCTGCAGATTATATCCCCTTACTGCCTTAAACCAAAGGCAACTACAGCAAGACGTGGTCCTCTCTGGATACAAAGTTCCCGAAGGAGTAAGTGTGAAACGTGAAATAACAGTAAGGAGATGTACATTAGGGATAGCAGAATGACAAAAAGCAGGGAAACAAAGTGGGGATGATAGCACAGAACAGTTACTTTTGCTGATGTTGAGCCGCCCAGATTGATGCAGATGTGGTCAGTGGTATCCCAGAGCACTCCCTGTCAGCCTCATTTCCCCCATCATCCTCATTTCCCCCATCAGGGTTTGCTGCACCTACGCTGGCCACGTTGTCCCCTGCCTCTGTCGAGACCTGGGAGGGGGTTGGATACATGTGATGATTAGCGATGACCCATCCAGCCTCCCCCCAACTCGGCATATGATACGACAGGATTCAATATTGAGTCCTTGGTAGCAACTCTTCATCCCTCTCAGGGAAGTGATTGTGCTTACTTACCGTACACTGCCTGGCCTGCTTTTGGGCCGTGAGAGGCTCATGCATGATATATAGGCGCCAGCCATGCAGGTGTTGCTTTAGTACCCGGCCCCTTGCTATTATAGTTGGAATAAAGTGGCTGATTATTCATTAGGCTGGTACTAGCTGGTCGAGTTCCAGGATGATTTCAAGAAGAATTATCAGTAATTGAGCTAATTATTTTCTAGACAATTATGTTCATTGTATTGACTTGCACTGCTCACCAACATCATGTTTCTCCCTCCTGTCTTGTTCGTATAGACCCAGGTAATGATGCCATTGACCGTAATGGGAAGAATGTCCGAGTACTTTCCTGAGCCAGATCGTTTCCTTCCAGAGAGGTGGAGCAGAGAGAACAAGGACACACTACCAAACATGTTTACCTCCCTACCTTTTGGATTTGGGACCCGCATGTGTGTAGGTGAGTCTGGAATCTGCAAATGATCTTCCAAGTCAAAGCAAACCTGGTGGCTACATGTCTACTGTTTGTGACTATGCCTTGGCACACAATTTGGGCATTCAAAAGCACTAAATGCTGGATTAAATATTCATGAACGATGAGCATAAGTAATGGGGCAAAAAACGAAGTATAATGTGTGATGTCCCACTTGTGACTGTAATATGAATTTGCTCTGAATTGTATAATTCCTACAGGTCGTCGTATTGCTGAGCTGGAGTTGTACATTGCCTTGTCCCACATAATGAACAACTTCAAGGTTGAATTCCCCGAGAAGGCTCCCATGGACTATATCCTGAAGGGGCTTCTTGCTCCTGAAAGGCAGCTAAATTTGATTGTCCATGACTTGATCAAGTGATACATAAAAACTATTACTTGGTGTACGTGTATAGCTGCTTCAGATTTGTAGTAATTATTGTGTAGCAATTGAGAGCAAACTGGATCTAGATCTTCAATAGTGTTTTTGTATATTGTCAGTAGCTCATAACGATGGGCTCCTGGTATCACAATTGTATTACTTGCACAGTGTCCAGATCAGCCAAAGCATGATAACCTTAGTATGTACAGCATGATAACCTTAGTATGTACAGCACATGGCAACAGCTATAAAATGTTAGTGACTGAAGTTGCTATAGTGTTAATTAATGTGATGTGGTACAGTGGAAGCACCTATTGTGGCATTGTGCAGCACGCATGATGCGTATTGAGGGGCCTGCTCTAAATTTGTTCCATCACACACCATGCAGCAATGCTGCGCTAATTAAGGCAATAGCTCTGATGAGAAATTCCTCAAAGTATTCAGCAACAAACAGAAAGTGCACAGGATGCAAGCTTACATCATTTACTCACTGCAAACTTTGCTAGACAACTATAGTCCATAATATGCTACTTGCTCTTATAATATTATGTATTGCATTTAATTTGCTAGGCAGCCGAAAATTATATGGCTAGTTGTAAAGTGTGGTTCAAATTACATGGGTACGTATACCTTCTGGCCACCACCACTAAAGGAATATGATCATGGCATGCAGTAGACCACAGTAGAGAAGTTACATGCACTCACACATGTATGCCCACATGAATGTGTTGCTAGTTTGGATCTCATGTAGCTGGACATTCTCTTCCTCAGTGTATATAGAAGAAACTTAATGTCAATCCTAGCCTGCTATTATTAAATTAAGTTATGTTTACGAATGCGCTGTTATTATAGCATAATCATAAATATCACAATAAAAGCATATTAGCAAGCTAGGAATCCTCCATCAACCGGCAAGGTGGTGCAGTTTATCATCGCACTGTGATCACTCAGCAGAAACAGGATTGCATCAACTACGTCATCTTCCTCTGTGTAAATACAAGTTGCGATTTCAGTTTTAAAACAGATTTTACAATTTCTGAAATCCCAAGATCTAGAGTTGGAGTGCACAAATTGATATTCAAGCTAGGTCCATGCCCATGGGAAAATTTGTGATGGCACATTTTGTGATGTCAATGCATGAAAGGTACCGTAAATGGCAGATTGTTGGCAAAATTATCGGCACTCACAAATATTGGCACACAAGAATGCTGGATACTGGGAACCCCAGGTAGGAAAAAGAAGAAGCTGTCACTAATTTCTGCTGTCTCTCCCTTGATATCAAATCCAGAACAATGCCACACAAGCGAAGGAGATCGAAGCAAACTTGCCGGCGCTGTGAACCAGACTCAGAGAAAACAATGGTCAGATGAAAGCATGGTTAGTGCTATCAAACCCGTAAAAGGTGGGATGAGTTTGCTGAGGGCTTCAGATTTAATAATGTGCCCAGAACCACTTGTGAGATGGTGAGTCAACAGCTTCACCTCCATCTCCTCAGTGATGCCTTCTCTCGTAACTGCCGCCCTCCAATAGCAATATCGTCACTAGTCTCGTTCCCATACGTCCAGGGAACGAGGCTACATTCTCACTCGCTCCTTGCAGACATAAGTACACACTGATATTATTGATCCATGGTGCCGATAATTGATTGATGGGTACAATGTAGGTCTGCACAGCATGCTATCATTTGGCGTGTGACACAGCAATAACCTCTGACCTAGTACACATTGCAAGAGCAAAGTACACTGTACACCCTATTGAATGGTACAAGTCCGAGATTCAGAACCATTCCTGGACAGAGCTATTAGGTCGGGGACAAAATTAATGTATGCCTATATAGCTAAATGCTTATGTCAGTATAGCATAGGTCATATAAACAATCAACTCAAGCCTTCCCCCCCCGATATCCCAAGGTGCTGGCATGAGAAGTGGGAGAGGTGGAGGTTGGCTGCTTGGAACTGAGTAAATTCCTGGTCTGTACGTACCTGCAAACCTTCCTAAAGGTATTCTGCTGAGCATGGGTCCGGCTTTCTTTGGATCAGACCACCCTAGCCTCCCCATGTCAGTCATAACAACAGTAGGATTCACTGCATTCACTCGGATCTGCACATACAAACAGAGCACAAACAGTCTCTTGATTAACGTAATGATTGGTGGTTTGTTGCATTACGAGTGCTTTTGTCGCATACATACATGACATCTCATATTGGAAATGGTAGTTAAAGTGAGCAGTGACTGCCGACATGAAGACAAAACTAGTGCATACATGTGTGGCATGCAGGAAGAGCTTCGCGGAAAGCGAGGCAATGGGTGGCTGAGCAGCTCAGTAGTAGCACCGGAGAGTGCACTAGATCAGAGGTTCGTGTACTCAGATAGTTCTAATTAGTGAAACGCAAATACTGATGATAAAGCTGGTACAGCACACTATACATAGTGCAGCCCGGAGCACAAGCACATACACTTCAGTAGCTCACCTTGTGTGGTGCCAGTTCCAGTCCCATGACCTTGGTAAGCATATCTAATCCACCTTTTGAGGCACCTGTACACAGAGGAGACGATGCAGTAGTCTTCTATAGCAACTGTGAACTAGATCCAGAGCTGCAATCAGAGCAGGCAAACAACAAATGGGTAGTCGGAAGATGGTCATCAACACACTTCGGATCTTCATCACTTATAGTAGAGACAAGCAGATCCCCAATTCTCTGTAAGAAACAAACTACTGGAAGTGGGTGAAGGCTAGCCTTGCTCCTCAATCAATGGTGAAGATAGATATGAGGCTAAATGAAGGCAGTGCTGATCTGTTTGATTGAGAAGCACATACCAAGACACTCTAGACTGTTCTCTAGGCATACTGGCCAGTACAGTCTGTTCACAAAGCTTCACAGCAACTGAACGTTTGTCTTCAGCGGTGGTGCATGTGCTAATTAATTTGGGCGGTTGATCCAACTTAATGCAATACCAAACAGAGCTGGCGCCTCCCAGTATGGGAATGAACAACAAGAAACAGAGGAAAAGATATACTCTTGCAGCAAGAGCCTGGGAATGAGGCTATAGAGTCCAGTTAGGACCACTAATAGCAGAAGGACATTCTAGCTAATGCAGAGTGATGTACATACACTGCACCAATGAAACATAGAAAGGCTTACAGTAGACAGCATGCTCTTTGAGAGCGCACTGCGATGCCTGGCTGGACACATTCACTATTGCTCCACCATCACCTCGCTCCACCATTCCCTTTGCTACATACTGCAACAGAGACAGACAATAATAATATATATTGACCTTCACGGTAGTATGTGTGCATATATACCTGTGATACAAACAATGCTGCCTTTAGGTTCACATCCATTACCCTGTGTGTGAAAATTCAAATTCAAGTGGTAGGTGAGTCAAAACGTATATATAGGTACGCAAAGAGTACAGCCCTTTACAGCAGTGACTAGCTACAGAGCTATCCCAAGTAGCTCCTGAATGAGGTCCCAGTGGAGTCCATGTTAATCTATTATGTTCAATTCACTGCTGGCAACTACATGGTATGATGATAGCAGAACAAATGGCTGGATTTGAAAATGTCACCTGGAAACGGGTCACTCTAAAAGTAGGAACGAGGATATGGGAAATGAGAATGATTTACCCCGCACACACTAAGAGTTCAGGGCCTTAGGCAAATCAAGCAGTGCAGCTAGTGAGCTACCTAACTAGGTCTGATGGTACTCAGTGATCTATAATATGGTGACGATGAGGTCGCCTGCCCTGAAATCACTACTCAGACCGGCAGCTCTGTGAAAATAGGCTATGATGAGGCAAGGTGGCCCAACAATGACAAGCGAATGACCCAGGGCAGCACTGATAGCAATGACGAACCTAAACACCGCACCTGTTGCTGGGTGATCGACAATACTAAACCCACATCGACCATGACCGCCGCTATAGCTGGATGATTCCCAATTTCCTATTTCTCATTTCCCATTCCCTTTAGAATGATTACGCTACTGCTAAATAAAGCATTCATCACCAACGATATTTTCTGGACACTATACCGGGAATAGTTGCATGCCCACCTGTCATACGCCTCTGGTGTTACATCCAAGAAGTGCTGCAGTATTGCTAGCCCAGCATTGTTGACCAACAGGTGGATGGGTCCCAGGGATTCCACAGCCTTCTTTGTTGCATCAAGATCTCCAAGATCCACACATACTGTGGTGATTCCACTCACCTGATCACAAACAACAGATAGCAAACAGAGCTAGGGTGGTCTAGCATTGCAAGCTTCAGACATGACATATTTATGAGGTAGTGGCAAAGACAATGCTGAAAATGCTTGCACATATTACTCTCAGATACAGCAGCTTTGAGCAACAGGTGTTTACCTCTTCCTTGAGAGAGTCAAGATCAGCCTGGGTGCGACTGAGAGCAATTACCTCACCGCCATACTTAGCAAGTGCCTTTGCAGTTGCACGACCTAAGCCTGTACGAAGTCAGATGTGAAGGATGCTTGTTGTGAGACTTAAGTACGTTAATTTGGGTCACTTTGGGGACTTTGCAACAATTGACTTTGAATGTTCACTGCTCATGATCAAACTCAGTGGCACTGCCATTAGTCTATCGAGCTAGACCAATTCTCTCGCTTTCCAGAAGTCTTTCGCTTTTCTCTCTGCCCCGCCCCCAACTTCCGGAAAGCGAGAGAATTGGTCTAGCTCGATAGCCTACACTGCGATGAATATGGGTGCATTTACAGAACACTAATGCAATACCTCACACAAGTAACTACACATTATTAGCCAAGCATATTGCCTCAAGAGCTGATGAACCACATTCAGGCCCTACATGTGGAGAGGGCTTACAACAAAAATGTGATTATTAAATGCTTGTGAAAACATGAACATGAACTACCCAGTAGATCACATACCCTGTGTGCTGTTTGCCGATGAAATCGAGGTTTGGTTTTGTTCAATAATTTGGACAGACAGCGAAAACCTTTGCTTTGCAATAAAAGGCTGCTAATTCACCCAAACTGCTAAATATGTGTCTAGCTACAAAGAGATGAACAGAGCAATCGCTCTACCCTTGTTGCACATGCATGCGCACAGGGTAAAAAAGGGACAAGTATCAGACCACCAGTATGCCACATGCATCTAAAATGTGGATCCAAATTGTGACAGGGTGATCCCCAGGCCCTAGTATTAGTCCGGTCACAACCAGACCACCGGACCCATATCTATGCCCATATACAGACTCTGCAGTCAATTGAAGTTAACAACCCAGTACACTCCCATACTAAATCGTCTCACCCTTTCCAGCTCCAGTAACCAGGGCTCTCTTTCCTCCAAAATCAAAGCTCATCGTGCACGTCGTGTCCAAGGTCCGGATGACGTCATCACTGCCTCAGGGGGAAATTCCCAGGCGCAGAGGAGGGGCATGGGCACACGACCGGTGTTGTTAGTCTCGGTATAGGTACCAGACTATTCCCGCGTACCGAGACTATATACCGTGTTGTGGCAACTTGTGGGATCCACTGTGGAGCTATCTACATGTACCTGATCGAAGAAATCGTTTGCTGGACGTGTAAACTAGATCTCCTTGTATAGCCTGCACCCTCGCGCTCCAGGCACATACTCTATGATCCAAAGGATGCCAGTTGGGGGGGGGGGGGGGGGGGGGGGGGGGCTCCAAGTTCGTAATGACAACTCAGTACTCCAAAAGAGGTGCCAGGCATGCCCTGATACATGCTCCATGATCCAAAAGGATGCCTTTTTTTTTTTGGGGGGGGGGGGGGGGGGGGGGGGGGGGCTCCAAGTTTGTTACAGCTTACTGTCTGTCCCTAGTCTCATCGGCCAGATTGATGCCATGTCTTTGTGTGTTGTCTGTCCCCAAAGGGGTAGCCTTGTAACCATGTTCCCAGCTCATATAGTTCAGAATGAGGCTAACCAGAAGGGAACTCCAAAAGTAGCCTCGTTCCCAGGCCTACCCCGTTTTTTATGTTCTTCGGTTTCCATAATACACGGATGCGGAAGGGTTTTATTGTCAACGGAAACCGAAGAACAGAAAAAACGGGGTAGGCCTGGGAACGAGGCTACTCCAAAAGGTCACTAGTGTACTAGCACAAGAGGAACTTTATACGATCCTTAAATTCACCATAAAATTATGCATGTTATCTATAGCTAACCGTAAACTCTTGAACATTGTTACAAGGAACAATTCTGGTCTTCTAGCTGTGTCCTGAAGCTGAAAGTACAATTTTGAATGTTGAATGCAACAAGAAAGGTTCGTAGAATGCGTTCAGAATTTATAAATTTATGTGGGAGGGGTCAAGGTGTCTATGTAGCCTCAGCTCTGCAAGAAGTTTGTTTCTCAACCAAAGCTGCTCTGCATTGATGTGAGGATGTTGATTCACAGGTAATACAGTAAAATACCTGTGTTGCCTCCAGGGCATTGTGGTCTGCATGCCACTTGAAAAACCACTTGAAATACTTAACTAGGCAAGGCTTCACAAATGGTATGAATCTCATTATCCACCACACTTCTGGCCTGTACAACACTAGTCTCGTTCCCTGAGAGGGTCTGGGCACGAGACTAGTACAACACTATATACAAACACACAAGCAACTGCACACATGTTAGTCTCGTGCCCAGACCAAGAGGGTGCGGTGTGGTCTGGGCATGAGACTACACACGTGACAATCACCATGTGTGCATAGATAGGCCTGATCTTTACCGATTGATACAATGTCATGTACGTGTACACATCTTTGATTGTGTGTTGTGCAAGTGTTGGCATCGTTTGTAGGCAGCTTTGCATTGCAACAGGGACTCCACACCTTTGGCTGACTTTTCCTCCTGGAGTAAAACAAGGTGAACATGAATACTATAAACTTCCAGGTGGCTGGTAGCCAGCTTTTCATTACTTGCAGCCTGGAAACGAGGCTATACAGGATAGCTGAGCTATAATCTCACGTGATCGTTATATTATGTGTGGGTACTACAAAACCCAGAACAGCATGGAGAGTGAAGGCACCAGACAACTTACCACAGCTACAGTATCTGTGCCATCATACTACAACGGCAGTGATCAGCAAGAAACGGTTGTGCATTGTTTGTGCAGTTTGCCGGTAATTGCAAAGAACATCTAGCTAGCAAATCTGTTCTTCTCATTCGAATAAGTACCGATTGTGTGACGGTAAAATTAATGAAATGCTGATTGGTGCCGCCAACATTCCAGTGATGTCCACAAAACCTGTCTATAGTGACCAGACATTGTTTTCCCCCTGCAAACGTCTGGCCCGAACAAAGAATTTCTTAGCCAAGTAAGGTCGTGAGTAGCCTCGTAATGAGACTAGGTCATGAGCTGAACAGCTTCATGCAGACTGGCTAGTGGCTACCACACGACGATACTGCAAACATGAATTCTCACCACTGATGTTGTCTGCATGTCAAAGCTGTTGGCCCACTGCAGTCTGTCACAGTGGGATGGCAGCTCACTCAGTGCAGGACCTACTAATGACAATACCTCGGATGTATGCCTGTTGGAAATAAATAGGACCATGGATAGATGAATGTGTGCACACATTTAGTGCAGTGAGACTAATTCAATTTGCATAGTATGTACACGGACATGGAGTTATCTGCACAACGCTCCGTGTGCATGGGGGGGGGGGGGGGGGGGGGGGGGGGGGGGGGGGGGGAGCAGGGAAGCAAGTGGAGATGACTGCCATTAGGCTGAGCTAGCTAATACGTAGAACATGGAAACTGTAATCTTAGCATTAATTTTGGCTATACAGTTAAGCAGCAAATGGGTTTCAGGGTTAGCATGCAGAGGCTGACAAACCCACCGGTTACTCAACGTATACATTCTGAGAAACAATGTGGGCAGGAAGCTTCATTCCTATCACGCTTCAGATGTAGGTGGCCTTCTTGCAATGCTGATCAGTTTTATCCATACCATGCATACACATTATTCACAAATTCAGCACGTGACGTGTTTGTGAGATAAAAAAGCAGGCAGTCTATTACTGTGTGCAGTAGATGACCTAGATAGTCTCAGTACCAGACCCTCGCACGTGGATCTGGTACCTAGACTATAGATGGCCATGCAGCCTTGCATGTGCAGGAACATACCAGGAACATTTACAACTACCGGTAGTAACTTACTTCTGGAAGGGAGCCTCTATTTTCAGTGAGTTCTCTGTAGCTCTGCTTTGAAGCCTTTTGAGGAGAAGGTCTTTGCCAGTTACAACTGCCGTTAGGTGATCTAGCAACGAGTCCACCCTTTGCAGTTTCGATTCTGGATTCAACAATGCAAGGAAGTATGCAATTCACAGTAACTTTCTGTTGCTGTGCCTCTTGTACACAACTAAAGGGCATTCGTCTTTGGCCCGTGCTATTATTTATTGTATACGATTCAGGGGCCGTGACATGCTTAGTTGCAACATATAAACTTACCGAGTACTGCTACATGTGTGAAGTCTACCATCTCCCTGTCCAACAAACGCTTGTGTACCTCCTGTTCAATCTACATAATAAAAAATCCGTCAAAACAATGACAAAGCAATTACAAAAGTGAGTAACTTCTCTATTGTGAGGTACTATCCTACATGTAGCTACACTCAAAAGTCTCCACCCCAAACCCTGGCTTACCCTTGTTCCCAGGCCACGTGGGAGGAGAGAAAGCGGCTTTCTCTCCTCCCACATGGCCTGGGAACGAGGCTATACCTGGCTCAGCTCTTCACTTGTCCGGGACATCTCCTGAAGTAGCTCGATCATCCTTAATGAGCTACTTTTTTCCACTCTGCTGTCAGTAGTACCCTGCATGTAGTCCAAGTTTACATGTATACAGCAAACAGAAATGTAATCCTACTTTACGTCATGATCGAGTTAGAACCAAACGGAAAACATTCCAGTACACTGACACCAAAACAGAATACAGAACAATTTTCCCACGGTGGCTGAAAAATCGTCTGGGAACTTGATTACCCCTGCTCGAGCATATCTGTGCTGGCCTGGCTGGGGTTGGGAAGTTTTACTACCAAAGCAGGCAGTTTAGAGGAGGATCTGGGCATATGTCTACATTGGGAGTAATTAGCGATCAATTGCAATACGATCACAGTCGACCTGCTCGTTGGTTAGTCTCGGAACCAGACCCTTCGCGCGGGCGAAGGGGTCTGGTTCCAAGACTACTCGTTGGCCCTCAATTTTTGCCAAACACATGCGGGTAACATGGCAGTCGCTGGCGACACTGAGAACCTGGAGAAAAATAATTTCCATGACGTCAGTGCTTTTGATTCGTCAGGTCAACATTCCATCCTGGGGACAACTCGAATGTAGGCACGTACCCAGACACTTCCTCCTCCCCATGCGAAGGGTCTAGTTCCAAAACTACCCCTCCCCCATACGAAACCCCGCCAGATCATCTTCCTCCCTGTACATCCACGCCGGTCTGGTAACAAAACAACTTTGGGGGTGATCCTGAACACTAGTAGTACATCTAATACCCAGTATGGGGACACACACACGTACGGACAGCTTTACATGTCTGCTGTAGTCACTGTAGCTGTCCTCCAATCCGCAATGTGGCAGCAGCCCATGTCTGCGAGCTAGCACCAGTCCACTCTGGGGGTCTCCCAGTTGAATACCTAACAGAGTATCGTTAGAGGACCAGGGATTGACACTGCCACGGGTGTTAACCATAACTCCCGCCAAATATTACGACGCTCAAATCGATTAGCTGGATCTAGTTTGGTTCCCAGATTACCTACGAACTGGGAACGAGGCTAAGATAGGTCAACATTAAAGTGGTTTGTCCTGTGAGCTGGCCGTAGATAGCCTTAGCAACATAGTTTGTCTGGCGATACGGACGGGGCGGAAGTGTTGATAAGCTCTATCTTTCTATCTTTATGCCCGCGTTTGCGGCAAAACAATGATTGCAGACAAGCACGATTCAGTCACGGAGCCGGAGCTAGAGGATGTGCGGGAGAGCAAAAGGAGGCGGAGGATCCTCGGTCGGAAAATTCCCTGGGGAGTGTGGCTGGTGGAAAAGCTAGGACTCTGTAACTGCTGCCCCAGAGCAAGGTATGCGTGCATGCGACCTAGCCGCTGAACGCATAGCGCGCTTCAAGTGTCTCTTATGCGCTCCTGCCGCTACACCTCACACATTTTGTGTTTTGGGGTGGGTGCAGGTTGCATGGGGGGCCTACAGGTCGCTGGCAGTGTCTGGACGACGTTTAGAAATCCAGGCTTTGGGCCTTTCGTGGTCAATGGTATGGTTGGTATTTTAATTTATGCCAGATTAAATTACGTAATTAGAAGGGAAATCCCCATTTTATTAGTGAGAAACCAAAAATACTTACAGTGAGCTGGACACTTCTCTGTTCTGCATATAGACCCATTGCAGGGTTTTTTTTCCGTATACTAAACTTTGTGCCGGTGTAGTACCATAATATATTGGTCTCATATAATATTATGCAGTATCATACACCTACGTTTGAATAATGTACAGCAGTCAATGGAAAAGCCTGGTACGCAAGCGCAGTTGATAAAAATTATGCAGTATTGATCGAAATGTGCCCTGCATCACTGGTAAGCGTTTATACAGCTATCAACTGTGAGTCAAGACTTACCTCTAGCAGCAGTTTATTGTGTAGTCAGTCTGTCAGTCAAATGTCCCCTGCAGAAGCAACATCATTCAAAGTATGCGGAGGTGCTACGAGAGGGCTTCCTGATAACCGAAAATCGTGCCTAGGTGAAAATTTTTCTGTGCTTCGCGTGAAATACTGATCAACACCCTGCGGCTGTTTTGCGGCCGCTGCGCACCTCCGTACTTCGCCGCCAATGTTCTCCCCTCCAACCTTCTATTGCTGTGCACGCCTGTGCGTTTATAAGCTACATATCAATAGCATTTTGTTCAATTCAGCACATAGTATTGTTCATCATTGCACCCACCGAGATCGCCATAGAAGCTACAATCACAAAAAAATGGAAAAATAGCCGTGTGAATTCTCGTAATGATGACATCAGCTGCAATGGGTCTATTCTATGCTCCAGTCTAACAACACTGCTTGTACATTTGGGCTTCTCCAGGACCTACAGACAGCTCATTGCTATCACTTGGTCGTCTAGTTGTAATAAGCTCTCATGTCATTTATGCTTGTAGTATAGCTTCTAGTGGCATACAAAACCCAATCTTCTACATCGACTGAGCTTGAAACCAGCATCAGTAGGAAATAGGCCGCAGAACACATGCATATAGTCAACTTTGAATTCGTATTGAAAATGGTGAAGCAGACTGTACGTAGGTAAGTGACCAGAAATTGTTACTATGACCTTAGTGAAGAAAGCATTATGTATAATATTATATTTGTTTAGAGGACTAGTGAGACGACCATAAGAGGAATTTCCGTCCTACATACTAATGCTTAGACTTTCAATTGGGCTTCAGATAGCCAGCAGAGGATGTCTCAATGGGCTAGGTTTGGACACCATGATGTCCCTAGCTGCTATTAACTAGCTGCTCTGAAGACAAAAAAAACCCTCTTTTGTATACCAAGAGTGCATGATGACATCATCGTCATTGAGCGGGGTATTAAATTAGCTGCAATGACGATGATGTAATCATGCGTTCTTGGTCAGTAGATATGATATCACCTGTACCATTAAATGTCACTCCCATACACATTCATGCACACACATGCACACGCACATGCACACACACACACACATACGCACACACAAACATACAGCTATATGATGTCTGTCTACTTTCTTACCTACTTCTGTTACTCTACCTATGCTATCTCCAGGAAGTCCTTCAGTGTTGTGAAGGTAAATAAATCCTCTGTCTCTTCATATACACACCAGCTCTCTTCAGCTTCCCTTCGCAAGATTTACCATTCAAAACTCACACACAGTTGAAGAAAATAAAGGGCGGGGGCGGGGGGGAGCTTCCCAACACACTGGATGATGATGAGCCACTCCAGTCTGTGAGGGTTTGGCATGAAGTCTGCGTCTATTGTCCTGTGATGCCCAATCTGAAGAGGAGGAAGGAGGACCTAATTAGCTCTCTGGGTGGAGCCTAGGCTCATCCCCGCCCAGACCAATCACCACCATCTATTCCTGTGTGCTGTGAGGTTTCGTTACATGTAACATCAGTACTGCCATGAGTGTAATAGTGTCTTGAGGGCTTTTCCTGTATATGCCACACACACACACACACACACACACACACACACACACACACACACACACACACACACACACACACACACACACACACACACACACACACACACACACACACACACACACACACACACACAGGTAGTCTTGTGTCCACAGTGTGCTGGTGAAGGTGGCTACAATACCAACAGCAACTTCTCCAATGAAACCCTGGGCAACTTCTCCAATGAAACCTTCAACTCTGACCTTTACCAAAACTACACGGGTGATGGTGGAAGTGGACACCTGCCCTACTGGAATACAGGATGGCCCCCATACAGTAAGCTAGCTATGAACTTTACTCCATACGTGCATGCACAGTTCCTAGAACTAGTCCAGAGGCACAAGGCAACACTTGTACATTGGTATGTACAGTGTATGGTATTGTTAGCCATTCCCTACAACTTGCAGATGGACACAATGGACGAACACTGCTGGGAACGACGGACTTTTGCTTTGTGTTTGCATATTCCATTGCCATGTTTATCAGGTGCGTCTCTTACGTAGGTAATATTCTTATTGCTATTCACATCATTCATGTGAAGTAATTGCCTTTTGATTTTCACTAACACTGTCAGGATTGCACAGACTTAGGCATGTAGATGATTCTCTGTCTTCATGCTAGCTGCCATTGCTCACTTGGTTGTTAGTACAAGGTCAGGCATCCAACAATAAACTATAAGCTTTAGGGTTTTGGGGGTGCGTGTGCATTAATTGGGACGAGTTGAGCTGTAAGTACGAGCTGGTGGATGCAATCAGAAGTATCCAAGAGGTGAGAGGAAGATGTGAAGCATCGTTCTGCCTATACCCACTGTTTGCGTTTGCCACTTGATAATAAATGTGTGCACATGGTAGCCTCATTCCCAGGCCCCACCCAGCTTTTCGTCACTTGCAGTACGGAAAAGCGGGGAGCGGGCACCTGGGAACGAGGCTATGCACATGGGGTCACATAGAGGTACCTGTAGTTCATTTGTTTTATAGTTCTAGACCAAAAACAAGAACCATGTGTGTACTTTAGTGTAACTATACTGAGTTATGACCTTCTGTTTGTGCGTTAGAGTAACAGGATTACGTACATGACACTGATGCAGACCTTCTGCCATGCTCTAGCCTCGTTCCCGGGCCCGAGACGGCCTGGGAACGAGGCTATAATAGTCATGCTCCTTCTCTTCTCTTGTCTTCTTGCAGTGGTGTCATTGCTGATCGGGTAAATCTGAGATATTTCCTCACCATTGGCTGCTGTGGTATGCGTTGTTTACCTTATCGATTATTTTTGTATTGCAATTGGTACTGCCATGATAGTACCATATGTCCATGGGCGGTGCACCTTACATGCTCGCCGAACAGTGGGAATGGTTCTTGGATAGTGTGTGTTCTGGATGGTATTAGTGACTTTCTTCACACTGCTCTCCTTTGCAGGAAGTGGGATTGCAGTTATGCTCTTGGGGGTGGCCTATTTTGCTGAGATCCACCATCTTGCCTACTTCATTGTGGCACAGCTCTGTGCTGGTGCTATCCAGGTATGACCACACCCCATTGCATGGTGCTCCCCACAAATGCCACTGCTTATTGTTGTCTGTTGCTTAGCAACCAAAACTTTGAGCATGAATAACACGTGGGTGGAGGTGATAATGGGATATGGCAATGACAATGCATTGCCTGGGCAACAAACAACTATTTCTGAGCACTTCAAGAATATACTAACATCTAGCTATGGTTGCGTTCAGACTCGCATCATGTATATAGAGGGTTGTATAACAGTTGTCACACTGGAACAATATGTATATAATTTGTTGAAATTGGATTATTGTGGGTGGTAAGGAGAGTATTAAGGTCCCATCCAGTATGAAAATCTTGAGCAGCAAGGCTAGCTTAACTATAAGCCTTTTTGGTAGTGTGGAAGTAAAATAGTAACTTCAGTGGGCAGGTGATACAACAGCAATAACTAAGTTATAGCGAAATGGTTATTCGTACACCCAGGAGCGCATGATGAGGTACGTACACCTTACAAGGCATGTACCACTCACCTAGCCTCGTTCCCAGGCCCCATCCAAAATTTTTCGTATGGGGCCTGGGAACGAGGCTACCACTCACCTGCCTTGCCAACCACTGTTTGTGTTACTGGCATGTGAAGTGCTTGTGAGTAACCAGTTGGAAATGCTTGGCTTCTAAGGTGCCTTCATGGTCTGGTCTAATGGCAAATTGTGCCCTTTGCCAGCCAATTGACCTTGACAACCACTTGAAATACTTGCTAAGCAAGGCTTCACAAGGTTTCTCAAGTAAACAAATTTCTGCTGAGAACAGTGGATGTAACATAAGTGTACTAGTATCAGAGTACTAGTATCACTGCTAGGTAAACTTGTAGCCAGTTCTAGTGAGGACTCAGTTCTTTGGAAAGAAGCCAAATATAGTTGTTAAAGGCATTCCATTGTTATGGTACTACCTATCAGAGGAAGGAAACCTATAAAGTAGTTCTAACATGCTATTGTATTGTGCTGCATGTCCCAGGAAAGAAACCTAATATGTTAGTTAATGAAATTTGCTTTAGCCTACTGTACTAGTAGCAGTTAGTCTGCATGCCAGGAAATGTGATATAGCATTGAGTAGTGGTGCACCTGCACTCCCTATTTGTCATCTGTCACCCCCACCCATAGCTGACAGCCCTGCCAAGCTTATAGTTTTTCAACTGTGGTTGTTGCGGTTGACGTGGCTGTACACATTAGCAGCTGCGGCGAATGTTGAGACATGGATTGACCAATCATGTTCTGGGAATGTCATTTGAATTTCGGTAATGCGTTTTTGGGCAACCAACCTGAAATTTATTGTGTAGCTTCAATGACAGGTTTACGGAGAAGGGAGTGGTTTTCACTGTGTATTTTGCCTGGTGTGTTTCTGAATGCTTAGCTACCTAAATCGATTTCCCTGTTAAAAGATTGAATTGCCACAATGAATAAATGCAGACCTATCCTTTCACAGCAGTGACTCTACCCAGTGTTAATGCAGCTTGTATTGCCATTGGTAGGTGTGGTAAGTATTCTCATGCTTTCTTCTCCTCATTCCCCAGTCCACAGGATCCGTTGGAACAGTGGCAGTACTTGGACACTGGTTCGGAATACAAAAGTGAGTGGGGTGGCATGCACTCTCACCCAACCCCGCCTTTCGAATTCCTTGCTTGCTTTTCCACTCCCTATCCCCCCCCCCCCCCCCCCCCCACAATACACACACACACACAAACATACACACACACACACAAACATACACACACACATTTCATCCTTCCCCAACACACATACACATACATACACATTTCTTTCTCTCCCAACACACACACACACACACACACACACACACACAAATTTCATCCCCCTCCCCTGCCGCAGACGAGGCCTCCTTATGGGCATATGGGCAACCCAAACAGCTGTTGGAAGCATCCTCGGTACTATCATTCCCTCATTCTGGGCCACCACGACAACCCCAAACCCACCCTGGGGATGGTCCTTCTTCGTACCAGGATTCATTTCCATTGGAATGGGAATCATTGTCTTCTTCTTTCTGGTGATAGGTGAGAGGAACAGAGCTGTGGGTTAAAGTGAATATGTGGAGGTAGACCTCCCTTGTATGTGGCATCACTTAGGTTAGCAACAGTACGTATACACATGCACATGAGGTACCTCAAGTAGTATATATGGACAGGGTGAACTCAACTGATACTGAGATACGTAGACTAGCTTTGTTCCCAGGCCTGAGAAGGAGAGGGAGAAGAGCCTGGTATCCACTGTTTGCACATACATGGGAATTGTGGACTACTCCATAATAGCGATGACATCAAATCTTGAACTATTGCTATGTGTATGGTCCAGGCTGTATTCAACGATGAACTTTGGCTTTCGATTTCTATCGTGCACTCTCCTACACCCTCAAACCAGAGCAGGTAGCCTCCATTTCAGCTGCATGTTTATAAAAGACATTTATGTGCATCTGACTGGGTGTGGAAAGAGTCCGTGTGGTATGAAGCATTTGTCATGGACTATAAATTAGCATATGAGTTGATAGCGGAATCATGATAGTATAGTGCTAGTTGTAGTGTGTATCTGGGGATATCCCCCCTGATAGTGGATCATCACATCACCAAGAATGTTGATAGTAGGTAATATAAGTGCCATTTTCCCCTCCCCCCTTCACTTAAATGCATGTTTATGCATGAACAGTGGATACTAGGCTCTTTCTCAGGCCTAAGAACAAGGTAAACTTATACTGGATACGTACTCTGATTGCATCCACCAGCTCGTACTTACAGCTAGCCTCAGCCCAGGCTGCTTTTAGGCTGCTAGCTTATGGCTTGCCGATAGTGTAGCACACTGGCAAAACTCCCTGTAGTGAGAATGATACAATCTGATGCAAGAATTTATAAAGGATGGCAGCACGATGGTGATGCTACAGCCTGCCAAAACAGCAAGGTGTATATATTATTATGGTGACAGACAGCAAGTCAGCAATGTCAGGTGTTCATTCAAACAGCTGGAATATTTATATTTCCATGCTACAATACACTGAGTATAGCCAACACAGTTACCATTATAAATGGAATTATCCCTGTAGAGCTGCCACGATATGTATATCACAATATACAAACCAAGTAGCTCGCTTAAATTTGCTCACTCAGCTACTGCCCTCTCAGTTGCCTATGTGACCATACCAGCACTGGGCACTCTCTGTTCCCCAATTGCATCAGATTCTGCTTCAGCTGCTGCTCCCATCTCAGATTGCATCCGCTTCAGCTCACTAGTCCTTGTTCCACTTCAGCTGCCTTTCTGGAAGGTTCCAACCCCTTCCCAATATCTGGAGCATTCTTTGCAGAATTTGAGGTTCAAAGCTTGTAGTAAAGTACTAAGGTTACATGCACATCACTAGTCTAGTCCCGCCCACGAAAGCCCCCACTTCCATTATATACACGCCCAATGCAAATTGATATAATACCATAGTGACACGTTTATTAGGCGCAGCTCACCTATAGACACATATTCGCTGTTAAGTGCAGGTTCGACTCTTGTCTCAGCTGCTCTTTGTTAAGTACATGTAGGATCGAAAATGGCAGAATTTCACTTCAGCGCAGAGCGGAGAAAGCTATAATTCGAAATGAAGCACACTTCCTGTTCAAGGAATGTCATTTGAAATTAAGCGCATCTCGTTATTAGGCACATATTTTCTTCCTGTGGAGTTATAGGCTTATGCGCCTAATAACACACGACTATGGTATTGTGCAATGTTATATCATCAATACTGCATGGATATATCGTGGCAGCACTACTCCCCTGTGTCACTACTTTCTCTGTTCTTTGTAGCCCCTGAGCATGTCGGACTGCCTCCTACAGTTCACCACTTGGTAAATTAACTTGACGCTCACCCATGAGTGTGACCGCTACTTCAGTATTTAATCTGTGGATTTTTTTGCCGGCAACCTACCAACTATTCTGTGGTAGCTCTTAATGAACTGTACCTGAAAGGCACACGGTGGTAAGATTGATTACTCACCTTTGCTAGTGTTGTGACCGTCTAGTGGAACACTGTAGCCAAAGTGGACCACCAAGCATTAAGCATGAAATGCACTTGTAGTTATACTACTGTGTTGTTGACAATGACTTCTGACCGTCTGTTCGTGTAGGAAGATAAGAAGAAGGTGGTGTCTGCTTGTAATCCCATGGCAACCAAGGATGGAGTCCAGACGATCGGGAAGGAGGGTGGTTGGAGCAAGGAGATGGAGGAGTGGGAGGAGCAGAAGGTTAGGTGGATATGGGAGGAGAGGAGAGAGAGGGTGGATATGGGAGGAGGGCCTAGGGGGGAGAGAGGGTGGATATGCAAGGAGAGGAGAGAGGGTTGATATGGGAGGAGAGAGAGGGTGGATATGGGAGGAGGGGAGAGAGGGGGTGGATGTGGGAGGAGGGGGAGAGAGGGCATGAATGTGGGAGGAGGGGAGAGAGGGTGGATATGTAGCAAAACCGTGGCGCAAAAGCATATGGCAAAACATTGTCAGTGTCATTTTTTTAAGATGCATACCATACTTTACAAAGTGGTTGTTAATTAGGGCTGTTGTTAGTGTAGCCAATCCACCGAAGATTGTTGGAGATGACCTGCAAGGACAAAGCAGCTGAAGGGTGAGTAAACAGGTCCCTCCAGGAGACAGCTACCAGATGGCAATGAAAGTGACTGTTCCAATATGCCTGGTTGTTAACCTCGCCCCGCCCATGCGGGGGAGGTTCTAGTACTCATCGTGTGTGTCTGTCTGTCTGTCTGTCTGTCTGTCTGTCTGTCTGTCTGTTACCGTTCTAGCGGGCGCTGCGGGTACTTGACGAGCGAGACCAAGGTATCAAAACAAAGCGCGAGATGTAAGGAACAAAATTAACATAGCGATTTGGATAAAAATGTTTAGTTCGACAGTTATGACAGTTTTTAGCTTACCGCGAAAACTTTACTTGGTGCTTGTGCCACAAAATCGACATCAGCGGGTCACTAGCGCTGTTACTAGACTACTGGTACGTGAAGCGTGGCGTCTAGCGACACCAGCGCTACCACAAACCAAGCGGCACAAAGTGACAAACTGATGAGCGGGCTATAGTCTGGTTCCCGATACCAGACCCCGAACGCGCACTGGATGACATGTGATACTTGCACGTGCAGTGCAGTATGCGCAACAAAGACGGATCGGAGACCACTCGTGAACGAACCTACCTATCTCATTGGCTAATAGATCGAGCACCATGAACTTCTGCCTCCTCGGTGGCGACAACAAAGACGGAGACAGCTGTGGGTCTACCGCCATGGCCGGTGACGTACCTGCTAGACTGCTTCAGCTAACACTAACCTGACTCACAGTTGCTGTGATGTGCACGAGTGTATGTTTAGTGTCATAATTTCCGTGCAGTCTGATGACCGTCATGTGAATGCAACTGCTCTATGCATGTACTGCACCTGCACTTCGCTCAGGCTCGCCCTCCAATGTCCTGCATTCCGCTAGTAGATCTTATTGGTACACTTTGCTACATGAGGGCGAGGTTTGCACTTAAGTGCTTTTTCATTTTTTTTTTGTGATACAAATGATTAACTTGTTTATGTAGACTGGTAGTGTCAACTTTAGGATGATGCAAAACAGAGTGTATAGCAGTGGTTAGCTAAGGAGGAGAGGATGCATCCCCACATATAATGACCACCACCGTCATGCACTCTTCTCCCCTTTGCAGATTGCAGAATTGACTCGTTCTCCGACATCTACCAGGCACAAGATCTGGAGTTTCACTCCCACTCAATCCCCTGTTCTAGCGAGGAAGAGCAACACTGACAGTCATCTTGTAAATGGAATGGTTGCTAATGGGTGTGTACCTGTTCATTTAGAGGGAGAGGAAGGAGACGGAGGAGGAAGTACCCCCGAAAAACCACAGCAGGTTGGTGTCTAATATTTCTGTCTGAAAGAAAGGCATAAATGCTGTTACCAACATTCTCCGCATTGCTATTTGTTTGTGGTAGAAATTAGCCTCGTTCCCAGGCTCCTCCCCAGCTTTTGGCAAAAAACTGGGGAGGAGCCTGGGGACGAGGCTAGTTCTGGTCTCAGTAACCACTTCCAGTTTTGGTTGAATGTTGTAATGTGAAAGGTTTATCATTGCAGTGTATGATAGCATATACTGGTGTATTACATCATATTTGCCTCTAGGAGGCACTAATTTCATCCTGTGTGGTTGAATGCTACCTCTCAAATGTTGTGATGCATCTTCTTGAACCTCCAGCCAAAGAAGAGGGCTGTAGGGTTCTTCAAGGCTTTCTTGATTCCAGTGAGTACTCTATTGTTGATATCCATAACTATGTCAAATGTCTCTCATTGCCACACGGAGTAGCTGAAGATATGTACTCCTTCAACAACAAGCTGTGTTTGCTGCTTGGACTTTCACTGATGGTGGGAACTTATTGCTCTAGCAAACATTTTGCCACCTAGAGTAGCTAGCTAAGTTGCTCTATCGCTACTTCCAGCCTGTACACGCACTGCCATCTCCCAAGGGACCTTCATCAACCGCCATCAGCCCCTCATCCAAGAACATAATTGAGCAAGTAGCTGCAGAGCACACTGTCGAGAGGACCGTGATGAAGTGCATGCCGAGTACTCAGTAGTTCCCATTGCACGTGTGAAGTCATAGGTTGTGACCCTTGTTGCAAAATTAGAAATCACGTTTATTGCAAAAGTTGTACACGTGAAATTTCCTGCTAGCCTATATGGTAACGTTTCTACTTCTTTCCAGGGTGTGATTGAGTACTCGCTTGCACTGTTCTTCAACAAGCTTGTTGTCTTCACCTTTCTCTACTGGTTGCCATTTTATGTGAAGGCTTCATGTGAGTCTGTATATATACGTACACTACCAGTAGGGAAAAAATTGTGCCACGTAGATGAATAATGAATTACAAATGCCCTACAAAGATTCTGACTACACCATCATTGTTATTGTGCACTGACCCAAACGTATAACTTTTGGTGCTGAACTCACCTCGGTGGTCACGAGATTCAAGCGTCGGCTACCATTGCTCAAGTGCTCTCTTCGACTTTTGTTGCCAGTTTTCAGCTCTTACGAAAGGCCCATAAAGATTCTGACTATACACAGTCGTATCTGTCGTTCACTGATGCTTATGTGCCAAAGCTCACCCCAGTGGCGAAGTTGTGAGTGCTGTTGATTGTCATTGCTCGCTTCAACTTGATCATTGCGTTGGAGGCATGGTCATCACATGACATGTTTGTTATGGTTGTGGGCCAGATACTGTATGCTGGAAGCCTCTTTTATGATCGTTGTCCACAGCAGCCATTTTGCGCGCTGATACAGTACAGTACGCGGATGCAATACTAACTTCCTTTACGAGTGGAAACGGCACTGGTAGCCGGTGATCCATGGCTCAGGTCTTACTCTCACCTTGTGGATGAATCCACCAGCACATACAGCTAGCTTCGTTCAAATGGCGGCTCACATGGTAGCAACAAAGGTACCTGTTACATTGCATCGAACTTCTTCCTGGGCTTCATCAGCGACATCATCGTAAGAATGCCATATACCTCGCATTCGGAGATGCACACATCGTTGAACACAAGTCCATTTCTGGAGATATTTAGAAGACGATACTTTGCACCTCTTCCACATTTAGCAAAGCTGGCGCCGCACTACATATGTACATGTATGTGTGCACTCTTGCACTATTACACGAGGCTTCGGAGTGAACTTAGACCTAGTAACAATTATTTTCTCTCACTCCGCCTGCAGATACAAACGTCTTGAGCGGGGAGGAAGCTGATTGGCTGTCAACCCTCTTCGATGTTGGATCATTAATTGGTGGGTATGTAGTGCATTCAAAAGGCATACACTCAAATCTCAATTTGAAGTACAGAGTTGAAACAGTGATGCAGTAATTTAGCACATGTCAGCTGTAACACGTACACCATCCCTTCAGGTACCTCTTACCTCTCAGATCTCTCACCTCTTTTGCTCTGGTTTATTCTAACAGTGAATCTATATCTGTCATGTCATCTTGAACCCTTTACCCCTGATGCGCATGCGCAGAAACCATTTGCATGGTTAAAATTGTGTTGCATTGATTCTTGTATTAGCTCATAGGATATGAGCTGTACTATGCCATTACTAAGTATTGTATTTCCGCGAATAGACGCCACCCTCGAATAGACGCCGCCCTTGAATAAACGCCACCACTATACATGGGTTAAGCACGTGTGCAAAGTATGATGTCATACTGGATACACGTGGATGTCTAGTTCTAACAGTTGTGGAAGCCTGAATCTCTTTTGGGCAAATATGGGCGCTGTCAGAGTTGACACATGCATATTTTCTGGGCACATATATATAGGCGTTATCGGGAGTAAAGGGCATAGTTATGACTCTGTGCTAGCTTCCAGTCCTTGGCACAAGCGAATATTGTAAGGGTACGTACCTGCAGTGAGATAGATTGGCGTTAGTCATACCCAACCAGGGGGGGGGACAAGGTCTGTGCGCACGTGGTACAATTAGCATTCCATAGGTATAGTGCACAAAATATACAAGAAGTATGCGGAACTAGCAGACTAGTAACAGCTCTAGCGCTGACTTATCGCTGGGGTTCGATGGGGTTCGATCGCTTTATTGACTTCCTACCTGATGCTAAACACTTGAGTGCGGTCGACAAGTCTGCATTCGCTGATATTCTCGGTGAGTCTGCATGGTCACTTACGTACATAACTGCTCAGTACAGGCACGTAGTAGTGTGTAGTGGCTTATGCCCAGTTCGGTCACAGTCTTTGCACGGAGGTTACTCTTCAGGATGCATTGAAAGCGCAATGCAGCCTTCCTCCACGGAGAAAAGCAGCAGAACGACTTTGCATTACATCATACTAAATGACAGTGCACGTGATCTTGTCCTACCCCCCCTGATACCCAACTGCGTCAATCTTGCACCCACCATGCAGTGTTGTGCAACATTCAGGTGGATGTGCTATACGGCTTGTACGTACTTTCACATTCAGGTGCGATTGTTACTGGGCTGGTCTCAGACATTCTGGATGCCAGAGCTGCGACATGTATGGTCATGCTGCTACTGGCAGTACCCTTTGTGAGTTGACAGTTTCCATATTATGATGTCTGTGGTGACATTAAGTGGAATGAGTTGTTTTTTTTAAAGGTTAGCCTACAACTCACGTATAGTAAGGCATGGCTGAATGAATTGGTCAAATCCGGAAAGATTACGGAAAAGTGTGATTGATACACGGAAGCTACCTCGCGGTTGCGATGTGAGTTAGCTTAGTCCAGCGTTTGTTTGTGTCATCCACAGATGAAACTGCGAGGATGTGACCGCTTCTTTGTACGCATAGTAGATGGGTAGTTCGGGGCAAAACAAAGTAGCCTCCATCCGCTTTTGAATCTTGTGCTAGGACTGTGAAAATCGCTGAGCGAGGGTAGAGATGACGACGGTGAAGGCCGACACGGAGCTCTTGTAGCTGTTGCTGGAGTCTCTTTTGGTGTTCTGGAGGTAGGTACCTATGTGTATTCAACGATTTTATTTTGGGAAATCTGCTGTAGTGTACTGTAGCGTTTAAGGCAGCTGAAAAGCACCTTCACAACACCCTTGAAAAGGCTTCTTTTGTCAGTTCTGAAGAAACGTAACTTTGTTTCAAGTTTCCCAAAATAAAATCTTGAAGATGACATCGTGCTAAGCCTCGATGGAGAGTTTGAAGCTCCTAGGTGCCTTAAGGCATCTCCGTATTTGTGTGAGAAGTACCCGAGATAACCGCTTTGTCAGCGCGTATTGAGCACCACGTGATTAGTGGGCGTGGTCAACTATGAAGCCATATTAATTCACAAGGGTGGAGCTTCACTTCAGTGCAGACTGAAAGTCTGTGCCACTTTCATGTGCTGAGATATCGCGTGATGAAGAAGACCGAAATTTTATTCAAAATACAATGCAACCATGCCTTAAGGTAGTAAACATGGGTACCGCGATCTCCGAAACCAAGTTGATGGATAAATGGGCAGCATCAAAGCGTACACAAGTTTCAGCAATACTTTGCATCAAACTGCTCCCTCTGCTTGAAAATGCCCTAAAACTCAATTTTAAGGCCCTCTACGAAACTGAAAATTTGGACCCTCTCCAAGGCCCCACCCACACTCTGACCCCATCATCAATACACACACAAAACAGGCCCAAAAACTACGGATGGATTTACCACCTGCTCTCCTCACTTGCAGGCTACAGCCCAAAACTCACTGCCACCCTCAAAAACAGAGGTTTGGCTACCCTAGGCTTTCAAAAAAAATTCCACGCACACCAACTAAAACCGACTCAAGCCAAGGCCAGTTTCCAAAAGGTCAACCTACCCCCTGCAAAACTAGGGATGCTTTTCCACGTTCACCTCTCGGTTACAGAGTTTTGGCCACACATCTACTCCCTCTCACCAGCCCAGTCCAGCTACCAAACCAGCCAAATTCGCCCTAACACGAAAATGGGCGGGGCCTGTAATGCCGAAAGGTCAACTCTCTAGAGTACCTTGGCCAGGGAGCTGTCGGAGGCTGTTCACTTTCCAGGCTGTTCTTCGGCCACTTCGGCAGACCCACAAACATTCCTGCTCACTCCACCTAGCTATTCACACTCAGATAGCCCATCGCTACATTCAATAAGCCAGAATAGCTCTTTACTTAAAAAAAAAAAAAAGAAAAAAAAAAAGAGTGTTCAAACAAATCTTCAAGGTACCGCATGGCCACATCAGAGTACCGATTTGAAACTTGAAAGGGCCGCTAGCCGCATCAAAGAGAGAAGCCCCCCTTGTTTATTCCGGTTGCCGCCATGGGAAAACGTAAACAGATGAATAACTCTAAATAACCGTATGCGAGTGACGTCATCTCATTAATTATTCATGAGCAAAATTGCGCGATTTCGCCGATGCCGTGCTTCCTACCTTAACAGTGCAGAGGTGTATTGCTGCTACATGCCCTAGCTGTAGTCTAAGGTATTCTTAGCTATATCCACCATGCACCTTGATATCACATCTTGAACTCTATCCCTTCCCCAGCTGTTTTTGTTGAACTTCTTTGGAGGCGTGAACCTGGCTGCATTTTCAGGTAGAGCAAGATCCTATAATATACATATATGCTATATGCCTCTATTACACATTCTGTAGACTTGTACTTGAATGCACATGCACACTTACTTGCATGAATACATGCAATACACGTACACAAGAACGCATGTTCGCATACACACACATCAGTGCACATATGCACACACAACACACACACAATAGTGCACATATGCACACACAAGCACACAAGCAAAGGAGTATATACACATACACACACACAACAGTGCTGCTGATTGCATGTGGTGCCTGCATAAATGGACCTTATCAAATCATCACAACTGCTGTTTCCACTGACCTGGTATGTAATCATGGTCTCACAAAATGTGGCCGACAGGACAGTGGGTTGATGTAGCTACAAGTATACGCTACAGCTCCAATTAGGAGCCTACACTAATAGTATATTATTTTGTGCCCAATAGAATCAGTATTCCTACCGTTGATTTGTCCCTTTAAACGAGACTACCTTTACCTCACTATTAACTAATTTTAGGGAATTCAAAATTTTGAACCGGCAAACAGTAGATCTAGCAGCAAGTGATATCATGTACATGTGCGTTAATTAGAACGAGCCATAAGGTGCCCACCTACAAAGTGGCCTGCATGGGAATGAGGCTATAGCGTACTGTAGTCGCTCGTTATTAGGCACAGCTCCCTTACATCCACACGCTCGCAATTGGACGTGTTGTCATAATATAACTGTTTGTGGATGGACTTACCCACGCAGGACGTGTAAATGTTTTAGTGCATTAACTCAGATTGGTTTGGTACAAATGTGCAAGCTATCAAATGTAGCTCCATGCGAAACTCTAACTTTACTGACCAAAATTGAATCAGTATTCATATTTGGTAGAATATCTGTACAGAGCAATAGCCCAATGCCAGTAGAATGACAGAATGCTAGTGGAACAATCAGTCCAATGCCAGCAGAATGCTAGTGGAACGATCAGTCCAATGCCAGTAGAATGACAGAATGCTAGTGGAACGATCAGTCCAATGCCAGCAGAATGCTAGTGGAACGATCAGTCCAATGCCAGTAGAATGACAGAATGCTAGTGGAACGATCAGTCCAATGCCAATTATACTGACTTATACATGGCCACAGATCTACGAGTTCCTTAGATCATGATCGAACTCCTAAAAGATGTTAGTTAGCTCAATTGTAACGACTGATCATCTGCTCTCCAATTCTACAACGCCATTAAAGGAAACCGCAACATTCAAAATTGAGAACAACTACAATGTAGTTTTGCCATCCCAAGATTATACTTTGTTTCCCCCCCCCAGGGCACACATAAATCTCTGAAGGACAATCGGAATGCAAAGGGAACAGTTGCTGCTATTATTAACGGAACAGGCTCTATGGGTAGGTTTTGCACAGTGTATGAAGGCCAGCATTTATGGGTGAGTGGAGAGTATCAGCTAGGTTTGTTGCTTGTAGTACATATGTGGAGTATACAGACTTGAGTGAGCTCCACACTAGTGAGTTGAAAAGCTTATTGTACGTACATCTTACAGTAGTTTACTGCATATTGGACCAATTTTCAAGTATTCAATGAGTTTGACACACGACGACAGACTCTTCAGTGCATTGCTACAACCAAGTATGGAGATCACTTGTGGACCCAATGGGGGCTACCACATGGCAATAATGACAAAGAGAGGCCCAGAGGCTTCGGCAGAGGGAGTGTTGTGGGGGTCAGGCGGTAGAAGCAATGGAATTTATCTGTTGTCATGAGAGGGCTTTCAACATCCATATATGGTCATTGTCCTAGCTGCTAGTGGCTGGATCAGTGTGTAGTATGTGTAGACTACTCTACACCATGTGTGTGTCTGCTTCAGCCCAACTCACAGTGTGTGTGTTAAATGCTCTCATGACAGGGGGTCACAACGGTAGGAGCAATGTATGGATCTCACACTGTATGGTGCTCATTAATAGCCATAACTAATGACTTGTATGATAAGCACATGACTTCATGTTTTGCGTACGTTGGTCTTGCTCAGGCTCACCTCACAATACTTTCGACTAGTATATCGAATGCTAGGGGATTCGATGTGGTTGTTAGCTCCCGTGTATTGTGCTAGAATCAATTCACCAGCATGAATGCATCCTAGATGAGGTACTATACTGCATTCATTGATGCCAGTGTGCTGACCTAGTGCTGAATCCTTGTATTCTGCAGGGGCTGCGATTGGGCCGTTGATAATTGGCTGGCTCACAGATAACTACGTACGTATGTGCATGAGCTGTTTGTTAGTGTACATATGTAGTACACAGTACACAAAGCTTTGTAGTACATCCACATTATCCAGTATACACCTCTTCTATCCAACAGAGCTGGACCAGTGCATTCTACTTCTTAATGAGCTGCTGCTTTATTTCTGCTATTGTAAGTACCTTTCAAGCCGATGTGCACAACCAGCATGATGCAGCTTAATAATTGAGGAGTAGGCATCTTATTACACTCCTGGTAGGGAAACAATAATTGTTCTGTGTAATGTTTGAAAGCACACAAAGACTGTTTATGCCTCATGATCACCATCATGCAACACTTTGTCTTCCATTGGCCGCCATTGCTCACTTACTAGCATGTACATTAATTCGTAAGTGTGAGTTAGTGGGGTGGAGTCTGCTGAAGTATCCACGGCGTGAGAGCATCTAATGATCAAGTTGCTTTACCAGGAGTGTGGTTCCACTTGTTACTAATGTGTAAGCTGTGAAGTAATAACATTCCGCAAGTCATAAAACTGTATGGTCACACAAAAAAAATTATGCCAAGAATCTTGAAGGACACTCTTCTGCACTGGTGCTTTTCATGTCAGTTTTTCCTATTCAGTTGCTGAGTCGCTTGGTTGTGATAGAGAGTATGCGATGCGTCAGAAAGTTCAGGTGAGAACTCCACTCTGTTCATCGGTTGCTACGTAGTTGTGTCTAGCCATGACTAGTTAATTATCGAATTGCTTCTTGATCTGGACAGGTCAAGATGGCTGAATCAAGAAGCAACTGACTTGTGATATCATAATTTAAATGCAATCTCCCAGCATGTGATTATTTTTATAGCTACAAGACTAATAGTTACAGTACTTGATATTGTAAGTGGCATCTCTATTGATGCCATGAAGTGAATGCTTGGGTATGCCCCATAGGCATAATTATTTATGTGTGCTATCTTGCACTTGGTATAGTATTCATGATTTCTTGAACATCTGTACAGTTTTAGTAGCTGCATTAATTTTACCAGGAGCCCATGGGCTCCTGATTTCAAACTTGAGTAGGATATGCATGAGTACATTGTGAATTGTTATGACTCTGCCCAGGAGCGCATGAGCCGCTGAAGGCGGCGAAGGAGTGTCGAACTAGTATAGACATGTTGTGATCCCTCACGCCTTAAGGTCATACCTTATATGGAAGACCTTTGCGGTACTGCACAAATGCCAATTTGTTTTTCACACTTTTTACGTAATGGCCTCTTGCCGTATAAAAGTTTGGTGTGTGAATACCTACTACTTCTGCTATAGGGCGCACATGCTGAGTTTGATGCTCCTTTGGCGGCTCATGCGCTTCTGCTGTGCCTAATTCTCTACTGGTTATGTACATGCACTTGTATAATTAGTGGTAAGCTAATAGAGGGTATGCGCTCAAGCCACACCCAAACAGACGTCATAGATGTATCTGAGAAGTGCTCATTACTGCATGACGAGTGGTTGCTGAATCAGGAAATTTATGAGTTGTATACAGCTAGCAGCACATATTCATATAGCTAACGTTGAACTTTCACAATAACCTTACTATAAAACAGAACTTGTTGGCAGATTAAGTTAAATTAATCAATAACCTTTGAAATGACTTCTTGGCACACAGTTCAATCAATAACTATAAATGACTTGGCACACAGATCAATCAACTAAATGACTTCTTGCCACACAGATCAATCAATAACTATAAAATGACTTGGCACACAGATCAATCAATAACTAGATGTAAAATGACTTAATGTTTGGCACACAGATCAATCAATAACTATAAAATGACTTCTTGGCACACAGATTACTATACAAAATAATGACGGATGTCTTGGCACACAATAAAAGTGACTTCTTGGCACACAGATCAATCAATAAGTAGCTAACTGTCACTCACCATAAAAAATTATACATTATAACGTATTCACACCACATAAGGTGTACACAACACATAGATACTATATTACATAGTTGAAATAAAGTTAGCTAACTGATTTAACATTACTCAGCTAATCAGTTTGCAAGTGTCAGCTACAACTCAGTTAATGGAACCATAGTTGTACACAGTGATTAGCCTTCTCCAATCCTCATTAGCCACTTCTTTGGGCTCGTGTTCTTGTGCAGTAGGTGATAATATTTCATACCCGTTTGGGTTTATCAGCCGGTCTGGAAGGGAGTCAGTATCAGTCCCAGATTCTACTTCTGCTTCAGCTTGACCCGTATGTTTGTTCGCCATTCTGTGTCTCTTCAAGTCTGTGTATTTCCTTTTGAGGCAATGAGTGATTCCAGTCACATCTGCCAGCTGAAAGGCAATGATGCCAATGAACGTTGCGAGTACTATGGTGACAGAGGTGTATCCAACAGCCAGCTGATTCCCTCCTGAATGACTGATGTGGTAGGTGGAACTAGCCAGGATGATCAGGTTCAGAACAAACGAACCTTCTAAAGCATCTAGATGACTATTCTTGTAAACTCCACCACTAGCCCAGGACCACAGTTGCAGAATACCAGTTCCTACTAGAATTGCTAGCAGGTTAATACTAGGGTCTTGTTGAGGATTGAAGGCAAAGACTAGAAGAAGAATGAAGCGAAGCACAAGCAGCAGTCCAGGCCAGTAGCGATGTCTTGCTTTGTAAGGAGCATGGTATGAATCCATGAAAAACTTCAGCCTAGCGCTATTAACCCACGCAAAGAGCCTCAGGTGTGATACAGCCTGCAACCACTGACCGAAGAGGAGAAGGAGAGTGTAAGGAATGAAAAGGAAGAGGAAGACAAGTATTGCCAACACAAAGAGTGGAACATGTTTTATACTGAGGTAGTCAATGTTTGCATCGTACAGCCACACCCCTCTTTTGAATGTTGGATATTCTAGGTAGGTGACATAAATTACAGCAATCAAACTGCGCAGGATCTTTGTATATGAAAAAAAGATGAGCGTTGCCAAGACAGAAACTGGGTTGTTGCCCAGCAGTTTTGTAAATCTGCGTGAGAAATGGCTAGCCAATATTACGAGTCCTACTATCACCCAGATATAAACAGGGAACACAAACTGAAGCCACATTTTGCTGTATTCATCCAACCCTTTGAAGAAACATATTTCAACCCCGAAGTCAAGGTTTAGCCATGCAATGAAGACTGATAAAATGTTACTAGATTCCACCGGTAGTAGAATAGTACGGTTTACTCCAACAATATTAGCATAGAACACTAACCCACTGAGTAATCCTGTTGCTATAGTCAGTTTGCTGACAAGGAGAAACAAGACCAGAGCTATTCCCATCAGTGCAAAAGGGATGAGCAAGACAAGATGGATATTGGTGCACTGCTTGCATTGAGAAGTTCCTAGTACAAGACTGTAACCTTTCTTGCAAGCTCCGCACAAGAGACCTGACCTGTTGTATGCACACTGCAAGTCTGTATTGTTAAGAGGAAAGTCCACTGTATGAGAGACACAATAGTCAAAAGGGCAGTGTGGGTGGAGAATTAGTGCATTAGATTCATTGTCATACCCGACCCAAAATTGGTCGGAGGAACTGCGTGCTATTTGTCCCAGTCCATTGGTCATATCACAGTGGTTTGTGTATTTGGCAAGTCTTTGGTTACAGACACATGATTGTTCTATCACTGAAAGGCTAAAGCCAGGTGGGCAGGTCTGATTTACATCCAGCTCAAGATCCAGTCGATGGCTAAATGTTGAACATGGGCCATCTGCATACAACTCTAACTCTACACTGTCAGACAGTGAAAACACAGTGTAGTTGAGAATGGTGCAAGTATTTTTTGTTGCTTGGACATACTGTAGAGGATGAAGGTTGCCTATGAGTGTGGATGTGACCAAAGTCACCCCAGCAGGAGTCAAATGACCTCTGACGTTTGCAGGAACTTTTCCATTTCTCTGTCCGACTGCAACCGCAGAAACATGGAAAGTTTCACCAGGATGCACTATGTATGATTCATGTGACTTACTGCAGTCAGGGCGGTTGTTTTCACATGGACAAATACGAAATGGTTCAGAGGATATGCTTGAATATGTACTGTCATTTTCAATGTGGACTAACATGTCAAACACTTCTCCAGAATTGTACGATTCCAGGCCAGTAAGTTTGCAGTGATCTATTACACCTCCAAACAGCACACTGCCTGCATCTTCAGCATAGTTATCTTTGAAAACAAAATGAGTGTCAATACCATGGGACAGCTTCTGGCCTGGGAGTTGAAAGAAGCATTTAGGTTTTGTGTTACTTGTGTAAAATTTAATACAGTAAACTAAGGGGTCATTATCATGAACATTGATTGCTCCTCCCAAACGTGCGTGATTGTTCTCCCAGTATACAATTGTGTTACGTGAAATGGAAAAGGTGGATTTCATCAGATGCACAGCGCCACCCCAGTTTTTTGCTGAGTTGTTGGTGAAGTTGCTAGTTCCAGTTAAACTAAGTAATATGTGATATGCATGAATTGCACCACCGCAGCCTGCTGAGTTGTTGATGAAGTTGCTAGTTCCAGTGAAACTCAGTGAAGTGGTGTTCTCTGCAAAAATCGCACCACCTCTGTTTGCTGAGTTGTTGATGAAGTTGCTAGTTCCAGTGAAACTCAGTGAAGTGGTGTTCTCTGCAAAAATCGCACCACCTCTGTTTGCTGAGTTGTTGATGAAGTTGCTAGTTCCAGTGAAACTCAGTGAAGTGGTGTTCTCTGCAAAAATCGCACCACCTCTGTTTGCTGAGTTGTTGATGAAGTTGCTAGTTCCAGTGAAACTCAGTGAAGTGGTGTTCTCTGCAAAAATCGCACCACCTCTGTTTGCTGAGTTGTTGATGAAGTTACTAGTTCCAGTGAAACTCAATGTGCTGTATCGTGCAGCAATTGCACCACCATTGTCTGCTGAGTTGTTGATTCCTGGGTTTACATTAACGTTGCCGATAAAGTTGGAGGTTCCAGTGATGCTGAATGAGCTGTGTGAGCGAAAAGTTGCACGATTTCTAAGGAAAGTTATGCTACCAATGAACGTCAGCTTGCTATGAACAGCAGTGATGCCACGTCCTCCTACACAGGAGTTAGGTGTGAGTCCCTCATGATCACAGTGACTATGTGTAAACTCATTGTTCTCTGCTAGAGTAATACTGGTGTGATATACTGCAAGTGCAGTGCCGAGGTTGTCATGGAAGGAACAGTTAACTACTTTAGCATACCGTATGGATATCAAAAGCAGAGTGTATTTATCAAAATCTGGGGTGTATTTACCAGAATTCCTGCCACAAGAGGTAAAAGTCAAAGAATGGATTTTGAATTCCTTCATACTCATGAAGCTGAGGCCGACTGACCCATTGCAAGCAACTGTTGCTACACAACCTGAAGAAGACTCTCCATACATGGTCAACCAGGATATGTGGGCAACAGTGATATTCATATCAAGGGTGTGGTTACCTGGCAAGAACAGCATAGTGGTGTGCGAAGTGAAATATGCTTTGCTTTTTCGTGCATACTGAGAGAGTGTCGCATTGTGAATTGAATTGTGAGGGCAGGATGAGCATGAAGTGCCATTGTGTTGGGTCGGTGTGACACAGTACACATTCTCGGCAGAGCAGCAGGAGAGGGTACTAAGTAACAGTGCTGCCACACAAACAATGAATTGAACCATCATCTCATCTTATAGCAGACTGTAGAAAACAGAGATGGTATTTTCAACAATGACAATAATAATACCAGCTCATCGAAAGGTGTGAAACTTTACTTCATTCTACACCTACAGGCCTGTGAAGTTCTGGGGCAAGTGGACAGCTATCAATGTCTAGCTTGGGTGTGCTGGTTCCATTGAATCTTGAATTGTGTAGTGAGATGATGCACTTCCTATAGTAACAAATTGGCCTATTTGTTTGTAATGCAAATGATGTCACACAGCCTTAACTCCTACATGTGACCCGACATAACTACTGACATACCATAGTACATGAACATTACTGGGAAATGTACTTCAAATCTAGTTATGATGCTTGAGAAAATACAATTTCTTGCTGGCTTAACTCCTACATACTCCTACATACGACATGTAATGGCACATTCTTGCAACACAACTGGGAAATGTAGCTACTTCAAATCTAGTTATCATAATAAACATCATTTACTGGGAAATGTACTTCAAATCCAGTTATGATGCTGAAAATACAATTCCTTGCGGGCTTAACTCCTACATACTCCTACATACGACATACGACATGTAATGGCACATTCTTGCAACAAGGACTGACAGAAACTGCACATCCCAACACTGAGGTACATCTATATCACCAATATAACCGAAACCTACAATTATGATGAAAAGTTGCAGGATTCAAAGAGTGTAGTACCAGGTGTACTGGGTGTGCTATAAATTATAGGAGCCAGTCAATAACGAATTATTTCTATATTCGGCAAATTTGGCCTAGCTAGCTAACAGCATATTGTGTGCTGGGTAACTTCAGCAAGGTAAAAGAGCAATGATGCATGATTCAAGGAGTATTCGGGGGGGGGGGGGGGGGGGGGGTACTCCGGTATAGTGGCTACACTTTTCAGCCCTTATATACACTCGTGTACTATGATCAGATACAGAGTCAACTCGTGCTGAGACAAAAACAGTTCTCAGTTCAGACCACGTGCACGGCGAATCTTCTGACATCGGTGATTCACGACTAGTCGCATAATCATTTACCTTTCCACGTCGAGAGTGAGATGTTCACGGATGACACGGAAACCAGAAAGCAGTGAGTGCAGCGCAAAAGTTAAGCACGAAGGCGCTATGAGAGCCTATCTAGATAACTGAAAAATGATGGTGAACATTTTTGCTATAGTACGCACCTCTATGCGCACGTCGCACTGCCTTCGGCAGTGGCCACATGATAACTCCCTCCCCCCTTACATTTTTTTCCTGGATCCGCCTCTGAGCTGAACAGTCTCATCCAGTGCAGTTCAAGGCCTGTTACTCGAACATTTACGCTTACATTATTATTATACTAGGCTAGTACGTACTACGTAGGAGCCGCACCGGCTGGTCCGACCATGGCAGGACCACTTTTATCACACCTACTCAATAATACTGATCGGGAGTTCGCCTCCGATAACAACACGGACGCCAAACCCAGTGAAGATACAATACTTAGGGCTATACGTACGCGAGTTGTACACACGTGCCTTCGGCACACGCGATCGGTGTATATATTGTTCCACATGCTATACGCTACGAGAGCGCTTCAAAAGTAGGGGAGAAAAAATTTCCGGTGACTCGGCTACTTCACAGGCTCTACCTCCGGACCACTTCATTTCTGCTTCCTACGCCCTTGCTAGCTGTGCACATAGGAACGAGGCTACTTAGTGCAAGCGATAGAGTGCTGGGCGATCGCTTGAGAACAACAACGAAGTAATTTATATTCGTACCAGAACAGACAGCTATAGTATGGTGCTCATGCACACAGGCTCCCCCCCCCCCCCCCCCCCCCGATGTATAGTTTCAGTTGCACTTTACTCACTTACAGTCAACTGCAGTTAGTTTCACTGACTCTTGCTCGATCCCCCAGCAGTTAGCTGTCAACTGCAGTTAGTTTCACTGACTCTTGCTCGATCCCCCAGCCGCAAACTGTCAACTGCAGTTAGTTTCACTGACTCTTGCTCGATCCCCCAGCCGCAAACTGTCAACTGCAGTTAGTTTCACTGACTCTTGCTCGATCCCCCCGCCGCAAACTGTCAACTGCAGTTAGTTTCACTGACTCTTGCTCGATCCCCCAGCAGCAAACTGTCAACTGCAGTTAGTTTCACTGACTCTTGCTCGATCCCCCCGCCGCAAACTGTCAACTGCAGTTAGTTTCACTGACTCTTGCTCGATCCCCCAGCAGCTAACTGTCAACTGCAGTTAGTTTCACTGACTCTTGCTCGATCCCCCAGCCGCAAACTGTGGCACAATAATCAGCGGGCAGCTGCAGTACAGCTAGTGAGGCCGCATACGCATGTAGGCTTTTTTTGTAGCAGCAGCTTTGAAGGTTGATGCGTTATAGTTAATTCTGACAGAATTCTAAACGCCAAGTCTATTATATAAAGTTAATGATAATTAATGCGACGTCATTGGACAATAATTCCGCAAGTCCATGCACGCAGGGTATTTTGACCGCAATGGTGGGCGGGGGTATACGTACAGAAACCCGGAATGCCAGGACTATTAATCTCGTTATGTAGAGACGTCAGACTTGCTCATGAGAAATAAAATTACCCCCCCCCCCCCCCCCCCCCCCCAGTTCAATGCTTAACTGTTTTTATGGAACACTGCATGCACATACACCGCACACACACACATTAAAATCTTATAATGTACATGTAGCTTTTTGTCTCGGCGCCGAAGCGCCGAGACACAGTGCTGGGTACGTACACATACGTCTGTCTGTCCACGTCCACGTGGCCACATAGTTTGAGCGCATGCGCGACAGATTTTACTAACAGTGCAGTTGGCCTAATATTTATGTATGTGCATGTGGCCGCACCCTACAAGTATCTAGCTGTAAGTACGTAGCTAGCTAAGTCTTGATAGCTTTAACATGAGTGAAGATAGTCTCGCGTGGCCCAGACCCTTCGCGCGGCGATTAGTGGGCGGGGCGGGAGGAGGGGAGGAGGGAAGAAGGGTCTGGTGACTCTGAACAAAATGCCGTTGCAAAATGAAATGTAATTATTGAAATAATCTTCCGTAAATGTAATATTGCACGTGACTTACCTCAAGTATACTATACTAGTAGTTAATCGAGCACACAGCTTGAGCCATGGCTATCAAGGAAGAACGCTGTACCGTCTGCCTCAAAGACTTGCTGAAGAGTAGTACGCGAAGGAGACCTAACAGTGAGACATTCCAGAACCCTGTGTGGAGACTCACGGAGACGTCCGTATCGCACGCAAATTATCTTCGCTTTGTTTGGACATCAACTGCGTGTAGCCTAGCTGTGAAGCTGCTAAGGAGGCAGTCTTGAATCTTCTCGGCCATGTCAACTAAATCTGGTCATGCGCTCAAAGCGGAAATCGTGCCACAAATTACATGCTGCTTCAATCTGGTTGGTTCTACCAGCATTCCGGCAGAGCCAACAACATCCTGTTCAGAGTCACCAGACCCTTCTTCCTCCTTCCCCTCCCCTTTCGCCCCGCCCCACTAATCGCCGCGGGAAGGGTCTGGGCCACGCGAGACTAGAGTGAAGAGAGGTCTAGCTCTTTCCTACATAGTAGGCGCGAAGGGGATCATGTGAGATTTCAGCAAGAGAGGCCAGAACAGCAAGAAGTCGGATTACAAGATTACAAGATAGACGCGGGAATGATCGTCTGACGAGACAGCAAGAAACCACTGAACAGCGCCAAGAACGCAGACTACAAGCTGACCGAGAAAGGCAACGGCAAAGAAGGCAACAAGAGAGTCCGTAACAGAGAGAGCATGTGAGATTTCAGCAAGAGAGGCTATAACAACAAGAAGTCGGATTACAAGGTATACGCAAGAATGATCGTCTGAGAAGCGCCAAGAACGCAGACTATACAAGCTGACTGAGAAAGGCTACGGCAAAGAAAGCCTGAACAAGAGAGTCCGGAACAGAGAGAGCAACGACTACAAGCTGACCGAGACAGGAGACGGCTAAGAAGGCCATGAGAAACCACTGACCAACGTACATGACGTAGGCAACGTGTAGCTAGCTAGATGCTCTTAGTATTCCTCCATTGACAAATGTAGTCTAAGTCTTCTCTTCAAGCCACTTTGTCTGTGTGCTCACGTATACTTTTTCAGTCAAAGTCAAAGGTATGACCAGTGCTCCTTTCAATGAAGTTTGTCCATCATAATTATGTGTCTATTGGTGCAACAAATTGTGACGTATTTGCCTGTTGACACCCTAAAGTCTTTCATCAGTACGGCAGCATGCGCCCAAGCTAATCTCAGAGCTATAGCTAGCTAGCTACCGAGAAAACTATCTGTAGTGTCCAACACTTGTATCAGTCTTGCAAGCAAACCGCCGAGACAATTTTTCAAAAAAGACGCCTTGTTATATTGATATTGATATTCATGATAAACAGTATAATATTATGTAGTTAATCATGACAACACAATAAAGAAACTCAATGCACAGTGGAAGGAAATTATAATCTAGCTTGCTATACTGCCCTATCTAGTGTAAGAGGAAGGTTTGCTGACCATAAGCAATTGCAACTTCAAGCTTCTGCCTCAGGACTGCTTTTGATGGGTACTGTGGTACTGTCGTGCATTGAAGCAGGTAGCCGCCACAGGGAGAAGAGAAGGATCTGTGTTCAGAACAGGTCTGTGTGCTGACCATGTGAGCCCTTCTGGATGAGGAGCTCCCACTGACCCGTGGCTGCACTGGGTAGGCATGCACATCCTGTAGTAAACTGTAGGAATTGGCAACGTTCCTCCTGCAGGTGTGAATGCAACCAAGACTTTGGTCAAGATATTAGTCAGTAGTCCAACAATGTTCCTGGACCAGTACAGAAGTACCTCAAAGTAATGGTTGTTAATTACTTCTAGGAGCATTGTTAATTTAGCTGGACAAGATATTGATTATGACATGGTGAACATTTTGACTTTCATATATATGTCTTACATGCAACTGGTCTTGCATTCTTCCCGTCTGTACCAAAATGTACACGATAACCCAGAGCTCAATTAAGTGATACATCAGTATTTACTCCAGAAGCCAAGAGCATCAAGTTGGCAACACTCCAGCACAAGCTCAGTGCGGCAGCCGCAGCCTGATAGGCTGCTCCACTACCATATGAACACTCGGTGCATTGCAACTTTCAGCATGTGTGTTTTTGGGCAACTACTAGCCATTTTGCTGGTAACCCTTTACAGCACGATCATGAACGCGAGACAGAGATACGAGAGATGCTGTTGGAAGCTGATGGCTCAGAGTGCAATGAGACATGCACATACACGTAGATACCTTTCGCTGAATTTAACTGGACAGCTCTCTATACTATAACTGCATGTGCATTAGCCTCGTTCCCAGGCCATCGCCCAGCTTTTCGTCGCTTGCAGTACCGTACTGCAAGCAACGAAAAGCTGGGCATGGGACTGGGAACGAGGCTACATGTGCATTGTTTATCTTGGGCTGTACCACATTATGGGCTGTACTTCACGCAACTGTTCCAATAATAACAATTTGGGTGTTCAGACTTCTTGGAATACCTAAATTAATTAAGCATTCTTGGAAAAGGGGGTTGAGGGTTCAAATTGTTAGAATCACCCTAGGATACACAGACTTTGATATGTATTAGCCTCATTCCCAGGTTCTCCTGCGGCCTGTGAATGAGGCTAGGTATGTGCATGTATGTGTGTGTTGCCCTTCCAGTGGCGGATCCAGGATTTTGGAAAGGGGGGTTCTTTTACAGGCTGAAGGCAGCCAGCTGCACAGAGGTGTGTAGTGTTGATCAGTCCGCGCGAAGCGCGGAAAAATTTTCGCCTTTATTTTTCAGTTATCAGGGTGGGCTCTCGTGGCACCTTCGTACTTTGCACAGCAAGTTCCAGATGTGAAAGGATTGCAGGACCCGGGGCCGCCATGTGCTTCCGTCTCTTGCTCTAATTTCGCTCATGCAACGTCATAGCTACGTACACGTAAATATACTAGATCGTGGTCTCGTTCCCAAGCTGTTCGGTTTCAGCCAGCTCCACCCTCTCAATTTGGAAGCGGTAAACTTTGTACCCGGAACAACTACTGTTACTGCTACGTACATTTTTCGCAGTGTATTAGACAGCTGCTCGTCACCGCTGCAAGCAAGCGCTTGAAAGTATAGTAAGGCCATACCGTCATACGGTAAGTTCTTTGGTAAGAAGGGGGGTTTGACCGAACCCAACGAACTACCCCTGGATCCGCCTGGTTGTTGTTGCTGCATGCCATTGCTGCATAATCATTTTTTAGTGTTCCGCCAAAGGGGGGTGCATTTGCACCCCCTTTACCCCCCCTAAATCCGCCACTGCCTTCTACGTACTTTCTCTATACCCTTCATGCTTGCCTGTGAAAATGACTCCAGTACCTCCCACAACCACTGCACAATCGCCGAGGATCGAGAGTAACTGTGAAGGACAGTATTCTTCCAAGGTCGATAACTGGCTGGCCACTCAGAATCGATTAATCACCTCCAACTCGTGAGGAGAGAAGCGTTCCAGCTGGTCACAAGGGATCAACAGGTTAAAGCCCCTCTTCAGATCAGACTATACTAGACTGCACAACTGTTCCTTAACCCTTTACCAACCAATGATGCCTTTTGGTGTCATGAGACTTTCACCTTCAAGATGTCACATCCGGCAATGTCCGGCGTCCTTGGGAGATAGGCTCTGCACCAGCAGAAAGGGCGGGGCAGGGGGAGGTGGGTGGGTGCACCCAAAGGGTGCAAACAGCATGGCCGTGTCTGGGCTCAGCTTTGAACAGCCCTTGGTTGGAGCCGGGTAGGCCATTTCTAGCATAAATGGGCCTAGAAAACAGTGGTCTCACCTTGCAGAGCCTCGAATTCCAGTGTTCAAGGCTGATTTTTCCAGTTGAACCGCACCCGTACCGTAGGGTGGGGCAGGGGTCTCCAGAGAGGTGCAGTATTGGCAGAATATACAAAATATACAATCTGTGATATACACTATACTGTATACTGTCTATTAAAGATTCGTTGCCATGCTAGTACCATTTTGCAGAATATACAAAATATACAATTTGTGATATACACTATACTGTATACTTTGTATATTTTCAGTGTAGGCAGAATATACAAAGTTATACTTACACTGTATACTTGTATTATCTGCCATTCACAACAAAGTTGGTACTCACAACAACCTTTAAGTCCATATACTATGTATATTTTGTATATTTTGTATATTTTGCCATATACTATGACATTGTATATTTTGTATATTTTGGCCGTATACTATGTATATTTTGTATATTTTGGCTGTGTACTATGTATATTTTGTATATTTTGTATATTTTGGCTGTATACTATGTATATTTTGTATATTCCTACATTGTATACTTTGTATACTTTGTATATTTTGCATAATATACTTTGTATATTTTTGGCCATATACTATGTATATTTTGTATATTCCTTATATTCATTGTATACTTGTATATTTTGCATAATTATACTTTGTATTTTCCACATTGACAGAAAAGTATAATGCTAAGTTGCATAATTATTTAGCATATTCACAGCAAAAATTTAATTATTAATCACCCTCGAACTTGATATATAGACATACATGTCTGTATGCCTGCATTTTAACACAGCACAGCCCCAGGCATAGCGACTGGCTTAAGGAGCCAGTACAGGTATGTGGGGGGTCATGGAACAACAAAGATGAGTCATCATCCTTTTTTTTGTCATTTACAAGCTAGGTGGACACGGTTGTGACGTGTGATGAAAAATCATCTTAACGCATATCTAACTTAAAGTGGGCGGCACCCTCGAAACTTGATATATAGACATACATGTCTGTATGCCTGCATTTTAACACAGCGCAGCCCCAAGCATAGCGACTGGCTTAAGGAGCCAGTACAGGTATGTGGGATGACAAAGATGAGTCATCATCATTTTTTGTCATTTACAAGCGAGGTGGACATGGTTGTGACGTGTGATGAAAAATCATCTTAAGGCATATCTTAGAGGGCGGCACCCTCGAAACTTGATTATAGACATACATGTCTGTGTGCCTGCATTTTTAACACAGCGCCAGCCCCAGGCATAGCGGCTGGCTTAAGGAGCCAGTGGATGGAGTGTGGGGTACGGGTGTGCATGCATGCATGGGGATGGGGGGTGGGGTGGTACAGCGCACCTACTAGAATAACCCATGTGAAAGTGCAATGTGAGTGAATGCTGCCAGTTAGCTGGGAGTATTCACTATCCTGCCCACTTGATTAGTGTTGGGCCTGTACAACGTCCACAGTCAAAAATTTTGAGACTAGGCCCGCAATGTATGTGTAGCTACATTGACTTTTATGCAATTCAACACAATATACATTACACAATATACATTACACCTTGTGGGTTTGCAATAAACATAATCATCTGCATATAACTATAGTCAGTTTCTGTTTCTACGTACGTCCTTTTGCCTTCAGGTGCTGTTCTCTGATAGTGTTGTGGATGTGTACAACCTCATGCAAAAAGAAGTTGAATTTGTACCGACTCATCTGGCGTACACCGTACTTGAGCCTGTTTAGCCATCGGAATGTTTGTTCGGCACATTCAGTGTTTACATCTGAAAGTTCGCTGAACTTGGGCAAATCAGGGTGGAATTTACACTTAGGGTTATTTTCCAGTGGCATACAGCAAGTCTCGGTGTGACCTTTCACGTGGAATCTATCGACTAAGAATTCTACATGTTTCAACAAGTATTTGGCAAGGTAGATATTCTTTTTGGAAAGATTAACCAGGAAGGGATAAAGGCCACAAGCCCGATCGTATCCAAGGTAACGTAGGTTATTAATATCTTTCCCTCGAGCAAATGTGTTAAGGAGGAACAGGTAAATTTGTGTCATTGACTCATTTGTGTACATCTCAGCAATGTTAATGACAACTCCACAGGGCCGAACAATGGCTACAATTTCTGCTGTTCTGTCATAATACTTGGTAACATTGCACTGCTTTCTGCATCCAGTGCCATCATCCAATGCACCAAGGTCAGAGTCATTGCGTACCTCTTCAGGAGTTAAATGGCTGAGTTTTTGATTGTCAGGATCTGATGTTAGATCAAGTTGGATGTCGATATCAGGGTCATTTTCCAAGTACAGATGGTCTTTGCAGAACTTTGATCCATGCACATGATAGCCACCTAATGCTGGAGAATTTGGACAGATGCTCATTACTGAAATTCCACATGACGGAATTTTAACTTTACTCTTTGGAGCTGCACACATTGTTCTTGTGAGTTTTTCATTGCCATCAATTGTGCAATACCTCTCTGTGCAACCAGGTACTGTGCATGTGTGATAAATCCATACCGGAGTCTCGGAGCTAATTAAGATATATGCTTCTTTACAACATTCTTCAAAGTTCTTTCTTCCATTAATATGCTCTGTTATCTGTTAGCTGAAGTGCACTGCCAACAATGGGCCAATGAACCACAATAATTATTGGTCACTGGGAATAGACTTGATAGAGCGTTGCAATAGAGCATTGCACTAGAGCATTGCAATAGAGCGTTGCACTCGGTATGTGAATGAGATTTGAAGCTGAGGATTGTGCCATTGTGGTCAGCATAAAAAGAGCTTTCCAGTGATGTCCTTAACATTAAAGTGACTTTTTATCTCGGTCACATTTTTGTCAAAAATCACAGTCGGCCAAAGGCTATCGGTACTGTAAGTATAATCCATGGATTTTTGTGATTTTGGGTCAAAATTCAACCAACAGCAAAATGGACATCATTGGAATGCTCCATTCATGCTGATCACAATGGTGCAAATCCCAGCTTCGTATCACACTCCTATCCCAAGACACCTAGCATATTAGGCACCAATTGAATGCTGAGTTGGTGTGAACCACATTGACCGCTCTGATCTGCCTCTCTCCCAGGCTGGCGGTTCTGCTGAGGGGTAGTCATCAACTCCTGACCGTTTGCAGTAGCAGATTCGAAGAGATCTCTGATCATATCATCCAGCAACTGACACCACAAACTTCAATCATGCATATATCACATGACTTCCACTACATAAATGTTTTGGTCAAACATATATGGTGATAACTTTGGGTGCATGATGAAAGGTGGTTCAAGTGGATGGTTACTATAGCCTCGTTCCCAGGCTCCTCCCCTTGCGCATGCCGTATTTTTCTTCACCGGCAATACTGTTACTAGGGGCCGGCCAGGTTTTATGACTTTGCAACGTAAAGCACGATCTGTGCATGTGATTGTGTGAGTAAACGTGTTATATATAGCCGAATAGAAAATCTAGGGTGAACAGCTGTCTATCAGGGGGCGGGGATATGCATGTGTCGATAACTACAAGTCATGTGAAAGGAAACAATATTGCAATGTATATAGACGAACAGCAAAATCAGCTGAAGGGAGAATATAAGCCTATACTTGTTGCAGCCCTGAATGAACACACCCAAAAGGAAGGGGGAAAAAATAAGCCTATATATAGTCTACTTGTAGCAGCCCTGAATGAACACACCCAAAAGAAAAAAAAGAAAGGGGGGAAAAAAGAAAAGGAAAAAAAAAAAGAATAAGCTTATATAGTCTAGCAGCCCCGATTGAACACACCCAAAAGAACAAAAAAAGAAAGGGGGGAAAAAAGAAAAGAATAAAAAAGAATAAGCTATACTTATACTATATATAGCAGCCCTGAATGAACACTCAACCAAAAGAAAAAAAAAGAAGGGGGAAAAAAGAAAAAAATACAACCTAGCAACACACCTACCCCTCCGTGACAGGTCAGACACCGAAGTGTAAGCCTCAGGAGCGCTGGATAGGCGTCGGTGACTGGAATCACAGGAGGCTAACCTGCTTTCAACCAGAACACCTTTCTTTAGCTTTGGTGGTCAGATGGGAACCGGCGTACTCCGGCTGCTAGGTGGGAAAGTCAGGAAGAGCTTTCCAATGATGTCCTTAAAATCTCGGTCACATCTTTGTCAAAAATCAAGGTCGGCCAAAGGCTATATATAATCCATGGATTTTTGTGATAAATTCAACCGACAGCAAAATGGACATCATTGGAATGCTCCATTCATGCTGATCACAAGTGTGCTAATCCCAGCTTCGTATCTCACTCCTAGCTCTCCTATCCCAAGACACCTAGCATATTAGGCACCAATTGAATGCTGAGTTGGTGTGAACCACATTGACCGCTCTGATCTGCCTCTCTCCCAGGCTGGCGGTTCTGCTGAGGGGTAGTCATCTACTCCTGACCGTTTGCAGTATAGCAGATTCGAAGAGATCTCTGATCATATCATCCAGCAACTGACACCACAAACTTAATCATGCATATATCACATGACTTCACTACATAAATAACCATATATGGTGATAACTTTGGGTGCATGATGAAAGGTGGTTCAAGTGGATGGTCACTAGCCTAGCTCGTTCCCAGGCTCCTCCCCGTATTTTTCTTCATTGCACGCACAGGGGGGAGCCTGGGAACGAGGCTAGATGGTCACAACATCATTAATTTGCGTGCATAGTTGTATCCGATTAATGAGGCAATACATATACCCACTTTCATAACTGAAAGGGCTTTCGGCGCAGCCTATACTTCTGCATAATGATCAATATATATCTATATGGACTGGGTTTAAGTGGAGGTGGTGCTAGTCTTTTCATCATAGTAATACAGGCATGCAGTTAAAATCAATTTGCAGGCGCCCCAAAGTTGCAAGTCATACATCGATCGTTCACAAACTATATATTAATGTACCTTTCTCTTACCTAACTCCATATATAACTGTACAGGCTGACCCACTTGGAAGGTGCATGTTTTTGACATATTAATCTTCAGCTGAAACTGAGGTCATATACAATGGCATCAGACAATTTACTCGACAAGACCCCCCTGCACCCTGAAATTATTAGTTGCATGCTAACTCTTATCAGAATGTACTTCAGGCGATGACGGCTGCAGTGATAATTAGGTCCTGTGTTTATTCCCCATGGGCCAGACAATACTGTTACTAGGGGCCGGCTAGGTTTTATGACTTTGCAACGTATATAAAGCACGATCTGTGCATGGCTATGTTATGATTGTGTGAGTAAACGTGCTATAGCCGAATAGAAAATCTAGTGTGAATAGCTGTCTATATATCAGTGGGGGCGGGGATATGCATGTGTCAATAACTATAAGTCATGTGAATGGAAACAATATTGCAATGTATATAGATGAACAGCAAAATCAGCTGAAGGGAGAATAAGCCTATTTTGTTGCAGCCCCGAATGAACACACCCAAAAGAAAAATAAGCCTATATATAGTCTACTTGTAGCAGCCCTGAATAAACACACCCAAAAGAAAAAAAAGAAAGGGGGGAAAAAAGAAAAGGAAAAAAAAAAGAATAAGCCTATATAGTCTAGCAGCCCCGATTGAACACACCCAAAAGAACAAAAAAAGAATGGGGGGAAAAAAAGAAAAGAAAAAAAAAGAATAACACTATATATAGCAGCCCTGAATGAACACTCAACCAAAAGAAAAAAAAAAGAAGGGGAAAAAAAGTAAAGAAAAAATACAACCTAGCAACACACCTACCCCTCCGTGACAGGTCAGACACCGAAGTGTAAGCCTCAGGAGCGCTGGATAGGCATCGGTGACTGGAATCACAGGAGGCTAACCTGCTTTCAACCAGAACACCTTTCTTTAGCTTCGGTGGTCAGATGGGAACCGGCGTACTCCGGCTGCTAGGCGGGGAAGTCAGGAACCGGTGTGTACGGAGTGGCCCAGACTCGTACTCGGTTATTGGGGAGACGAACACTCAACCCCCAGGCTGCAAAGCAAGTGCTTAGCGAGTGTGCCATCCCGACTTCCCGCCAAAACTTGCCACAAATTCAGTATTTAAACCCGCTTCCGGTTGCGCGCGCCTCCGCGGTTCAAAGGTCACGGCTGCACGACTGGTACTGTGCATGTGGTAGCGGACTTGCTGTAGTGAAAAGGCGACAGGCTATTCTGTGAAATTGGCATGCTCCTTCTGAAGCTTTGGAATGAGGGTGAGGTCAGTATTCCGCCATTACGTGTAGGACTGAATGCTTTTTCCATTCAACTGTTGCAAATAGACTAGCTAGACAGAGTCGAGTGTACGTGTGGCTAGTGACTTAGATTATTTTGAAGTCATGCATAGCATAGTAAGCTTTTGGAGGTATTCTACCCACTACTTGAGGTTTAGACATTAATGTGGTGGATGCCCAGTAGTCAGTGTGGTCATAACATAGCTATAAGGTGTGGGGTCATTTACTTCCCTCCCACCATCACCACTAGCACTACCACCCCTAGCCTCGTTCCCAGGCTCTGAGGAGAGAGCCTGGGACCGAGGCTACACCACCCCTTGAAGTCCTATCCCTCACCAGCATTGGGGACTTTGTAGCTACACTGTTGCATGGCTCATGGATTGACGAGCTGACACTTCACACAGGCACCATCAAAGGTTGACCTCAGTGGTGTATCTACGGCAGGGCCTAGCAGGGCACAGGCCCTGCCTGACGGACAAAATGCCCGCCCTGCCAGTAGCAGCTAGGTAGTAGTAAATGGCCAAGTCAGTCCTGAGACCCCAGCAGCTGTCGACCTAGTAAGCAGCCATGTGGAGTCGTGGCTGAGTCGCGCTTCCCCAAACAGCACTTGAGGGCGTTGAGACAGTGAGACACACTGACTATGTTTGGTGGTAAGTTGCATCCCAAGATTGCAGTGTCAAATTCTGGGGGGCAGGCCCCCAGACCCAATTCACACGCTTACTGCAGGTTTGCTTAGACACTGACTTCAGAGACCTGTTGTAGCTACTGGTTGGGACTATCCAATTGATGGGGCAGTTGTGGTCATCTTCTGCTTGGTTTCATGTGCATACTTGCTTTAGCAAAGTACCAGTGATACATCGTACTATCCGCTTTCCTTTCAGTTGTCTGTAGGTGACACTCAACAGCAGGACTACCTGCGGTACACCACAGGCTATCACAAATATGAGTGGCAAGGCTTCATCTGCTGATGGCAGGAGAAACTGAATTGCAACAGCTAATTGTGCAATAAAGTCGGAAATCCCCTCATGTAGTAAAACAGACGCATCGGTAAATCTCCCCCTTCCCTCCCTCCCTCCCTTTTTTTTGTGTTTTCTTTTTGTACATCTCCTTTTAATGCACGTACGAGTGTACAATACAACAGCAGGAGGCCTAGGTAGCCAGACCTGTCAATCATGCTGAGCTATCACATGGCACAGGGTACACTCTGGTCCTAGGGGCAGACAAAGTATATAACTGATGATACTACATAAAACTCCCTCCCTCCCTCCCTCCCTCCCTCCCTCCCTCCCTCCCTCCCTCCCTCCCTCCCTCCCTCCCTCCCTCCCTCCCTCCCTCCCTCCCTCCCTCCCTCCCTCCCTCCCTCCCTCCCTCCCTCCCTCCCTCCCTCCCTCCCTCCCTCCCTCCCTCCCTCCCTCCCTCCCTCCCTCCCTCCCTCCCTCCCTCCCTCCCTCCCTCCCTCCCTCCCTCCCTCCCTCCCTCCCTCCCTCCCTCCCTCCCTCCCTCCCTCCCCCCTCCCTCCCTCCCCTCCCTCCCACAGGTAGGCTGGTCCAACTCAGCCACCAGTATCCCCGTAGTATCTCAGAGCCGGCGATCTATGACAAGACTATCGTACATCAGGACAGCACTCCGAGTATGCGGAGGATGGGAAACTCTGCACCTGATCTGTCAGTACGTCCTATCACTTATAAACATGCATGTCATGTGACTTATTAGCACTGCCTGTAGATGCGGAACTGGGCTGCCCAGTAACCGTTCCCAGCAGCTTTTGTCGCTTGCAGTGTGGAAGAGCAGGATAGGGCCTGGTATCTTCCTCACGTGAGCATGATGTGATCGACAAATGGCAAACCTTTTCAGAGTGAAAAGTGAAGTTTCACGTACTGTTCAACCAACTACATGTACATGTTCAACACTTGGTGTGTATGACAGTTGCCCCCCGCTAGCTAGGTACGTGTGGTAAGTTACTTCGTACCTTAGTTATTCTTGCTGTTCTGAGCCCACATCCAATCAAACCTTTCTATCATCCTGATGTGACACGTGAGGAAAGATACCAAACACTCCCACGCTTTGGCGTACTGCAAGGGACGAAAAGCTGGGTAGGGCCTGGGGACGAGGCTTATACTCTCCAAGGTTGAAGTGCTGATTACACTATCCACAACTCATTCTACTATTCTGATTACACTGTGAACATGAGTTGGTATTTCCTGCTTTCATTTTCACTTTCAGATCAACTCCAAGGAAGGCTACCTAACCAAGCTGGGCTTCCATAGAAAGGTAGTTGCTCTCATAACAGAGCCTAACAGCCTAGCCACAAGTACGAACACCTGAACAGTGTGTATTTTCACTTGGTAGCGCTTCTCCACATTTTTATTGGCTGCCCTGCATACGAACGAAATCTTCCTACCCTCTTCCTCCCTCCTCCTCTTCTTCTTCCTCCTCCTCCTCCTCCTCCTCCTCCTCCTCCTCCTCCTCCTCCTCCTCCTCCTCCCCCTCCCTCCCCCCTTCTCCTCCTCCTCCCCTGCCCTCCTTCCCCTCCTCCTCCTCTTCCTCCTCCTCCCCCCTCCTCCCTAGAACTGGAAGCGGAGATGGTTTGTTCTGTATCGTAATGAACTGAAGTACTACAATGCCAGAGGTGAGGTTGAGCCTCTGAGAATAATAAAACTGGAAGACGCTACTTCAGTGGAGAGGGACGAGACAGCTGGGAAGCCATTCTGCTTCAGGTGATTGGGGTGGGATGTACATGTATCATTCAGGGAGAGACAGGCACAATGGCACAATAAGATTAAGACGTCATTGTATCCCAGGGTTATGTTTCGGGGAATGGAAGCATGTCCACTTATAAGGGAATCACAAATTAATCTGATCAGCTTTCAGAACAAATTAAAGCTTGAAATCTGAAGTGGGGAGGGTATGCTTCCAGGAATTAAGTATAAAGCCCCCTCCTCACTCCATCCTTCCTTTTCTCTTCCCCTCTCCTCCCTCCCTCCCTTTCTCCTCCCTCCCTCCCTCCCTCCCCTGTCACATGCTCCCTCCCTCCTCCCTCCCTCCCTCCCCTGTCACATGCTCCCTACCTCCTCCCTCCCTCCCTCCCTCCCTCCCTCCCTCCCTCTCTCCCTCCCTCCCTCCCTCCCTCCCTCCCTCCCTCCCTCCCTCCCTCCCTCCCTCCCTCCCTCCCTCCCTCCCTCCCTCCCTCCCTCCCTCTCTCCCTCCCTCCCCAGACTGATAACGTCCTATCGTACGTTCTTCATGTTTGCCAGCAGTGAGTCAGAAGCTGATGAGTGGGTGGACATACTGGACTGGAAACTGGTAAGACCAATCATGAATAATTCATTAGGCGATGTAGACAGGCTTACACGTGGTGGTAGGTTGAAGCCCTTATACATGTACAATGTTCACCGTTGATTTCATAGCTATCGGGTATTGTCTAAGTAAGATAGACCCCTCCCTCCCCAGTCACACTTTTACCCCTTGGAACACTTGGGCAGTGTCAAAACTCTTTAGGGCCCAAATTTCTTTCTCTAGGTCATTTTCAGTCTATAGAACACCTAAACATACCCTAATTTCTGTTCCCTGGCATTGCTGGGCTCGAAACTGCTCTCACAGGTAATTTCAGCTACACTAAGCATATACGTGACTTAACCACACCCACCAGCTAATGAACTTGCAATCAAGCCTCCCGAGAAGTGGCCAACCTGCCGTAGCTAAAAAACGGACCATGAACACTGGAAATGGAGGGCATACAAGGCAAGACAGCTACTTTCTAAGTCCCTATGCCAAGAACGGCAGAAATGGCCTTCCCAGTGCTGACCAACACCTTTCTACCGTGGAGCCCAGACACGGCCATGCTGTTTGCAACCTCCGGGTGCACCCACCCACCTCCCCCTGTCCCGCCCTTTCTGCTGTCGCAGAACCTATCTCCCAAGGAAATTGCTATGGCGTGCCGTTTGTGTCAAAACTCAGCTTTAAGGCATCTTTATGGAACCACGTGATCTGCACTACTTTTGACTGATGTTTACTAAACATCGATCGACATTTATTAAACACCGATCAACATTTACTAAACACCTATCGACATTTACTAAACACCGATCGACATTTACTAAACATCGGTCTGGGATAAACATCCATCGACATTTACTTAACACCGATCAACATTTACTAAACACCGATCGACATTTACTAAACATCCACCGACATTTACTAATATCCAACATTTACTAAACATCCATCGACATTTACTAAACACCGATCGACATTTACTAAACATCGGTCTGTGCTAAACATCCATCGACATTTACTAAACATCCATCGACATTTACTAAACATCCACCGATATTTACTAAACACCGGTCTGTGCTAAACATCGATCAACGTTTGCTAAACATCGATCGGCATTAATTTTACTAAACACCGATCGATATTTACTAAATACCGACCAACATTTACTAAATACCGACCGACATTTACTAAACATCGGTCTGTGCTAAACATCGATCAACATTAATTTTACTAAACATCCATCGACATTAAATTACTAAACATCGCTCAATCACGGGCGCCGGTTTAGACCAATCGTCACTGCGCATGCGCACAATGCTAACCGGCCGGCCGCATGGTACGCTGTCATTGTAATTTTCTGTGGACGTTGACGATGGCTTCCAGTTAGCTGGCTCTGGCTCTCTGGGATGTAACCTGGCTTCTAAGGTACCACTTAGTGTACATGGGATTTATCAACTGTTGTGGTGCCTTTCAAACGTCGACACACTATGGTATATACATGTAGCTGAATATTACTGCTCACATTTCGTATCTGCATGTATATTTAGGTACAGATGGGAGTGTGGAAGCTGACGGTGAGGTATTTCGAATCAGACTGGGAGACGTCCTGATGTTCACAACAGCTTCCCCGTCGAAGCCACCTCTGGGATTCATTCCCACACCGTCCCTTTCTTTTGAGGTTGACTCTCCCTTCCCCAGGGCTAACACCTGTACAAACACATTGTATATACCGATGCAGCACACTTCACTTGGTGCATTTGTGTACCACATGTGCTTTGGATTCCTGAACTCTCCCGGCTTTGGCCGGCTTTAAACATCCTGAATTGCATACTCATCACTGATTCTGTTTATGGTCTGCTTATGCATCACACTGGTACTATACATGTAAGCATGCACTCATTGTTCTTTGTTCATTGAAGCCTGCATGGTAATTAAGTAGTCTCTTGGGTTTCAGGGAGCTTTAATTTTCACTATTCATTATTCATGTACAATCACTGACTAGCAAGTACTCGCGCACACACACCACTGTTCTTTTCAGGGAGCTTTAATTCATTTCCCATCATTTGTACAAGCATATACACATACACACTATTAAATTTCCCCAGTCGTTTTTCAAAACATGACTATATACAAAATCAAGTGCAATGGCTACATCCTCCAGTTAAATGACTACCAACAATATTAACTATTTGACAGTATAGGTCACAACCAAATGATGTAGATGGTCCAAGTGGATCCACTTGGCTCATCTCGATCTGTAGCAAAGTGCATGGATTAAACTGAATGCGAGGGACAACAGTGACTCGGTCTGAGGGAGATGTTAGCTGGGCCTGGTCTGCTGTACATGACATTGTGTTGCTTGACGATGGTGGTGGAAAGTGTGGGACTATGTCTTGTTCCATTGCTCCTCGTATGAATAACTGGTTTGGTGTCAGATTATGTTCACTTGACACTGGATGGTTATTCCATGATTCAACAAATGATTTGAGTGTGGTGTTGATGCGTGGAAGGAATATAAAGTGCAAACACAATAAATCTACCTCATTTAGGGCATCTAGTTTCCCTTCCTCTTCCAATTTTCTGAAAGTATCGTGATAGAGAATGCCAACACAACCGTATACATCACGCCAAAGGCATTCTATCCTCTCATTGTGAGTGGAAGAACCAGTGATGACTGCAGAATAGGAGGAATGTTGCTCAACCATATACTTCCAAACATCAACGTTCTCACCTCCGAGGTCTGAACGGATTCGGTTTGGAAGTCCGTGTGTATGGACAGCACTTTCAAAAGCTGAAATAACTGTCGATGCACGGTTGTTGTCAGCACACTCCAAAAATACTATAGTTCTAGAGTAGCCATCAATTCCTCCATGAACTACGAATCTCCACCTTATTAATTTGTGGTTCCCGTCTATGTGCCACACACAGTTTGGTCCTTCAACATGATAAACTCTCCTTCTGATAGTTACACTCCTCCTGATGGCTGTGTTTATAGGATCAACCCTATGAATTGAAGCTCTTAACTGTGCACGGGGAACAATGATACCTTGCCTAGAAAGGTGTCCAGATAAAAGGCGCTCTCCATCATTTGGGTGGTTTGATTTTATGGCTGCAAGTTCACTATCCAAGTCTCTGTCAGATATATCAGTATAGGTGAGATCTTGGCTAAGTCCCTCTTCCTCTAAGTGCCTGTACAGAGTAGAGCGGCTGATGCCAAGAATTACTGCAATTTTGCAGAAAGGAAATCTTAATCCGCGCAGAAACTCAATGTCCTGAAGGTCAATCTCAATTGTTGGTCGCCCAATACACCGACACCTATAGAAATAATACATGGGGCTATTACAAAATGAAGTATATCATACCTGTGGTAGTCTGGTAAAGGGTACCCATCTCAAAGTAACTGTCCTCGATCAATGAACAGCCATACATACGATCTTGGAACTTACATGGGCTACAGTTGTCACTGGTGTTGTCATCTGCATCTTCAGAAGTGATACCGTAGTGGCAAAGAGCAGTTGTCAGCCCACTAGCAACAGCCTCCTCCACCTCTTGGGCCGTGAGAGACATAATTATGCAATATAGATGTTTGACCAAAACCACACCCTATCCTTATGAAGGTGCGCGCGCCCCCTGTTTAGTGATCGGTATTTAATGTCGATCGATGTTTAGCAAGTTGTTTAGCACAGACCGGCGTTTCGATCGGTGTTTAGTAAATGGCGATGGATGTTTAGTAAATGTCGATGGATGTTTAGCCCAAACCGATGTTTAGTATTATGTCGATCGGTGTTTAGTAAATGTCGAGCGGTGTTTAGTAAATGTCGATGGATGTTTAGTAAATGTCGATGGATGTTTATCCCAGACCGATGTTTAGTAAAATTTAATGTCGATCGCGGTGTTTAGTAAATGTCGATGGATGTTTAGTAAATGTTGGATATTAGTAAATGTCGGTGGATGTTTAGTAAATGTCGATCGGTGTTTAGTAAATGTTGATGGATGTTTATCCCAGACCGATGTTTAGTAAATGTCGATCGGTGTTTAGTAAATGTCGATCGGTGTTTAGTAAATGTTGATCGGTGTTTAGTAAATGTTGATCGGTGTTTAGTAAACATCAGTCAAAAGTAGTGTAGATCAAGTGGTTCCATAAAGATGCCTTAAAAGCCGAGTTTTGACACAAACGGCACGCCATAAATTGCTGGATGTGACATCATGAAGCTGACAGTCTCACGTTGCAGATACATGTATGCAACGCTAGGTCTTAAAGGGTTAACGTAATGGCCTTAGGCTTGCCCGGCGCCCTCAACCAATTACTAGCAATGCCACCAGTTCCAAGTGGGTTAAAGCCCTCTTTTAACCCTTTAAGCCCCATTGACGTCTATAGGCGTCATTTTGACCCTATGCACTCATAGGGCTTCTCGTCAGTCCAAAAAGAGACCAAAAAGTCTTCAGAGGGCCTAGGGACAATTTTGAGGGACGAACCCAAAAATTTGGTCAGATTTCGGCGCGCCCTCCCCACTAAACGAAAGGCAGGGGGGTTTCGAAAGGGGGGGCGAGGGCCCCCCCTTCGACTGTCGTGGGCGTTTTTTGATTTTAATGAGATTCATTGGCCCCAGGATATTTGATTCTAATGATATTCATAGACCCCACCCAGGGCCTCAAGAAAACATGCAAATTGGTGGTGTAAGGTGTGCCATCAGTCGGATCTGGCCCAAGTTTAGGGAAATGCTGGGCGAAAATCCGGCTGACATCCACATTTGACCTCCGATTGCTGGCCTTTTGGGGGGTCATGAATATCATTAACGGTATTGCCAGAGGGGTCTCTCCATGTGTGCGGGCCCCACCAAGTTTGGCCGCTGAGGAGCGTATGCTGTGGGAGAGGAGTACCTACGAAAGTGGTGTGCGCTGAATGCATGAAAATGTGTTGTCTTGGTGGGAAGAATTCGGTGGTTAAAGGGTTAATATGTGCATGGAGGATCAATGAATCTCATTGAAAATCGGCAAACCATCCCAAACTGGCACACAGTGCAAGTCTAGGCCGTTTTGAGGGCGAATTCTCACCAACTATGAATCTCATTAACCCTTTAAGCCCCATTGACGTCTATAGGCGTCATTTTGACCCTATGCACTCATAGGGCTTCTCGTCAGTCCAAAAAGAGACCAAAAAGTCTTCAGAGGGCCTAGGGACAATTTTGAGGGACGAACCCAAAAATTTGGTCAGATTTCGGCGCGCCCTCCCCACTAAACGAAAGGCAGGGGGGTTTCGAAAGGGGGGGCGAGGGCCCCCCCTTCGACTGTCGTGGGCGTTTTTTGATTTTAATGAGATTCATTGGCCCCAGGATATTTGATTCTAATGATATTCATAGACCCCACCCAGGGCCTCAAGAAAACATGCAAATTGGTGGTGTAAGGTGTGCCATCAGTCGGATCTGGCCCAAGTTTAGGGAAATGCTGGGCGAAAATCCGGCTGACATCCACATTTGACCTCCGATTGCTGGCCTTTTGGGGGGTCATGAATATCATTAACGGTATTGCCAGAGGGGTCTCTCCATGTGTGCGGGCCCCACCAAGTTTGGCCGCTGAGGAGCGTATGCTGTGGGAGAGGAGTACCTACGAAAGTGGTGTGCGCTGAATGCATGAAAATGTGTTGTCTTGGTGGGAAGAATTCGGTGGTTAAAGGGTTAATATGTGCATGGAGGATCAATGAATCTCATTGAAAATCGGCAAACCATCCCAAACTGGCACACAGTGCAAGTCTAGGCCGTTTTGAGGGCGAATTCTCACCAACTATGAATCTCATTAACCCTTTAAGCCCCATTGACGTCTATAGGCGTCATTTTGACCCTATGCACTCATAGGGCTTCTCGTCAGTCCAAAAAGAGACCAAAAAGTCTTCAGAGGGCCTAGGGACAATTTTGAGGGACGAACCCAAAAATTTGGTCAGATTTCGGCGCGCCCTCCCCACTAAACGAAAGGCAGGGGGGTTTCGAAAGGGGGGGCGAGGGCCCCCCCTTCGACTGTCGTGGGCGTTTTTTTGATTTTAATGAGATTCATTGGCCCCAGGATATTTGATTCTAATGATATTCATAGACCCCACCCAGGGCCTCAAGAAAACATGCAAATTGGTGGTGTAAGGTGTGCCATCAGTCGGATCTGGCCCAAGTTTAGGGAAATGCTGGGCGAAAATCCGGCTGACATCCACATTTGACCTCCGATTGCTGGCCTTTTGGGGGGTCATGAATATCATTAACGGTATTGCCAGAGGGGTCTCTCCATGTGTGCGGGCCCCACCAAGTTTGGCCGCTGAGGAGCGTATGCTGTGGGAGAGGAGTACCTACGAAAGTGGTGTGCGCTGAATGCATGAAAATGTGTTGTCTTGGTGGGAAGAATTCGGTGGTTAAAGGGTTAAGGACTCTAAAAGCACTAATAGTGCAAACCCATGTCCACCCTGCTTGCAAAGCTGAAGTGCACTGCCAACAATGGGCCAATGAGGGGATTGCTAAAGTTCGAGTTCGAGTTCGAGTTCGAGTTCGAGTTCGAGTTCGAGTTCGAGTTCGATGTTGGTTCCGCGTACCGTTCCAGGCCAAGATGGCCGTGTACGTCCGAGCAGAACTTGCCAAATCATGAGAACGGATCACAGCATGCTCTGGAGGAGGCGTGAACCTCTGTCGTGTGTGCTAATACCGATGAGCTGTCCGTTACTGTTGGAGGTGCGACGAACCCAGGGTGGCTACGTCAGACAAATATAGCTAGCTACCCTAGTATGTATGTTAGTCTAGCGGGCTAGCCCCTCGAATTTTCCCCAGCACGGATCGACTCACGCGCTGGAGAAAGCGAAGGGCTAGCTTGTTAGACTAGTATGTATGTAGAGTCTATCTATTGGCAGACAGTTCCAGGTGGAAGATAATGACTGTCACCTTTATGCTGCTGTCGTTTGAGTGTGCAACGTATAGGAACAGCCCAGCTACTCAGAGGTAAAGTGATTTGTCAGACATTGCACGTTCTCAAGTAATTTTGTTTCAGATAGCTACATGACAATGATCATGACACCATGTTCCTTACCTTCAGGAGCCTGTAGACTCGACAAGAATCTTGCAGTGACCATAGCGGAAAATTGTATGTATTGAAGTTGGACTCTAATGTTAGGTTTCTCCTTCCAAACTATATTGTACACTCCATTGTTGTCAATGAGTTATTTCCAACTGGGGTCTAAGTAGGACAGCCATATGCATAGTCCATAATTGAAGGCCTCCGGTCAAAAACGGAATTAAAACGTTTTCTAGTTTCCGGAGATATACGGACGTTGAAAAATAATTGTACCGTGAATTTAGAATACGATGTTTACGCACGATTGTACGAAGATACCTGCGTGATTTCTACTTGCAGCCGCTGAACATGAGTCCATGTACGGTCGCTTAGTAGTCCAATCTCAACTTCCACCCGGAAGCGTTTTACTCTCCTTTTTGACCGGAGCTATACTGTAGGACAGTTTGTGTACTGCGCGCGCGCGACCGTCAACTCGAACTCGAACTCGAACTCGAACTCGAACTCGAACTCGAACTTTAGTAATACCCGGCCAATGAACCACAATAATTATTGGTCACTGGGAATAGACTTGATAGAGCGTTGCAATAGAGCATTGCACTAGAGCGTTGCAATAGAGCGTTGCAATAGAGCGTTGCAATAGAGCGTTGCACTCGGTATGTGAATGAGATTTGAAGCTGAGGATTGTGCCATTGTGGTCAGCATAAATGAGCTTTCCAATGATGTCCTTAAAGTGACTTTTTATCTCGGTCACATTTTTGAGGATTGTGCCATTGTGGTCAGCATAAAAAGAGCTTTCCAGTGATGTCCTTAACATTAAAGTGACTTTTTATCTCGGTCACATTTTTGTCAAAAATCACAGTCGGCCAAAGGCTATAGCTACTGTAAGTATAATCCATGGATTTTTGTGATTTTGGGTCAAAATTCAACCAACAGCAAAATGGACATCATTGGAATGCTCCATTCATGCTGGTCACAATGGTGCAAATCCCAGTTTCGTATCACACTCCTATCCCAAGACACCTAGCATATTAGGCACCAATTGAATGCTGAGTTGGTGTGAACCAGATTGACCACTCTGATCTGCCTCTCTCCCAGGCTGGCGGTTCTGCTGAGGGGTAGTCATCTACTCCTGACCGTTTGCAGTATAGCAGATTCGAAGAGATCTCTGATCATATCATCCAGCAACTGACACCACAAACTTCAATCATGCATATATCACATGACTTCCACTACATAAATGTTTTGGTCAACCATATATGGTGATAACTTTGGGTGCATGATGAAAGGTGGTTCAAGTGGATGGTCACTAGCCTCGTTCCCAGGCTCCTCCCCGTATTTTTCTTCACTGCACGCACAGGGGGGGAGCCTGCATGGGAACGAGGCTAGATGGTCACAACATCATTAATTTGTGTGCATAGTTGTATCCGATTAATGAGGCAATACATATACCCACTTTCATAACTGAAAGGGCTTTCGGCGCAGCCTATACTTCTGCATAATGATCGATATAATATCTATATGGACTGGGTTTAAGTGGAGGTGGTGCTAGTCTTTTCATCATAGTAATACAGGCATGCAGTTAAAATCAATTTGCAGGCGCCCCAAAGTTGCAAGTCATACATCGATCGTTCACAAACTATATATTAATGTACCTTTCTCTTACCTAACTCCATATATAACTGTACAGGCTGACCCACTTGGAAGGTGCATGTTTTTGACATATTAATCTTCAGCTGAAACTGAGGTCGTATACAATGGCATCAGACAATTTACCCGACAAGACCCCCTTGCACCCTGAAATTATTAGTTGCATGCTAACTCTTATCAGAATGTACTTCAGGCGATGACGGCTGCAGTGATAATTAGGTCCTGTGTTTATTCCCCATGGGCCAGACAATACTGTTACTAGGGGCCGGCTAGGTTTTATGACTTTGCAACGTATATAAAGCACGATCTGTGCATGGCTATGTTATGATTGTGTGAGTAAACGTGCTATAGCCGAATAGAAAATCTAGTGTGAATAGCTGTCTATATATCAGTGGGGGCGGGGATATGCATGTGTCAATAACTATAAGTCATGTGAATGGAAACAGTATTGCAATGTATATAGACGAACAGCAAAATCAGCTGAAGGGAGAATAAGCCTATACTTGTTGCAGCCCCGAATGAACACACCCAAAAGAAAGGGGGAAAAAATAAGCCTATATATAGTCTACTTGTAGCAGCCCTGAATGAACACACCCAAAAGAAAAAAAAGAAAAGGAAGAAAAAAAAATAAGCCTATATAGTCTAGCAGCCCCGATTGAACAAGAAAAAGAAAGGGGGGAAAAAAAGAAAAGAAAAAAAGAATAAGCTATACTTATACTATATATAGCAGCCCTGAATGAACACTCAACCAAAAGAAAAAAAAAGAAGGGGGAAAAAAGAAAAAATACAACCTAGCAACACACCTACCCCTCCGTGACAGGTCAGACACCGAAGTGTAAGCCTCAGGAGCGCTGGATAGGCGTCGGTGACTGGAATCACAGGAGGCTAACCTGCTTTCAACCAGAACACCTTTCTTTAGCTTCGGTGGTCAGATGGGAACCGGCGTACTCCGGCTGCTAGGCGGGGAAGTCAGGAACCGGTGTGTACGGAGTGGCCCAGACTCGTACTCGGTTATTGGGGAGACGAACACTCAACCCCCAGGCTGCAAAGCAAGTGCTTAGCGAGTGTGCCATCCCGACTTCCCGCCAAAACTTGCCACAAATTTAGTATTTAAACCCGCTTCCGGTTGCGCGCGCCTCCGCGGTTCAAAGGTCACGGCTGCACGACTGGTACTGTGCATGTGGTAGCGGACTTGCTGTAGTGAAAAGGCGACAGGCTATTCTGTGAAATTGGCATGCTCCTTCTGAAGCTTTGGAATGAGGGTGAGGTCAGTATTCCGCCATTACGTGTAGAACTGCTGCAAATAGACTGGACAGAGTCAAGTGTAGTGACTTAGATTATTTTGAAGTCATGCTAAGCTTTTGGAGGTATTCTACCCACTACTTGAGGTTTAGACATTAATGTGGTGGATGCAGTGTGGTCATAACGTAGCTAGAAGGTGTGGGGTCATTTACTTCCCTCCCACCATCACCACCACCACCCCTAGCCTCGGTCCCAGGCTCATGAGGAGAGAGCCTGGGACTGAGGCTACACCACCCCTTGAAGTCCTATCCCTCACCAGCATTGGGGACTTTGTAGCTACGTACACTGTTGCATGGATCATGGATCTTGACGAGCTGACACTTCACACTGGCACCATCAAAGGTTTACCTCAGTGGTGTAAAACTCGGTATTCTTGATGCACTCAGCTTGCATACCTCTGTAAAACTCAGTATTCTTGATACACTCAGCTTGCATAACTCTGTAAAACTCAGTATTCTTGATGCACTCAGCTTGCATAAAACAATGAGACACATGGCAAAGAGACATTCCACTCCTGCCTGTTGTCATATTGTTTGTTTTTGTGCACGTAGCCTCGTTCCTAGGCAGTTCCCACCTCCAGTCTTTGATCGCTTGCAGTATGCAGATACAGAGGGGGAATTCGAAGGCCTGGGAGATCTGCATGGTCACGTGCGGTGACGTCTGGTAGACAGATGGTGGACAATCAAGAATCTCTAAGCCCTTGTTTGTTATATCTGTCGAGGTCTGGAGGCCAGAGTGTTCGCATTGTACACGCGAAACGGGAGCTCACCATCTGCACATGGGCACACACACACACACACACACACACACCTACACACACACACACATACACACACACACACACCAACACACACACACACACACACACACACACATTCGTCATACATGTACCCTAACGTGCATCTCCCAAACAAACAATGTTCTACCTATCACCTACACACACACACACACACACACACACCCACACACACACACACACACACATGCACACACACACACACACACACAGGTGGTACCATCCTGGCATATCGCGACACATTGCAGAGAGCATGCTCGACATCATTGTCCAGAGAGATCTCTGATGGAACCTACCTCCTGCGAGATAGCTTGACCAACACTGACTCACTGACACTCTCTGTGAGGTAGGTCATGTGATCAGTCATGTGACAGTCAGCTTAACCAACGCAACCCCCTGAGATTCTCTGTGAGGTGTGCCATGTGATAAGCTGACCCCCTGACATTCTCAGTGAGGTAGGTCATGTGATCAGCTGACCCCCTGACATTCTCAGTGAGGTAGGTCATGTGATCAGCTGACCTCCTGACATTCTCAGTGAGGTAGGTCATGTGACCAGCTGACCTCCTGACACTGTCTGTGAGGTAGCTAGGTTGTGTGATCAGCTGACCTCCTGACACTGTCTGTGAGGTAGCTACAGTAGGTCGTGTGATCAGCTGACTCACTGCACTGTGAGGTACCCCATCTGTATACCCCAACGGTCTCTTAGTTTGACTCCCATCTTATCCTCCTCTCCCTCTCCCTTCTATCTCCTCCCCCGTTCTCTCTCTGCCTCCTCCTCTTGTCCCCCCTCCTGCCCTCCTCTCCCCTTCCTACCCCTTCTCCCTCCACCTTCCCCCACCTCTCCCTCCCACCTCTCCTTCCCTTCTACCTACAGATGTATGAACTCTGTGAAGCACTATCGTGTCATCTGGGATGGACGCCACTTCTGTTTTTGTCTTGGGAAGTTTCCGGATGCTGATACTCTCATGGAACACTTTGACAACCAGCCGATCATCAGTGGAGACTCGGGTATGGGAACATATTGCAAACATGGCACTACATCAACATGCAAGAAGCATACATGTAGCTGCCTCCCTCCCTTCCATCCCTCCCTCCCCCCCTCCCTCCCTCCCTCCCTCCCTCCTTCCCCCCCTCCCTCCCTCCCTCCCTCCTTCCCCCCCTCCCTCCCTCCATCCCTCCCTCCCTCCCTCCCTCCCTCCCTCCCTCCCTCCCTCCCTCCCTCCCTCCCTCCCTCCCTCCCTCCCTCCCTCCCTCCCACAGGTATGCTGGTCCAACTCAGCCACCAGTATCCCCGTAGTATCTCAGAGCCGGCGATCTATGACAAGACTATCGTACATCAGGACAGAACTCCGAGTATGCGGAGGATGTGAAACTCTGCACCGGATCTGTCAGTACGTCCTATCACTTATAAACGTGCCTGTTATGTGACCTATTGGTAGATGCGGAACTGGGCTGCGCAGTAACCGTTCCCAGCAGCTTTTGTCGCTTGCAGTGTGGAAAAGCAGGATAGGGCCTGGTATCTTCCTCACGTGAGCATGATATAATCGACAAATGTCAAACCTTTTCAGAGTGAAAAGTGAAGTTTCACGTACTGTTCAACCAACTACATGTACATGTTCAACACTTGGTGTGTATGACAGTTGCCCCCCGCTAGCTAGGTACGTGTGGTAAGTTACTTCGTACCTTAGTTATTCTTGCTGTTCTGAGCCCACATCCAATCAAACCTTTCTATCATCCTGATGTGACACGTGAGGAAAGATACCAAACCCTCCCACGCTTTGGCGTACTGCAAGGGACGAAAAGCTGGGTAGGGCCTGGGGACGAGGCTTATACTCTCCAAGGTTGAAGTGCTGATTACACTATCCACAACTCATTCTACTATTCTGATTACACTGTGAACATGAGTTGGTATTTCCTGCTTTCATTTTCACTTTCAGATCAACTCCAAGGAAGGCTACCTAACCAAGCTGGGCTTCCATAGAAAGGTAGTTGCTCTCATAACAGAGCCTAACCTCATGTATTTTCACTTGGTAGCACTTCTCCACATTTATTTGCTGCCCTGTCTATGATGACAACTTCGAAATCTTCTTACCCTCCCCCTCCCCTCTTCCCCTCCTCCCCTCCTCCTCCTCCCCCTTCTCCTCCTCCCTTCCTCCTCCTCCTCTTCCTCCTCCCTTCCTCCTCCTCCCCCCCCCCCCCCCCCCCCCCCCCCCTCTTCCCTAGAACTGGAAGCGGAGATGGTTTGTTCTTTATCGTAATGAACTGAAGTACTACAATGCCAGAGGTGAGGTTGAGCCTCTGAGAATAATAAAACTGGAAGACGCTACTTCAGTGGAGAGGGACGAGACAGCTGGGAAGCCATTCTGCTTCAGGTGATTGGGGTGGGATGTACATGTATCATTTAGGGAGAGACGGGCACAATAAGATTAAGACGTCAATTTGTATCCCAGGGTTATGTTTCGGGGAATGGAAGCATGTCCACTTATAGGGGAATCACAAATTAATCTGATCAGCTTTCAGAACAAATTAAAGCTTGAAATCTGAAGTGGGGAGGGTATGCTTCCAGGAAGTATAAAGCCCCTCCTCACTCCATCCTTCCTTTTCTCTTCCCCTCCCCTCTCTGCCTTCCTCTCTCCTTCCCTCTCTCCCTCCCTCCCTCCCCCCTCTCTCCTCCCTCCCTCCCTCCCCTGTCACATGCTCCCTGCCTTCCTCCCTCCGTCCCTCTCCCTCCCTCCCTCCATCCCTCCCTCCCTCCCCTGTCATATGCTCCCTCCCTCCTTCCTCCCTCCCTCCCTCCCTCCCTCCCTCCCTCCCTCCCTCCCTCCCTCCCTCCCTCCCTCCCCTGTCACATGCTCCCTCCCTCCCTCCCTCTCTCCCTCCCTCCCTCCCCAGACTGATAACGTCCTATCGTACGTTCTTCATGTTTGCCAGCAGTGAGTCAGAAGCTGACGAGTGGGTGGACATACTGGACTGGAAACTGGTAAGACCAATCATGAATAATTCATTAGGCAATGTGGACAGGCTTACACATGGTGGTAGGTTGAAGCCCTTATACATGTACAATGTTCACCATTGAATTCATAGCTATCCAGTATTGTCTAAGTAAGATAGACCCCTCCCGCCCCAGTCACACTTTTAACCCTTGGAACACTTGGGCAGTGTCAAAACTCTTTAGGCCCCAAATTTCTTTCTCTAGGTCATTTTCAGTCTATAGAACACCTAAACATACCCTAATTTCTGTTCCCTGGCATTGCTGGGCTCAGCTATACTAAGCAGATATGTGACTTAACCGCACCCACCAATTAACGAACTTGCAATCAGGCCTCCCAAGAAATGCCGACCTGCCGTAGCTAAAAACGGACCATGAACGCTGGAAACGGAGGGCCTACAAGGCAAGACAGCTACTTTCTAAGTCCATTTATGCCAAGAACGGCAGAAATGGCCTTCCCAGTTGAGTTGGTGTGAAATAAATTCAACCGACTTGAATGCTGAGTTGGTGTGAAATAAATTCAACCGACTGCAAAATGGACATCATTGGAATGCTCCATTCATGCTGATCACAAGTGTGCTAATCCCAGCTTCGTATCTCACTCCTAGCTCTCCTATCCCAAGACACCTAGCATATTAGGCACCAATTGAATGCTGAGTTGGTGTGAACCACATTGACCGCTCTGATCTGCCTCTCTCCCAGGCTGGCGGTTCTGCTGAGGGGTAGTCATCTACTCCTGATCGTTTGCAGTATAGCAGATTCGAAGAGATCTCTGATCATATCATCCAGCAACTGACACCACAAACTTCAATCATGCATATATCACATGACATAAATGTTTTGGTCAACCATATAATTATGGTGATAACTTTGGGTGCATGACGAAAGGTGGTTCAAGTGGATGGTCACTAGCCTCGTTCCCAGGCTCCTCCCTGTATTTTTCTTCACTGCACGCACAGGGGGGAGCCTGGGAACGAGGCTAGATGGTCACAACATCATTAATTTGCATGCATAATATAGTTGTATCCGATTAACCCTTTAACCACCGAATTCTTCCCACCAAGACAACACATTTTCATGCATTCAGCGCACACCACTTTCGTAGGTACTCCTCTCCCACAGCATTCGCTCCTCAGCGGCCAAACTTGGTGGGGCCCGCACACATGGAGAGACCCCTCTGGCAATACCGTTAATGATATTCATGACCCCCCACAAGGCCAGCAATCGGAGGTCAAAGGTGGATGTCAGCCGGATTTTCGCCCAGCATTTCCCTAAACTTGGGCCAGATCTGACTGATGGCACACCTTACACCACCAATTTGCAGGTTTTCTTGAGGCCCTGGGTGGGGTCTATGAATATCATTAGAATCAAAAATTCTCGGGTCAATGAATCTCATTAAAATCAAAAAAACGCCCACGATCTCATTTTTTTAAGATGCATACCATACTTTACAAAGTGGTTGTTAATTAGGGCTGTTGTTAGTGTAGCCAATCCACCGAAGATTGTTGGAGATGACCTGCAAGGACAAAGCAGCTGAAGGGTGAGTAAACAGGTCCCTCCAGGAGACAGCTACCAGATGGCAACGAAAGTGACTGTTCCAATATGCCTGGTTGTTAACCTCGCCCCGCCCATGCGGGGGAGGTTCTAGTACTCATCGTGTGTGTCTGTCTGTCTGTCTGTCTGTCTGTCTGTCTGTCTGTTACCGTTCTAGCGGGCGCTGCGGGTACTTGACGAGCGAGACCAAGGTATCAAAACAAAGCGCGAGATGTAAGGAACAAAATAAACATAGCAATTTGGATAAAAATGTTTAGTTCGACAGTTATGACAGTTTTTAGCTCACCGCGAAAACTTTACTTGGTGCTTGTGCCACAAAATCGACATCAGCGGGTCACTAGCGCTGTTACTAGACTACTGGTACGTGAAGCGTGGCGTCTAGCGACACCAGCGCTACCACAAACCAAGCGGCACAAAGTGACAAACTGATGAGCGGGCTATAGTCTGGTTCCCGATACCAGACCCCGAACGCGCACCAGATGAAATGTGATACTTGCACGTGCAGTGCAGTATGCGCAACAAAGACGGATCGGAGACCACTCGTGAACGAACCTACCTATCTCATTGGCTAATAGATCGAGCACCATGAACTTCTGCCTCCTCGGTGGCGACAACAAAGACGGAGACAGCTGTGGGTCTACCGCCATGGCCGGTGACGTACCTGCTAGACTGCTTCAGCTAACACTAACCTGACTCACAGTTGCTGTGATGTGCACGAGTGTATGTTTAGTGTCATAATTTCCGTGCAGTCTGATGACCGTCATGTGAATGCAACTGCTCTATGCATGTACTGCACCTGCACTTCGCTCAGGCTCGCCCTCCAATGTCCTGCATTCCGCTAGTAGATCTTATTGGTACACTTTGCTACATGAGGGCGAGGTTTGCACTTAAGTGCTTTTTCATTTTTTTTTTGTGATACAAATGATTAACTTGTTTATGTAGACTGGTAGTGTCAACTTTAGGATGATGCAAAACAGAGTGTATAGCAGTGGTTAGCTAAGGAGGAGAGGATGCATCCCCACATATAATGACCACCACCGTCATGCACTCTTCTCCCCTTTGCAGATTGCAGAATTGACTCGTTCTCCGACATCTACCAGGCACAAGATCTGGAGTTTCACTCCCACTCAATCCCCTGTTCTAGCGAGGAAGAGCAACACTGACAGTCATCTTGTAAATGGAATGGTTGCTAATGGGTGTGTACCTGTTCATTTAGAGGGAGAGGAAGGAGACGGAGGAGGAAGTACCCCCGAAAAACCACAGCAGGTTGGTGTCTAATATTTCTGTCTGAAAGAAAGGCATAAATGCTGTTACCAACATTCTCCGCATTGCTATTTGTTTGTGGTAGAAATTAGCCTCGTTCCCAGGCTCCTCCCCAGCTTTTGGCAAAAAACTGGGGAGGAGCCTGGGGACGAGGCTAGTTCTGGTCTCAGTAACCACTTCCAGTTTTGGTTGAATGTTGTAATGTGAAAGGTTTATCATTGCAGTGTATGATAGCATATACTGGTGTATTACATCATATTTGCCTCTAGGAGGCACTAATTTCATCCTGTGTGGTTGAATGCTACCTCTCAAATGTTGTGATGCATCTTCTTGAACCTCCAGCCAAAGAAGAGGGCTGTAGGGTTCTTCAAGGCTTTCTTGATTCCAGTGAGTACTCTATTGTTGATATCCATAACTATGTCAAATGTCTCTCATTGCCACACGGAGTAGCTGAAGATATGTACTCCTTCAACAACAAGCTGTGTTTGCTGCTTGGACTTTCACTGATGGTGGGAACTTATTGCTCCAGCAAACATTTTGCCACCTAGAGTAGCTAGCTAAGTTGCTCTATCGCTACTTCCAGCCTGTACACGCACTGCCATCTCCCAAGGGACCTTTATCAACCGCCATCAGCCCCTCATCCATGAAGCAAGTAGCTGCAGAGCACACTGTCGAGAGGACTGTGATGAAGTGCATGCCGAGTACTCAGTAGTTCCCATTGCATGTGTGAAGTACAGGAGTGTAGTCATAGGTTGTGACCCTTGTTGCAAAATTAGAAATCACGTTTATTGCAAAAAGTTGTACACGTGAAATTTCCTGCTAGCCTATATGACTTTTCTACTTCTTTCCAGGGTGTGATTGAGTACTCGCTTGCACTGTTCTTCAACAAGCTTGTTGTCTTCACCTTTCTCTACTGGTTGCCATTTTATGTGAAGGCTTCATGTGAGTCTGTATATATACGTACACTACCAGTAGGGAAAAAATTGTGCCACGTAGATGAATAATGAATTACAAATGCCCTACAAAGATTCTGACTACACCATCATCGTTATTGTGCACTGACCCAAACGTATAACTTTTGGTGCTGAACTCACCTCGGTGGTCACGAGATTCAAGCGTCGGCTACCATTGCTCAAGTGCTCTCTTCGACTTTTGTTGCCAGTTCAGCTCTTACGAAAGGCCCATGAAGATTCTGACTATACACAGTCGTATCTGTCGTTCACTGATGCTTATGTGCCAAAGCTCACCCCAGTGGCGAAGTTGTGAGTGCTGTAATAATTTTGATTGTCATTGCTCGCTTCAACTTGATCATTGTGTTGGAGGCATGGTCATCACATGACATGTTTGTTAATTGGAACTGGTTGTGGGCCAGATACTGTATGCTGGAAGCCTCTTTTACGATCGTTGTCCACAGCAGCCATTTTGCGCGCTGATACAGTACAGTACGCGGATGCAATACTAACCTTATTGCATTCCTTTACGAGTGGAAACGGCACTGGTAGCCGGTGATCCATGGCTCAGGTCTGTCTTATTCTCACCTTGTGGATGAATCCACCAGCACATAATCACAGCTAGCTTCGTTCAAATGGCGGCTCACATGGTAGCAACAAAGGTACCTGTTACATTGCATCGAACTTCTTCCTGGGCTTCATCGGTGACATCATCGTAAGTATGCCATATACCTCGCATTCGGAGATGCACACATCATCGAACACAAGTCCATTTCTGGAGATAGATAGCTCTCTCTTCTTAGAAGACGAAACTTTACGCTTCTTCCACATTTAGTAAAGCTGGTGCCACACTATACATATGTAATTATATGTGTGCACTGTACACAATTACACACGACTTCTGAGTGAACTTAGACCTAGTAACAATTATTTTCTCTCACTCCGCCTGCAGATACAAACATCTTGAGCGGGGAGGAAGCTGATTGGCTGTCAACCCTCTTTGATGTTGGATCATTAATTGGTGGGTGGTAGTGCTTCAAAAGGCATACACTCAAATCTCAATTTAAAGTACGGAGTTGAAACAGTGATGCAGTAATTTAGCACATGTCAGCTGTAACACGTACACCATCCCTTTCAGGTACCTCTTACCTCTCAGATCTCTCACCTCTTGCTCTGGTTTATTCTAACAGTGAATCTATATCTGTCATGTCATCTTGAACCCTTTACCCCTGATGCACATGCGTAGAAACCATGCATTTGCATGGTTAAAATTGTGTTGCATTGATTCTTGTATTAGCTCATAGGATATAAGCTGTACTATGCCATTACTAAGTACCGTATTTCTGCGAATAGACACCACCCTCGAATATACGCCGCCCTTGAATAAACACCACCACTATACATGGGTTAAGCACGTGTGCAAAGTATGATGTCATACTGGATACCGTTCTAACAGTTGTGGAAGCCTGAATCTCATTTGGGCAAATATGGGCACTGTCAGAGTTGACACATGCATATTTTCTGGGCACATATATATAGGCGCTATCGGGAGTAAAGGGCATAGTTATGACTCTGTGCTAGCTTCCAGTCCTTGGCACAAACGAATATTCGTACCTGCAGTGAGATAGATTGGCGTTAGTCATACCCAACAGCGTCGGCGCGAGCTATTTTGGAGTGGTACGGCCACTGCCGAAGGCAGTGAATAGAGGCGTGAAGGGTTGATCTGTCCGCGCAAAGCGCGGAAATTTTATTTCACCTTCATTTTTCAGTTGTCTGGATGGGCTCTCGTGGCACCTTTGTGCTTTGCACTGCACTGTAACTGCTTTCTGCTTTCCGTGTCATCCGTGACCGTCGACAGCGACTTGGATCTGGAGACTGTCTGACTAAGACACGTACCTCAACAAGGCGTGACTGAGACACGAGCTATGAACAGTCCACCAGAGCCGTAGCTACCTAGGCGACTAAAAAGTGGTACGGCCAAAACCGTACCGGCCGTACCGGCCGCGCCGGCCCTGCCCAACTGCGTCAATCTTGCACCCACCAATGCAGTGTTGTGCAACATTCAGGTGGATGTGCTATACGGCTTGTACATACTTTCACATTCTCAGGTGCGATTGTTACTGGGCTGGTCTCAGACATTCTGGATGCCAGAGCTGCGACATGTATGGTCATGCTGCTACTGGCAGTACCCTTTGTGAGTTGACAGTTTCCATATTACGACATTTGTGGTGACATTGAGTGGAATGAGGTATTTTGAACGATAGATCATTGTGCATTGCTACTACATGCCTGGCTAGCTGTAGTCTTATGTCCACCATGCACCTTGATATCACATCTTGAAATATTTCCCTTCCCCAGCTATTTTTGTTGAACTTCTTTGGAGGCGTGAACTTGGCTGCATTTTCAGGTAGAGCAAGATCCTATAATGTATATGCCTGATACCTCTGTTACACATTCTGTAGACTTGTACTTGAATGCACATGCACACTTACTTGCATGAATACATGCAATACACGTACACAAGAACGCATGTTCGCATACACACACAACAGTGCACATATGCACACACAACACACACACAATAGTGCACATATGCACACACAAGCACACAAGCAAAGGAGTATATACACATACACACACACAACAGTGCTGCTGATTGCATGTGGTGCCTGCATAAATGGACCTTATCAAATCATCACAACTGCTGTTTCCACTGACCTGGTATGTAATTATGGTCCCACAAAATGTGGCCGACAGGACAGTGGGTTGATGTACAAGTATACGCTACAGCTCCAATTAGGAGCCTACACTAATAGTTTATGTTCAATAGAATCAGTATACCTACTGTTGATTTGTCCCTTTAAACGAGACTACCTTAATGTCACTATTTAGCGAATTCAGAATTTTGAACCTGCAAACAGATCTAGCAGCATGTGCACCTACAAAGTGGCCTGCATGCATGGGAATGAGGCTATAGCGTACTGTAGTCGCTTGTTATTAGGCACAGCTCCCTTACATCCACACGCTCGCAATTGGACGTGTTGTCATTATCTCTTTGTGGATGGACTTACCCACGCAGGACGTGTAAATGTTTTAGTGCATTAACTCGGATTGGCTTGGTACAAAATGTACAAAGTGTCTACAGGAGCAAATGCAAGCTATCATATGTAGCTCAGTGCAAAAGTATAACTCTTTACTGACCAAAATTGGCAGTATTCATATTCGGTAGAATCCCAGTACATGGATACAGAACAATCACATGCACCAGTGCCAGTAGAATGACAGAATTAATGCTAGTGGAACGATCAGTCCAATGCCAGTAGAATGACAGAATTAATGCTAGTGGAACGATCAGTCCAATGCCAGTAGAAATGAGAGAATGCTAGTGGAACAATCAGCCCAATGCCAGTAGAAATGAGAGAATGCTAGTGGAACGATCAGCCCAATGCCAGTAGAATGACAGAATGCTAGTGGAACAATCAGCCCAATGCCAGTAGAAATGAGAGAATGCTGGTGGAACGATCAGTACATTGCCAGTAGAATGATGAATTGCTAGTGGAACAATCAGCTCAATGCTAGTAGAATGACATAATGCTAGTGGAAAGATCAGCCCAATGGCAATTAAACTGACTTATACATGGCCACAGATCTACTATAGTTCACTTAGATTTGATCAAACTCCTAATGTTATCAAAATGATGTTAGTTAGCTCAATTGTAATGACTCATCGTCTGCTCTCCAATTCTACAACGCCATTAAAGGAAGACCACAACATTCAAAATTGAGAACAACTATATTGCCATCCCAAGATTATACTGTGTTTTTCCCCCCAGGGCACACATAAATCTCTGAAGGACAATCGGAATGCAAAGGGAACAGTTGCTGCTATTATTAATGGAACAGGCTCTATGGGTAGGTTTTGCTGCATGAAGGCCAGCATTTTTGTGTTGTTTGAAGTATTCACTATATATATGGGTGAGTGGAGAGTATCAGGGCCTACTAGCATTTTGTTGCTTGTATTATGTATGTACAGTATACTGACTAGTGTCACCTGAGTGAGCTCCACACTAGTGAGTTGAAAAGCTGATTTTCTCTTATTGTACAATACATCTTACACTAAGGTACAGTAGTTTACTGCATATTGTACATACATCTTACAGTAGTTTACTGCATATTGTACATACATCTTACAGTCGTTTACTGCATATTTTCAAGTAGTTTGACACACCATGACAGACTCTTCAGTGCATTGCTACAAGTATGGAGATCACTTGTGGACCCAATGGGGGCTACCACATGGCAATAATGACAAAGAGAAGCCCAGAGGCTTCGGCAGAGGGAGTGTTGTGGGACTCAGGCGGTAGAAGCAATGGAATTTATCTGTTGTCATGAGAGGGCTTTCAACATCCATATATGGTCATTGCCCTAGCTGCTAGTGGCTGGATCAGTGTGTAGTATGTGTAGACTACTCTATACCATGTGTCTGCTTCAGCCCAACTCACAGTGTGTCTCACACTGTATGGTGCTCATTAATAGCCATAACTAATGACTTGTATGATAAGCACATGACTTCACGTTTTGCATACGTTGGTCTCGCTCAGGCTCACCCCACAATACTTTCGACTAGTATATTATCGAATGCTAGGGGATTCGATGTGGTTGTTAGCTCCCGTATATTGTGCTAGAATCCATTCACCAGCATGACAATGATGCATCCTAGATGAGGTACAACTATACTACATTCATTGATGCCAGTGTGTTGACCTAGTGCTGAATCCTTGTATTCTGCAGGGGCTGCGATTGGGCCGTTGATAATTGGCTGGCTCACAGATAACTACGTACGTATGTGTATGAACTGTTTGTTAGTGTACATATGTAGTACACAGTACACAAAGCTTTGTATTATATCCACATTATCCAGTATACACCTCTTCTATCCAACAGAGCTGGACCAGTGCATTCTACTTTTTAATGAGCTGCTGCTTTATTTCTGCTATTGTAAGTACCTTTCAAGCCAACATGCACAACCAGCATGATGCAGCGTAATAACTGAGGAGTAGGCATCTTATTACACTCCTGGTAGGGAAACAATAATCTTTCTGTGTAATGTTTAAGCACTCAGGGAAAGCACACAAAGACTATGTTTATGCCTCGACATGATCACCATCATGCAACACTTTGTCTTCCATTGACCGCCATTGCTCACTTACTAGCATGTACATTAATTCGTAAGTGTGAGTTAGTGGGGTGGAGTCTGCTGAAGTATCCACGGCGTACGCGTGAGGGCATCAAGTGATCAAGTTGCTTTACCAGGAGTGTGGTTCCACTTGTTACTAATGTGTAAGCTGTGAAGTAATAACATTCCGCAAGTCATAAAACTGTATGGTCACACAAAAAAAAATTATGCCAGGAATCTTGAAGGACACTCTTCTGCACTGGTGCTTTTCATGTCAGATTTTCCTATTCAGTTGCTGAGTCGCTTGGTTGTGATAGAGAGTATGCGATGCGTCAGAAAGTTCAGGTGAGAACTCCACTCTGTCCATCGGTTGCTACGTAGTTGTGTCTAGCCACATATATATGACTAGTTAATTATCGAATTGCTTCTCTGGACAGGTCAAGATGGCTGAATAAAGAAGCAACTGACTTGTGATATCATAATTTAAATGCAATCTCCCAGCATGTGATAATTTTTATAGCTACAAGTAATAATTCCAGTACTTGATATTGAAAGTGGCATCTCTATTGAAGTGAATGCTTGGGTATGCCCCATAGGCATGTCATAATTATTTATGTGTGCTATCTTGCACTTGGTATAGTATTATTCATGATTTCTTGAACATCTGTACAGTTTTTTAGTAGCTGCATTAATTTTACCAGGAGCCCATTTAAGGTCATACGGAAGACCTTTGCGGTACTGCACAAACGCCAATTTATTTTTTCACACTTTACGTTATCCATGGCCTATTGCCGTGTATAAGGTAAAAGTTTGGGATGTGTGAATACTCTGCTAGGGCGCACGTGCTGAGTTCGACGCTCCGTTGGCAGCTCATGCACTCCTGCTGTGCCTAATTCTTTACTATGGTAAGCTAATAGAGGGCATGCGCTCAAGCCACACCCAAACACATGTACGTCATGGATATATGAGGCAAACATCAAAGGAACTTCTCATTTTTCTCAAACAAGTATAATTGGGGTACGTGAGCGTGAGCAAGGCACACATAGTCGTGGTGACTGAAGGAAACCTCTGTCCATTTGTTTATCAGATACGACCGAGGCCATGTGGCATGCATGCCATATAATTATGTACACAAATCCTATTATAATATGCAGCTACAGCGCTAGCTCACTCACGTTCTCCCCACATGTCCTGCATCCCCCTAGCATTATAGCAATACATTAAGATTTTAACGTGTGTGTGTGTGTGTGTGTGTTGGCTAATTAGCCACACAGCGCCGCGCAATGCCCAATTAGCTTGTGTAGGTATCCTGTTCAGCTAGTACGGCTTCTAATTCAATATGTGGTTGCCGATTTTACCTTTGCCTGTGTCAACCAACCTGCAAAATGCGGTAGTGGCGGTTTAAAGTTTAGCTACCCAGTATACAACAGGAACGGAAACACCTTTGAGGATGTGGCTATACCACAAAGTTTGGGTTCAAGTTGAAGCCAGCATCTAGCATCCTCAATAAAACACCTTAGAGAACAATACTGATATGATGGCTATTATGTTAGTGCCAGCCAAAATTACTAGTGCTTCCAGGTGAAGCCAGTTTCTAGCATCCTGACACTAAATTATAATTGTTGTGGTGTGATGAAAGTTACATGAGCAGATGGTGGAGCAGTTGATCTTAGAAGTAACCCTTTCACCAGTGTAACCGACTATAGACCGACTATTAGGGAAAAGCAGTACTTTATATTACGAAAACACCATTATTATAAATTCATATGAGCCTTATTGGAAGTGGGAATTTACTGGTGAAAGGGTTAACCCTCCTTGTATATAGAGCTAGATCATGGCCGATAGTGGCAATTTATACTACGGTACCCACAGTGGTGTTTCCAGGTTAAGCCAGTGTCTAGCCAGGACACGGTTGAACTTTACAATGACTGGAGTCATCACTAATTGATTTCTGTATCTCAAGAGACAAACTTCTTTGCCTTTTACTGAGAGGGGTCCCACTTTTGAGACCAAGATTCAAGGCTCTCAGAAAAGGCTCAAGAAGCTTTTACCTTTGCAATATCGAAATCAATTAATGGTGACCCCAGTCATTTCAATTAGCAAAGGTCAACCATGTCCTACCTCCTCTGGTGTCTAGCATCCTGACACCAGGTCCTTAAAATATACTGAAGAAAAAAATAATTTTTTTGCAGTGTTAGTTCCAGAACTGGCAAGGCACAATGTACTGCCATTGTCACCCCTTGTTCCAGTCTTTGATCACATGTGCATACAACGTAGGCGATGGTGCATGGTCGAATAACAGTTGGCAGTTCAACTCAAAAATCAACTAACTGACTCAGGGCCTAGAATTGGTGATACCAGCCCATCCAGAGCCTTAAACAAAAAGAGGGTGTGGCCACTTACAACTTAACAAGTAATAGTTGTACTGTGGCTTGCTAGGGTGTATGTATACTAGCTATAGCTCACCGGGGAACTACATGCAGCTGCAACAATCGCCTTGGCGTGAGTATGAAGCTACAACTAGCCCAAATGACTAATGCAACTAGCCGAAGTCAGAAGCAAGGACACAACTAGCCCTGGGGGGGGGGGGGGGGGGGGGGGGGGGGGGCTAGATCATTGCATGCAGAACTGCACGCATACAGTCATGCTTTCTACATTCGTGACTCTAACCACACCCTCTCGTTAACAAGTATGTGATCAAGATGCTTGGGCAATGGTAACTTGCTCTAGCAGAAAATTAGGTTTGAACATTGGAATTCAAGGCTATACAAGGTGAGAACACTGTTTTCTGGGCCCATTTATACTAAAACCCAACCGGCTCCAATTAACCAATGGCTATTCACGGCTAAGCCCAGACGCGGCCATGCTGTTTGCACCCTTCGGGTGCACCACCCACCTCCCCCTGTCCCTCTTTCTGCTCACACAAAACCTATCTTCAGAGGAACCTGCCGGAAGCTAAAAGTCTCATGACAGCTAGCTGTATGCATCATTGGTTGGTAAAGGGTTAACTTAATATATACAAATGGACAATTGTTACTACTAGCCCAAGTGGAAGCTATAGCTATAGCTTTCTGGACACTTGCTAACTAGACCATAATTTGTGTCAAAATTTTCAAATTGGCCCTCCCATTATCGGAAGCCATGCAAGGGATCTGAATTACAACCTAAACAGAATGTGAACAGAACAAGGGATCTGAATTACAACCTAAACAGAATGTGAACAGAATAATTACTATGGATTTCTTTTCACTCCTTTGTCAGACCCCTAAAATGCCGATACAAATCACATTTACATAATTATACTGTACCTCATTAATGAGGCAAACATCAAAGGATCTAATGTGCATGTACTAATTGAATGTACCTATTGCTGTTTCATGAGCCAAATGACTCGCTGTCCTAGGGATGAGACATATTATAACGGAATTCATTCATTAGCGATATCAGCTTATTTTCTCAAACAAGTATAATTGGGGTACGTGAGCGTGAGCGAGCCCCACATAGTCAAAGGAAATGTCTGTCCATTTGTTAACGTTTATCAGATACGACCGAGGCCATGTGGCATGCCTATATGTACACAATTCCTATATATCTGCATCCCCCTAAGATTTTAACGTGTGTCTGTGTGTCTGTGAGTGACGGAAGTGGGATGTTCGTGGGGCGGGACTAGACTATAGTGATGCGCGACCTTCGTACTTTAATTTATTTACTGAACCTCGAACTACGCGAAGAATGTTCGAGAACATTGGGCTGGAATCCAGCTGGGGCTGCATGCAATCGGGGAGCAGCAGTCGAAGCGAACGCAATCGGGGAGCAGCAGCCGAAACGGACGCGATCGGGAGCAGCGGACGCAAGCGGCGAGCGCCTAGCGTGCAGCATGCAGCAGCTGAAGCGGGCGCAATTGGGGAGCGCAGCTGGAAGCGGACGCAAACGGGGAGCAGCAGTTGAATCGATGCAATCGGGCTCGGGAGCAGCAGCTGACAGCTGATTCGAAGCGGGGGGGGGGGGGGGGGGGGGGGGGGACGCAAGCAGACGCAATCGGAGAGCAGAGCGAGCGAAGTTACTTGTAATAATGATCCATATACCTAGTCTACCATATACCAGGCCAATTTCTTACACTTTAGAATAAATTTTGATGTGAGTACAAGTTGGACTGAATATTTGATTGATCAATTATTGATCGATTATGAACCGATTATTGAAAGCAAAATCGATTAGCTAATTGGAATAACTCATGAATATGTTATCAATAGCAGCGCATTTTGGTGAAAAATTGCTTAGGAACTTAAAATTCAGCCTGGTGGGAGGAGTGTTGGTGGTGCTCCTATTAATTATATGGGATTTGCTGTGGTTACACCCACTGGTAATTAATCGATTATTTGATGCTGGCAATAGTCAATTTTGAAACTCCAGTCGATTCCCAGCCTATTAAGTGATAACTTTGATACCATTCTAATTGTAGACTGATCCGGACGGTGCATTGCTTCAGAAAATTAGTTGCTACTGTAGTAGTGTTTTACGAGGCACAGTACCAGGAGACCAGGAGTTGAATGATCGTGCAGTTAACTCTTTACCAACCAATGAAGGCTTTTGCAGTCATGGACTCATGGTCTCTCATAAGCTCATAAGAATTTATATGGGGGGTTAATATGAGGCGTTATATAAAGACATGCTTTTTTGCTTATGGTTGGTAAAGAGATAAACAACATTATATCAGAGAACGCGGTAGCATTCTCTATTTAGGGATGGCCAAGGAAATTTTGGATTTACCATACTGATGTACTAGCAGGAAAACGGCCAAAGAAGCTACAAACCCCCAAACCAAGCATGCAGACAGAACGTTACTGCCTAGCAGTACACAAAAACACACGGCAAACGTACCTTAGAGCACGCGAGAGTCGATGAACAACGGTCGCAGGGAAAAGTCCGATTTCGTCATGCCAACCGTTATTCGACCATGCACCATCGCCTACGTTGTATGCACATGTGATCAAAGACTGGAACAAGGGGTGACAATGGCAGTACATTGTGCCTTGCCAGTTCTGGAACTAACACTGCAAAAAAATTATTTTTTTCTTCAGTACATCGAGGGGCAACCGCACTCCTGGTAGCCGCGATGCAACCGTTTGCAACTCGCTGGGTGGTCATATAGTCTTTGTGGCAATGAAACTTTGAAAATTGAAGAGAGCGCTCGAGCAATGGCGGCTGAAGGGAAGACAAAAGCACTCACAACTCCACTAGCAAGATGAATTTCAGCAACAAAATTGTACGGTTGGGTCACTGCACGATAATGATCATGAAGATTTAGTCAGAACCTTTGTAGGTCCTTCCTGCAGGCTGGGAGGTTTTTTATTTGTTTATATTTGCATTATTAGCGAGGGGCAACCGCACTCCTGGTAGCCGATGCAACGCCGCGGTTGCCTCGCCGTAGCGAAGCTAATTATTGCAATTCGTTCCAATTAACGCACATGCCACGTGGCTCAGTCGATCGCGAGCAATGGCGACCAAAAGGAAGACAAGACAGCACTCACAAGTTAGCCAGCACGGTGAGTTTTGGCATGTAAGCGTCAGTGAACGACAGCGATCACGGCTGTGTGGTCAGAATCTTCGTGTGCCTGTCCTAAGAATGGTACTGCCACCGGAAGTCGGAGAGAGCGCTCGAGCAATGGCGGCCACGGCGAGACAAAAGCGCTTGTATCTTCACCACCAAGGTGAGTTTCGCCACAATTATTGTGTGGTTGTGTCACTGCATGATAGCGATCACGATGGTGTAGTCAGAATCTCTGTAGACCTTTCCTGCGTGCTGTGAGGTTTGATTATTTAATTATTTAGATTATTTAGATTATTTACGCGGCACAATTTTTCCTATACCAGGAGTGTAACGAGGGGCAACCGCACTCCTGGTAGCCGTTGCAACGCCGGCTGCGACTCGCCGTAGCGCTTATCACAGTTAGTTCCAATTAACGCACAAGCTATTGCCACGTGGCAACCACGAACGCTAGCAATGGCGACCAAAGGAAGACACGAAATATAACAGCACTTACAACCTTGCCAGCACGGTGAGTTTTGGTATGTAAGCGTCAGTAAACAACAGCGATTACGGCTGTGTGGTCAGAATCTTCGTGGGCCCTTCGTATGACTGTACTGGCCACCAACGTCGAAGAGAACGATCGAGCAATGGCGGCCGACGGCACGACAAAAGCGCTTGTATCTCCACCACCAAGGTGAGTTTCAGCACAATTATTGTACGGTCGTGTCACTGCATGATAGCGATCACGACGGTGTAGTCAGAATCTCTGTAGACCTTTCCTGCGTGCTGTGAGGTTTGATTATTTAATTATTTAGATTAGTTAGATTACGCGGCACAATTTTTCCCCTACCAGGAGTGTAACGAGGGGCAACCGCACTCCTGGTAGCCGCGATGCAACCGGTTGCGACTCGCCGTAGCCTAGCACAAGCTAAGTATTGTAATTCGTTCCAATTAACGCACATGCCACGTGCAACCACGATCGCGAGCAATGGCGACAAAAGAAAGATAAGACATTACTACAGCACTCACAACTTAGCCAGCACGGTGAGTTTGGGCATGTAAGCGTCAGTGAACGACAGCGATCACGGCCGTGTGGTCAGAATCTTCGTGTGCCTTTCCTAAGAACGGTACTGCTACCGGAAGTCCAAGAGAGCGCTCGAGCAATGGCAGCCACGGCGAGACAAAAGCGCTTCTATCTCCACCACCAATGTGAGTTTCAGCACCAACTTTTTACATTCAGGTCAGTACATGATGGCGATCACGGCGGTGTAGTCAGAATCTCTGTAGGCCAATCCTAAGTACTCAAACATTATATTATATTAATTATATCGAGGGGCAACCGCACTCCTGGTAGCCGCGATGCAACCGGTTGCAACTCGCTGGGTGGTCATAGTCTTCGTGGCAATGAAACTTTGAAAGTTGAAGAGCGCTCGAGCAATGGCAGCTGAAGGGAAGACAAAAGCACTCACAACTCCACTACCAAGATGAATTTCAGCAACAAAATTGTACGGTTGGGTCACTGCACGATAGTGATCATGAAAATTTAGTCGGAACCTTTGTAGGTCCTTCCTGCGGGCTGGAAGGTTTTTTATTTGTTTATATTTGAATTATTAGCGAGGGGCAACCGCACTCCTGGTAGCCGTTGAAACTCCGCGGTTGCCTCGCGGTAGCGCAAGCTAATCATTGCAATTCGTTCCAATTAACGCACATGCCACGTGGCAACCACGCTCAGTCGAACGCTAGCAATGGCGACCAAAGGGAAGACACGAAATTATAACAGCACTTACAACCTTTCCAGCACGGTGAGTTTTGGTATGTAACCGTCGGTGAACAACAGCGATTACGGCTGTGTGGTCAGAATCTTTGTGGGCCCTTCGTATGACTGTACTGGCAACCAACGTCGAAGAGAGCGATCAGCAATGGCGGCCGACGGCACGACAAAAGCGCTTGTATCTCCATCACCAAGGTGAGTTTCGCCACAATTATTGTGTGGTAGTGTCACTGCATGATAGCGATCACGACGGTGTAGTCAGAATCTCTGTAGACCTTTCCTGCATGCTGTGAGGTTTGATTATTTAATTATTTAGATTATTTAGATTTGATTATTTACGCGGCACAATTTTTCCCCTACCAGGAGTGTAACGAGGGGCAACCGCACTCCTGGTAGCCGTTGCAACGCCGGCTGCGACTCGCCGTAGCGAAAGCTAAGTATCGCAGTTAGTTCCAATTAACGCACATGCCACGTGGCGCATGGCAACCACGCTCTGTCGATCGTTAGCAATGGCGGCCAAAGGGAAGACACGAAGTTACTACAGCACTTACAACTTTGCCCAGCACGGTGAGTTTTGGCATGTAAGCGTCGGTGAACGACAGCGATCACGGCCATGTGGTCAGAATCTTCGTGTGCCTTTGCTAAGAACGGTACTGCCACCGGAAGTCGGAGAGAGCGCTCGAGCAATGGCGGCCACGGCGAGACATAAGCGCTTGTATCTCCACCACCAAGGTGAGTTTCAGCACAATTATTATGCATTTGTCTAACTGCATGACAGGGATCACGACGGTGTAGTCAGAATCTCTGTAGACCTTTCCTGCGTGCTGTGAGGTTTGATTAGGTTATTTATTTATTTATTTACGCGGCACAATTTTTCCTATACCAGGAGTGTAATTTAAGGACCTGGTGTCAGGATGCTAGACATGTACACCAGAGGAGGTAGGACATGGTTGACCTTTGCTAATTAAAATGACTGGGGTCACCACTAATTGATTTCGATATTGCAAGGTAAAAGCTTCTTGAGCCTTTTCTGAGACAGGACCAAGCCTTGAATCTTGGTCTCAAAAGTGGGACCCCTCTCAGTAAAAGCCGGCAAAGAAGTTTGTCTCTTGAGATACAGAAATCAATTAGTGATGACCCCAGTCATTTTAATTAGTAAAGTTCAACTGTGTCCTGCCTCCTCTGGCTAGACACTGGCTTAACCTGGAAACACTATACTGTGGGTACCGTAGTATAAATTGCCACTATCGGCCATGATCTCTATATACAAGGTGTTTTCTATGGTCTATTAACCCTTTCACCGGTAAATTCCCATTTCCAATAAGGTTCATATGAATTTATAATAATGGTGTTTTCGTAATATAAAGTATAGTCTCGGTACCAGACTCCCGGGGAGGGGGAGTCTGGCACAGTTGCATACAGAGAGCCATTATGGGCTACAGCTTGCATGAGGATTCCTAAGTGCCAATTAAAGGTGTTGCGGAGGCTCTCAAGGAGATGCTAGATGAATAATTGAGTTACTATCAATTCACTGTCTCCGCACTTAGCCACCTGTGACACACCAATCAGATTCATGCCACCGAAATTCCGCGGACTGCAAATTGCTATGCATGCAACACTACCAGACTCCCCCTCCCCCCCTTTGGGTATGGGAGTCTGGTACCGAGACTATATAAAGTACTGCTTTTCTATCTTTTCCCTAATACATCTATAGTCGGTTACACTGGTGAAAGGGTTAATTCCAAGATCAACTACTCCACCATCCGCTCGTGTAAATTTCATCACCCCACAACAATTATCTGGATGCTAGAAACTGGCTTCACCTGGAAGCACTAGTAATTTTGGCCGGCACTAACATAATAGCCATCATAAGTAAGGTGTAAGGTGTTTCCGTTAGTCTATTAAGTAGCTATGACAACAACCGCTGCTCCTCCTGCTTGTGTAACTTTGATCACACTACAACAATCATGATTAAGGATGCTAGATGCTGGCTTCAACTTGAACCCAAACATTGTGGTATAGCCACATCCTCAAAGGTGTTTCCGTTACTGGTATAGGTAGCTAAACTTTAAACTTTGGGCCCCCTCAAAGAGAAGTTAGGGCTTTGATGTAACTACAAAAAGCCCTGGGGCAGATTTACTGGTCAGTTCGAAGTGAGAAAGTTGTCATCACAATTCCAATTGCTTATTACATATTAGCAAAGGTAAGTATGCGGTGTAGCTTGTTTGTAGTTATAGTGCAGTTAACAATTTTGTGTATCATTATCTCAACTTCAGATGCTTTGGATTCAGGCTACCCTCTTGGGCCTTGTGCTGCACAGCACTGCAGCTTCCCATGGACATGCAGCTTCCCAAGGACAAACCTGCTCGACACCATTTCAGGCTGTGTTTGCTGCAGTATCAAGAGTAACTGTTCTTAATTCTCAGATGGGACCCGATCCTGATTACGCATTCTACAGACAGACCCTGGGTTTTACCGATGCAGAAGTGCAACAAGAAGAGGAGAATGCAATTCAACACTTCAAGACACAATTTGGTGTCGATTTCACGAATGTGGAACCCAATGAGATGGGTCAGCGAATCCTTCCAAATGCTACGATGTCTTTTGGTAGAATCCTCTCTAATTTCACAGCAATTGCCAACCGCTGGCTAGTAAGTGGGAACACCAACTCGAAATGTTTCAATTTTACAGGTGGTGGCTTTGAAGTGGACATCACTGGTGATATGATGCTACATGGGGTATACGGTGGTGAGGAAGGGCGCCCAGTCTCTGCACTTGATACCCTGCACCACTCTTATTTTATCATGTACGGTGTTTGTGGGAAAAGGTCGATAGTATTCACAGGTATGTCAATGATTCCAACACGCATATTGCCAGTCGAGCAATGGTTAGTCCAAGAGCTTCAACTATACAGCCGCTGGCTGGGAACAGGTCGTTCCCAAACTGTTCTGAAATTCCGTAATACTAATGATCCAGCAACAAGTCAGTTCGACCTTCAGCAGGTTTTCAGCTTTCCTTGAACCAGTTTAACTTTATAGTTGGAATACTTACAGTTCAATACTTCATTTTCATTCAGATTTTGCTGTGACTTCGGATAGCTTTGTGTATTAGTGATTTCTATACTTCTGAATAATTTTGGATATATGGCAGCTGGGTTTCCAATGGATATAGCCCTGTTACCTAATAATGATCTTTATATTCCAAAGTAATGATAGTAATGTATTTAAACATTTAGGATACTATATTAGCTATGCATTGAATATCCGACATAAAGCACTCCAGTCAATTGTATAATCCTCCGTATTTTGACTATTGGGCCTTCCTGGCCTCTATTGTCATTAAAAATTATTATTAATAATAGTATAGCTAATGTTGTTTAGCTCTAGGAAAGCAAAAAAACATAAAATATAACGCCTCATATTAACCCCCCCATATAAATTCTTATGAGCTTAGCTACCATGAGTCCATGACTGCAAAAGCCTTCATTAGTTGGTAAAGAATTAACTGCACGATCATTCAACTCCTGGTCTCCTGGTACTGTTCCTCGTAAAACACTACTACAGTAGCAACTAATGTTCTGAATCAATGCACATGCACAGTCCAGATCAATCGCAGCGCACATAGTTTCATGATCACAGACCAGCCTCGCGTGGCCCACCACGCGTCGCCCACAACCCGTCGGCCAAAGGACGGCCGTCGTTCACCGCACGTTGCCCAACAGCACACCGCGCGTCGCCCACAGCATCTTGCCCAACGGTACACCGCGTCGCACAACTGCACGTCGCCAAACGTGATTGATCTGCATACATTTCAAGCATGTGTACCACACATCGCCACTTCTCCACGCTCCGTTGTGATTGCGACAGGACTGGTAGGGCTATGCCAGTGGGGGCGTGCGTGACCGGTCAAGCGGCCGGCTACACTGGTTACCTTTTCTGCATGGAATCACGACAAGATGGGTGGGGTTTCAAAGGTGAGGGCGGGGCTAATGGCAGGACTACAGTCATGCCATACCTGGCTGTTTGTACAGCAAGGCCACTGTTCTATTCGTTTGATGCACGGTGCTGTGGGCGACGCACGGTGTGCTGTTCGGCAACGTGCGGTGGACGACGGCCTTCCTTTGGCCGACGTGCAGTGGGCGACGCGTGGTGGGCCGCGCCCCCTACTTGGTCTGTGAGGCGCTGCGCTGCCTGGCCGGTCATGCCGCGCGCCCCCACCGGCGAAGCCCCACCCACCTTGTCGTAATCCCAGAACAGATCGTGGAGAAGTGACGACCTACCTTTCGTTTCAGATCGGCGATCGGCGACGAGACATCTCTCTTCTCCACTAACCAACAAAACGACTTATGGGGCCGCTTTCACCACTTTTCGTTTTGTTGACACAAAACGAATAGTGGAATTACGGACTCGAAATTGAGGATGAAACCCATTTTCTGATCACCTGCCGGTTGTGGCGAGGTCATTACAGAGACAAACTATTTAACTGCTGCAGATCCCTCAACAGTTCCTTTCCCCACATGAGCTCTATTGACAAGCTAATATTTATTTTGCTCTCAAAGAATGTTCATATCATTTGGCTCACAGGTGTGTTTGTGTACCAAAGTTTTATGGCAAAGCGTAAACTTTAACTTTAACAAGTGTGTATTTGTATGTATTTATCTGTAGTCTTGACATATGGGTCCCCCGGCCTTTCATTGTCATTGAAATTTTTATATATAATAGTAATGTCGATTTAGAATAAATCAAGGTTGCAGAAGTAGTCTTTAATTATAATATTAAAGATGAATGATGCAGAATTACAATAATAATATAGTACATACAAGAATTACAACTCCAGTTCTGTACAGTATTAAAGTTCGATCCTCCAGAGTCCAGTCCGACACACTTCAGATGGAACCACTTCTCACATTCATCGCACTGGACCATGTCACCGTATAAGTGTCTCCGGCATAAGGCAGGAACAGTAAAGGACAATATTGTAAGACTGTCTACGTTGTACGGACAGAATCCGCGAAGCCGGACCGTTTCCGCTAGTCCGGGTGGACGCAATCCGCTAGCGCATTGCGTCCGACCGGACACAATCAGCTAGCGGATCACGTCCACCGGACACAATCTAGGCCGGACGCAATCCGCGATGACACCGGAAGTGCCACTATTCGTTTTGTGCGCTTTGTAACAAAACGGATTTAGACACGCGGTCGCGATATTTCACTATTCGTTTTGTGTCACCAAAACGAAAATCGAATTATACCGAAATGCACGGACCGCCATAAACCACGAAAATTTTTTGACACGAAATTATTTTTACACGCGTGAACAGTCAAGTCAATCTTTTCGCGATGCTAGCTGGTTAGCGAGATGGCCCTCGTTAGACAGCTACCTGCAACCGAGGGACGGTCTGAGTCTACGTCTCCTTGGGAAAAGCGAGCAAACACGCGACACCTTTCTCGCGGCGGTAAGTGTCCGATAATCGTTTCGTTCTTTGGCAGATGCCACGGAAAGACCCGACTGGGTATCTCTGGAGGAGATCGACGTTCCACTTCGTCAACGTCCCCTCTCACACTGTATCGACCAGGCCACCCACCAAAACCTCCTGTCTTCGGCTCCTGACATCAGATCCAACGCCCTGGCCCTCTCCACCTCCCTCCCACACGCAGGTGACTGGCTGAATGTGATCCCCTCCTCAACACTTGGGCTCCACTTCCAAGATAAAGAATTCAGGTTGTGCCTACAGTACTGGCTTGGTCTAAGGATGGGGGAGGAGGGTGCTGCCTGCCCAGTGTGCCGGGGGGCTTGTGACGCATGGGGACCACCAGGTGGGCTGTGGTGGGAACGGTGATCGCATTCACCGACACGACTCCATTAGAGACGCAGTTTTCTCTGCAGCACAATCTGCTGCTCTTGCGCCACTGAAGGAGGCACCTTCACTGATCCCAGGCTCCAGCACCCGCCCAGCTGACGTGTACCTGCCAAATTGGAAGAGGGGTCAGCCCGCAGCTCTGGACGTAACTGTGATCTCCACCATGCAGCAACAAACCCTTCTGGGAGCTTCTATCACCCCGGGACATGTCCTGCAGGTGGGAGAGGAAAGAAAGATGGCTGCTCATGCCGCCATCTGCCGAGGAGTTGGGGTGAATTTTTATCCCACTTGTGGTGGAGAGCCTGGGTGGGTTGAGTCAGCTGGCCATTGAGACCATCAAAAGCATCGGCCGCCTCCAGGGACAGCGTCTTGGCAATCCCCCAGCCGACAGCACTCGCCACCTCTTCCAGCGCATCTCCATCTCACTGTGGAAAGGGAATGCCTCCCTGTGGATTAGGCGCCAGCCAGTAGCCTCCACCAGGGTGGATGGCCTCGTCTGACTTTCACTTTCACAGGTCATGTCACCATGCTCTAATATATTTTTTATACTTTTTTAATAATAATTTATCTCTTTACCTTTACCATATATCCATTTGGTTGGTTGTTTTGTATCATTCAGTTTCAGCCTGCATGCAGGTGCTGTTTTGGTTGTATCACTTTCATTTCGCTGTATTCTTTACTGCATAGCGTACGCGGGTACCTGTCTGTGGCGTTCCTAGGTTTTCATTCACGAGTTCTTGGCCGAAATTTTACTACACGAAAATTTCCAGATATACGGTATATTGCCAGCATCAAATCAATTGATCAGTAATCGATTAATCACCAGTGGGTATGACCAGAAGCAAATTCCAACACTCCACCCACCAGTCTGAATTTTAAGTGCCTAAGCAATTTTTCACCAAAATGCGCTGCTATTGATAAGTTATTATTAATCGATATCAGGTTTTGCTTTCAATAATCGGTTCATAATCGATCAATAATTGATCAATCAACTATTCAGTCCCAGCCCTCCTTACTTGTACTCACATCAAAACTTATTCTAAAGAAATTAGTGTAAGAAATTGGCCTGGTATATGGATCATAATGCTAGGGGGGTGCAGGATATGTGGGGAGAACGTGAGTGAGCTGTAGCTGCATGTTATAATAGGATTTGTGTACATATACGGCATGCCACATGGCCTCGGTCGTATCTGATCAACAAATGGACAGACATTTCCTTCAGTCACCACGACTATGAATGAATGAATGAATTTTATTTTTCGGTCTCGTCACATGACGGCAGGCCATAAACTTTGACCTATGGGACCACACAGAGTACAAACTGAGTTAATACATGTATATGGAGGCTACATTGTGATAAAAACACAGTCATAATGCAGATGAGATTTGGGGTAGGAGGGGGGTTAGAGGTGGGGGGGGGGGGGGGGGGGGGGGGGGGGGGGGGGTTGTCTTTTCTTCTTCTTCTTTCTGGCTATATATCTGGCACTAATTGGTATGCAAAAAGGCACTGAATATAATTGTGGGTGCAAAAAATTAAAAAGTAAAAATTAAAGAACTGGTGGAAGCAATTGGGTTGGGCTGATGCAATACAACATGAAAAGCAAACAAACAAACAATACAGGTGTACAATGCTACATGGAAAGCAAGAAGAAACCACTGTGTGAACAAGGACTGCAGTGGCCGTAGGGCATTGCCTCTATTAAATGTACATTGGACTCTGAAATGTGGGTGATGCTGCCTGGACCTGAGATTGGAGCTAAAAAAGTGGTAAGGTTTTTGGGTTCGTCCGGATGTGGTGAGGGTTGGGGTAACAGAAAGTTCTTTCCTTCGGTTGTGGCATCCATAAAATACTGCCATTGACCAGAGTAGGTCCTCAGGTGGGAAGTCACAGAGACTGAACCTCAGAGTTTCTCTCTGCTATAGTTGTGCAGATGCATGGGCTGTCAGGTTAGCTTCTTGGGTGGAGGCCTTGCATGTACGTGACAGCAGTAAAAACCAAATAGGAGTGCAAAAATACAAAACTAAAAATCACTGTGGTGAATAAAAGCAGGGGACAGATAACAGAGTTCAGAATGGAATGTGGGGCTCGCTCACGCTCACGTACCCCAATTAGCTATACTTGTTTGAGAAAATAAGCTGATATCGCTAATGAATGAATTCTGTTATAATATGTCTCATCCCTAGGACAGCGAGTCATTTGGCTCATGAAACAGCAATAGGTACATTCACATTAGTACATTGCACATTAGATCTGCATTCCTTTGATGTTTGCCTCATTAATGAGGTATGTAAATGTGATTTGTATCGGCATTTTAGGGGTCTGACAAAGGAGTGAAATTTGTTCACATTCTGTTTAGGTTGCAATTCAGATCCCTTGCATGGCTTCCGATAATGGGAGGGCCAATTTGAAAAATTCCTAAATTATGGTCTAGTTAGTAAGTGTCGATCCAGAAAGCTATAGCTATAGCTTCCACTTGGGCTAGTAGTAACAATTGTCCATTTGTATATATTAAGTTAACCCTTTACCAACCAATGATGCATACAGCTAGCTGTCATGAGACTTTTAGCTTCCGGCAGGTTCCTCTGAAGATAGCTTTTGTGTGAGCAGAAAGAGCCGGACAGAGGGAGGTGGGTGGTGCACCCGAAGGGTGCAAACAGCATGGCCGCGTCTGGGCTTAGCCGTGAATAGCCATTGGTTAATTGGAGCCGGTTGGGCCATTTCTCGGATTTTTAAGTATAAATGGGCCCAGAAAACAGTGCTCTCACCTTGTATAGCCTTGAATTCCAATGTTCAAGGCTGATTTTCTGCTAGAGCAAGTTACCATTGCCCAAGCATCTTGATCACATACTTGTTAACGAGCGGGTGTGGTTATAGTCATGAATGTAGAAAGCATGACTGTATGTGCAGTTCTGCATGCAATGATCTAGCTACTTGGGTCACTCACACTGACAATGTACATGTGCTTTTATTCAGACCAAATGGGGTTACCATTCACTATTAGCTTTTTTGGGAATATTTAGGGGGTTGAAGTTAAGGGGGGGGGGGATACCCACCCCCTAAAGGTTAGTTGTGTCCTTGCTTCTGACTTCGGCTAGTTGCATTAGTCATTTGGCTAGTTGTATACTATAGCCTCATACTCACGCCAAGGCGATTGTTGCAGCTGTAGTTTCCCGGTGAGCTAGCTAGTATACATACACCCTAGCAAGCCACAGTACATTACTTGTTAAAAATTACACTCCTGGTATAGAGAAAATTGTTCCGCGTAAATAAATAATTAATTAATTAATATAATGTTCGAGTACTTAGGATTGGCCTACAGAGATTCTGACTACACCACCGTGATCGCTATCATGCACTGACCTAAACGTAAAAAGTTGGAGCTGAAACTCACCTTGGTGGTGGAGATATGAGCGCTTTTGTCTCGCCGTGGCCGCCATTGCTCGAGCGCTCTCTTCGACTTCCGGTGGCAGTACCGTTCTTAGAAAAGGCACACGAAGATTCTGACCACACTGCCGTGATCGCTGTCGTTCACTGACGCTAGCATGCCAAAACTCACCGTGCTGGCTAAGTTGTGAGTGCTGTAATAATGTCTTGGCTTCTTTTTGGTCGCCATTGCTCGCGATCGACTGAGCGTGGTTGCCACGTGGCATGTGCGTTAATTGGAACAAATTGCGATACTTAGCTTACGCTACGGTACGGCGAGTCGCAACCAGGGTTGCAATGCGCTTGAGAGCACTCTAAATAATTTCTGATCTTCCCTATATATAGCTATCATGGTAGGCCTACTCACATCATGTGTGATAATTGGAAGGAACTGACACACTTAGCTTGTGCTACCGTTTAAGCGCGGCTAGGCTACCAGGAGTGCGGTTGCCCCTCGTGTAAAGTTACACTCCTGGTAGGGGAAAAATTGTGCCGCGTAATATAATTAATATAAATAACTCGTTCGAGTGACAGGAATGGCGCACAAAGATTCTGACTACACCGTCGTGATCGCTATCATGCACTGTCTCAACCGTACAATTTTGGTGCTGAAACTCACCTTGGTGGTGGAGATATGAGCGCTTTTGTCTCGCCGTGGCGGCCATTGCTCGAGCGCTCTCTCCGACTTCCGGTGGCAGTACGTACCGTTCTTAGGAAAGGCGCACGAAGATTCTGACCACACAGCCGTGATCGCTGTCGTTAACTGACGCTTACATGCCAAAACTCACCGTGCTGGCTAAGTTGTGAGTGCTGTCTTGTCTTCCTTTTGGTCGCCATTGCTCGCGATCGACTGAGCCACGTGGCATGTGCGTTAATTGGAACGAATTGCAATAATTTAGCTTCGCTACGGCACGGCGAGGCAACCGCGGCGTTGCAACGGCTACCAGGAGTGCGGTTGCCCCTCGTAAATAAATAATCTAAATAACCTTTGACTACCTTAGGAATGGCCTACAAAGATTCTGACTACACCGTCGTGATCACCATCATGCAGTGACCCAATCGTACAATTTTGGTTCTGAAACTCACCTTGGTGGTGGAGATACAAGCGCTTTTGTCTCGCCGTGGCCGCCATTGCTCGTGCGCTCTCTCCGACTTCCGGTGGCAGTACCGTTCTTAGCAAAGGCACACGAAGATTCTGACCACATGGCCGTGATCGCTGTCGTTCACTGACGCTTACATGCCAAAACTCACCGTGCTGGCAAAGTTGTAAGTGCTGTAATAACTTCGTGTCTTCCCTAACCAGTGTTATCATGTGATATTGTGTGTTGTCAGTGTTATCATGTGTTATCGTGTGTTACCATTATGGTATTGTGTGTTATCCCAATATCGTGTGTTTGTGGTTCCGTTATTGTGTGGTACTGTTATCGTGTGTTATCAGTGTTATCATGTGTTATCGTGTGTTATCATTTGGTATCATGTGGTATTGTGTGTTATCATGTGGTACTGTTATCATGTGTTATCGTGTGGTACTGTTATCGTGTGTTATCACTGTTATCATGTGTTATCGTGTGGTTATCATGTGGTACTGTTATTGTGTGGTACTGTTATCATGTGTTATCAGTGTTACCATGTGGATGGAAAGAGTAGAATGGCCGACATCCACCATAATAACACACGATAACACAGGTCACTAGGGATGGAAAGAGTACCAAGGATGCCATCCACCATGATAACACACAATAACACACAATAACACATGATAACACACGATAACACTGATAACACAGTACACTAGGGATGGAAAGAGTACCAAGGATGCCATCCACCATGATAACACACAATAACACACAATAACACACGATAACACACGATAACACTGATAACACAGGTCACTAGGGATGGAAAGAGTACAATGGCCGACATCCACCATGATAACACACAATAACACACAATAACACATGATAACACACGATAACACTGATAACACAGGTCACTAGGGATGGAAAGAGTACAATGGCCAACATCCACCATGATAACACACAATAACACACAATAACACATGATAACACACGACAACACACAATAACACATGATAACACACGATAACACTGATAACACAGTACACTAGGGATGGAAAGAGTACCAAGGATGCCATCCACCATGATAACACACAGTAAACTATGGGCGGCAAGTAACAGCACTACTGTCCACCCTGATAACACATGATAACACAGTAAACCACGGAAGGTAGCACAGATATCCACCACGACAACATACAATAACATGTTATCACTACACCTGGTAGCACATCGATAACACACGATAACATGCATGACTGTGTCCTACACACCCTGATAACACAGATAACACGTGATAACATGTTATCAGTACCCGTTTCGTTAAACCACTCAATCCCTATATTGAGCCAGGTATACGCTTGCGTCCGCTGCTCCCGGGCCCGATTGCGGCATCCGCTTCCACTGCTGCTCCCCGTTTGCCTCCGCCTCCAGCTGCTGCTCCCCGATTGCGCCTGCTTCAGCTGCTGCTCGCCGCTTTCATGATCAGCAGCTGCTGCTCCCGCTTCGACTGCTACTCTCCGATTGCGTCCGCTTCAACTGCTGCTCCCCGATTGCGTCCGCTTCAACTGCTGCTCGCCCGATTGCGTCCGCTTCGACTGCTGCTCCCCGATTGCATACTGGATTCCATGCCCCGGGCCCAATGTTCTCGAACATTCTTCGCGGAGTTCGAGGTTCAGTAAATAAATTAAAGTACGAAGGTCGCGCGTCACTATAGTCTAGTCCCGCCCCACGAACATCCCACTTCCGTCACTCACAGACACACACACACAGACAGACACACGTTAAAATCTTAATTGTGTAAGGTAAGCTGTAGAGCAGCTAGTATTGTTCTCCGTATGTGTATTGATGATATAATTACTAGACGAATGCAGAACATTGTGGGGCGAGCCTGAGCGAGTACATGCAGGCACTGAATGTGCATGGAGCAGTTGCATGTGCATGTCATCAGAATGTGAGTCTGACGGAGAGTTAAGGACACAGACACAGATCACACCAGAGAAAGTTATGACCGCATCTCTGGACCCTGGTAAAGCAAGTGGGCCAGATGGCTTGTCAGGAAGGATGTTAAAAGGCATTGCTAACACTATTGCTCCTTCCCTTTCCAAGCTATTCAACATCTCTCTCAAGCTTGGTCGCTTTCCAAACATCTGGAAAACCTCGGCCATTGTTCCAATTCCAAAAAACTCGAATCGCAAGGAGGCATCAAACTACAGACCAATTTCTTTACTACCCATAGTGAGTAAATTGCTTGAACGCCATGCCATGTCCATCGATACATCACCATGTTTCTTAATGAGGCCAACCCTTTGTCTAACAGACAGTGGGGGTTCCAAGTTGGCAGATCAACGGTTACAGCTTTACTGACTGTTACGCATGATTGGTTTAAGGCACTAGAATCCAGGCAAGATGTCTGTTCAGTGTTTTTTGACTTGAAAAAAGCCTTCGACTCCGTTCCCCATCAGCCTCTCATGGACAAACTCCACAGTTATGGGTTAGATGGCAACACTCTAGCGTGGCTAAACAGTTACCTAACAAACAGGAGGCAACATGTTGTAGCTAGTTGATGGTGCTACATCCACCGAAACAGCTGTAGTTTCTGGAGTGCCACAGGGTTCCGTCCTCGGTCCCCTCCTTTTCCTCATCTATATTGATGACATAACTTCCACTAGCTTTTCTGAAGGGAGTACCCTCAATCTCTTTGCAGACGACATGCTTCTCTATAAGATTATAAAATCGCAGCAAGACCTTGACCAACTGCAGTCTGATGTTAATAGAATACAGGACTGGGTGAGTTTCAACCATCTCACCCTTAATCCTACGAAGTGCAAATCCATGTTCATCTCGAGGAAACGGAATTCCATCCAGCCTTTGTCTCTCCATCTAAATGGTGTCCCACTTGAACAGGTGGAGAGTTTTAAATATCTTGGTGTCTTCCTTTCATCAGATATGTCATGGTCAACCCATATCGACTCTGTCTGCTCGAAAGCTAGGAAACTTGTGGGGCTGCTCTACAGAAGGTTTTCTGCAGAGGTTGATAGCCACTCCCTACTTGAAATGTATAAGCTACTAGTCAGACCACATTTAGAGTATGCTGCTCCAGTTTGGAGTCCTCACCTTATTAAGGACACTAACAATCTTGAAAATGTCCAGAAGTTTGCCTTGAGAATGTGCCACAAGAACTGGGATGCTGGTTACCAGGAATTACTGGATCTATCTACATTGCCCACACTTGAGAATAGGAGATTATACTTGAAGTTATGTACACTTTATAAGATTATTTATGGATACTTTTATTTCCCACCCAATGTTTTTATACCTAAGCCAAGTAGACTCCCTTATGATACACCCCTCCTGTACCAACCTCCTGTTCACACCAATTCATTTCAGTCATCTTTTGTACCTAGTACCATCTCTGTTTGGAACAATCTTCCCCAAGTCTCCCTCTCTGCACCAAATGTTACTACATTTAAACTACACATTGCACCCTTTTTCTTGTAACTAAGTACATGTATTTGCATATCTTTACTTAGCCTGTTTGTATATAGGGTACATCTAGATTAGCTTCACAGCTATTATGTATCCCTTTGCATTGCATAAACTGTTATAGGAAAAGAAAAAAAAACCCGCACTAATCATTGATTTCGTGCACTTGAAGCAGTCTGGCAGGTAGGTCCAGGTCCAGGAGCGGTCTCTGTTAGCCACTCACCGCCCCGCTATAGTCTCCAATCCTTGCAAGGCCTTGTTGAGGTAGACTGTTCGTAGTTCGCGTCTCATTTAGACCGGCGCGACATCATGATATCAACGCACGAGTGTGCAGGAAGTAAGTGAACTCAGGTTGGAAATAACGCATGACGCAAGAACACGCAAAATACGACCAGGAAGTGATTTACGGCACGACGTACGATACATATATCAGAGAACGCGATAGCGTTCTCTATTTAGGGATGGCCAAGGAATTTTCGAATTTACCATACTGATGCACTAGCAGGAAAACGGCAAAAGAAGCTACAAAGGCCCAAACCAAGCATGCAGACAGAATGACACTGCCTAGCAGTTCACAAAAACACTCTTAAACGTACCTGAGAGTACGCGGGAGTCGAGAGACAAGTCGCTGTAAAATTCCGATTTCGTCATCTTCTTCTTTCTTCTTCTTCTTCTTCTTCTTCTTCTTCTTCTTCTTTCTCATAGTCAAGCATAGCTCACCAACGGAAGGAGTCCTTGAGCTGATTTAAGCACAGAACAACACCGCTTTCTCCGCAGTAGAGTCTTTGCGTCCGTATGTCTGCAAACTGGCAACAGCGGCGATTCTGGCCGTCGACGATCTCCAAAATTTCACACGACGCCATTTTGAGGCCCCCAAAAATGAGCGATGGGAGTGGCCTTGCCTTGTATTGCGCATGCGCATTTCGAGCATTCACAAGCAAACAACGTGCAGACGTGTGTTCTTGTTCGTTACGTTTCAGCTGAATCTGTGTACCAAGCTGTCCTACATTCGTGGCTTTTCAACCATCCAAAGTGAGGAGTTCGAAGTATTGCAACACTCGCCTAGCAGTGAGTTATAATCTCAACTTCCATTATCGCATGAAAAAAAAAGTAAAATTCATGGAGCATCAAAGCCTGCTCAGTGCCGCAGCGGAAGATCCACGTCCATATCACTGCCACATGGCAATTAAGTAACTACAATGTCTTAAAATCTGACATCAGGGTACCCTTACAGTGATACCATGACTAATAAGCTACGCATTTCATGCGCTCAAAAAAAGTGCACAAACTAGGGGCAAAAAATTTTTCCCCAAAAATTCTAGGGGATTTAGTGATGGCCTGTCACATTCCATGCACCTCATGAAAAACCTAAGAAACAAGAGGAAATGCCATTAACCAGCCTCAGTCCCATCCCATCCCTAAATTCTACATTTTTTAATAAATGGGATGGGACTGAGGCTGGTTAATGGCATTTCCTCTTGTTTCTTAGGTTTTTCATGAGGTGCATGGAATGTGACAGGCCATCACTAAATCCCCTAGAATTTTTGGGGAAAATTTTTTTGCCCCTAGTATATATATATAATACTAGGGGAATGCAGGACATTGTGGGGCGAGCGTGAGCGAGTTACATGCAGGTGCTGAATTTGCATGGAACAGTTGCATGACATTGTGCTGAATATGCATGGAGCAGTTGCATGTGCATGTCATCAGAATGTGAGTCTGACGGGGAGCATAACACAACTTAACGACACAGATCACACCAGAAGTTATGACACTCGTGCATGCACTTCACAGCGTTGAAGCAGTCTGGCAGGTAGGTCCAGGAGCGGTCTCTGTCTCTGTTGTTGCCACCGAGGATGACTTCCTCGTTCTCTGCTGATGCCAGATCTATCATGACTGGTCACAGTGAGTTTAGTGTTACCGTGTGCAGGGCAGTCAACTTGCCATCCTCTGAGCAGTTGCATGGCTTAGCATTTGAAAGGGACTCCGGCGAGTTATAGGGGATTGTGAGTTCAAGGAGGATCACCTCCCTTGGTCTCACTGAAGCGCTTTCCCGTCTTCATGAAATTTAATGCTTTAGCCACTCACCACCCCACTATAGTCTCCATCCTTGCAAGGCCTTGTTGAGGTAGACTGTTCATAGTTCGCGTCTCTGCTCAGTTGGACGATATCAACGCACGAGCAGGAAGTGAACTCAGTTTGGAAAAAACGCATGACGCAGAACACGCAAAATACGAGCAGGAAGTGATTTACGGCACGACGTACGATATATATAAATATATATAATATAGAAAATTTGCAGCAAACTCGTCTATGTGGGGCTCGCTCACGCTCGCCCCAATTATATAGAAAATTTACAGCAAACTCGTCTATGTGGGGCTCGCTCAGGCTCGCCCCAATCAGGCTCGCCCCAATAACCGTATGCGAGTGACGTCAATCATTAATTATTCATGAGCAAAATTGCGCGATTTCGCCGATGTCATGCTTCCTACAAAAAGCCCTGGGGCAGATTTACTGGTCAGTTTGAAGTGAGAAAGTTGTCATCACAATTCAGATTGCTTATTACTTATTAGCTATAGCAAAGGTAAGTATGCGATGTAGCTTGTTTTCTAGTTGTAGTGCAGTTAACAATTTTGTGTATCATTATCTATGAATAATTCAACTTCAGATGCTAGCCTCAACTTGGATTCAGGCTACCCTCTTGGGCCTTGTGCTGCACAGCGCTGCTTCCCAAGGACAAACCTGCTCCACACCATTTCAGGTTGTGTTTGCTGGAGTATCAAGAGTAACTGTTCTTAATTCTCAGATAGGACCCGATCCTGATTACGCATTCTACAGACAGACCCTGCGTTTTACCGATGCAGAAGTGCAACAAGAAGAGGAGAATGCAATTCAACACTTCAAGACACAATTTGGTGTCGATTTCACGAATGTGGAACCCAATGAGATGGGTCAGCGAATCCTTCCAAATGCTACGATGTCTTTTACTAGGATCCTCTCTAACTTCACAGCAATTTCCAACCGCTGGCTAGTCAGTGGGAACACCAACTCGAAATGTTTCAATTTTACAGGTGGTGGCTTTGAAGTGGACTTCACTGGTGATATGACGCTACATGGGGTATACGGTGGTGAGGAAGGGCGCCCAGTCTCTGCACTTGATACCCTGCACCACACTTATTTTATCATGTACGGTGTTTGTGAGCACGAGCCGATAGTATTCACAGGTATGTCAATGATTCCAACACGCATATTGCCAGTCGAGCAATGGTTAGTCCAAGAGCTTCAACTATACAGCCGCTGGCTGGGAACAGGTCGTTCCCAAACTGTTCTGAAATTCCGTAATACTAATGATCCAGCAACAAGTCAGTTCGACCTTCAGCAGGTTTTCAGCTTTCCTTGAACCAGTACTTTATATAGTTGGAATACTTACAGTTCAACACTTCATTTTCATTCAGATTTTGTAGTGTTTTTCTGTGACTTCGGATAGCTTTGTGTAATGTGTATGAATAATATTAGTGATTTCTACTTCTGAATAATTTTGGATATAAAATTATGGCATGCTCAAGCTGGGTTTCCAATGGATATAGCCCTGTTACCTAATAATAATACACTGAGCTATGTAAATGTGATTTGTATCGGCATTTTAGGGGTCTGACAAAGGAGTGAAATCAGAAATCCATGGTAATTATTCTGTTCACATCTGTATACTTGATTAGCTGATTGGGAATGTATGGACGTGTACATTGCTTGAGCCACGAGCACTAAGTGATACCAATCTGCCTGCATGAAAGTGCACGCTCTGGCAGACCTATGATCAGACACAGAATCAAGCGTGGAGACCCCTGAGGTTGACAGTAAGTAAAATGACTCTAGCAGATGGACCAGATGCACAAGGAGCTACATGTATATTAAACCCTAAGCTGCTGCTAATTTACATGTTTTGCTTCTGTAACCTTTTACAATGTGTATGGCTCTGAATCTGGAGGCAACATGGCTATAGTAATACGCACATGAAGCAGTATAAATAGCTACAATAATGGCATGCATGCAGTGGCTTAGGGGTAGCCTTGGCCAGCCGAGGGGCAGATACTAATTTGGTGTGCATCTGCTCCATCTACTAGAGTCATTTTACTTAGCTACTGTCAACCTCAGGGTCTCCATGCTTAATTCTGTATATATCTGCGATTCATGATCATAGATCTGCCATGATACTCACTTTCTTTCATGCAGCCTCAATCCGGAATTCACAGCGGATTGGTATCACTTAGTGCTCGTGGCTCAAGCAATGCGTATTGGGTAGTAGACAACGCGTATTAGGTACGTACTATATAGGTCTCCACATGTACTGAGTATTTGGCTAAGAAGACGGTAGGCCATGTGCATTAGGTATTTCTGGTGTTGTGCATAAGGTATTAGGCGTATTGTGTATTAAGTGTATTGTGTATTAGGTATTGGGCATATCGTCATGTGTATTGGGTATTAGGTGTGTATGTGTATTAGGTATTAGGTATATTGCTTACACTGTGAAAACAAATCAGTTGTTTAAGCCACAGAGTGGTTACCCTGGTCGCAGACAAGCTGGAGGTGGTGGTTAGAAGGGCTAATTGCATAAGGCAACTTGAGAGGAAGCTGGCCCAGATTATCTTACAACCACAGTTGTGTGATCTTAACCACTAAACATCTGTGCTGCAATCAAGGGCATGAAATTTCCATGACAACCAGTTGTAGCTAGTGACCTTGCAGATGTTCCAAGATTGTCAGTGAGATGATCTGGGCCAGTTGCCTTTGCAAGTTGTCTTATGTATGGCAGGCCATTCGTTCCAAAATTCGATAGCTGCATTTGATACATAAATTATTTGGTACGTTCGATAAACCATTTGAAACCGTGGTGTGAAAAGGGCAAAGTTCACTATTTTACTTGTCTCTAGCCGCTAGTCTTGAACTTCGTTTGCACAGCCCAGAAGGCATGTCAAAGGTCGCTACATCTCTGTCTCAGTGGATGCCTATGGGAACTTAAGTGGGGACGACGTGGAGTAGCTACCCTGAGATCTGCTGGTGGTGGCTGGGGCTCTATCCTACAGGATTATTTCTGCTGGGGCAAATATCGGGAATCTGGTCGTTCCTGGCTGAACAGAGCGTGTACCGTCGATTGTTATGCAGTTTGCTGTCTGGGTGAGCTACAAGCCCGTGACTGATTTCGTGTCTGTGATGACGACGTTGTGTGTTAAGTTCTCTGCTGACGATGGGCTCTATCCTACGGGATTATTTCTATGGATATCAGACAATATCAGAACCCTGCATGGTGACTTGATGGGAGTGTGCTAGCTGTTGAGCTTGAACCAACTGACCATGTGTGTGTGTTGTATTTGTTGTAGACCAGCTTGGTCTTCTGTATGCCTTCTGGGCCATGAATGATTTAATTGAGTCCAATATCCAGTCCAAAATCCAGTCCAGAGTCCAGTCCACGGTCCAGTCCAGAGTCCAGGTTTTGTACTTACCCTCCATCATGTGATCAATTCTGAGGCGTCTGATTGGTTGAGGGTCACGTGAGTATCACTAAGCCTTTATAACCACATACCGTTCATCTTCGAGTGTTTTCATGACCAACAAGCTTAAGACTCCTCGCGTCACGAAAAACCGTCGCAAAAGTACCACACCAGGTACTCGCAAAACCGGCAAATTGTTTTTCTTTCTTTCTTTCTTCTTCTTCTTCTTCATACAACTTAGCTCAATGTTGCTTCTATCTCTCACGATGGTTTTCGCACGAAACAGCAGCATTTTCAACTGAGCAGACCCATCACTTTTTTGCAACCGCAATAGGTGTACCTGACTGAAGTCAAGGCGCTCCGTTTCGCTGTATTTCGGCTATTTCCTACTTTTCATAACTATTCATAACATTGGCTCCACCTCTTCGTGACCTCGGAGTCCCATCATTTGGAAACTTCATGCTTCGAGATGATCACTAGGAAACAGTGTTTTCTCACGATCTATGTACTTCACAGACATCATGGCTACATTATTCGTAACATTTGGCCCCACATCTTCAGCTTCACAATATAATATTATGTTGTATAATACGGTAAGCGGTCACTCCCACACCTTGGATATGGCCATACACGAACACAGTATACGCGATAGCCACCAAAGGTTCAAAGGTTCATAGCGTCTGACCAGGTAGTGGTATGCACGGAATTTACAAAAGTACACATAAAACAACACACACACACACACACACACACACACACACACACACACACACACACACACACACACACACAGTTGGGACAGAAGAATGTTCTGTAGCATTTCAGCTTCCAGATCGAACCCATGGTCATCGGCAACATGCCCTGAAGAGGCTACCCATCTCAACCATGACAGGTGAGCACGACTCGGTACACGAGCATTGTCCCAGCTGCCACGTGTGCATGTCTAGTGACCAAGGGCCACTCAAGCACAGCATTCTTATCATGCCTCCAGTCCATATCGAGCATGGAGGATGTCCCAGAAAAGTGAGGTTATCCTTCAGGAGAGAGTGTCCCCTTCGTCAGTGTCAGTGGGGATTTGTCATTTAGGGGAGAGTGTCCCCTTCGTGAGTGGGGCTTTGTCAGAGGAGAGTGTCCCCTTCGTCAGTAGGCAGTCGGAGGAGAGCATCCCCTTCGTCATAAAGAGACTCGATTAGCCACTGTAGCATTTCAGCTTCCTGATCAAACCCATGGTCATCGGCAACATGCCCTGAAGAGGCTACCCATCTCAGCATGACAGAAGAGCACGACTCGGCACACGAGCATATTGTCCCAGCTGCCACGTGTGCATGTCTAGTGAGTGACCAAGGGCCACTCAAGCACAGCATTCTCATCGTACCTTCAGTGACATGTCAGTGGGCTTTGTCATTTAGGGAGAGTGTCCCCTTCGTGAGTGGGGCTTTGTCAGAGGAGAGTGTCCCCTTTGTCAGTAGGCTTGGCAGTCAGAGGAGAGCATCCCCTTTGTCGGCCATTCACCCGCATCGGCAGAGATGTCACGTAGATTGTAGCTGCACTGCATGCATCCTGACGTTCAGCGCGGGGGGTATGTGTTCTATGAAAACCTCTAGTTTATGTATGTTACTATATACCTACGGTGTTCTGTGAGAAGGGTGAATGCCTATCTAAAGACTCAACAATATAAAAATGTCGCTACCACTTGCTACTATATATGGCAGTATAGCTAACATAATTTATGGTCTTCAGACAGGGAGCGTTGGCTTAGTTTCCATCCAGAAAAGGGTTGACTTGAGATGCTTGGGTCTGATTCTTCAGCCAACACTGGCAGTGTAAATACCGGAGTCCATATACCAAAGCAAGGGCACCTAGCTACTGCCTGTGAGGACACTGACTTCTGCTCTGTGATGGCAAATTTCAGCTCAAACATGCGCCTGCTGCTAAAAAAATGACATAAACAAGTAATCAAAAATGTAACAGTATGTAGGGATACCAGAACGGCAAAAAGTAAGGAAACAAGGTAGGGATGATCACACAAAACAGTGAAGTATACAATCCCCCCTACATACCTTATCTTTCTTTTAATTATTCGAGGGGCAACCGCACTCCTGGTAGCCGTTGCAACGCCAGCTGTGACTCGCCGTAGCGAAAGCTAAGTATCGCAGTTAGTTCCAATTAACGCACATGCCACGTGGCAACCACACTCTGTCGATCGCTAGCAATGGCGGCCACGGGGAAGACACGAAGTTACTACAGCACTTACAACTTTGCCAGCACGGTGAGTTTTGGCATGTAAGCGTCAGTGAACGACAGCGATCACGGCCGTGTGGTCAGAATCTTCGTGTGCCTTTGCTAAGAACGGTACTGCCACCGGAAGTCGGAGAGAGAGCTCGAGCAATGGCGGCCACGGCGAGACAAAAGCGCTTGTATCTCCACCACCAAGATGAGTTTCAGAACCACAATTGTACGCTTGGGTCACTGCATGATAGTGATCACGACGGTGTAGTCAGAATCTTTGTAGGCCATTGCTAAGGTAGTCAAAGGTTATTTAGATTACATTACATTACATTACGCGGCACAATTTTTCCTATACCAGGAGTGTAATAATTATGGAAAAAGATCTCTGTATAGGAGGGATTGTATACTTCACTATATATACCTTGTTTCCTTGCCGTTCTGGTATCCCTACATACATCCTGTTACATTTTTAAATGTTTTTGATTACTTTTGGTATTTTATATTGATATGGATATTGATAAATATGTATGACAACACAATAAAGAAACTCTATGGGGTAGATTATACATAATCAAATAACTTTATCTCTCAATGCACAGCTATATAGTGGAAGGAAATTATAATCTGGCTTACTACTGCCCTATCTAGTGTAAGAGGAAGGTTTGCTGACCATAAGCAATTGCAACTTCAAGCTTCTGCCTCAGGACTGCTTTTGATGGGTACTGTGGTACTGTCAGTGCATTGAAGCAGGTAGCCGCCACAGGGAGAAGTGAAGGATCTGTGTTGGTGCATGTGGTACATGCAATCATGCATGTTGTGTAAGAGGGTAAAGTTGTAATGAGTAAGAGATTATAGTGTATGGTAGTCTGTATGCATAATGCTAGCGGCAAGAGAGATTATAATATAATCATGTGTAGCCTTGTTCCCAGGCCTTCCACACCTCCAGCTTTTGATCGCAACCCTAACCCCCTCCATTTTTGCATACTGGAAGCGATCAAAAGCTGGAGGTGTGGAAGGCCTGGGAACGAGGCTAGGAAAATGTTCGGACCTGTGAGAATAATTCCCTATGAACAGTACTACTATTGACCAACACTACAAACTATGACGGACAGAACAGGTCTGTGTGCTGACCATGTGAGACCTTCTGGACGAGGAGCTCCCACTGACCCGTGGCTGCACTGGGTAGGCATGCACATCCTGTAGTAAACTGTAGGAATTGACAACACTCCTCCTGCAGGTGTGAATGCAGGGGCGGATACAGGATTTATGAAAGGGGGGGCACCATATATTAAACGCTGCTGGAGGCAAATTTTCCACGCGAAGCGCGGAAAAATTTTTTCGCCTTCATTTTTCACTTCTCAGGATGGGCTCTCGTGGCACCTTCGCGCTTTGCACTGCAAGTTCCAGATGTACGAGGATTGCAGGTCCCAGGGCCGCCATGAGCTTCTGTCTTGCTCAAATTTCGCTCACGAACGTAATACGTACGTACACGGAGGGGTATACTAGATCGTGGTCTCGTTCCCAAGCCGTTCGGTTTCAGGCAACGCACGATATTGCGAGCTGAGGAGGCCAGGCTAGTCTCGGTACCAGACTATTCGCGCACGGTGCGCGAAGAGTCTGGTACCGAGACTAAGGCCAGGCCAGGAGTTGCAACGTAGCGGCAGCAAGTTAGTAAGGAGGAAAATAAAGTGATGAAGAAGCAAAAGGGGGGGGGGGGCACCGGCCCCCGGTGCCCCCCCCCCCCCCCCCCCCTAGATCCGCCACTGGAATGCAACCAAGACTTTGGTCAAGATATTAGCTAGTCAGTAGTCCAACAATGTTCCTGGACCAGTAGAAGTATGCCTCAAAGTAATGGTTGTTAATTACTTCTAGGAGCCTTGTTAATTTAGCTGGACAAGATATTGATTATGACATGGTGAACATTTTGACTTTCATATATATGTCTTACATGCAACTGGTCTTGCATTCTTCCTGAAACTTTGGTCTGTACACAATGTAACACGATAACCCAGAGCTCAATTAAGTGATACATCAGTATTTATTCCAGAAGCCAAGAGCATCAAGTTGGCAACACTCCAGCACAAGCTCAGTGTGGCAGCCGCAGCCTGATAGACTGCTCCACTACCATATGAACACTCGGTGCATTGCAACTTCCAGCATGTGTGTTTTTGGGCAACTACTAGCCATTTTGCTGGTAACCCTTTCTCTTCAACAGCACGATCATGAACGCCAGACCGAGATACGAGAGATGCTGTTGGAAGCTGATGGCTCAGAGTGCAATGAGACATGCACATACACGTAGATACCTTTCGCTGAATTTAACTGGACTGCTCTGTATACTATAACTGCATGTGCATTAGCCTCGTTCCCAGGCCCCGCCCAGCTTTTCGTCGCTTGCAGTACCGTACTGCAAGCGACAAAAAGCTGGGTGTGGGACTGGGAACGAGGCTACATGTGCATTGTATCGTTTATCCTTTATCCTGGGCGGTACCACATTATGGGCTGTACTTCATGCAACTGTTCCAATTTGGGTGTTCAGACTACCTAAGTTAATTAAGCATTCTTGGAAAAGGGGGTTGAGAGTGCAAATTGTTAGAATCACACTAGGATACACCACTTTGGTATGTATTAGCCTCATTCCCAGGTTCTCCTGCGGCCTGTGAATGAGGCTAGGTATGTGCATGTACGTGTGTGTTGCCCTCCTACGTACTTTCTCTATACCCTTCATGCTTGCCTGTGAGAATGACTCCAGTACCTCCCACAACCACTGCACAATCGCCGAGGACCGAGAGTAACCGTGAAGGACAGTATTCTTCCAAGGTCGATAACTGGCTGGCCACTCAGAATCACCTCCAACTCGTGAGGAGAGAAGCGTTCCAGCTGGTCACAAGGGATCAACAGGTTAATTAAAAGCCCCTCTTCAGACTGCACAACTGTTCCTTAACACACCCTGTGGGAGTGGAGAATATACGTTTGGTAATGTAGTGTTTTGAAACATGCCCAGCCTTGCAAATAAGCCCATCCTTGGCTTGGGCGAAAGTCTTTAATGAGCGGCTTTTGTTGCATTGAATCACTTACAAGAGCAACACTAAATGACCAGCTACTGCAAATAGCTCCCCCAGCTCAGTCTGTATACGTAGTTTGTGCATATTACCAGCAAGGGAAGGCAGAGTCTAGATCCCCTGGGACTGACAGTTTAATGACCCCTCCAAAGGATATGAAAGTATACTTTATCCCTTCTTCTCGGGGGTAGGGCAGAGTGTACGATGTTGGAGGAAGAAACTCCCTGTTCTATATTAGGGTAGCGACGAAAAGCTGGGCAGGGACCTGGGAACGTAGCTACCACGAACCTACTTGGAACTAATAGCCATCAATAGGTTATGTACAGGATACATTGTGTTTCACTCCCCACCAGGACGCATGTATACTGATAGTAACAAGCTGATAGTCCCTCCTTCACCTGTGAGATGCCAGCTGTGTAGCTTGTGAACGAACTCCTCTCTGTTGGCCATGGTAACCATCTTGTGCTCCCCACCACACTCCAGCTCAATCGTGTGCAAGGCACCAAAGTGGGCCCGGGTGGCAGTGAAATTGACAGACAGCTGCTCGAGAGCCTCCTCCGAATCACTGTTCATGATCAAGATCTCTACCAACCCTCTGTGTATGCAGAGTATAGGTGTGTCAAACATTGCCTTTTGGTTACACCAGAAATGGGGATTTTATGCTTTCATAGAAATAGTGGTGGAAACAAATATGACTTCTTTGTGCAGTTGAGGCAAACATCACTGATTCTCACTGTTGCAATTTACACAAAGGACTGCAATCACCCTCCGGACCTTCCAAAACAACTGTAATTGCTAGCTACAAGTACTATGTCCTATAATGGTAGATACCATATACCCAACAATTGTGTTGTATTTGATTTCCAATGGTAATGCGCCCACTTTCATGATAATTATGAGCTTTGGAGAGAGAGAACGAATCTGGAGAAAATTCTTGGACCAGTTGGAATTCAAATACACTCCACCAGTGAGCAATATATACTTAAGGTGAAGAAGCCGACGTGCACAACCAGCATGATGCAGCTTCATAAATTTTCCTCCTTACTATTATGTTGCAACTCCTGGCCTGGCCTCCTCAGCTCGCAATACCGTGCGTTGCCTGAAACCGAACGGCTTGGGAACGAGACCACGATCTAGTATACCCTATCAGAGAACGCGGTAGCGTTCTCTATTTAGGGATGGCTAAGGAAATTTCGAAATACCATACTGATGCACCAGCAGGAAAACGGCCAAAGAAGCTACTACCCCCCAAACCAAGCATGTAGAGAGAATGATACTGCCTAGCAATTCACAAAAACACTCGCAAACGTACCTGAGAGTACGCGGGAGTCGAGAAATAAGTCGCCGTAAAATTCCGATTTCGTCATCTTCTTCTTTCTTTCTTTCTTTCTTTCTCATTGACTAGCATAGCTGGACAACAAAAGCATTTCCTGAGCTAGTTCACTCACAGAACAACATCGCTTTCGTCGTAGTAGCTCCTTTCGGTCCTTTTGACTACATACTGGCAGGAACGGCACTTCTGGCTAGCTACGATTCCGTGAATTGCTAGCACGAAGCCATTTTGATGCAACCAGAGGTCACGCGTGCCAAATGCGCATGCGCAGTTCACATGCAAACGCACATTGCTTTCTTTTTTGCTAGTGATGGTTGCATTCGGGCACTTGCTGATCAGCTGAATCCTTGTGAATCCATCATCTGGTGCATCACTACCGCTGCAAGGAATTTCTGCCAACCTGTTCTTGCCAAGATCTATCGTGACTATGCCATCATGGAGGCGTGGCTTTCTTTGTTCACATGACGTAACTACAGTGCAGAACATGTGCCAATACTGACCATGCAGAACTGTGAGTGAGGCTACAGTTTTGGCATTTGAACTTCGAAGTGTTTGCTGAATCTGTCTAATCCGTCGTCTGGTGGCACACTCCTAGGAGCTATCATCTATGAACGTATCCTAGTGGTACCTACCAGTTTGGTATCAGTAAGCATTTTTGTGATCGCTAGTGAGAAACTCGGTTTGAGGTGAAGGGAGGTATACTGAGTTCAGTATTCATCTATCTATCTATCTATCTTGTCATTGTTTATCTATCTATAATGTATATACTCTACCCAAGAGCAATATCATCACTTTTGGTATAATTATATAAAAGCAATAATGGATCATTACTTCCTGGTGAATCACAACATAAGGAAGGAGCAATTGTGCTGCCCCGAGCTGTAGGATCCTCAACCACATCCATCAAGGCAACTCTCCTTTGCACGGTGATGACCTAGCTAGAGATTGTTCAATCAAACATTCTGGTTATACATCCATCTCTGATACATTACCCCTATCGTTAAAAACTTACGCATTCCATGCGCTCAAAAAACCTCACAAACTAGAAACAAAAAATTTTCTTACAAAAATTACAAACGATTTAGTGATGGCCACCCCGATCGACTCCCGAAAAAGCAGACAAACAAGGAATGCCATTAACCAGCCTCAGTCCCATCCCATCCCTAAATGCTACATTTATAAATGGGATGGGACTGAGGCTGGTTAATGGCATTCCTTGTTTGTCTGCTTTTTCGGGAGTCGATCGGGGTGGCCATCACTAAATCGTTTGTAATTTTGTAAGAAAATTTTTTGTTTCTAGTGTCGTATGCCTATGCCTATATATGTGTATGTATGCATTATGTTCGTGAGCGAAATTTAAGTTGAGCAAGAAAGAAGCACATGGTGGCCCCGGGACCTGCAATCCTTGTACACCTGGAACTTGCATATAGTCTCGTACCCAGGCCTTCAAATCGCGGGGGAAGTCTAGTCTCGTGCCCAGACCCTCCCGAAACGCGGAAAGAGGGTCTGGTGTTCTGAGCGACATTTCTTGATTCATGGGGCGTGGTCGCTCTCGGATTTTAAAGCTCGAATCAGATTGCAGAACGCGAATGACGTAGTCAATCAGCGTAAGTCATAGGTACGGTACATGTATTGTAACAGTGCAGTGTAGCTAGTACGGATGGTATGTCAGTGAAATGGTTACGACAGGCCTATCGAAGAGCGAGCTGAAGCAGTAAGCCAAATCGATTGTCTTGCTGACTGGTGTTGGGAAATGTCTGTTTCGTGACCCTTCCACTCATCTTTGACAACCTCAGATAGAATTCTGTACCAGCGTAAGGCAACTGTACGTTGTTGTTAGCCCTTTGGTGTCCCTCGTGAAGGACCAAACGCGCTGCTACAGTACGTTTATAAGAATAGTGATAGGTGCGCTTTCATTGGAGTGGACATACAGAATGCAATAATTACATTCCTTACGCCGTATAGCCCCGCCCCATGCGCCAAGAAATATCGCTCAGAACACCAGACCCTCTTTCCGCGTTTCGGGAGGGTCTGGGCACGAGACTAGGGGAAGTCCTGGTATACACTGTTTGCGCATGCGCTTAATTTCCCCCAAAATCTTGGAAAATAGGTTATCTCGGTATTCTTCCGTGAAACGATGACGTCGATGACGTCTACGTTTACATTCCTAGAAGAACCGCAACGAACGACGCATGGCGTAGTTTCTCTGAGGCTCTTTCCTATGCTTTGCGAAGGCTGAAAATGACACAGATGACTGTGAAAGAAGAGCAGCACTCCTCCATGAGAGCTGTGTACGAAGGCAGCGACGTGTTCGTGTGGCTAGCTACCTACTGGCTATGGCAAGAGCCTGTGCTACCAAGCGCTCCCTTTCCTCATGGACTAGCTACAAGAAGGGACTTGTAGACAGTGGAAAGAGCTGTGGTGTGCTTGTTGTGAGCCCTTTGATCGCTCTCATGCACGCGTACGCGGCCGGCCGGGTGTGTTTACGCAAACGTCATCGGTTAAGCCCAACCCATTCGTAAACGTCACAATTAAAATTGACGTAATATTTCAATTAAACGCATGCGCAAACAGTGTATACCAGGCCTTCCCCCCGCGATTTGAAGGCCTGGGTACGAGGCTAGAACTTGCAGTGCAAAGCACGAAGGTGCCACGAGAGCCCATGCCTCATGATCACCATCATGCAACACTTTGTCTTCCATTGGCCGCCATTGCTCACTTAGCAGCGCCGGCGCGAGCTATTTTGGAGTGGTCCGGCCACTGCCGAAGGTAGTGAATAGAGGTGCAAAGCATCTCTTCCAGAAGAACAATTTGGCTTTCGAGCTGGAAGGCGAACAACAGATGCAATGTTCATCATGAATACTCTGATGGAAAACTATAAGGGTAAAAAGAGGAAGTTATATTGTTGCTTTGTAGACTTCCAAAAGGCATTTGATTCAGTGGCTCACAATCTATTGTGGAAGAAACTGCACTCCCTAGGAATGAGTACTAAAGTACTGCTCTTCCTTAGAGATGCATACTCGAAAGCAGATGCACGGGTGCTGCTAAGTCATGGAACTACGGAGGCCTTCACATGTAATAAAGGAGTTAGACAAGGCTGCCCCCTAAGCCCAATCCTGTTTACGTTATACACAGCTGATTTGATGAGAGAATTGCACCAGCAGGACCATGGTCCAAGGCTTGAAAGCAGACAGGTACCAGGATTAATGTTTGCAGACGACCTGGCTCTATTGGCCGATACCCCAGAGAAACTACAGTCTGCATTGAATGTGCTCCACATGTACTGTGAGAAATGGGAACTTACAGTTAACATGAAGAAAACAAAGATTCTAGTATTTGGACAAGTAGAGAAAACATCTGAGACCTGGTACTACAATGACAACCCTCTAGAACAAGTTACATCATATCGGTACTTGGGAATCATCTTTCACCAGAATGGAATGTTCAATGAAGCTACTGAGGCGTTGAGCAAGAGTGCATTGAAAGTTATGAATATGATATTTGTTATGTCTAGGGAATGTGGAGGGTTTTCGTGTGACACTCTACGCTCACTGTTTACTGCACTGGTGCAACCGGTATAGTCTCGTGCCCAGACCCTCCCGAAACGCGGAAAGAGGGTCTGGTGTTCTGAGCGATATTTCTTGGCGCATGGGGCGGGGCTATACGGCGTAAGGAATGTAATTACCTGCATTCTGTACGTCCTCTCCAATGAAAGCGCACCTATCACTATTCTTATAAGCTTACTGTAGCAGCGCATTTGGTCCTTCACGAGTGACACCAAAGGGCCAACAACAACGTACAGTTGCCCTGCGCTTGTACAGAATTCTATCTGAGGTTGTCAAAGATGAGTGAAAGTTAGCCTCGTTCCCAGGCCGCGTGGGAGGAGAGAAGACGTCTTTCTCTCCTCCCACGCGGCCTGGGAACGAGGCTAAGTGAAAGTGTCACGAAACACAGAGATTTCCCAAAACCAGCCGGCAAGATAATCGATTTGGCTTACTGCCTCAGCTCGCTCTTCGGTAGGCCTGTCGTATCCATTTCACTGACATACCGTCCGTACTAGCTACACTGCACTGTTTACATGTACCGTACCTATGACTTACGCTGATTGACTACGTCATTCGCGTTCTGCAATCTGATTCGAGCTTTAAAATCCGAGAGCGACCACGCCCCATGAATCAAGAAATGTCGCTCAGAACACCAGACCCTCTTTCCGCGTTTCGGGAGGGTCTGGGCACGAGACTACAACCGGTATTGGAATATGGAAGTGAAATCTGGGGTCTGAGAGAATTCCTTATAATGGAAAGGACAGTGCTCAAATATTGTAAGAAAATGCTGGGGCTGCCTTTCACGGCAACAAACAATGCAGTGTATGGAGAGACTGGACGACTCCCACTCTGGATTAGAACACAGTATCGTGTCATGAAGTTCTGGAATAGATTGCATGGAGAAGTGCCTAGCTTGGTAAAGGAAGCCCTAACAGCATCCAAGCAATTGCAAACATCCTGGGCCAGTGGTGTACGGCGTCTGCTACAAACCTATGGGGTTGTGGACATAGGGAGCTCTCTGCACCTTATCCAAAAGAAAATGGAAGATACATTTGTGTGTAAATGGTATGCCGATCTTTGGAATGATGAAAGGACAGTTGGGGGAAACAAGCTGCGCACCTATCGAACTTTCAAATTCAATTTTGGATGGGAGGATTACTTGTCTGTGGTGACAAATAGAAGACATCGAATTGCTATGTGTAGACTGAGAGTGAGCTGCCACAACCTAAGGATAGAAACTGGGAGATATAAAAGACCTCAAATTCCAGCAGAGCAACGAATATGTCTATACTGTAACAGTGGAATGGTGGACGACGAGAAACATTTTATAACAGGCTGCAGAATCACACAGGGCTACAGAGATATTTTGTACAAAGCTGCTTCAAAAGACAACCCTGCTTTTCTAGAATTATCAGAACAAGAGAAGATGTTATTTATGTTCACCACCACCAACACCAACGTTATTAGGAAGCTAGCTTGGTTTATATCAGAATGCTTTTCGTGCAGAATGTGTTTTACCGGCATATAAATCCTTCATTTTTGTCATTTAGTCCTTATACTTGTCTGTCATTTTCTATATATATATATATGTAGCTACTGACTGATGGGCCACCTTGGGCCTCTACAAGTCATTAAAATTCTCACTATAAAATTGTCTATATAGCTATCTGTCCGCGCGAAGCGCGGGAAAATTTTTTCACCTTCATTTTTCAGTTGTCTGGATATGGGCTCTCGTGGCACCTTCGTGCTTTGTACTGCACTGTAGCTAACTGCTTTCTGCTTTCCGTGTCATCCGTGACCGTCGACGTGGAATGGACATGTCACGATAATGCGCGCTTTGCGCCGATAACTTCTAGGACGCGGAAGGTATACCTGTAGCCCACGCCTACTACTAGTAACTAGACGAATGCAGAACATTGTGGGGCGAGCCTGAGCGAGTACAGTACTGTTGCATGGAGCTCAGCAGTTGCATGAGCATGTGTTCCTAGGCCTACATGGAGCAGGTGCATGTGCATGACTGTCAGTGCATGTCATCCGAATGTGACGGAGAGCATAGCACAACTTAAGGACACAGATCACACCAGAAGTTATGACACTAAAAATACACCCGTGCACTTCACAGCAACTGCGAATCAGGTTAGCCGAAGCAGTCCGGTAGGTAGGTCCAGGAGAGCTCTCTGTCTTTGTTGTCGCCACCGGAGGGTGACTTTCTCATTCTCTGCTGATGCCAGATCTGTGTCTTGACTGCATGTCACAGTGTTACCGAGCGCAGGTCAGTCATCCTCTGGCAATAGCTGAAGCAGCAGTCTAACACACCGTGATGGTTTATAGCTATTAAAGCCTGCATGCATGCTACCTAGCTAGCTAGCTAATGTAGCTATGCTGCACACCATGCTGTGCTCTGGATGCAGGACATGAGATCGCTTGAAGCACTCTCCCCGTCTTCATGAAATGCTTTAGCCACTCACCGCGCGCTATAGTCTCCATCCTTGTTGAGTTCGTTGAATTAACGAACGCATGACGCAATGACACGCAAAATACGAGCAGGAAGTGATTTACGGCACGACGTACGATAGATATAAAGTTACACTCCTGGTAGGGGAAAAATTGTGCCGCGTAAATAATATAACTAGGGGAATGCAGCACATTGTGGGGCGAGCGTGAGCGAGTACATGCAGGTGCTGAATTTGCATGGAACAGTTGCATGACATTGTGCTGAATGTGCATGGAGCAGTTGCATGTGCATGTCATCAGAATGTGAGTCTGACGGGGAGCATAACACAACTTAACGACACAGATCACACCAGAAGTTATGACACTCGTGCATGCACTTCACAGCGTTGAAGCAGTCTGGCAGGTAGGTCCAGGAGCGGTCTCTGTCTCTGTTGTTGCCACCCGAGGATGACTTCCTCGTTCTCTGCTGATGCCAGATCTGTCATGACTGGTCACAGTGAGTTTAGTGTTACCGTGTGCAGGGCAGTCAACTTCCCATCCTCTGAGCAGTTGCATGGCTTAGCATTTGAAAGGGACTCCGGCGAGTTATAGGGGATTGTGAGTTCAAGGAGGATCACCTCCCTTGGTCTCACTGAAGCGCTCTCCCCGTCTTCATGAAATGCTTTAGCCACTCACCGCCCCACTATAGTCTCCATCCTTGCAAGGCCTTGTTGAGGTAGACTGTTCATAGTTCGCGTCTCAGTTGGACGATATCAACGCACGAGCAGGAAGTGAACTCAGTTTGGAAATAACGCATGACGCAAGAACACGCAAAATACGAGCAGGAAGTGATTTACGGCACGACGTACGATATATATATATATAGAAATATAGAAATATATATAGAAATATAGAAATAAAGAAAATTCACATTGAACTCGTCTATGTGGGGCTCGCTCACGCTCGCCCCAATTAATATAATATAATGTTTGAGTACTTAGGATTGGCCTACAGAGATTCTGACTACACCGCCGTGATCGCTATCTTGTACTGACCTGAACGTAAAAAGTTGGTGCTGAAACTCACATTGGTGGTGGAGATATGAGCGCTTTTGTCTCGCCGTTGAGCGCTCTCTTCGACTTCCGGTGGCAGTACCGTTCTTAGGAAAGGCACACGAAGATTCTGACCACACGGCCATGATCGCTGTCGTTCACTGACGCTTGCATGCCGAAACTCACCGTGCTGGCTAAGTTGTGAGTGCTGTAATAATGTCTTGTCTTCCTTTTGGTCGCCATTGCTCGCGATCGACTGAGCGTGGTTGCCACGTGGCATGTGCGTTAATTGGAACGAATTACAATACTTAGCTTGCGCTACGTATACGACGAGTCGCAACCGGGGTTGCATCGCCGCTACCAGGAGTGCGGTTGCCCCTCGAAATAAATATATGGAAAATTCACAGCAAACTCGTCTATGTGGGGCTCGCTCAGGCTCGCCCCAATTAGGGCGAGCGTGAGCGAGCCCCACATACACGAGTTTATAGACTAGAGCGAACTACATGTATAAACAGTCTACTTCGCAGCGACTTGGATCTGGAGACTGTCTGACTAAGACACGTACCTCAACAAGGCGTGACTGAGGCACGAGCTATGAACAGTCCACCAGAGCCGTACCTAGGCGACTAAAAAGTGGTACGGCCGCGCCGGCCCTGCTTAGGCCATTGCAATAAAATTACTTGTTTCTCGTCACTATGCACTTAGTAGAAACATGCGGGCGGGCGCTTATTATCATTATTCATTACTGTGGTCTCATTTCCTTACCTCAGGTACACCGGACAGCGCAAGCCTTGGAAAGCAGTAATGTGATGAAAAAATCACGGATGGTTATCGCTCTGGAGTGGCACGGCATCAAGACCCTGCCACCACTGGCCACTGCCGTGGACGACGGTAGCGCTCAAGTACACCATTTTTACCTGCGTTCACGTACACGTGGTAGCCTCGTTCTCAGCTAATCATGATCAGTTTGCAAGTGTCAGCTAGCTACAACTCAGTTAACGGAGCCATAAGTGTACACACTGATTAGTCTTCTCCGCTCTATATATGGGCTCAGCAACTCTACTCTACTGCTGCTCCCCGATTGCGTCCGCTTCAACTGCTGCTCCCCGATTGCGTCCGCTTCAACTGCTGCTCGCCCGATTGCGTCCGCTTTTCAACTTCTGCTCCCCGATTGCGTCCGCTTCAACTGCTGCTCACCCGCTTCGACTGCTGCTCCCCGATTGCATATAACATCCTCCACCCCATGCCCGGGTCCAATGTTCTCGAACATTCTTCGCGGAGTTCGAGGTTCAGTAAATAAATTAAAGTACGAAGGTCGCGCGTCACTATAGTCTAGTCCCGCCCCACGAACATCCCACTTCCGTCACACACACACGGACATTAAAATCTTAATATATTGATTGATAGACACACGTGATTTACACGGCACCATTTTCCCCCTACCAGGAGTGTAACTTTTCTTTTTAAATTTAACTATTTTATTTAATAATTCATCTGTTTTGACTGTTGTAAACCTATTGTCCTGGTGTCTAGTTGACTGGTTTTATAACTAGTTAAACTGTTGCGTTTTCCTTTTCTTCGAACTGTACATTTATTCTCCATTATCCACCAAAAAAAATTAAGCACTACCTCAATAAATTAATTGAAATCCAATTAAATTCTCTTACCGTAACAGCTAGCTATCAGAAGTCACTGACAATTATTGTCAAATTTGAGTGGAAGTTAGTGCCAGCAGGTTCAGGGAAAACTAAACACGTGGTGAAGTACAAGCCGGCGTGTTGCTGGATCATCTTGGCTAGGACTGGGTTTCACAACAGTGTGTACTTGACCTCTTCCCAGCCAGCGGTTGTAAAGTTGAATCTCTTGAATGAGCCATCCTTCAACTGGCAATTGGCGTGCTGGAATCATTGACTGACCTTGGAATATTATCGGCTGCTGGTCACATACATCATATAGGATTAAGTAAACATGGTTCATAGTGTCACCTTCCTGTACTGGGAGCCCTTCCTCACCACCGTATATCCCATGCAGCATCATATCACCATTGAAGTTCACTTCAAAGCCACCACCTGTAAAATTGAAACATTTTGAGTTGGTGTTTCCACTCACTAGCCAGCGGTTCGAAACTGCTGTGAAGTTACCAATGACCAAAGTAAAAAAAAAGGTAGCATTTCCAAGGACTCGCTGACCAAACTCATCAGGTTCCACATTCGAAAAATCAAGACCAAATTGTGTGTTGAAATGCTGAATTGCTTTCTGCTTTTCTTGTTCTATTTCTGCATCCGTAAATCGCAGGGTTTCTCTGTAGAATATGTAATCCGGATCAGGTGCGATCACTTCAAACGGAATGGATATTTCTGATACTGCAGCAAACACAGCCTGAAATGGTGTGGGGCAGGTTTGTCCATGGGAAACAGTGCTGTACAGCATAAGGCCCAAGAGGGTAGTCTGAATCCAAGTTGAGGCTAGCATCTGAAATACAAATGATTGTTTGAAGAGCAACTTCAATAGTGAGGCTTATCAAGAACATGCAAAGCATTCTGAACATACAGACCTAATTATGTACATGATTGGAGGGAACTTAAATAAATATGGGCAAGATTTGCCAGTGGTCAATGTCAGCATCCTCATTCTCTGAATGTCCTCATTCTCTGAATGGGCTTGGAAGCTTGTAGACACAGACAACCTTGTCCTTTGCCATGCTTCCTCCAACCTGTGATTTCACAGCTAATGGTCCCACCATGCACTATGAAGTGCCAATAAGCTTGAGAGAGCTGGTACAATAGTTCCATCATTGACAATGCTCCTATCATCTAACCCTAACCCTAGGGGTAGCTTTGCAGGCCAGCAGCTGAACATGGAATGGGAAGAGGTGAAAACAGCCAATAGTGATGAGTCTAAAGTGCATAGACTCCAGCTGGGGGAGGTTTCTTTGCCTCCAAGTTCATGACTGAATAGTTCCTTATTTGCTGTGTAGGATAGGTCATAATGAGTGTGTATGCAAGTTTCCTGTAGTTGAGTCTCTAGTTCCAGTATCACCATAGATAGTAAGGTAGCACTCTACTATCTATGGTATCACCTAGGTCATGTCTTTTTTGCCCAATACCGTATCTGCTCTTTGGAATTTCCGTTAGGATGTTGTGCAATAGTGCAGCGGCATAGCCAGACATACCAAACCAATCGTTCACTTTTTGATAAAAGCACCAAAATTGGTACACACATAGATTAATATACTGTGAACATTTTCAGATATTGAGGCATGTGAAATTGTGCCTGCGTCAGCCGTGGTGGGCGGTTTCCAAAATGGCCGCCATGCAACATTACCAAATTTGGCAATGTTGTCTTAATTGACTCTTAGTGGCAATCCTTCAAGCCCTTCTACACTTGAAACACAAATTTAACGCCTGGCTGAGAGAGGACTCATGTAGTGGACAGTAGCGGCTATATGAAAGAAAGAGGGAACATGCAGCTAGGTGGGTGGCACCGTGGGTGATCGAATAACCCATACTTTACTTGACTGCTACAGCTTGCAGCTGTCTCCACAGCTAGTGTTGCAAATGTTGTGAATAATCAGCTCCACCCTGATTCACCATTGTCTGGCGTCCCATAATCAGTTGCCTGTCATTCCCAGTTAACTCTGTTCTTTTGCAATTGGCCATTAAATAATTGGTACCAGTTAGCTACCACTGTTCATTGGAGGGGAGTCAGGTCAACGATGCAGTGTAGCAGTGGCAGTGAGAGCTTTCCAATCACATGACTCACTTGCTGCTGATCACATGACAGCTTCACTCCCCAACTATGGATATCAGGTGCACATCTGTATATCCATACGTAGTCCTTGGGTGTTTGGGTGGAAAGGTGGTCCTTCCACCATTGTCCACTGGAAGATGTATACTTTCCCCAATATAGGACACTCTATCGTGGGTGTGGCTCCCCTCCCCTTTCCTATGAGTATGATGCATAATGTTTTGTGATACTAGTATATATACTACAACACGTGCACGAAAGTCAGATAAAGATAAGTACATGCAGTGGCTAGCCAGCATGTACCTGCAGACAACGTTACCATCACGATATGAAACTAACCATTGCATGTCTAGGCATTCAAGTATGGATTTTATACGCTTCTACCCAACAAATTAATGCGGAATGTATGCATGGGATGCCTTTGCCACAGTGGTTACTGCCCTGATTCTAAAACTGCGATCTCCATAATTATAGGCTGATTCCCAGTCCCAATGGCCTGGAGGGAGGGGTTGTCAAATGCTCTCCCTTGTCTATTATATCCTATGTCGGAAATATGTAATGGCCCTTGCAATTGCTTTGTATATAAGCTCACAGTGGTGGAAAATGGAGTGTATAGGAAATGAGCTTTGGACAAACTATGCTGACCCCCCCCCCCCCCCCCCCCCCCCCCCCCCCCCCCCCTTCCGAAAGCCAGCTATATAATATTATACTACCCTAGATCTGAGGTTTGTGGTCTCCAAAGTCATGGGTTTATACATACAGTGGCTTGCAACTGTGGGCTTTTTTCCAACTTGGAGATATTTGTGCCAACAGGTCAGCAACATGATATTTGGCTACATGATTGCATTGTTTATTTGTGTCAACAGAACAGTTTCATGCTGGCAATAAGTTCATTGGGCATACAGGGGATCAATGAGTTATGTTCAGTGGTAGCATTTATGGCCTACTGAGCAGTAAGGCCACTGTAAAATGAGAAGGGTTGTTTTAACCAGGCTGTGGTCACCTCAGTTGCATCTCAGTGCCTCCTTGGTGATCAAGGAATGAGCACACAAGTGCAACCTACTTTGATCTTGTTAGCTAGCTATTGGATAGGAAATCCTAGTAACTAGGCCTGTTAAGATATCCTAGGTCAGGTTTCTTATAGAAGTGTATGCAGCTGCTCTTCCAAACAATGTGCATTCAAGCAGATCATTTACACTGCTTGACCACTATAGGTCCTCCAACAGACATACAGATGGTTAGCTAAGTCACGTACCTATAATCTATAAGTGAAGCTACGCAACATTTGTGGCTGTGGGTACATTCTTTGACCACCACTGTGGAGGAGGCACTGAGATGCAACTATGGTGACCAGAGCCTGCATAGTTAAAACAACCCTTTTCCTTTTACAGTGTAGGCATTCATGTGTACTGCATCGGTTTGTGTAGGCCCTTAGCATTTTGTGCATGATGATTAGCTGCCAAGTGTGTCTTGATTATTTATCGGCAAGCTAAGGCATTGTTAGCTACAAAGATGTGGTGGGTGTTTGGTAGATATGTTTGACGAAAAAGAGAGGCAACTGCAAGGCTACGACATTCCAACTGCCTGACATAATAAGACAGAATGAACGGCAAATAAGTAAAATGCACTATGCTGTGGCTCAGCTAGTGTTGGTGGTAGCACTGGTTGTTTCAGTGGTAATAATATCCATACCCTTACACTGCCTAGCTTCCTCACACAGCAGACGCTATATACTAAAAGTAATCAAAAATGTAACAGGATGTAGGGAAACCAGAACGGCAAAAAGTAAGGAAACAAGGTAGGGATGATCACACAAAACAGTGAAGTACAGTCAAACCTCCGATAGTGGACCCTCCGAGATAGGGACACAATATAATAAACCTCTCTACAAAGGACGCTTTTCAAGGTCCCAAATAATTGGTTTGGGACAAAGGACAAAAGACTTGAATTTATATTGTTCCCAAAGTGTCCTTTGTTCGGAGGTTTGACTGTTTACGATCCCCCTACAGAGATCTTTTCCATATACGTGTATAATGAAGAAAGATATGTAAGGGGGATTGCATACTTCACTGTTTTGTGTGATCATCCTTACCTTGTTTCCTTACTTTTTGCCGTTCTGGTATCCCTACATCCTGTTACATTACATTTTCATTTTATTACTTGTTTATGTCATTCTTTTTTAGCAGCAGGCACATGTTTGAGCTGAAATTTGCCATCACAGAGGTTGTGAAAAAGCAATGGGTCGTTGCACTGCTCTGTTGAAAATGCTGCTGTTTCGTGCGAAAACCATCATGAGAGATTGAGGCAACGTTGAGCTAAGTTGTCTGAAGAAGAAGAAGAAAGAGAAACAATTTGCCCGTTTGCGAGTGCCTGCTTTGGTATTTTCGCGATGGTTTTTCGCGACGCTGGGAGTCTTGTTGGACATGAAAACACTTGAAGATGACTGGTATGTTGTTATAAAGTGTACCGTTTCTGAGATTTGGAGAGATTTTTTTGTATTAGCATATATTGCGTGTCTGTCATATCCTTACATATAGAGTCTACCGACTCTATGACAATCCCTGGAATATATTTCTCCTGTTCCACCACTTTGCCTTTCCATGCTAACTGTATGGAACCACTCTGAAATTTTCCCCTAGTAGGCAAAATTAGGCCAAATTCCCAATGCTATGGTGTCAAAGAGAATACCCCAAAAGACCAAGCATCATGTTGATCCTTCGCATTCATCTGCAAGGGGAACTCCGCATGCCTGGCTCATCATATCACAGTGAAATTGCAGTCTGCTTGACACAATATATACAACACCAGGATTATCCATGCCATGGTCTTATGATAATCCATTGCACTGTAATTGCACCGGCAATTGCCTTAATGGCATTCGCACAATCATATTTTGCCCTGCTGTTTCATGCCCAACAGAGCTATAGGTCCTCTGGGTGGACTCGTACAAAACTGTAACCACTTTTAGCAATGCAGAGAACACATCTCCTTTTGAATGCTATCACTGGCTCCTTTCGGACTTTAAAAATCCAAGATTGTCACTCCAAACATACTAATTTGTACCCCAGATGTTTTCCCTAATATGAATCCCGGCAGTCAGCCCATTTTTCTTGCAGGAATGCAAATGCAGATGCCTATATCTTGCAGCCACCCTCTCAAAGCCTATATAGAATCCCTGCTACTTGACCTGCAAGATGCCGGTTTCTGTTCCCAGAAAGGTTCATTATTATTAATAACCGGACCTCTATATGCATCAGGGCCGTACCTAGCTATGGGGCAGGGGGGGCAACTGCCCCCCCAGAGAACTTGACTTCCTTGCATTCACTTACTGACTTACCGCTGCTCTGATACTACAGCTATGCTGACTGCAAGTACCGACTAAGCAGTGGCTTGACCGTTCGCGGAATCGCGGGCTAAAGCCTGAAGGCAGTCATAGTTAGTCTACTAAGGTTTACGCTTGCTACACAATTTTAATTTTACATCAATTATTTTTGTTTCTGTATATACGTATAATTAGAAAATAAAGCAATAACGCAGTGTTCAATCGACTGTCCACGCGCCACATGGTTGTAGCTAATCCTTCGACGATGAAAAGAAGGAAGCTAACAGCCCCACACATCGATACTTACTGGTTACTTGGTCAATCTTCTTTGCGTCTGGGAACGTGTCCAGAAGTCTGAATGCGTAGAGATGCTACGAGAGCGCAGAGATGCTACGAGAGCGCAGAGATGCTACGAGAGCGCTTCCTGATCGCTAAAAAGAACACGTCAAAAAATTTTTCCGCGCTTCGCGCGGACTGATCGCCGCTTCGCGGCTCTATGCACCGCCTTCGGCGGTGCAATGTGCAATTTGCCCCCCCCCCCATATATAACAGTTAGGTACGGCCCTGTGCATGTCCATTTCCGGAAATCATAGCTGTAATGTGGCATATAAAAACAGAATAATTCTAGCGAGGATGGGGCAGTCACAAGTTGTGCAAAAGAACCCTATAAGACCCCTAAAAGTGGTATTGAAGACATTATAGTACTGCATTATTCTTGTCGTATAACGCCACATGGCGGCCATTTTGGAAACCGCCCACCACGGCTGACGCAGGCACAATTTCACATGCCTCAATATCTGAAAATGTTCACAGTATATTAATCTATGTGTGTACCAATTTTGGTGCTTTTATCAAAAAGTGAACGATTGGTTTGATATGCCGCTGCACTACAATGCTTGGTCTGGGGTCCAGGATGTTGTGGTGTACATCTCTATTGCCTGTATAGGACTATTAGCCCTCATAAGCCCTCAGTGAGACATATGACCTGGAGTTCATGAACCTAGGGTGCATATGACGTATAGTTTATGACAACCAGTATATAACAAACACTACTACTCTGACCAGTACTATACCGCCACTAACCACACCACTACAACTTGTACATGTAACAGTATGTTATAATTGGCTGCATACTGAACTCATTACATATTCATACAAGTGTAAAAAAAAATTAAAAATGTATGGAGATGTAGGGATAACAGAACAGCAGAAAGCAGTTACAGTGCAGTGCAAAGCACGAAGGTGCCACGAGAGCCCATCCAGACAACTGAAAAATGAAGGTGAATAAATTTTTCCGCGCTTCGCGCGGACAGATCAACCCTTCGCGCCTCTATTCACTGCCTTCGGCAGTGGCCGTACCACTCCAAAATAGCTCGCGCCGACGCTGCGAAGTAATTTATATTCGCAGACAGCTGTAGTGTGGTGCTCACACAGGCTCCCCCCCCCCCCCCCCCCCCTATTTTAGTTTCAGTTGCACTTTACTCATGATCACTTACAATCAACTGCAGTCAGTTTCAACTCTTGCTCAATCCCCCAGCAGCAAACTGTGGCACAAAATCAGCAGTATAGCTAGTGAGGCCACATACGCATGTAGCAGCAGCTTTGAAGGTTGATGCGTTAAATCTGATCTAGCAATTCTGACAGAATTCTAAACGCCAAGTCGATTATATATTCAATGCTAATTAAATTAGCATTAAATTTCGACTTGGCGTTTAGAATTCTGTTTTTTTTTAAATTAATTTTATGCAACATCATCGAGGGGCAACCGCACTCCTGGTAGCCGTGTTGCAACCCCGGCCCGGTTGACACGCCGCGCTCAGTCGATCGCGAGCAATGGCGACCGAAAGGAAGACAAGACATTATTACAGCACTCACAACTTAGCCAGCATGGTGAGTTTCGGCATGTAAGCGTCAGTGAACGACAGCGATCACGGCCGTGTGGTGGAATTTTTTTTTGAAAGCCTAGGGTAGCTGTTTTTGAGGGCGGCAGTAAGTTTTGGGCTGTAGGTGGTAAATGCATGCGTAGTTTTTTGGCCTGTTTTGTGTGTGTATTGATGATGGGGTCAGAGTGGGTGGGGCCTTGGAGAGGGTCCAAATTTTCAGTTTAGTAGAGGGCCTTAAAATTGAGTTTTAGGGCATTTTCAAGCAGAGGGAGCAGTTTGATGCAAAGTATTGCTGAAACTTGTGTACGCTTTGATGCTGCCCATTTATCCATCAACTTGGTTTCGGAGATCGCTGTACCCATGTTTCCTACCTTAAGATTCTTGAATTTTTGCTTGAAGGCTGTCCATTTGTTTATCAGATACGACCGAGGCCATGTGGCATACCGTATATGTACACAAATCCTATTACCGGTATAACATGCAGCTACAGCTCACTCATGTTCTCCCCACATGTCCTGCACCCCCCTAGCATTATATAATAATGTAGCCTTGTTCCCAGGTGCTCGGTAATTGCCGAGCGCCTGGGAACGAGGAATAATGATCAATATATATACCAGGCCAATTTCTTACACCAATTTCTTTAGAATAAGTTTTGATGTGAGTACAAGTAAGGAGGGCTGGGACTGAATAATTGATTGATCAATAATTATTGATCGATTATGAACCGATTATTGAAAGCACAACCTGATATCGATTAATTGGAATAACTAATGATATGTTATGAATAGCAGCACATTTTGGTGAAAAATTGCTTAGGCACTTCAAATTCAGCCTGGGTGGAGTGTTGGTGGTGCTCCTATTAATTATATGCATGGGATTTGCTTCTGGTTACACCCACTGGTGATTAATCGATTAATCAATTGATTTGATGCTGGCAATAGTCAATTTTGAAACTCCAGTCGATTCCCAGCCTATTAAGTCATAATTCTAGATTGATCCGGACTGTGCATTCAGAACATTAGTTGCTACTGTAGTAGTGTTTTACGAGGAAGACCATGGGAGTTGAATGATCGTGCAGTTAACTCTTTACCAACCAATGAAGGCTTTTGCAGTCATGGACTCATGGTCTCTCATAAGCTCATAAGAATTTATATGCATGGGGGGGGGGGGGGGGGGGGGGGGGGGTTAATATGAGGCATTATAGTAAAGACATGCTTTTTTGCTTCTTTAAGGTGTTCCTTATGGTTGGTAAAGAGTTAAACAACATTGTATTATTATTAGGTAACAGGGCTATATCCATTGGAAACCCAGCTTGAGCGTGCCATATTATTCAGAAGTAGAAATCACTAATATATACATACACACAGCTATCCGAAGTCACAGGAAAACACTACAAAATCTGAATGAAAATGAAGTATTGAACTGTAAGTATTCCAACTATATAAAGTTAAACTGGTTCAAGGAAAGCTGAAAACCTGCTGAAGATCGAACTGAATTGTTGCTGGATCATTAGTATTACGGATTTTCACAACAGTTTGGGAACGACCTGTTCCCAGCCAGCGGCTGTATAGTTGAAGCTCTTGGACTAACCATTGCTCGACTGGCAATACGCGTGTTGGAATCATTGACACACCTGTGAATACTATCGGCTCCTGCTCACAAACACCGTACATGATAAAATAATTGTGGTGCAGGGTATCAAGTGCAGAGACTGGGCGCCCTTCCTCACCACCGTATACCCCATGTAGCATCATATCACCAGTGAAGTCCACGCCAAAGCCACCACTTGTAAAATTGAAACATTTCGAGTTGGTGTTCCCACTCACTAGCCAGCGGTTGGAAATTGCTGTGAAGTTAGAGAGGACCCTAGTAAAAAACATCGTAGCATTTGGAAGGATTCGCTGACCCATCTCATTGGGTTCCACATTCGTGAAATCGACACCAAATTGTGTCTTGAAGTGTTGAATTGCATTCTCCTTTTCTTGTTGCACTTCTGCATCGGTAAAACGCAGGGTCTGTCTGTAGAATGCGTAATCAGGATCGGGTCCTATCTGAGAATTAAGAACAGTTACTCTTGATACTGCAGCAAACACAACCTGAAATGGTGTGGAGCAGGTTTGTCCTTGGGAAGCAGCGCTGTGAAGCACAAGGCCCAAGAGGGTAGCCTGAATCCAAGTTGAGGCTAGCATCTGAAGTTGAATTATTCATAGATAATGATACACAAAATTGTTAACTGCACTATAACTACAAAACAAACAAGCTACATCGCATACTTACCTTTGCTATAGCTAATAAGTAATAAGCAATCTGAATTGTGATGACAACTTTCTCACTTCAAACTGACCAGTAAATCTGACCCAGGGCTTTTTGTAGTTACATTGAAGCCTTAACTTCTCTTTGAAGCATCCTGTGGCGCAGCCATTGTCTAGCGAAGCCTAGGTGTTCAGTGACTAATTGCATAAGGCAACTTGAGACTCAGAGCTAAGCTGGCCCAGATTATCTTACAACCACAGTTGTGTGATCTTAACCACTAAACATCTGTGCTGCAATCAAGGGCATGAAATTTCCATGACAACCAAGTGTAGCTAGTGACCTTGCAGATGTTCCAGTGAGATGATCTGGGCCAGTTGCCTTTGCAGGGTGTCTTATGCAATTACCCTAACCCTTGAGCAAACCTCCTATAACTTCCCACTGTCTCCAGCTTGTCTGCACCCAAGGTAACCAACCACTCTGTGGTTAAAACAACCAATTTTGTACCACAGTACTCACACTGTAGAAACTTGTAATACAGTTGTACCATGGCTTGCTTAGCCTCGTTCCCAGGCCTCCACCCCAGCTTTTGTCGCTTGCAGTACGAAAAGCGTAGCCTCGTACCCAGGCCCTCACGCGGAACGTGTTCCACGTGAGGGCCTGGGGATGAGGCTACGAAAAGCGCACGGAGGGTACAAATCTCGTACACCCTAGCGAAGTCATGGTACAGCTGACTTGTACCGTAGTGTCAATAGTGTCAATGATGTTTTCACAGAAAACCACAGTTGCCATGGAACTCTGTAAAAGCTGGACTCTGGACTGGACTATGGACTGGACTATGGACTGGACTACGGACTGGACTGACCAAAACAGCTGTACACATACAGCAAACGTCACCCAAGCTATGAAGGGTTGTAATAAGTTGCTTCCTAGCCTGTTGCGGCACCGTTCCTCGATTTCTGAGAGGTCAAAGGTCATGTGCATATTTAATGAGCTTCAACAATGGGCTCAAACTACAGCCATGGATAACATAGGAATATTCCTTCTGGTTCTACACTTCACGAAAGGCTGGAGTTTGATAATAACCGCTCTTCAAGCAGGCAGAGCATCCTAACTGGAGCTCAATTAGAGTTTGACAATTCCAACAAATGTGTCTGACCTCCAGTAAGAAACAGTCAATACTAGTCATAGCCGGTACAGAACCCACGAGAATTTAGCCATAAGCCACTTTTGTTGAAGCTCATTAAATATGCATGTGACCTTTGACCTCTCAGAAATCGAGGAGACGATACTGCAACAGGCTAGGAAGCAGCTTGAGACAGAGCTGGAGACGACCCTTCATAGCTTTGGTGATGTTTGCTGTCTGTATACAGCTGTTATGGTCAGTCCAGTCCAGTCCATAGTCCAGTCCAGAGTTCAGCTTTTACAGAGTCCCCGGTTGCCATGGAGCCCCCACGTACCAGTACATGGATGTACCCTGGCTTCAAAGGCACCGCTTAGTGTACACGACATATAACTACTGACGTACCATAGTTATTGAACATTACTCAAATGTACTTCAAATCTAGTTTATGACTAGAAACAAAAAATTTTCTTACAAAAATTACAAATGATTTAGTGATGGCCACCCCGATCCACTCCCGAAAAAGCAGACAAACAAGGAATGCCATTAACCAGCCTCAGTCCCATCCCATTGAAAAATGTAGAATTTAGGGATGGGATGGGACTGAGGCTGGTTAATGGCATTCCTTGTTTGTCTGCTTTTTCGGGAGTCGATCGGGGTGGCCATCACTAAATCATTTGTAATTTTTGTAAGAAAATTTTTTGTTTCTAGTTTGTGAGGTTTTTTGAGCGCATGGAATGCGTAACTTTCATGATGTCATTTTATTAATTTGCCTTGATGGATGTGAACCTTCTGCTGGGCACTGAGCAGGCTTTGATGCTTAATTCTATTTCCACTACCAAAACTCTAACCTCACTCACAGTATTGGTGGTATATACATGTTCCGCACTGTAGTTACGTCATGAAAAGAAAGCCACGCCTCCATCATAGATGGCATAGTCACGATAGATCTTGGCAAGAACAGGTTGGTAGAAATTCCTCGCAGCGGTAGTGAGGCACCAGATGATGGATTCACAAGGATTCAGCTGATCACCAAGCGCCCAAAATGCTGTAAAAAAGAATGCAACGTGCGTTTGCATGTGAACTGCGCATGCGCATTTGGCACGCGTGACCTCTGGTTGCATCAAAATGGCTTCGTGCTAGCAATTCACGGAATCGTAGCTAGCCAGCAGTGCCGTTCTTGCCAGTATGTAGTCAAAAGGGCCGAAAGGAGCTACTACGACGAAAGCGATGTTGTTCTGTGAGTGAACTAGCTCAGGAAATGCTTTTGTTGTCCAGCTATGCTAGTCAATGAGAAAGAAGAAGAAAGAAAGAAAGAAGATGACGAAATCGGAATTTTACGGCGACTTATTACTCGACTCCCGCGTACTCTCAGGTACGTTTGCGAGTGTTTTTGTGAACTGCTAGGCAGTATCATTCTGTCTGCATGCTTAGTTTGGGGGGTAGTAGCTTCTTTGGCCGTTTTCCTGCTGGTGCATCAGTATGGTATTTCGAAATTTCCTTAGCCATCCCTAAATAGAGAACGCTACCGCGTTCTCTGATTCTTAAGAAAATACAATTTCTTGTGGGCTTAACTCCTAGCTACATACTACGCACATTCTTGCAACAAGGACTGACAGAAACTGCACATCCCAACACCAAGGTACATCTATATCACCGAAACCTATGATGAAAAGTTGCAGGCCTGATTCAAAGAGTGTAGCTAGTACCAGGTGTACTGGGTGTGCTATGAAGTGCCATTCAATAACTAAATTCGGCCAATTTGGCATATTTGGTGCTGGCTGATTGAGCATTGTGTATACATGCATGTGTGTGAGATCAGAATAAAAATTCCAGACGAGGAATTTAATTTGCCAATATGAAATGAAAGTCCATACTTGCTGTGCTTTATGCTTACATGTCTCAGTACCAATGGATGCTGTGATTGATTGTTTATCTCAGAGCCCAGATCTGCATGTTTCCATCTGCTTTTGTCACTTCATGTAAATTATCTGCCTTTGTCACTTCATGTAGCTAAATTGCAACAGCACTCCTCAGGGGCGGATACAGGATTTGTGAAAGGGGGGGGGGGGGGGGGGGGCTAATAGCACAATTGAACGCTGCCGAAGGCAGCGCATAGAGGGGCGTAGAGGGGCGTAGTGTCGATCAGTCCCCTTCATTTTTCAGTTGTCAGGATGGCCTCTCGTGGCACTTTCGTGCTTTGCACTGCAAGTTCCAGATGTACGAGTAGCAACACGAGTTCCAGGATCGATGGTGAAGAGGGACTCCGCGCGAAGCGCGGAAAATGTTTTTCACCGTCATTTTTCAGCCATCTAGATGGGCTCTCGTAGCGCCTTCGAGCTTTTTGCACTGCACTCACTGCTTTCTGGTTCCCGTGTCATCCGTGAACGTCTTATCCTCGACGTGGAAAGTTCATGTGCGGCGCCATTTCATATGTGCGCATGCGTAGAGCAACTTTGAACTTTGAACTCAAATTGTGTACTGTGTGCGGAGTGAATGCTATCAAGTATGCTGCTATAAAAATGAGGTAAACAAGTGTAAAAAGTGTATGGATAACAGAACAGCAAAAAGTATGAAAACAAGCAGGGATGATGGCATAAAACAGTTCAGTATACAACACCCTACATACTTATATTACACATGTATTATGTGGAAAGATATGTAAGATGCTGAACTGTATTATCCCTGCTTGTTTTCATATACTTTTTGCTGTTCTGTTATCCCTACATCTCCATACATTTTTAATGTTTTTTACACTTGTTACACTAACAATTGAAGGGCTGATGCAGATCCATAGTGCATGGCTGACCCATGCATCAAACATTGGGTAATTGCTAGCTCTAGAGCACTTTGCCAAAATTAGACCACTCCATTTTGTGAGTCCCAATTGAGCCACACAACATACCAGTCCGGGCATGCAGTCCCACATTAGTGGCTACATGTATCTGACCATGCAGGATGAGGGTTATACACATTCAACATCTGCTTGAGCATCAAGACCTAAGTAAACATCCTGTCGCATTTCATAGCTACCAGTGTAATGAATTTAGAGTGAGTTTGCTACCAGAGCCAAATATTTGTTTCTTACATATCAACCACGTAAACATGCATACCTCAAACTTTGAATACAAGGGGCAATGTACAAGTGCACATGGCATCTACGCGTTCCGAGCACTTGAATTAATCTTTGATGATTGCCTCAACAGCTCTGTTTGAATAACACTTGACGACCAGGATAATCAACTTTGATATCCATGTATGTTGTCTGTGCACACTAAGTTGTCCTGGCAAGGTGCCATAAACAATGGGTACGGCATGGCTCATCCAAGTCTAAACTGCCAACTTGCACAGTCCTGTGGTCTCGTGTCAGAGATAAATTGTAGCATTTGTTGATTCACAGACTCAATTATGGAGTGCACAAGTATGCACTAGTGAGTTTTCTGTCACAAAATCTTCAACTCATTATTTGGAATAATTACGTTTGTCTACACAATCACCTTTTGTTTGCGATAGGGATCACAGAGCAAATGGAATTGTGTCTGGGGGTAAGTGTGTTTTTGGGATGACAGCTAGCTAGCAGTTTCATGTCGCCAGATTGCATACAGCTACGCATGAGTACAAAGGCTACCCAAGATCTAAGCTTACTTTGTCTAGTCTCCTACTCGGCTCTGTTCAAAATTATTGCTCGCCAGTAAATTGTGGGGGGTGGGGCTTGCCTGCATTTCCGGTTAAAATCACTTGTGCGGAAGCCTTATGACTGCAGGTGTTGATAAGTGAGAAGTTGATGTTCTAGGCCACTAAGCGAACACTCTTAAATCTCTCCAAAGTATTATTTTTGTTATTATTAAAGATGGGTACGTCAGTGTACGAATGTCACTCGTGTGTGTATTACTAGCGAGTCTCCTTGGAGCTGCCTCGCCCCAATTCCTCCCTGATTTGGAAACCAGTGGGGACGGATCGGGCACGATTCAAGGATCCAGGTCGGGAGACCGCGGGGGTCTGGGATCTGGAGATGGCAGTGGAGGGGACGTGGAACCCGAACCGAGCTGTAAGCGACCCCTATCGCCAACCTCCCAGCTTCGCGTCCGGAGCCATTGTTAACAGAAATATGATGCCATCTTGCATGCGTACAGAGAGTGAGTCAAGTATGTGAATAATTGTAAACAGTGTAAGCACTATACTACGCACCAATGTCAAGAGCTACCTTACTTATTTTGTATACCGAACATTCGTAAATAGGCCTACTATAGCTGTACTCCAAAGAGTATTCATGCGTGGAGGTTGAGCAGTAGGTAACTCAATACCCCCACTTGCCGGGATGTCCAATGCTATGGCAATGAACGTCTATATCGTACGTCTATATCGTATTGAACCAAATCTGAACTGCTACAAATACCGAGGACGGAGATTCCTGATTTGTGTTAATTGATGCTAATTTGCTGTATTAACATCCTACCCAACACCACACGCATATCATTCCTTAGGATGCAAGGTTCATCATGCATTGTTACCTGCTTAGTCACTCCCCCTAGATCTCTCTCACCTTGTTACCACCTGATTCCTCTCTGAGGAATTGCCACGCATTGCAAATGCAATGCAAAAAATGTCCATGGCCTTACCTCTCCTCATCACTTACAGCTGATGAAACGGTGGGGGGAGGTCTGGGAACAGGGTTAATTGGTACAACTCATCAGACAAGGGGAGTGACTGGTCTGGAAGATCAGGAAATGAAGCTTGGAAGACCTTGGAACTTTGGATCTCAACAAATGCCTTTGAGGATGATTTCGATAGTAACTACTAAGGGTGGGTAAACAACCAATAGGAACATTATACCCTCTGTCTGTGCCCATGCACCTCCAGACATTAATTTTATCGAACTTGAAGCCAGTAACATTAACTTAATTAAGAAACCCAACTGCTGGCTAGCTTCAAAGGCATGTTCATCTAAACTATGTGCACTGTGCAAATACCATGGCAATGATTGCTTTAACAGCTGCCACACGGCTTCTGGTTTACCAACAAAACCTACATCAATCACAGCTGAGTGTGGGCGACGGATATCAGGAAAGTGTTAGCCATTTAGTGGAGACTGACATGCGCCATGTAAACACCTACAATTTGTGCTAGGATACAATATTCCATTAGCTTATGTTGGAACCAATGTGACAGCACAATCCAGAGAGCCTCGTTCGTTCCCAGATTAAATCACATAGCTAGCAGTACGCAAAATGGGGTGATACTGCTATAGTTTATGTACACCTGAAGATTCTGCTGAAAGCCACCAGACTGTTTGGCAAGGGTTGAGCCAAGGTCTGGGCACAAGAATGCAGATCAATTTTGTTGCTTGCAGTAGATTAACCAGAATGCTTTCACACTGCTTGTGAGTCCGTTGGGGTTGAAGACCTTGGAATGAGCCAATCAGTCAAATCTGTGGTTAATACTATTACTAAGCCTCCATGTATGGCTCATATCTGAACCTCTGTCACAGAAATAGATTGAGTGGGTAAAAGTCACTAGACCAGTGCTTGTATGCGCTGCTTTCCCAAGTACATAAATGTGTCTCATTGTACCATTAAGAGACATCCTAGTGTGGTAAGGGCCCACTCCATTAAGTAGGGTGTGTGTCCTGATTGTCCCCAGAGCCTAAACAGTGGGTGAACCCTTCCCGGTTTAGACTCTAATCCAATTCACCACCCCATCCCCACCCCCTCTCATCCAACTTCTCCCTCCCTCCCCTCACCTTTGGATTAGCAACAAACACCACCATGCCCAAGCCAAAGCACAGCCCACATACAGGATAGGTTTTTGGGCAAGAATGTGTAGCCTTCAATGCCTATTCTGAGCCATATGTTTGGCATGAACACAGTGTAGCAGTGGGATTATTAGGGCAAATCACGGCCAATTAGCTATACTTGCCTGTAACAATGATAGCTACAATTGTGTAGTCATGTTTGATTCGATAAGCTGCTGCATTTAAAGTCAATTAGTAGCAAGGTGGTGCTAATGTATTCACAACGTTCTCTGCATTGTAGCAACACAAAATGTAATGACTGGCCATAATTGCATTGGTGTTTAAAGATCCATTGTTCAGTATCTGCACAGATACATCAGCACTGATGCCCACGCTCACAGAGTTTCCAGCCATTCATGAAACCATGCAATTCTGTTTTCTTATTGTATCCGTAATCCACTTCAGCCTATGCTGTTTCCACTGCGAAACTGACCACACCAGCCGAATGGTGATCACACCAGATTGCAACTTATGTGAAAATCGCTTGTTGCAGGTCAATAAATTGGTCCAGAACGCCTCAAGTGTCACTAATTTAGTAAACTGTAGTTGGTCTGGTGTTAGGGTTCTACAACAGGCCATTGCTACAGCCCTAGGCCAGTCTCCCCATTCTCTACTGCATGAGCTGTCATTGCTGCCCAGAACTCAAGTTAGTTGTGTAGTCACATAGCATGCATTAACTCTTGATAGGGTGGTTGACATCCTCAATAACATGCCAACACAGTTTGCAGAATCACACCCACACTTGTCTCAAGACTCCGTAGCATCACGACAATGCCACCCTCTCCTCCTTGAGACTTGTAAACCTGTGGTCACTGGCAACTGCCTGTACAATGCCCTGTCTCTCACACTATAACCTCTTCCCAAGTATACTGCATGCAGTGATCCGACTACTCTGTGTGTATGCCCTGGTCAAGCTCAAAGCTGTGATCATTGAAGCCCTGAGTGATGCATACAGGCAAGAGCACTCTAGACCCAATTAACATACCGTCAGAATGTATGCACAGGCCCTCACAGAGGCAGTAACCCGCCATGCCTGGGGAAGTGATCACCACATGTTTGCTCTCAGCCTTCTTTTCGGCAGGCCTATTTTCATGTTTAACACTTTTTACGAAACCACGTCTGGCAGCACAAACTCTCAACTCCAGCTTGCCAACACCAGAGATGTCCGCCACCTTGCTGAAAGATTTTGTGCGGGTGAACCACCCACAAGAGTGCATGTTCTCAACTGCAGCAATTCCATGAAAGTCACTCTACTTACCAGTGGCTTGGACTGCCTACCATATTCTCCACTCTGCATTTGCCACACTGGTAACTCACATTGGGTTGCCATGCTTCCCCTCTCACAGTCAGTCCTCTCACACATACCAATCCCAACAACTAGGCTGTTTATTAAATGAGCATCTTCCCCATTCACTTACACTGCACATGGGCAACAACGTGCATGTGCAACAGTTACATGTATGTACATACTGAACCATATAGCCACATACCCACATACCCCATCGAGTGCCACCAGGGCGCATACACTAACTACCCCTGGACTATTGCAGCAATTGTTGCCATGTACACACACCACAAATGCAAAGAGAAAAGGAAGGGGTTGGAAGAGGGAGGTCCTTTTCTCTTTGCGGCCTATCCAAGATTAGTATCTACTGTGTTATACACTCCACAATTAATGCATGTACCCTAGACACTGTAAACTAGTGCTACTACCCAGTCCCTACTTGTTCCCATGTTCCCGTACATACGTCACCCCCCCCCCCCCCCCCCCTGCATCTCAATATTGTCTGTCTCCTCTGAACATGCATAGCTACTTATGACACACATACACTCACACACCATGCATAGGCATGCATAGCTATTTATGACACACATACATGCACACACCATGCATATATAGGCATGCGTAGCTATTTATGACACTCACTCACACACCATGCATAGGCATGCATAATACAGCCATGCACACACCATGCAGAGTATAACACAAAGAATAGATCACTCCGACATTACACAAAACACGAGCTAAGCTGATGAACCATCGGCGCACACACACATATCATACACACACTCCTGCAACATGCACACACTGCACACACTCGTGCTTACATCCGCACACACCCAGCACAATTAGAGTTCCTCTCTCTTGTCATTTTGTTTGGAATCACATATATACTGTGCAATGTAGCTACTTCACAGACATCATGGCTATTGTTTCGGCTGTTTTTTCCAGCTATTTCCTAACATTTGGCCCCACATCTCCAGCTTCACAATATACTAGGGGAATGCAGGACATTGTGGGGCGAGCCTGAGCGAGTACATGCTGGTGCTGAATGTGCATGGAGCAGTTGCATGTGCTGAATGTGCATGGAGCAGTTGCATGCATGTGGTGAAATGTGCATGGAGCAGTGTGGCATGTGCTGAAATGTGCATGGAGCAGTTGCATGTGCATGTCATCAGAATGCGAGTCTGACGGGGAGCATAGCACAACTTAAGGACACAGATCACGCCAGAAGTTATGACACTAAAAATATACTCGAGCACTTCACAGCGTTGAACAATGAAGCAGTCTGGCAGGTAGGTCCAGGAGCGGTCTCTGTCTCTAGCTGTTGTTGCCACCAAGGATGACTTCCTCATTGTCTGCTGATGCCAGCATACTATGATGCCAAATCTGTGTCATGCCTGGTCACAGTGAGTTTAGTGTTACCGTGTGCAGTCAACTTCCCATCCTATATACAGTAAGCGGTCACTCCCACACCTTGGATATGGCCATACACGAACACAGTATACGCGATAGCTGCCCTGTTCGATGCACATCGGCAGAGATGTCACGTATATTGTAGCTGCACTGCATGATTACTTGTTTATGTCATTTTTTTAGCAGCAGGCGCATGTTTGAGCTGAAATTTGCCATGCACAGAGCAGAAGTCAGTGTCCTCACAGGCAGTAGGTGCCCTTGCTTTGGTATATGGACTCCGGTACTTACACTGCCAGCGTTGGCTGAAGAATCAGATCCAAGCATCTCAAGATTAGTCAACCCTTTTCTGGATGGATACTAAGCCAGCGCTCCCTGTCTGAAGACCATAAATTATATTAGCTATACTGCCATATAGTAGCAAGTGGTAGCGACATTTTTATATTGTTGAGTCTTTAGATAGGCATTCACCCCTCTCACAGAACACAGTAGGTAGTAACATAGCTACATAAACTAGAGGTGTTCATAGAACACATACCCCGTGCTGAACGTCATGCAGAAAAACAAAATGTAACAGGATGTAGGGATACCAGAACGGCAAAAAGTAAGGAAAAAAGGTAGGGATGATCACGGTATCTTATACACGTATATGGACAAAGATCTCTGTAGGGGGGATTGTATACTTCACTGTTTTGTGTGATCATCCCTACCTTGTTTCCTTACTTTTTGCCGTTCTGGTATCCCTACATCCTGTTACATTTTAAATGTTTTTGATTACTTTTGGTATTTTATATTGATATGGATATTGATAAAACAATAAAGAAACTCTATGGGGTAGATTACACATAATCAAATAACTTTATCTCTCAATGCACAGTGGAAGGAAATTATAATCCAGCTTACTACTGCCCTATCTAGTGTAAGAGGAAGGTTTGCTGACCATAAGCAATTGCAACTTCAAGCTTCTGCCTCAGGACTGCTTTTGATGGGTACTGTGGTACTGTCAGTGCATTGAAGCAGGTAGCCGCCACAGGGAGAAGAGAAGGATCTGTGTTGGTGCATGTGGTACATGCAATCATGCATGTTGTGTAAGAGGGTAAAGTTGTAATGAGTAAGAGATAGTGTATGGTAGCCTGTATGCATAATGCTAGCGGCAAGAGAGATTATAATATAATCATGCTGGAAAATGTTGGAACCTGTGAGAATAATTCCCTATGAACAGTACTACTATTGACCAACACTACAAACTATGACGGACAGAACAGGTCTGTGTGCTGACCATGTGAGCCCTTCTGGATGAGGAGCTCCCACTGACCCGTGGCTGCACTAGGTAGGCATGCACATCCTGTAGTAAACTGTAGGAATTGGCAACATTCCTCCTGCAGGTGTGAATGCAACCAAGACTTTGGTCAAGATATTTCCAACAATGTTCCTGGACCAGTACAGAAGTACCTCAAAGTAATGGTTGTTAATTACTTCAACAGGTCTTGCATTCTTCCTGAAACTTTGGTCTGTACAAAATGTAACACGATAACCCAGAGCTCAATTAAGTGATACATCAGTATTTATTCCAGAAGCCAAGAGCATCAAGTTGGCAACACTCCAGCACAAGCTCAGTGTGGCAGCCGCAGCCTGATAGACTGCTCCACTACCATATGAACACTCGGTGCATTGCAACTTCCAGCATGTGTGTTTTTGGGCAACTGCTAGCCGTTTTGCTGGTAACCCTTTCTCTTCAACAGCACAATCATGAACGCAAGACCGAGATACGAGAGATGCTGTTGGAAGCTGATGGCTCAGAGTGCAATTAGACATGCACATACATTTAGATACCTTTCGCTGAATTTAACTGGACTGCTCTCTATACTATAACTGCAAGAGCATTAGCCTCGTTCCCAGGCCATCGCCCAGCTTTTCGTCGCTTGCAGTACCGTACTGCAAGCGACGAAAAGCTGGGCGGGGACTGGGAACGAGGCTACATGTGCATTGTATCGTTTATCCTGGGCGGTACCACATTATGGGTTGTACTTCATGCAACTGTTCCAATAACAATTTGGGTGTTCAGACTTCTTGGTCAATTAAGCATTCTAGGAAAAAAGGGGTTGAGGGTTCAAATTGTTAGAATCACCCTAGGATACACAGGCTTATTAGCCTCATTCCCAGGTTCTCCTGCGGCCTGTGAATGAGGCTAGGTATGTGCATGTATGTGTGTGTTGCCCTCCTACGTACTTTCTCTATACCCTTCATGCTTGCCTGTGAGAATGACTCCAGTACCTCCCACAACCACTGCACAATCGCCGAGGACCGAGAGTAACCGTGAAGGACAGTATTCTTCTTGATGAAATCAAGGTCGATAACTGGCTGGCCACTCAGAATCACCTCCAACTCGTGAGGAGAGAAGCGTTCCAGCTGGTCACAAGGGATCAACAGGTTAAAGCCCCTCTTCAGACTGCACAACTGTTCCTTAATACACCCTGTGGGAGTGGAGAGTGTACGGTTTGGTAATGTAGTGTTTTCAAAACAGTGAAACATGCCCAGCCTTGCAAATAAGCCCATCCTTGGCTTGGGCGAATGAGTTGCTTTAGTGAATGAAAATATATTATGTGCATTGAACAGTCTCCACTTACAGTCCTTCCAGAGCAACACTAAATGTACAGCTATGTATACTGCAAATTGCTCCCCCAGTTCAGTCTGTAGTCTGTGCATATTACCAGTAAGGGAAGGCAGAGTCTAGATCCCCCAGGACCGACAGCTTAATGTCCCCTCCAAAGGATATGAAGGTATAGTGTTATCCCTTCTTCTCGACTTATTGAGGTAGGGCAGAGTGTACCCTGATGGAGGAAGAAGCTCCCTGTTGTACAGTAGGGTAGCGACGAAAAGCTGGGCGGGGGCCTGGGAACAAAGCTACCACGAACCTACTTGGGAAACAACAAACTAACAGCCATCAATAAGGTGCACTACTGTCACGTACAAGATCACTACCCAATCTGCTGACTCCCCACTAGGACACATGTACTGATAGTAACAAGCTGACAGTCCCTCCTTCACCTGTGAGATGCCAGCTGTGCAGCTTGTGAACGAACTCCTCCCTGTTGGCCATGGTAACCATCTTGTGCTCCCCACCACACTCCAGCTCAATCGTGTGCAAGGCACCAAAGTGGGCCCGGGTGGCAGTGAAATTGACAGACAGCTGCTCGAGAGCCTCCTCCGAGTCACTGTTCAAGATCTCTACCAACCCTCTGTGTATGCAGAGTATAGGTGTGTCAAACATTACATTTTGGTTACAACAGAAATGTGGACTTCATACTTTCATAGAAATAACTGTCAAGCTGGTGGAAACAAATAATGACTTCCTTATGCAGTTGAGGCAAAGTGGTCCCACTGATTCTCACTGTCACAATTTACACAAACGACTGCAATCATCCTCCGGACCTTTCCAAAACAACTGTAATTGCTAGTTAAGCCTTAAACAAGTACCAGGTCCCCTATAATGGTAGATACCATACACCCAACAATTGTGCCAATAAGAAGGTATTTGGTAATGTGCCCACTTTCATGATATGAGCTGTGGAGAGAGAGAATGAAAATTCTTGGACCAGCTGGGATTCAAATACACTCCACCAGCTAGCAATACTTAAGGTGGAAGGAAGGCGAGGAGAGCAGGGGAGAAAAGGAACGTTCGGCTCACGTGTGCAATGATGGATCTTCAATCTTGAGGTCATCCAGAGTACATTCTTGTTGCAGAAGATACTTGTAGACAGCTGGCGTGAACCGGACAGTAGTCTGGTGTCCTGTGGGAAGAAAATCAAGTTGCATGATTGACAACAATCACTTCTGAGAGAGTCCCACACTAGCTAATGGGAAGGATTTGTTGGGGATTCACATTAAAAGTGGCAGTGATTCATATGAAAGGGACAGTCATCATATGATGCATGCTGCAGTCGTCATAACACTGAGCCGATCTATCCATGTTCTATGACAGGCACAAGCACAGGACCATAGCCAACAGAGACCCACACCAAGTACAAAAAGCCATCCCTGCAGCTTCTCTGTAGCAAGTGTTTGAATAGCTGGGCTGTTAGTTACGTAAGAATGCTGAGTCAAGACTTCTAAAGTCAACTGCACAAACACGGCACCCCAAAGGGTGAATCCACCCTCATCCTTTCTTCTGGCAAGGAGCCCATCTCATATATTATATTACCAGGTTGATACACATCAACTGTGGCACGCATTATGTGGCCAATGTACCTGATATTCTCCGTACTATATAATTTATTAGTATTAAAAGCTACAAAAGCTTGGAACAAAGGCTACTGTCTACACCTAAAGTGGTGTAGACAGTAGCCTTTGTTGTACACACTACACATCACATGCTATGCAAAGGAGCAGCATACCATCACAGATGATCTTTGCTAGTAGTTTTCCCAAGAAGCTGAAGTAGAAGAGGTGGTTTGGATTGACTGAGGAATTTGGGTTTGGACGGTAGAGCCCACTCACACACTGGAAGAGAGCATACTGGGGATTCACGAACTCGTGACACAGCAGGTGGAAGAACTCCCTAGTACAGGTGGAGGGAAGTAAGATACAGCACCAGGATCAAGCAGTTTACATGATCTCCTTGGCTCCACCTCATGCAACCGCTTCAGCAGTCAAACCTCAAGGAAACCTATAGTGAGTGACTAATCTGAAAACAAAGCAGTATGCCTTCCTCAGAGTCACATAATGTATCATTTGTATGTATAGACAGAGGTAGCAAGTAACATACGACTTGTACCACACTAAGCAGATCCATCAGGGGTAACTGCTGTTAGAAAATTCCAGAAGAAGTGCATGCTACTAGTGATACATGTACCTTTGAGGTTGACTACAACCATGAGTTTCTTGAGATACCCAATGGAGTAGTAATGCACAATTGTAGGCAACGCACTATGTAAGGTTGATCACTAATTTCCTAAGATCAGTGTGCTGTCCATCGTAAGGACCTAAGTGTACCTGGAGACTCCCCCTGTGTCCATTCCTGGCTCAGCCCCAAACCTCACACGGATGATGCAATGGAAGTAGTCATCATACAGAGTCTGTACCGCACTCTCCAGGATGTTCTCCCTGTTGATGGTGAGGGTGGGTGTGTACCCAACACAGTGATTGTTCACAAGGTAGGTCTTAAGATTCTTGAATTTTTGCTTGAAGGACTGCGTCAGGGCAATGATGTTCAAATCTATAGGACACCCAGGTACAACCTCAGCAAACACTTTAATGAGGAGCTGTTTTATCCCACGGGAGGTGGGTGTGAAATATAGCTTCACACGGTTGGAAAGGGGCCCAGGAGCAAAGAAGGTCTGAAGGTGGTCAGCACCCACAGTGGCTTCAACAAAGGAATGGTAAGCAGGGCTACAACTGTTGAAGAACCGATCATAAAGGTACAAGTAGCATTCATACCGTTCTGAGACCATGGCTTGGTAAGTATTAGTTGGATCAATTCTACAGTTGGGTGCGTGCGGACGTCCATCTTGAACCTTAACAGTACCCATGACCTCTGACCTCTCGTACTGGTCAGTGACAACAATGGAATGATTCCCCGCAGTGAACACCTGGCACTGTAGCTGATAGTCTCCATTGCCAAGGTGTATGATGCTGCATTCTGAGTCCTTCACGGTACACAACTGAGCGTCGAGACGCTGGGGATCTCGTTGAGCTGCGTGTTCAACAATGGCACGCTTAACAGCACCACCACTAGTGTGTGCATTTCCGTAACCATCTCGCGCTCTCAAGAAGAGTGTCACAGTTGACCCAGCTGGTACTGTGTCCACCACGGTGCCTGTATGGGAAGGTTAGGGACACAAAAGTGACAAATTTGGTTATTAAATTAACCGTTTCACTGGTAAAAAAATTCAGCAGTTGAGAGGTATATCCATTGATGCCTTTCAGTCAAGTGCTCGCCCAACAGGATGTGGTTTTGTAATTAGCTTGTTTTTGGCCCTTAATGATAAATCAGCACTTCCTTTTTTGTTATTAGAGTAGTAAGACGAAGTGAATTGTTTAGTGAACAGGGAGTTGGACTGAAGGTATCGTTTAACAGCTCATGAAAAACTGAATTAGATCTGTATGTCAAGTACTTAGAGAAAAAAAACACTTTTTATTAATCAGCACAGTGTCCGTAGCTGCAAAACAGGGAATATATGGGGGTGTGGCATCACGATTTAATTGCCTACGGATTTGTACAGGTATAATCGAAGATTAAAGTGTTAAAACTTGCAATCATGCATGACCCATAGTTGACAGTTATTCACATTCATAGTTTCCATGTAACGTTCATTGAAGGGATAGTTTTGTCCCGATACCATTGAGAGGATAATCAAACACTGCAGACTACTGAGGATTTCAAGTTGCTTGCCAAAGATCCATTTTTTGGTGCATGCACACTAATGAGAGAGTGCGCGGTGTGTGCCTTTGCCGTTTATATGGCTAGCTGTCTTGCCGTAAACGAATGCACAATCGTTCAAACAAACACAGTAACTTGCAATTCCCAGCTAGCTTAGGCTTCAAGTGCAAAGGCTGTTTCCATGGCCATACTTAGCGCATGTGTTAATTTCTTGAATGGATCTGGGACAAGCAACCTGAAATCCTCAGTAATAGTTACGCTAGCAAAGTTAACTTACCAGGTTTGGAACCTGAAGATTTAGAAAGCGTTCTCGATAATCTCTTTGAAGACAAGGTACTTTGCTTGTTGCAGAATGACCCTGGAAGTACATAGCAAGGTGCTGGAAGGAGGGCTTTCTCGTCAATCCAGTGTATGGTCATCACAGCCTGGCAAGTTGCACAGGCAGTGAAGAGTTTGAATGTGCATGCCAGGGTGCATGAGAGGGAGACTCTGTAGAGTCCATTGCCCAGAGGCAGGCAGTGGGCACTCAACCTATCTCGTAGTCTCTTCTTCTGCTTCACTCTGCTGCGTCGACCTTCACCCAGAGAATCTCTAGCGAGATGCAGAGTGATTGGACCACTTGGCACGTGAAGCCAATTCTCAGTGCTACCAGATGCAGCACAGACAGTGATGTAATGCAGTGGGTGACAGGTTAAACTTTCCAGAGAGGCACTGGAGGTAGAGTGACTTGGTGATGCCTTGTCAGAAGTGATGGCGGGAGACGGCAGAGGTCTTATTGGTTTTCGTCGAGGAAGGACTATGTCTGGTGGACGAGTGCGACAGTTGCATCTGGGACCACTGTGTGAAGCAATGAAAACAAGTGGTGATCCAGCAAACGTTTGTCTAGACCCACAACTTCCTTTATTTAGAAACCATTTCCTTCTATGACGATCAGAAGGTGGTGCATCAGGTTGTGCTACCATAGCCTTGAAAGGAGAGCCATCAATCGGAATTCCGTTGACAGTAAAGGAGAGACAATGGAGACCTTCTTCTTTTGGGGTCCATTCCACTTCAAACTCCCCATTTTCTGCTGTTGCCTTCACGAATAGCTGCTTGCTTACTGATCGCTGCCCTGGCTCTTCAGAGGAGTTGGCAACATCAAGTTCAAGGCTTGGAGTCTTGATTGCTACCTCCAGATAGCAGTTTGTAGTTGGACGGCTGGATAGGTTTAGTCCACTGTAGTCGACAAGTTGCACCGTCAACTTCCCAGCCAAACCCAAAACTGGGTACAGCAGCCCAGGACATTTTTCCAAGTTGACATGGCAGGCAAAAGGAGCAGGAAGTCCGATAGAGATATCTTGGATATCCCGGGTGCGGGATGCTGCCACCAATGTACTGAACATGTCTAGAAGGCCTCGTTGGTAGCTGCCTTTCTGCACCCCAGTAATGGAGAGGGTGAGATGAGGCACACCGGCTTTCACAGTCATCCCCATCTTCCCCGTTTCATTTAATGTGATTTTGCAGCCACCTTCAAAGAGGTGCCGCACAGATGAGTGAACTCGAGGTTTGAAAGACAGCACATGTAGCATTTCTGAGAAGAGAGATAGGAATTTCTTGAACTTGGGGAAGGATTTCATCAAATTTAAATGCCCCGTGTGCACCTCGCTGAGTCTGCACGTGTTCCCAAGTTTATCGCAGAGATACAAAACGAAGAAGTCTGCATCAAGGCTGGTACACTTGAGTGATTTCTTCAGCTTTGGTACTACGACTCTGCTTAACAGGCTTTGAAACTTGTCTCTGAGGAGTATTACCTCTGCATCCACAATACAGGAGCAGATATTCTCAAGCAGGAGCTCGTATGATGGAAGAACAGGGAACTGAGAGACGGAGCCAGGAGTGGCTGAGTCAGCAAGTGTCTCCATCCCAATTCTGAGGATGATTGTGAGGGTTTTGTCTTCAAGAGAAACCTTGATGGCGGGCGATTCTTCTGAGTCTTTCACATCTAGAGATAGCAAAATTGCAACATTCTTGTAAGGGACAATGGGACAAACTGATTTCAACCATCCCGATCTGGTGTTGTCCTGCAAGTTGGAGTACAAGACTGAAGATCTTTGAACCAGTTTCAGAACTTCAGAACAATCTGCTAGTACTAACTGCAGAGCTGGGTACACAACAGAGAACATCTCGCTACTGTCCACATCCGCAAATCCAACAAGGTCAACTACAAGCGAAGAGTAACCCTTGATACGAGATTTACTATAGCTGTTGGCAAGGTCTCTGCAGTATTCCAGGTAGCACGATGTATCCTCCTGAGCTGAGTACTCAAATGTTAGGATTCCACTGTCATCTGTATCAAGAAAGGAGTCAGTAGCTGTATCAGTACAGGTCGGGAAGACAAACACACCTTCTTGTGGCATGTAGCTCAAGGTGAGGAGACCATGGCCACCTAAGCTTGTGGAAGTGGAGGGCTCTGATGGCCAAGTAACACAAGAGAGAATGAGGGACGATGGAGTGCTACTTGTAGAGGAGCCAAACAGCTCCAGCACATTCACAGATGCAGGATTCCCGTCACTGGAGGCCATCTGTCCCAGGACAGCTGGAGAGAAGACGATGGCCTCAACAAGAAGTGGAGTGTATTTCATGCATGAAGAATCCATCCGTGGTGAATGTAGGAGGCACTCATGGAAAGATTCCCAGTCAATGCTAATAGGAAGAGTACAATGCCCATCTCCATCTGCTACTCTCATGTTCCATGGGTTTGACGGGGCACTATATCCTCCAAGCTGCTTCATGACTAGCTGACACTCGTACTCGGTCCAGTTGTGAATGATCCATGCAGCTGATATAGGGAGTCGATCAGTGGGGTTTGCCACCACAACAGATTCAAAGAACTGGTCTACTACAGTGTAGTAACCGTCTCTTGTGTCAAAGAAGATGTAGCTGGTGAGAGGAGAGAGTTTGACTCCCTTTGGAAGTTGTTTCTTCTGGAAAGCCAGGCCAGATTCCAGCTGCAAGTAAGCAGCGGTATTAAGGCACCCGCGCTCCAATGCAGCAGTCATTCGTTCCAGGATCATTGGTCTGTTCAGTGTGGCGATGATGGGAGGATAGGTACTGTTCATGAAGTACTGAACAATTTCAAGCTGCTTTTGGCAACATGCTGCAACAAAGACTTTCGTTATGTCCAAAGTAAGCACCCGCCCTGTATCGCTTTCAGAAACTCTGCAGATCTCTGGCCTAAGTTGGAGGTTATTTGTTTGGATTAGCTCCAGCAGGTTGATAACTTCTTGGTGTTTCCCTTTGTGTATGAAGGCACACACTGCTGAAGTAAAATCAATTTTGGTGAGAATGTTACTTCTCTGAAGGAAGGGGGCCTCATCGAAACAGAAATCAAACACTGTGGAGTTAAGAACGATTTCCGGCTCCTCAGGTAGAAATGCATTCAACAGGTTGGATCCCGAAACAAACAGCAGTGCTGCAACCACATCCTTCTGTCCGCATTGCACAGCAAAATGAAACACATCTTTCAGTAGTCCGTCTTTCCTGAGGCTAAATGCATTGCTGTTGAACAATGTATACTCTGATGGCTTTGGTGAGGTTTTCATCAAATGATCAAACCACCCAATGGCTCTTAAAGCCATTTGTTTCCAATCTGGTAACATCACAGGAAATGTCTTTCCTTTTTCTGCGATTTCAGGTAGAATTTCGCAATTTCCAAGGGAATACGCTAGGTAGAGTGGGTATTCATTCTTCTTATTTGGGATGAAGCAATGCTCAACAGCATCATCCCCAAGGGACTTCATGACTAGTCTGACCATTTCTGCGTCACCACTCCTCACTGCAAGATGCATGAGAGTGTCTGCAGTTTTGGGATGAACATAGTGGATCATGGATGCTGGACCACAACGTAGCAGAAGCTGTGCACTCTCCACTGAACCGGTCCTCACAGCAACTGACAGGGGTGTATCACCATCCATGCCACCAAGCGCCGAGGCATTCGATTCAATGACGTCATTCAGAAGATCAGCCTCAAGTAAGGCCGCCAATAACAGAGCCAGAACTCGCCCACTATCCTTCGTCATGCATGCTAGGTGGAGTGGAGGAATTAGCCGGTTTTGGTGCATGAGTTGGATAATTTTGCCTGCATATTTCCCTAAAGTTTTCAGATATGTCTTCACAACATGAGGAATACCCAACACAATTCCTCTAATCAACATATGCAGATTTGGGCCAAACTCACGATCAGGAATACCGAACAAAATGCCTGTAACAAACGGGACATTATGCAGATTTGGGCCGAGGTCACTTGCGATCACGGATTTCTGTCGTGGGGATACTGGAGGTACTATGGAATCAACTGCATTACTGCACAGTTGGTGAAAAGAGCCATTGAAAAGCAAACCAACGGAGTAGTAGTCATTAATACCACCTTCGGACGCATCATCGGATGCACACAATGGACCATCAGCGAGCCACTCATCAAACTTATCGGGTATTTCGGGAAAGTTTGAAAGATGTGAAAGTTTTCCAATATGGCCATTTGCAATAGCGCACTCCCAGGGTGAAGTGCCACTGTGGGTTCGCTTCAGGAGCTGTGCCGATGTGAAGGGTACACAGCCCAGGAGGTTCAACATTCCCCAGTAACAGCACCAGTAGAGAACATCTTTGTACCTGATGTGCTGCGCAACCTCCTTCATTTGAGTTTCAGAGATGCACGCCACAGCCTGGAGGCCAAGGTTCTCGTGGCCATGCCTAGTAGCTTCAAGGAGGATCAGGAACCAGAAGGACAAGGCTCGCTCTGGAAACTCACAACCGATCATCAGTTCTGTGTCTTCGTACATCGTCAAGAGCATTTTGATAATGTTGGTTTGATTGTATCTTCCTGCAATACAGGCAAGTTTCTCTACAGATTGAGAGAGAATTCCCTTCTGATCGTGCCTCACATGACCAAGTAGCATTTTGAAAGCATCTGTCCTGCCAAACTTCACAGCTACCTCGAGTGCCACGTCTAAGGCATCCCCTGCCTTCACTAGAATATCAACTGCATCAAGATGGTTATGCCTTATTGCCACACTAAGTGGTCTACACTGCTCTTCAAATAGCACGAAATCATTCCCAAATGTGCTGCACACAGAGGAGAGAATTTCGATTCTACCCAACTTTGCAGCATGACAGAGAACCCACTGAAAACTCTTCAAGAGGTCAGGGGCTGAGAGTGCATACGACAGCCGCAAATCAGGAAACTTTGATATTGCCTCCAGCACTACGTTCCAGTACCCCTTCCGGGCTGCCAGCTTCACCTCATTCAAGGCCAAGACAGAAGCATAACGGGCCAAGACAAGATCGTATGATACTGATGACGACTGGTCTGAGCAGGTAGGAGCCAGTGTTATGGCATCATCAAGGATGGTATAATTATTATCCCTCCACATGGTAGGTCTTTCAAATTGTACTGCAGTCTTTATTACTCCTTTGGAAAGGATAGAGGTGTCTGCGGCGACTTTTGCTAGAAAGTATTCAAGTGGCTGCAAACTACGACATGAAGAAATCAGCCAAAGAAGATGAACAGGAGAGCCCTGACACTTAACACCAGTTACCTTCAGTAGCTCTTGAAGTATGGAGGTATCTGGGGGCATGAGGAGCTGTACCAGTTCCTCACATTTTTCAGGACTTTGGAATGCATGGCTAAACAAGCGGGTTGGAGTTTCTTCAAGCTGATGTTCCAAGAAGCATATTTTAGTATTCAATGTTGACCTCTCTACCTTGCCGCAGTTGTCACCAAGATGCTCATCTGAAAACTGAGCAAGGGCAAAGTACAGAATGAGAGCCAAAATTGGCGGTTGAGATGAATCGGAATAGACAATGCAGCATTCGTCCATTAGGAGATGAATGATCTCCAGGTGGCCACCAAAAGCAGCGTGAAACAGTGGGGACCTCTGCTGAGTATCAAGCTTGTTCACCAGAGTGCTACTGACATCGCCGGCGTTTTCAAGCATCAGCTGAACGAGATCATGTTTGCCCAGTCGACAGAGTGTGTGGAAAATGAATCCCAAACAATCTACCTCTAGGTTGCAAATCAACAGCTTCGTGTAGATGACCAGCTCAATAAGAAGGTCGATTTCACGATGGTGAACTGACCGAAAAACAACAACATACTTCTGAAGTTGTTTCAGACACATACAGACATCGGATCTAGACTTGCTGCTAGCTTTTTCCCAATTTGCCACAGATTTGCAAAAAAACGAGAGAAAGCTTTGGACCAAGGAAAGGGCAAGATCTTGTGCCTTTAGTGAGGCTAGAACATACAGTAGCCTAGGCCCATTGCGAGTACACCAGAGCTTATCTGTCATAGGAAGACCATCAATTAGCTTCTGTACTGGTACAAAAAAACCCTGATTAGCTAGGGTGACTAGTGTGGGGCAGAGGGAGGAGCAAAGGTGCTCCAATTCTGGGAGTGCAAGGAAAGGTGAGAAGCCTTCCTGAAGTAAGAGGTCGATGATCTCCACCTGACACTGCCTGGCAGCTTCAGTGAGGGCATATCTGCATGTTGGAAAAGAAAAGAACAGGTCACCTTGAAGCACTGTTGCACCTAGCCTCCCCCCCTCAGGCAGCACGCAAAAAAACACTAGTGGTTTACAGCATGTATACAGTGTACCACACGCACATGTACGTATATATATAGTTGGAGGTTGATACCTTATAAGGTAACTACTATTTGTGGGTACTAATTGTAGCGAATCTTAGCAAATTGGAAAAAAAATCACTACATAATGAACCCACAAACAATAATATTGCAGTGTGTGATGTAAATCTCCTACCTGTGTGTTAATTGGGGTGAGCCAAATTCTAGCTGCCTACGAAGCAGCTTGGGAACAAAGCTAGCTGTATAGTGTGAACTTGAGTTTGCCCTATATACCTGTTGCACTAGCTAGCCCACCATACACACACATCCATACCCACCTCCCTTTGTACTTGGCAGTAGGAGAGGCACCATGTGCCAACAGCAGCTGCACAGCCCATAGGCACTTGAAGTGGACTGCAGTATACAGCAGGCGGTCGTAACTACCAGTGGCAGCGACCAGGGATGGGCCGCAGCTAGAAATAAAATAAATAGGTCCGTGGAATAAGTACTATCATACTTGTACAACTGAGACAATACACTGAGATAACAGGTGTGTGTGCTAAATAGACATGCAGGCTTGAAAACATGCGAACAACTGTAGAGTACAAGTGCATCCACAGCCACGATGACTTGTGTATATGGAGACCAGGGAAGAGTACATGTACTTGCCCCGTGCACTGCTTATATTGGATTGTGACTGTGGGATACAAACATAGCCTCTTTCCCAGGCCGTCTGCCAGTCGCGCGCGCATCGCATATGTGACCTTTGAACCCTTGTCAGCTATCTGACAAGGGTTCAAAGGTCACGTATGCGATGCGCACGCGACTGGCAGACAGCCTGGGAACGAGACTAATACAAACATGCTGTATGCATATGGTGGAATGTAAATATGCTGTATGCATATGGTAACAAAATGGCCTCTTTTCCTTAGAACGATCAAGTACAGAAATGCTGTTCTGATCGTATCTGAGTGGCAACTCTAGAGCTCTAAGGAGACCGGATTCGCTGAAAGGCCCCAAAAGTCAACAAAAAAACAGCCAGACTGACAGACACACAGTTGACATTTGAAGAAGACCAATTCAGGTTGAAACGTTGTGTGTCATTAAAATTTTGCATCTTGGTCAAGAGCTCAGTGAGCCAGTTTGTTGTTGCCTCCCACTTCTCACACAGACAGACAGATGGACAGACTGATCCACTTGAAGGGTGAAATCATTCCGTGCAAGGCCCAGGCCATGTGGGAGGAGAGGGCCTGGGAACAAGGCTAGGATAGGTAGCTATGAGCAAGGCAGAGCCAATTTACCATTCCAGGATGAGTTTCATCAGCTGTTTCCTGTCCCTTTCGACAGACAGGGATAGCGGACCTAATGCATGCATGAAACAAGGAAGAAAGCAAGTAAATAACCATACGGCATACATCGAGTAAATAAAGCTTGTCAGTAACAATTATACATGATTGCCACCACCATACATCAAGTATTCAACTGCAATTACATTTAGCAACCACTACAATAGTCACGAGTGGTTGGACATTACAGGCAGCACCACATTTCTATCCAGACACATAAATACCATTTTTCAAAGTAATATTGGGAGCAGTCAACACAGTCAACACATGCTCCACAATTGTCAGCAGTTAATTACAGTCACAGTTTCCTCCATACAAACACACACGCAAACCACTCCCTCCCTCTGTACAGTATCAACAACCACCAGAACTACACACGCACCTACAACACTCACCTTCACCAAGTCTCTCACACAAGCTAGATACTTGCTGCTCAAGGTACCAAACCGGCCTGCAGATAAGATTCGAGAATTAAGATCGGTTTGAATATTGACGATAGACAGTGAGCACTACTACCAATAACCAAATTGAAACAACCATCAGGAAATATACTACAGACCATATATACCTACCAATTCTTAGTGAAGTGGTTTGGGTCTCCTGCGGTAGAGAAACAATTCCATTAATCCACTACTGCACTGCTATCTCATACGTACAATACAGATTCTACACTGTGTACCGAAACTGGGAACAATGATACATGTAGTGAATGCATTTATATCTACACACTGTCAGCAAAATCTACACAATGGAGTTACACAATAACACATCTCAATGTAAGCACTCACCAGTGGGAACAAAAGTGCTGTGTATCAAAACCTCCTCAATGGTTACACCATTCGTGGAACTGAACTGTTCCTGCAACTTCTCCTGGAGGGACGAGTACAGTCCAAGCTTGACCAGTGCTCCAGCAAAGATTTGGATCTTTTGGGCAATCAATAGACGCAGACTACATCCGCCATCTTCCAAGGCCAACAGTTTGTCTCGACTGTTCTGACTATTGGCGTTTGACAGAATGAAACTGAAGACAGCTTCGTTACCATGGCGTACAGCCACACACAGTGGACGATATCCTGTCACATTCTGGCGGAGGAACTTGCAACGTGATGTGCCCACATCAAATGGCCCAGCCTTGGTTGGGGCAAGCTTCCTGAAGGATTTGTGGGAGGCTCGTAGCTTTTTCATGCATTCAAAAGGTTTTGCAGTTTTTCTTACAGCCTTGAATGAAGCCGACCTCATCTTCTTGAATGATGCTTCAGCCTCGGAGTCAGGCTCCTCCTCAGCATACAGGGGAAGAAACGTTTGCTTTTGTGGGATGGGCACCTGAGCAAGGTGATTGCTGGGATCATCCCCGGAAGCCAAGCACTCAAACCAATCAGAAGGGCATATTGCCTCGACCAGTTGCCCAAAAGCTTCCTCAGTAGCACTTGCTGCCGCGAGAGCTAGCAATTTTTGCCAGTTGCTGGGCCTAGGAGCCGAGAGATTGCCTTCAAAATGTTTGAGAAGGGCTTGCAGCAACTGGTTGGAAACTGCCCTATTATGCCTGGCATAAAATGGGGTTAGATCAATTTCTGGTAGTGAAAGGAGGAATGTTACTACTTCCAATCGGTCAAGCTCAGAGGCATAGACCAAGGGGGTCTTACCGGCAGTGTCAGATGCATTCAGATCTGCTCCGTGCCTAGCTAGAAGCTCACAAATTTCTAAACAACCAAGCTTTGCAGCCAGAAGCAATGGAGACTGCTGCATGTAGTCGAAGCAGTTGACATCAGCTCCCTGTTCAATGGAGAAAGAGCAAAGCTTTAGGTCACTTTGAACTACTCCTATGTGTAATAGCCACGTAGCCTCTTCCTTGCACAGGCAGGGTAAGGTGTGTTTGTAGGGGTCTGGAACGACACCCAAGCTGCACCGGAATGTGAACAGAAGGCCTGGCAGTGTATGGCCATCGCGGTCGGCCAGTGTTAGGTCAAGATGGTGACTGAAGTGGGTTAGGATGTAGAGTAGCACTTCATACTGCTTGGAGTACAAAGCAACGTGAGCTGGTGTACGGTTAAGAACGTTGTGTGCGTTTAACACATCCTTGAGACCGTGCTCCACTTGTAACACTACCTTGACAACTTCTATGTCACCTGCAGTGCAGGCCATATGTAGTGCAGTAGACCCCCTGGAATCAGTGGCTAATCTGTCAGCATTGAATTGAAGCAAGAGATTGACACACTCCACATAACCCCTCTGGCAGGCATAGTGGAGTGCTGTTTGCTGCAAGTGGTCCTTGCAGTTCACATCAACATTGTACTGAGTTACCAGCTTCACTAGTAAGTCCGCGTTACCATCCCACGCAGCCCTTGGTAGCAGTGGGACTAAAGATTCAGGGGTAAATGGTAATGTTGTCTCCTGCTGAATGAGGCTCCCAACAAACGAGTGGAATACTGGCAAGGAAAGAACCTGTAGTACAGTCTGGTCATCCTCTCCACACTTGACATCCAGACTGGCTCCGTACTGGATAAGCACCCGTGCTGCATCCAGCCAGCCATTCTTGATGGCAACCACGAGTGGGGTGCGGCCATGCTGATCAAGTTCGTTGATCAAAGAGCAGTCTGTTTGCAGCAGATCTGTAAGGCAATCAACGTCCTTTCGGTTAGCAGCAAGATGGAGGGGAGAGGCTCCCGTTGGAAGTAGGTCTGGGAGAAGTTCTAGGATTTCCGCCATTCTGACTGTTCACTTAGTCACCGGCAGCTGTAGCTCCTACCAGAGCCTGAAGTTGCCATAGGACACCTGTGTGTAGGCAGAGATCACAACACCCATATCCTTTTGAATGTATGAAGTCTGTATGTAGTAAATGCCTAATGCTTGAATCATTATTTCACCGAGAGACTAACAGTTGTAAATGACACTTCTATATACTTCCATTCCTATGACCTATTGTGCTCACTCACATCACCTACTGTGCTCAATCACGTGACCTATTATGCCACTCACATGACCTATTACCGGTATGCCACACCACACCCATGCCAGTCCCATTATATTACAATCAGAGTCAAAACTAGGCTCGGAACCAGAGCCTTTGCCCGGGAGATCTAGAGCAAGGAAGGTTCTGGGCATGTGGGCGAGTTGTCCCCAGGTTGGAATGCTGACCTGACCAATCACAAATGACGTCAAGGAAATTGTTTTTCTCCGCTAGGCTTTGAGCATCACCAGTGACATGGATACGGCAAATTGCTGTAGTATGCTGTGTTACTACCGAAGTGTCTGGCAAAAGTTGAGCGGGATAACAAGAAGATTGAGAGTTATTTTATGTGTGCATGGTATCGCCGCTGATCACCAAGTACTCACACATAGCTTCATACTGCAAAAATATAACAGCTGTTTTAAGCAGTTAAGCAAACTATTTGGTTATTGCATGTGGTGGCGCTAGTGAAGTTTACTCATGTCAATTACCTCCCACCTAATTCTTGTCCAGCACTGTGTTCGTAGCGTGGGCATGAGGTTGTTTTGTATAATGAAGTAGTTTTGTAACTGACAGTGTAGGCAAGAGTATAAACAAACAGAGTTAAGCCAAGGGCTTTCCACGTTTCCTATAGCGCTAAGACCGAAATTTTTGAAACAACTGTGAAATGTTCGGACCTATCTTAGTACACCCCAGGTGTACGCATGCATGTGCACACATGTGACATTTCAAAAGCTGTATCAAACCTAGCTGGTATGATAAATGTGCAGGAAACCTTTCATTCAAGTGAGGCAAGACAATGGGACTGAGGCAATTGACGTCATGCTCCTATAGTTTCTTGAATTGTATGGGCAGAAGCACAGTATGCATGGCTAACAGGTAGCAAGTTGAGTAGGAATCTACGTACCGGTACATAGTTGCACTACTGCCGGTAAGTTGCAGCAGTAACTTGCAAAACCCATCCCAAGCAACCGATCCCAATGCTGACTACTGTATGTGACGATGCACAAACAGTCCATCCAAAGCAATGTACGCATGCATTACTCAGCCCGTAAAACTTGGGTGAACCCAAGTGAACCCCACACTGCTGAGTAGTGTTGGTTACGTATGAACGTGTGTGTGTGTGTGTGTGTATGCATGGATATGTTTGCTTGTCACACGACGTCACTCACATGGTATGCAATCCTACTATGAATAGAGAATTTATGTCATCGACTCGGCATAACTCCTCTGTGCATGACAGACATCTTGGTGCACAAGTAGCTAGGAGCTTGTATGGGGAGCTTGTTCGATTCAACACTTACTAGGAGCATTGTTGGTGCATCATTGCATTCGCCAAGATCGCCATAGAAGCTACTATCTCAGAAAACCGGATAAAGCCAGCACATTGGTTTACCCATCCATATTCTCAATATGATGACGTCAGCTGCAAATTATGGGTCTATAGTATACACGTACACGTACGTATATACACGACTGAAACAGTCACTCAACTAGTTTCACCAGCCAAAGAGAGGCACGGAGTGGAGCAGGAAGCAACACATGAGTAGGGAAACGGCACACCACAGACAGCGCTGTCTGTCTGTGGTGTGCCGTTTCCCTACACAACCCAGGAGCATCAGAAAGGGCTGCCAAATAGTACATCAGGATATTCCAGCTAGAACAGATCAACTTTGCTGCCACGAATGTATTCAAACAAGGAACGAGAGAAAGGCGGCTACTAAGTAATCAGCCCATTCCTCAGACCCTCCATAATTGTTTCTCCTCCCGTTTCTTGGAGGGAGGGAGGGTCTAGGTCTGTGAACGAGGGGAAGGTCGACGTAAACATATACACATGCCACAAATAACAGGTAGTTAAGTTGCTAACTCACCCAACGAGAACATACAACTGTCTCTGCTCTTGCAACGGGGTTGATGCCGAGTAGTCTGCTCTTGTCAGAGTACCACTCCAGCGAGGGTGACAAAGATATTCATAATATTCCAGGAATGCAATCTCGAACCAATTAAAAATTATTTATTAAAAATAATTTTATTAACTATAATTGGCTAACTACCAGGAAAATTGTTGCGGAGCCCCAGAGTTACTAAGTTACTGAGGCTCCTTTCTTCACACAAGCACAGTCTACATGGACCAAGCGGTAAGCTTATGGACTCGTATGGAGTTAGATCTTACTTAGATCTTGGTGCTTGATGATGATTTAGCCCCTGCATGCTCTGGTTTCGCTGCAGGAACTAAATGCAGGGGCCCAGAAGTGGCTGGAGACCCTGCTTCATCCAACTGAAAGCGGGGAAGTGTATCCTCTACGTAGTCCTATCTGATAAAAGAGAGACTTTCACTGGCACAGTTTACATGTGCTTATGTGTCTAATTGGTGCACACCACGTGCAAACTGTAAACTAGCTGCCTTGTTCTCTTCGGCAATCCTCGGGAGTGATCTTTTTTCCATGTAAATGTTTTATTTGCCTTAGTTACTGTAGAATGAAAAGGGGAGTCTTGGGGAATCTGCAGGGATATGCCATCATACGTACTTACACAGCCTGTGTGCTGTGGGAGTGGGTGTGGCTTACTGTATGCTATCAAAACTTATAATAGCTCATTCCTCAAGGTTGTACAAGACAAACTGCACGGTCAATCGACCATCATGTTAGTGGTTTGACCATGTCATGGTATCTGGTTACCACTGTCAAGAGGGAGGAATTTCAACCCACGGTCAAATCCTGAAGGCCAGAAGACAAGCAGCCTTCAAGCTACATACAAGGCATTGCTTGGAGCACAGTGGCACTGTAGGAGTATATTTCTCCCAAGGGATCTGCAGGAGACATTCTCCAGGGATCAATCCAAATGTCCTTTTCAAACCTAACTTACTTGAGGGTACTGTTAGAACTTGTGTTGTCTTCATATCTGTGTATTCCTTCACTCTAAGCTAGACCTGCTGATACAGGTGTTGTGCCCAAAGGGTAGGTTGATCTGTGTGTGTGTGTGTGTGTGTGTGCGTGCGTGTGTGTGCGTGTGTATGTGTGTGTGTACTGTGTGTGACCTCAAATACAAAGACAAAATTGCAGGTGTTGCATGCAAAAAGGCGGGAAATTGAATAGTATTCATGCATACTGGGGCATGTGACCAACAGGCGGTCACTTACCTCTTGCGCCAGGAGTTTAAATTTGCAAATGATATGTCTACGTAGGAGAATTGGAAGCTGGAGGCATGTGAGTAAAAATCGTCTTCTCCCAGCTTCTATGTGCATATGCCAGGGCCGTACCTAGCTATGGGGCAAGGGGGGCAACTGCCCCCCCAGAGAACTTGACTTCCTTGCATTCACTTACTGACTTACCGCTGCTCTGATACTACAGCTATGCTGACTGCAAGTACCGACTAAGCAGTGGCTTGACCGTTCGCGGGCTGAAAGCCTGAAGGCAGTCATAGTTAGTCTAGGTTTACGCTTGCTACACAATTTTAATTTTACATCAATTATTTTTGTTTCTGTATTATACGTATAATTAGAAAATAAAGCAATAACGCAGTGTTCAATCGACTGTCCACGCGCCACATGGTTGTAGCTAATCCTTCGACGATGAAAAGAAGGAAGCTAACAACCCCACACATCGATACTTACTGGTTACTTGGTCAATCTTCTTAGCGTCTGGAAACGTGTCCAGAAGTCTGAATGCGTAGAGATGCTACGAGAGCGCTTCCTGATCGCTAAAAAGAACACGTAAAAAAAAATTTCCGCGCTTCGCGCAGACTGATCACCACTTCACGGCTCTGCGCACCGCCTTCGGCGGTGCGCTGTGCGATCTGCCCCCCCCCCAGATATAAAAGTTAGGTACGGCCCTGTATGCTACTTGTTCTACTTGTCATTTAACCAGTTGCTAAAGTGCTGGCAATTGACTCTTTACGACTGGCACTTTATGATGTCACTGTACCTGAAGGGTTTGTTTTGCCTGTTCCCAGCTTGCAAGACCTGGGGCTCGTCCTTGAGAGGCTGAGACATCTCATGAAGTTGGAGGATGTGTAAGTCAGAGTTTGTTTCATTTGAACATTGCGTACTGTGTACTTGTTTGCTGTGTATTGCGTGGATTTTACGGGTGAGAGTGAGGTAGCCAGGAAGCGAGGAACATGGGGTCTCTATGACGGCACTCAGCTATGTCTATCAGTCTATGTCAAGTAGGTACTCCGGGGGGCGCGATCTACTTATGCGCTCTTGGTCTGTGTACATACTAGCCCAGGAAAGTATGTTCATTTGAAGAGCCGACTCTCACTCGATCCTCCATAGCATCACAGTTATTTGTGGTATTTCTGTAGTGAAGTTGGGTTGGGTACTTTAGTGGTCCCGCAGGTTTCACTGTTCTGTGGCTTAATTGGTCTCCTGTGTACTTAATTAAGAGTTGTCTCTGGTTGCTAGGATATGGCTCCAGCATTCCTCACATTGAATAGTTTCTCGTCTTGTTGTTGCTGGAAGTGTAGCTATACGGGGGTTCACAGGAAGAAAGGTGGTTTCACACATGAAGTACGTTTAGGAAGAGTAGGAGAAGGGCTGGTGTGTGGTGTTCTCAAATTCAACGTGGTCTGCTTAAGAATGCGTAGCTTATAATTACACCCCTCGTGTTCATGAGCTATGAGCTACCCTTCACTTACTTGTAATCAGTACTTTCGCGGGTTGGTATCCACTGAATGAAGTATTACCGTGCAGGTCACAAGTTATAGGTTATTGCCGAGCGGGAAGCGAGGCAACTAATCGTGCAGTGTGGAGGTCGAATCTGAGCTAGTGCGACTATATTTGTCCGTAACGCAGTGGAAGTGACCCCGCACGTAAATTATGCATTGGACCCCGGCGCGTCCCCGCGCGCGCGTGTACACAACCTAGCCTCGTTCCCAGGCCCACCGCGTGAGGGCCTGGGTACGAGGTTATATACAACCCGCACGCGCACCATGTGATCTCTCCTTGAAATGGATGAGTATGACGACGATTGACAAGGCAAAGAGTGCAGCGACATCGAGGGAGAACTGATGAGGCGAGGAGGGAGACTGCCAGAGTGGCTGACCGCAAGAGACTTGGCAGGCAGAATGAAGTTAACGTTCGCCGTTCACAGAGACTCGCTATCACTCGTGGTTATGTTCTGAAACTGCCAAATTGTATCAAAGCTTCCCGCGAGGCATCTCTGCGTGGTCAACCACGTATGCACTAGTAATATTATGAGGGCTGCATGTATGCTTGGTGTGTACACATGCAGTCTGTGCTGCAAATGAGTACATGTATGTATTCACACATTGCACACTTGCGTGTACAAGTACATGACCACAGAGTAGTGCTATGCCAGGCAGCAGTGCCAACCACAAATTCATACCACATTCCAACACCCTCTTGTTCTCTCCCCTCTCCCCCTCCCCTTCTCCCCCCTCCTCCCCATTTACACTCCATCCAACCCCTCATCCACACTCCCACCCTCACAGCCCCAAGACTTCACTACGTGCAGGTGGTACCCACCTAGCTGTGCTTGCCCGCAGCCTAGGAGCCTATCTCAATGTGTCGCTGGAGTCCAAAGACCTGGAAAGGGCCGCCAAGGCCATCTCTGCACAGACCACCAAATGGCTGCTGACTATCTTCAAGTGAGTCACTAGCCTCACTGGTACTTCTGTTGCCTTGTATAGTGATCTGACTGTTGACATGGATGTGAATACTGAATGATGTTGACAGAGAGAATTCCGTTCACCTGGGATTAGTCAGTTCCCAGGCCCCATAATTATTTGTATGGGGCCTGGGAACGAGGCTACCACTCAGATGCTTTATCTTACTGAGACCTAGTAGACAACCAACATAACGTATGTACGTACATGTAGGAACATTTCCTAAGTTATCCCTAACTCCAGCCAGACTGCTGACCTATGAAGTGATCAGGTGAGAGGCAAAGTATGTAACTTCACTCGTCCTGTCCATTTGTTCACCTGTACAGGCTGAGTGGGAGGGACATGACAGCCTACTACCACGACGACTCCAGAGACGGACTCGCCAGAGGTAGTATTGCATTTGAAGTGATACCCGGTTACCCCCAAACGTTGTGGCACGTAGTATGTTTTCTCAGGTGCAGTCTGTTAACTGTATCTTGTCACCTCGGCATCATAATATGTCATTATTCTGCAGTGTTTCAGATGGCTCTGAGCCAGAAATATGACAAGTACGTCCTGGATGGTGTCAGCTCCCTCTACCTCAAGTGAGTTCACACAGCAGAGTCAGCTAAGAGTTCATGTGTTCACATGTGCAGCCAACTTATCGAGTTTCCCTCCCTTTGACGTATTCTTGAGTTACCAAGTTAAATTCCTGTGTGATGTGGTGTGTACTCAGTATCATGCACTGTTTTGCTTTGTTTGATTACAGGCCCCCGGTGATCTACATCAGTGATGCTGGGCAAGCAGTCGACTGCTTCCACGTCTGCAGCAGGGTATGTGTTCAAAGTCTGCATCTAATTGTCGACTATAGGAACTTGAATTTCAGAGCTTTGACTTCATCTTCCTCTCTCATACAGCTGGGTCTACCAATGTCCTCCATCTCCTTTGGTAAGTGTATTGACTGGCAGTACTTACGTACCATGCTAGGAATACACAGTGCAATATGCCTCTATATATAGGTGCACGCATGCTGCATGTGGTTGCTATGTATTCTACAGCTACAGAGAATGATTGCCGTACTTTGCCAATGCCAGTGAAGGGCCCACCAAATGGGGGCCAGCCCTTGTATCACTGCTATACAGGGTGCTAGGCTACACAAACTGACTGTTCATGCGGGGGCATGCATGTGCCACAAGCTCAAAGATGGCATCAGCCTCACTGTGCTTGGCAATGTAACGCTGCCCTCCCCTTCCCCACTCCCTTCCCCTCCCCCCTCTCCCTCCCCCTCTACCTCCCCCCTCTCCCCTCCCCTCCCTTCCCCTCCCCTCTCCCTTCCCCTCCTTTCCTCCTCTCCCTTCCCCTCCCCTCTCCCTTCCCCCTCTCCCCTCCCCCTCTCCCCTCCCCCTCTCCCCTCCTCTTCTCCCCTCCCCCTCTCCCATCCTCTTCTCCCCTCCCCCTCTCCCCTCCTCTTCTCCCCTCCCCCTCTCCCCTCCTCTTCTCCCCTCCCCCTCCCATCCTCTCCTCTCCAGGCCCCCCCTCCCCCGTCCCCCTTCCTTCTCTCTCCTCCCCCTTCCCCTCTCCCTACTCCCCCTCCCCCCCCCCCCCCCCCCCCCCCCCCCCCCCCCCCCCAACCCACACACTTTCTCCTCCCTCCCTCCTTCCTAGCTCTTATATGCTGTACTTTTCAAGTCTGGGGGCAATATAGACTGCGTTCAGTCATACTAGTGTGACCATAATCCATGTTGCTTCTCTTAATTCCTGTAGTTCCATGCAACACTGTCTTTGGGTCTCAGCACTCGATGGTACGGTATTTGTGTGAACTATACCTTAAATGAGATTCATTGTACTTGACTGAGACACACTGTCCTTATAGCCTTCAGGCTCATCTGTGAGAACACGGGCCTCACTAGCCTCGTTCCCAGTCCCACGCCCAGCTTTTCGTCACTGCAAGCAGCGACGAAAAGCTGGGCGTGGGACTGGGTACGAGGCTAGGGCCTCACCTCTTCATGACAAAGACATCACCCTCACTTGAACTCACTGTCATACAACTAGTACAAATCATGTCTTCCTATGATCCTACTAGTCGGGATATGTCCTAACTGGATACACTCCTGTTGTGCAGGACGTGGCTGCTCTGGACAAGCGGATCAATGATGACCTCACAGAGGGAAAAGTACCACTCATGGTCATTGCCTATGCAGGTAAGCCCTCATGTACCAAATTTGCTGAAGGCAGCAATTCGATTCTGCCATGACCTTGCCATGTGCATCCCGTACGTGTGAGAGCCTTAAATTATACCCCTGCTAGCACTTGGTATAGCATCTTTAGCCAGCCCTCAGTGCTTGTGAGATATGAGCCCATTTTGGCAAAGGGGGAGGGAAGGAGGGGAGGCGAGGAGGGAAGGAAGGGAGGGGGGAGGGAAGGAGAGGAGGGGAGGGGGAAGGGGGAGGGAAGGAGAGGAGGAAGGGGGGGGGGGGGGGGGGGGGGGGGGGGGGGGGAGGAGGATGGGAGAGGGGGGGGGGGAAATTACTTGGATACTATACCCTCTTACGTTTCAAAATGGCACTAATTCTACTGTCTCATCTGGAATGTATTGATCTGTCAATGGGTACAACACTATCACAACTCCTGTTCTGTAGTTGAGTTACATCCTCTTTTGCTGCAAATGGTGGTTGTGAGTTGTTGCCATTGTACTGAAGGTTTGGAAACACTGACATCATGGTGACATCATTGCTATTGTTTGCTGCAGGCACTCCTTTGGCTGGTCACATTGAGAATCTTCCACGATTGAAGGAAATCTGCATACAACATGGAATGTGGCTACATGTGTTGGGGTAAGACCATCACCTCCCCCCTCCGTCCCCCTGCTGTTGTGTCATTGAGTCAAGTGTTTCAATTTTATGGTGCTTGGTCTCGCTCGCCTCCAACAAGTTCACTAGTTTGTCACTTCTGTGCATGTGTATTGGATACCTACCTAGTAACTAGGAGAATGCAGGGCATTGTGGGGCTCGCCTGACAACCTGACGTACTGCATGCCAATAATCATTCCCTGAGTGCACAACACAGAGTGAGGCTAGCTGAAGAAGTCTAGTGGCGATATGGCAGGTATTAAGGTTACAGGATACTTGTGCGCGCGCCGTGCAAAATGTATTGGGAAATGCATACTTAAGCTCGCTAACCGAAAATCTCTGGTACGAAGAGCGTGAGCAACTTGATTCTAGAGGTGGAGGTGCGCTGTAACAAGGTGAAGGGCATGATGGAAGCTTTTACCAATACGTTGTATAGCTGTGCAAAAACGAGCAGTTCAGTTCACCAAAAAGCCGTATTTATCGCTTTTGCCGAGCGAGACAGCAGATAAATTTGCCAGGGATTATACTATCGAAAAAAGCTTCCGTCATGCCCTGCATATTGTGACAGCGCACCTCCACCGCCAGAATCAAGTTGCTCACGCTCTTCGTACTCGAGATTTTTGGTTAGCGAGCTTAAGTATACATTTCCCAATACATTTCACACGGCGCGCGCACGATTATCCCGTAACCTTAAACACAAAACCTATAGCTATATATGTATGCTGCATGCACACTGGTCCAGCACACCATGTGCTCTGCAGGACACCTACAGCTCTGAGGTCAATGAATAGGTAGGTCCACCAGCGGTGTTCGTCTTTGCTGTCGCCACTGGGGAGGTACAGAGGTAGGTAGGTCACGATCGATCTGTCTTTGTTGTCGCCATACTGCCATAGTCTCGGTGCCAGACTCACGCACGGCGGAGATTTACGGTATGACGTCCGGAAATGAATGCAATGTTTTGTACGTTATATTGCACACGCCGGATTTATGGTATGGGAGATAGATCGACATACATAATATTATACGTTGTACAGCGCCATAAGCGCCGCGCGCGAGACTACGACTAGTGTGGGGCTCGCTCACGCTAGCCCAATAAAACCCAGAGTGGAATGGAACCGAGGGAACCACAGGGGACCACGAACACCTATGGTGTTGGTTTATATACCTCATTGTATATTCATACGTTCCGAGATTACATGGGGAACTATCCTAATGTACTACTTGCCAATGTTGAGGTGTGCAGAACTGTATGAGTAATGGTTTGCATCTTGTCCCTTGTGATCTGTGCTGCAGCCATGCCTTGTCTTCACTCTGCACACCAGTGGATGACCCTGAAATTGTTGTAAGTTTGCTTGCATTCACTGAATGGAATTAGTTGAAATGCATACGGGGGGTAGAGGTAGACGAAAGTTTACATCACTGACACATTGCAGCTCCGTTCTGTGTATCCCTGCCATCAGCCTACATAACTTAGCCATGCTGAGGCCTGATAGTCATGCAGAGATACCCGTAACATGATGTCATCATGATGTCATCATCAAGTACCTATTTTCATGTCCCATTTTCTTCACTTCCTCAGCCTGCAAAGGAGGCAGACAGTCTGATGGTCTGTCCTGGTACCTGGTTTGGGCTCCTCAGCTGCCCCACAGTTGTATCCTTTTCCCATGTTGTGCAATACTATTGTGTTACTCAACCAGTAGTGTGGTATATAGTCTCGTTCCCAGACCCGGGTCTGGGAACGAGACTGTGGTATATGAGTACTTGTTTTCGAATATCGAAAGTAGGCTCAAAGGTTGTGTATTGTTCTTGAGGCATCAGAAGGACAAAATTGCAATTCAGTGTAACAAGAGAAGTGCTGATATATCTACGCAACACGTTTAGTTGTTGAACTGTGAGATGAACTGGTTTTGTATATCCGTGTTGCCATACCTCTGTTATATCATGATACACATCATGGTTATTGGCAGGAGCCCATGAAACTCTCAAGGTGGTCATTTTATTATTGTGTGATCTACTACGTCCTATCAACCTGCAAAGGTCCGTATGCTATTGGAAGACGGAGCAGAAGTAGTGGTGACTTTCCTCTCCAGATACGTAGTATTTACCTTGACTCTGCACCCTAGACATTGCACAAATCTCCACAGGTCATAGAAACTGAATCTCTTGTGAGTTCGACTTGTACGTTTGCTAACACCGTCACATGTTGTGTCAGTGTAAAGTTCCCATTGCATGCTCTGATATTTTCATCCCTTAGTAGAATGGCAGAGAGATTATTGTAGTGACGTAGCCATCAACTGGACTACTATCTAGCTGGTGAATTTGTTGGAGTACGACAAGAGCGCATAAGTAGGTCGCGCGGAGTACTCCGGGGGGCGTGATCTACTTATGCACTCTTGAGTACGATTATTGATTCTTGAATGGATGAGTGTGTTCTTGTATGTGGGGTCCGATCATCCTACCGTGATGCTCAAAAGCCAGTACCATTTCTGTGTTGTTAGCCCGCAGGAGGAAGGTACTACCAGATGAAGATGACAGTGTAGTATCCGGTGGCCCAGTAGTGTCAAAACGCGTTTTGCGTTTCACATTGAATTGGGCTACATAATCGTTCATTTAGACATACCGTATTTCGCTATTCAAGGATATATGGTATACGTGTGCGGTGACCGATCCGTGTGTGCGGTCACCGAACCGCCCTGTGCGGTCACCGATCCGCGTGTGCGGTCACCGAACCGCCCTGTGCGGTCACCGAACCGCCCTGTGCGGTCACCGATCGGTGTGTGCGGTCACCGAACCGCCCTGTGCGGTCACCGATCCGCGTGTGACCGCACACGCAGATCGGTGACCGCACAGGGCGGTTCGGTAACCGCACACGCCGATCGGTGACCGCACAGGGCGGTTCGATGACCGCACAGGGCGGTTCGGTGACCGCACAGGGCGGTTCGGTGACCGCACACGTGGATCGGTGACCGCACAGGGCGGTTCGGTGACCGCACACGCCGATCGGTGACCGCACAGGGCGGTTCGGTGACCGCACACACAGATCGGTGACCGCACACGCGGATCGGTGACCGCACAGGGCGGTTCGGTGACCGCACACGCCGATCGGTGACCGCACAGGGCGGTTCGGTGACCGCACACGCGGATCGGTGACCGCACACGCGGATCGGTGACCGCACAAGGCGGTTCGGTGACCGCACACGCCGATCGGTGACCGCACACGCCGATCGGTGACCGCACAGGGCGGTTCGGTGACCGCACACGCCGATCGGTGACCGCACAGGGCGGTTCGGTGACCGCACACGCGGATCGGTCAACGCACAAGTATACCATATATCCTTGAATAGCGAAATACGGTATGTCTAAATCAACGATTGTGTAGCCCAATTCAATGTGAAACGCAAAACGCGTTTTGACACTACCGGGCCACCGCAGTAGTACCTCATAGGGCTTCTGGTTATAACCATAGATAATAGAACTACGTAGTTCTATTATCTATGTTATAACCTCTGAGCATCAAAAGCAGTTCCTTGTGGGATGCATGTACTATTATGTTATGTAGTCATGGGCCTACACTATGATCTTATCCTGGTAGCTACCCCCATACTTCAACTGTATATTCCACTGCCGCTCACTCATACTCTTCCCTGTAGCCAAATGCAAGCAACTTCCCTCCAAAATCTGTGGAAGTGCCAGACAATGCCATTCCCATTCCCCAAGTCACCTGGACTGGAATGCAGCCACATGGAATGAACCGCCTTCTACCTCTCACCCTATGGCTTGGCTTACAGTACTTAGGTAGGACCACCTTCAGTTGGGCAGTGTTTAGATTGACCCCTCCTTCTAGTTTATCGCTAGCCTTGTTCCCAGGCCTTCTACACCTCCAGTTATTGATTGCTTAGCATATGGTAAGCAATCGGAGGTGTAGAAGGCCAGGAAACAAGGTTAGTTATTGCCAGATGCCTGAGCTCCTGAGTCCGGAAATTGTAGGTTAAAATGTTTTTGATAACTCTCCCACCATAGCCTCGTTCCCAGGCCATCGCCCAGCTTTCCGTTGCTTGCAGTACGGTAAAGCGGGGAGGGCTGGTACATTCCTCACGTGAGTGACATCAAGGGTAGAAAGGGGTAGAAAGACCGGAAGTTGAACGTGGGCGTACGTGGTCTCAGAAGAGCAAGAAGAGCGAAGGTACGTATCTAGCTCACCGAGCGTTGAACGTGTAGATGGTTGAATAGCACGCAAAACGTTGTGTCCTCGTTCTGAAAATTTTGCCATTTTTCAATTACGTCATGCTCACGTGAGGAAATGTACCAGGCCCTCCCTGCTTTACCGTACTGCAAGCGACGAAAAGCTGGGCGTGGGACTGGGAACAAGGCTACTCCCACCATGCGTTCAGCGTTAATATGAAACCTTTCATTGTGCATAAAAGTACTGGGTTCTATTTACTACATGTACTACCCATGCCTTGATTGTGCAAGTCTTCGATTTATATGTGTGTGTACATGTGTTTTGGGACTAGCCTCGTTCCCAGGCCTTCTACACCTCCCGTTTTTGATGGAGGTGTAGAAGTTTCTAGTGCTGACAAGCCACTCACCTTGTATCAAGCAGCTACATGTACGTACCATCTTCCTCTGTGCAGGCAGCAGTACACTAGTCGAGACCGTTACCTACTGTAGCAACCTGGTGAGTCAAGTGGACCCTATGGGATACTTCTGTGCCTAACATTGATATCCTCTTGGGGTTCTGTTAACCTAATCACCAGCCATTACTCAGAGTAATGGCTTGCGTTGAGGCAAAGCCTATGTGAAAGCTCTCCCTGGAAACAAGAACATGTATAGTACATTTGTAATTGTCAAACTTGTCTTTTCCGATGAGAGTGCTGTTGACGCTTTCTTTCGTATGATTGATTCTCTTGTCAGACGCGGCACATGATCAGCAAGTTGGATGAAGTCGTGGGAGTGAAGAGATTTGTAAGTAGCAATTGGACTAACTTACAGCATACCGTCATGTAAATACGTTCTGATAACTAGCAGCATTAGCTGATACCAATGCTGGTTCTAGTTCCTGTAATTTTCACAAGGGGAACACGTATATGTATATCACAGCTGGTATGTATAATTATGCTCACGCTGTGCGGTAATCATAGGTAAAATGTATATGTCATACCAATTAATTTGGGGCAAACCTCATTTCAAAAGTCCTTATGAAGAGCATGGCGGTAGCTGGGAGAACTTGGCCTCTAGCCTCGTTCCCAGGCCGTCTGCCGCATAATTTGGTTTGAGTCGCATATGTGACCTTTGAACCCTTGTCAGATAAGCTGGAAGAAGGCTAGGCCTGGTACCACTCCTACGTCATTTACAAGCGAAGTGGACACGATTGTGACGTAGGTGCATGGACACGATCGATTGCATGTACTAGAGGTGTTCATAGAACGCATACCCCGCGCTGTCATGAACGTGAACGTCAATCGACGTGACATCTTTGCCGATGCGCATCGAACAGGGCGGCTATCGCGTATACTGTGTTCGTGTATGGCCATATCCAAGGTGTGGGAGTGACCGCTTACCGTATATACTGGAGAGGTGGAGCCAAATGTTACGAATAATAGGAAATAGCTGGAAAAAACAGCCGAAACAATAGCCACGATGCCTGTGAAGTACATAGATCGTGAGAAAACACTGTTTCCTAGCGGTCATCTCGAAGCATGAAGTTTCCAAATGCACCGTGTGTCCTGTTCTTGATGGGACTCTGAGGTCACGAAGAGGTGGAGCCAAAGTTATGAATAGTTATGAAAAGTAGGAAATAGCCGACATACAGCGAAACGGAGCGACTTGACTTCAGTCAGGTACACATAGAGCATTTTTTTGCTATTTGCTATTGTTTGACTCCATTTCGATGGTTTATGAGGGTCTATGTGGCGAGATTTCAATTTTTTTAGAGTCACAGACTGACTGACAGACAAAACCGATTGCTTAACCCCGCTTCACGCATGCGCGCGCGGGGTAAAAATGGCTACGTGCCAGAAGTTCACGGGCTAACGGCAGGTTTCCTAGCAAGTTATTGGCTTTTACGCTACCGTGGTGGACCTCTGGAGGCGTCAGGTATGGAACTCCTTGTTGTACGCTTGTAGTAGCCTAGGTAACTACAATAGCTTACCTCTACAGTAGCTTACCAAGCGCTTGGTACGCCTGAGTATTCAAACGTTAGTGCATGCTGTATTGCCATTAGCGGTGAGTTGGCATCGAGTTGCTGTCTTCGTGGTAGCAATATAAACTGGAAGAGCATACGTGTAGTCGAGTTGCTTCATAACCTTTTCCACCTGCTTGTAAATGACATAGGAGTGGTACCAGGCCTTCTGCCAGCTTATAATTATCTGACGGGGGTTCAAAGGTCACGGCAGACGGCCTGGGAACGAGGCTACTTGGCCTCCTAGTTGTCAATGAAGTGATAACTACATACTGTAGGTGGTGTTTGTCAACCTTCATTAATGTTTAGGCGCATGCACTTAACAGCCACTTTCTCATAGAGTAGCCTCATTCCCAGGCTCCCCCCTGAGTGCGCGGCGACGAAAAGTACTTCATCGCAGAGGGGAGCCTGGGAACGAGGCTCCTCATGAGTCATTACACCTCCGCACATCCACAGTGATCTTGTCAGTGCCACTTGAGCTTTGACTGTATTCATTGAGTTCTAATCCACTAGCAGCACATGCCAGTAACTTGAAAGTTTGTTACATGTACTTCCACGCGTACCTTCACACTTGGTTTCTGTTTGACTCTACAGGATGTACCGAACCACAAGTCGCTTGTTGTTCTGTTTAAATACTCTGGCGGTGGGGAGGTAGAGTATGTGCCACACCCAGCCAGCACACCAGAGAAACTGGCACTCGAAGGTAAGATCTACGTAACGTCAAGGGCGTATCGAGCCGCCGAAGGCAGCGAGAGGGCATGTAACTAGTGTAAACGGCAAAATTCAAAGTAGCGTTATTTATAGAACGTCGCTACTATTATTAGCAACACCAGATGTTCGCGAGATACGCGGCGCTACTACCAGTGTGGACAACTCAGCCTTCCACTGTCGTCTTCTGGCCTTCCAAGTTTCGCCAGTAAACTCTGACGAACCGCATCATTCAGTGGTGACGGTCGTGTGCGAAGCCTATGGTACCTGCGAGCTATACCCGTGGCTCGCAAGACAGATGGCGACGTCGCTACCAGCCGGGGACCATAGGGTGGCGTATTATACTCACTCAGTGATGGTCCTTCGCGCTTCCTCTCATGTCCTGAGTCTCCATCGATCTATATGGCTAGCTAGCTGGCCTGGCCGGCTTTAGACAATATTCCGCAAAGTTCACATAATTGCATCCTTTTTCAATATACGGTTGTACTAACAATAGTAGCGCCGATCTAATAATAGTATATCCGGTCTGCGGTTTTGAATTTTGCCGTTTACATTGCGAGTACGAGAGTTACATGCCCTCTTCCCTTTAGGGTTTATGCGCCCTTGGTAATGTGTAGCCTAATCACTCTTAGACCTATTCCCTGCCCCATTGAAGGCCCTTGTCATCGACTGTCAACTGCACTCATGGTAGCTGTTGCAACTCACTGGTAGCACAACCACCTGTAGACTAGGTATGGGTATGTGAATGAGATATGAAGCAGGGAATTGTGCCACTGTAGTCAGCATAAAAGAGCTTTGTGGACCTCATTGGAATGCTCCATTCAAGCTGATCACAATGGTGCAAATCCCATCTTCGTATCTCCTTCCTAGCCCAAGATACCTAGCATAGTATATACTTATAGCTGCATAATTTCCTACTCCGTATATCTAAAGAAAGACATGTTGTATCCATGCATTTCAGTGAGATATGAAGCTTGGTATTGTGCCATTGCGGTCAGCACGAAAAGAACCTTCAAGTGGTGTACTAAAAATGACTTTTAAGGTTGGTCACATTTTTGTCAAAAATCGTGCTCGACCAAAGGCTATAATCCATGGTTTTTCATGATTTTGGGTCAAAATTCAACTGACATCAAAATGGACATTGTTGGAATGCTCCATTCGTTCTGATCACAATGGTGCAAATCCCAGCTTTGTATCTCCTTCCTAGCCCAAGATACCTAGCATAGTATATGCTTATAGCTGGCATAATTCCTACTCCGTATGTCCATTGTCTAAAGAAAGAAAGACATGTTGTATCCATGCATTTCAATGAGATATGAAGCTTGGTATTGTGCCATTGTGGTCAGCATGAAAAGAACCTTCAAGTGGTGTACTAAAAGTGACTTTTAAGGTTGGTCACATTTTTGTCAAAAATCGCACTCAACCAAAGGCTATAATCCATGGTTTTTCATGATTTTGGGTCAAAATTCAACCGACAGCAAAATGGACATTGTTGGAATGCTCCATTTGTTCTGATCACAATGGTGCAAATCCCAGCTTCGTATCTCATTCCTAGCCCAAGATACCTAGCATAATAACTGCATGCATACATAGCCTTATTCCCAGGCCTTCTGCGCCACAAATTTTTGATTGCTTACCGTATTTTTGCATACTGAAAAATGATCAAAACTGGAGGTGTAGAAGGCCTTGGAACGAGGCTATGCATGCCCCAGGATGCCCTCCACCACAAGTGGCAGCTGGTGTACATGTAGCAAACAAGGCAAGACTTCATCTTTGCTGGCTTCACTGTTTAACCTTGGTGTGCTGTCAAAATGTGCCATAATTGGGTTTCCAAAATATGCTTGTAAACACCGTACTCTTGTGAAAGAGTGCCCATGGGTGGTGAACCTTACATGCTCGCCGAACGGGGGGGGGGGGGGGGGGGGGGGGGGGGGGGGGGGGCAGGGGGTGCTCTTTCAAGTGTTTCCGCATTCAATTCCGAAACAGTGCCCACCTTTGTTTATGTACACCAAGGACAAGCAGCTACGAGCAGCAAGCGCACGTATGTCAGAGCCCTCCCAGCACATCTACATCGCTGGAGTCACTAGCAATATCACTGCTAACCACGTAATCTTCACTGGCATCGAGCCAGTGCTCACTGAAGACCCAGGGCCGTGTACCTTCATCTTCACAGGCAAGCCAACACACATAGACAGGATACACAGACTCATAGAAACTTTCAGTTTCTTAGCTCAGATACGCTAGAACATCTCAAAACTTCATGAATGCACTCGTCACACGAGGCATGAGGCTAGCACAAGGGTGGGCGCTCCTTTTAGTAAACTTTGACCCTATGCAGGAAATTGAACCAAAAGTGGGAGGTGGGCGCTCTTTCGCAAGAGCACGGTACCTGTAAAATTGGTTGGAACGATGGGTATATGCTACTAGTCCGGTGCAATGCAGGCCCTCATAGGAGGGAGGGCTGGTAATTACTGTATGTTGATGTGCCTCTTGCTCTACATGTATACCTGTACAGAAGCAGGTAGCAGGGACGAATCTGTGGAACAGCGGAGCAGTGGGCGTGGCACTCCAGAGCCCAAGGGAGAGGAGAAAAGTGAACTTCAACCTGAGGTGAGTGTCCCACCGCCCTAGAAAAAAAAAACATACGTGACTACATGAACGTACACTGCCTATATAGAGGCAGTTCTTTGATCTAGCTATCAACTGTGAGTCAAGACTTACCTCTAGCAGCAGTTTATTGTGTAGTCAGTCAGTCAAAGTTAGTTAATGTCCCCTGCAGAAGCAACATCATTCGGAGATGCTACGAGAGAGCTTCCTGATAACCGAAAATCGTGCCTGGGTGAAAAATTTTCCGCGCTTCGCGCAAAATATAAATACTGATCAACACCCCGCGGCTGTTTTGTAGCCGCTGCATGCCTCAGTACTTTGCCACCGATGTTCTCCCCCACAACCTTCTATTGCTGTGCACGCCTGTGATTCCAACTTGTGGCAGTGGATTGTTTTGTCCCCATCAGGAAGCCCAAACCCAGGGAGGGGAGTCCCCTCTGGCCCGGGAGACGATGACACCATCAGAATCACCCAGTCACAATGTTGATCAGCCTCCCAGCAAAATTGTGGTGGGCGAGCTCCCAGTGCCCACAGCCAATGCTGCCAACACCTTGGTGAGCAGCTGTGATATACTCAGATATATAAAGCAAATTGGTTAGTTAGTAAGTTGACTAGTTAGTTAGTTAGTTAGTTAGTTGGTTAGTTAGTTAGTTGGTTGGTTAGTTAGTTAGTTAGTTAGTTGGTTGGTTGGTTAGTTAGTTAGTTAGTTAGTTAGTTAGTTTTTTCTTTTTTTTTTCTTTTTTTTTTTTCTTTTTTTTTTCTTTAAAGGACAAAAAGTTTATCTAAAACCAAAGGTAGATGTACAGAAATATCAAGGACTAAATTAGAGGCAATCATTAACCCTTTAACCACCGAATTCTTCCCACCAAGACAACACATTTTCATGCATTCAGCGCACACCACTTTCGTAGGTACTCCTCTCCCACAGCATTCGCTCCTCAGCGGCCAAACTTGGTGGGGCCCGCACACATGGAGAGACCTCTCTGGCAATACCGTTAATGATATTCATGACCCCCCACAAGCCCAGCAATCGGAGGTCAAAGGTCGATGTCAGCCGGATTTTCGCCCAGCATTTCCCTAAACTTGGGCCAGATCTGACTGATGGCACACCTTACACCACCAATTTGCAGGTTTTCTTGAGGCCCTGGGTGGGGTCTATGAATATCATTAGAATAAAAAATTCTCGGGTCAATGAATCTCATTAAAATCAAAAGACGCCCACGACAGCCCGAAGGGGGGGCGGCAGCCCCCCCTTCGAAACCCCCCCGCTTGTACGTTTAGTGGGGGAGGCGCGCCGAAATCTGACCAAATTTTTGAGTTCGTGCCTGAAAGTCGTCCCTAGGCCCTCTGAAGCCTTTTTGGTCTCTTTTTGGACTGATGAGAAGCCCTACATGTGCATAGGGTCTAAATGACGCATTTATGCGTCAATAGGGCTTAAAGGGTTAATATGTTACAAACCAAAACAGTTAGTTAGTTAGTTAGTTAGTTAGTTAGTTAAGGGTAATTTCTTCTGCCTAATATCTGGTCTGCCAAATCTGCCTGGCTGCTTCAAAGTTCAATAGGCTTGAGATAGTGGCGTTCAAAGGCTATAATGGCCCTCCTTAGGATGGCATGCTTGGATGGATGGAGCCTAGCTCTGTATCAAACATCCCCACTCAATGAAGTTTTGTGTTTATCTTCTTTTGTAGATCATAAAGGAGTTGTACCACCTCTTCCCGAAAGTGGGGATCCGGACCCTGAAGTTGCCTAAAGATGGTGTCTGCTTCAAGTTTGACCCCATCAATTCCTTTCCTGGTGAGTGATTGTAATGAAACAGTGAAGAGGGCACTGCCATGGGAGAGTAACTAGACTATAATATGTAGCCTCGTTCCCAGGCCCCATACGAAAAATCGGAAAGGGGCCTGGTAGCACTTCCGTGTTAAATCTGTCGCTGCTGTACACGTCATCAAACGCGTGCTATGGTAGGACACGCCTCATTTCAAACATCAGATCAGCTGACTATCACCGTCACAAAGACCAACGTGGAGCCCGAGAGAGCGTTGCTTCACAGTATATCGGTTGATCAGGACTCCAGCCAGTGCTGATAGATGGTCGGGAAGTTTGTCGCGATGACCCGTAAGCGTAAACAGCGCTCTCCGATTTCGATCGTCCAGCCATCTCCTGCAAACACTACAGCACTTCTTCACGAAGGAAAGAGACGAGGACGCCGCAGTCTGGAGTGGCAAAGTAAGCTCTATAACGATCTGCATGGTCCGTTTTGTGCTTTATAATACTAGTCAACACTTTGTCTCACGTGAAGGGATTACATTTGCGTGTGGTTTCGTTCTGAAATCTGATTGGCTCCTCTTGAATTTGTGAGGCATAGTCGACAGAAATTGTACGGAAGTGCTACCAGGCCCTTTTCCGATTTTCGGATGGGCCCTGGGAACGAGGCTAGACTATATGTACAGAGACTTCTTACTAGCCTCGTTCCCAGGCCACGTGGGAACAAGGCTAACTTCATGCACTGATCAATTTGTGCTTTCATGTATACATGTACGTACTATTACCGCAGAGCACAGCACCTCCATTGAAGATGTTGACAAGTTTATTGCAGCTCTGAAGCAGAAAGTGGTAAGAAGTGGTCCTTGTGTGGTTGTCATTGAAATATGGTCAGTTGCTCTGCCGTTCCTCATGCAGACCTCCATACACCCCACCTCCCTGGCAAGGTGTCTGGTTGAGTCCACTCTGAGGGGACAGCCCAACCTCAGATGCCTTGAGTTCCCCTCCTTCTTTGCCAGTGGATTCATACAGTGAGACGGACTATTACATTCCGTACAAGTTACCTCTCCACCAGGATAGTTTCAGCCCATACATTCATTACATACCCTAATTCCACTTCTCTTTGGTTGTACAAAGTCAATTTCGATCAGACACTCATATCAATAACTGGTATCAGCTAGTACAAAAGAATGTGTGGACGTAATGATGCATAAGCTATTTGACTAGAAATTGTCTGGTTAGCTACAGTGAATTTGTTAGCCCTATGCATTGAAACATGTCTCTTCTCTAGGTATGTTCCAACCGATTGGGCCAGCAAGTCAGAGCTCACTCTGGAGGAGGTGAATAAGCTCAACAAGCTGAACCTGGAGCTGGCTGCCTCCCTCACCCAGCGGAACCCCATCTATACCCCCTTTCAGCACGGCAACTTCACCTGCATCATGATCAGAGAAGTAAGTTCTCTGTTGTCAGCAGGTAGTTTGTGTTGAAGAATGTCTGTGTGCATATTGCATTTGACACTTCCACGTCACCAGTGTTTGTGCCAAGTGTGTGCCAAGTGTGAAGTGATTAGTTGTCAGTTGGCATGCTAACATGGACACCGTGGGCCCCTAAAATGTGTCATGATTATTGATCGAGGTGTCCTCGTTTCTGGGGCAAGTACATGGGTGCTGCACTCCATGTACTGTAAATGTGCTGTACATACCCAGTGCTAGTACCTGATGCTGTATGGTGATAGTGTGTGTGTACTGATACGTGTTTCCAGCTACCAGAGGATACCAGCATCCACCATTTTGTCACTGAGCTGATTGAAGAGACCAAGAGATTTGAAGAGACTAAGAAGGTAAGGTATGGTAGGGAAGAAGACAAATTTAACGTGAGTGTAGTGACTGGAGCAGTAGCCTCGTTCCCAGGCACTCGGTATGGAACGAGGCTACTGGAGCAGGTGCTGAGCATGTGGTGCAAGCTTGAGAGAACTATCTGCAACCTGGACGAGTGTATTCATGCAGAACAGAATTGATTCTGTTTAGGATGGGATGGGCATTGTTCAACTTGGGCAACGATTGTGGTGGATTGATATGCATGTAGCCACAAGGCATGTGGCCTGTGCATTACTCCAGTTTTCATGATCATGTTGGCTCACCTAGTAGATATCTGAGTGTTACGTGATGGTGGAGGATTTTCCTATATTGTAAACTAATTGAGTGAGCCCCACCAGTGTTATTGCTGGACAAAATGTACGTTCGTACCGTACAGGGGGTGAGGGAGGGAGGGAGGGAGTGGGCCTAATTAGCAATGCCAGGTGATTGGGCACTCATCAGCGAGTGACGTTGCTGGATGAAATGTACGTCTGTGCCATAGAATGGAGCTTTTATTGCTTGATCTTTTACACTGAATTTTGCACAGTTCCTTGAGGGCATGTCGGAAAAGATTCGGATGGGGATCGAGACTGCGGTGACTGATCTCACCAAGGAGAAGGAGAAGAAAGAGCAGGAAGAGGTGAGAACGTTCTGCATCATTTTGGGGTCAAAGTTATGCACTTTCACACCCCTGCCATGACTGGCGCCCTGTTCATAGTCTTTCATTTGGTTTCATAGGGGCTACTGAGATACGTGCCCATTGTGGGGTCAGTGCTGAATTGGTTTTCACCTCCCACACCCACCACACCAGACGGACGCACATTCAACCTTTCCTCAGGTTTGTGATGTGCCATACACTTACTTGCCAGTGAGTATGATTAATCGCTGATACCAAGTCGCGCCGAGACACATTAGGTCTTTTCTAAAGACTAACTTGTTAGAATGATCCTGGGTCTTTCTTTCCCCTCATGAACACTTTACATAGCAGACTCTGACTGCATCCACAGGAAAAGCTTTAATTTAAGCACTTTCATCTTCCCACTGTCTTCCAATCAGCTGCCATTGCTGACATAAGCCCTGCGCTGAATCTCACTCGCAAACCTCCAAGTCTTGCCCTGAGCCTGAGAGTAAGCGGAGATGAGCAGATTGTACAGCCTGCAGCACACTTTGAAATCATTTGCTTCGTACGGTAACATTCCGACACAGCTGCTAGTCGAAATTATGGAGCGTTTCAGTCTGGAGGAAATACATTTACAGCTACTTGCTCTTGAAACTTGAATCTCAATCAAGCTGTAAAAACGACCGACCACAGGTAGCTCGTATAGGTTATATCCCTGGCCAGCAGGATATAAGACCCGTTACATCCCGCGGGAGAGGTCAGTGCTTGAGTCGAGCCGAGGAAGTGCCGAGGGTGAAGCCCGAGGCACTTCCGAGGCGGAACGAAAGCACTGGCCTCTCCCAAGGGATGTAACGGGTCTTACATCCCGCTGGCCAGGGATACAACTAACTTATACTATGCTTAGGCTATTCTAAGGTGAGTACACTCAAGAGCGCATAAGTAGATCGCCCGCCCGGAGTAAGAGCGTGTAACTTCCGGGAAACTCAAACCGGGCAAAATACATGAGTTGTACTAAAAATAGCTATAGCATGTCTAAACACTCTTGTAGTGATTCTTTCCGCCACGTGATAATTGACTAGAGCGGCGACACTGTGGTAATTATTCTGTGTTGTTGTGCACAGCTGTGTAGTTCTGGAGCCAAGTGACTGCAGGAAGCGACAGCGACAGCTACCAGAGAACGCTCTGCTCTATGGCTGTGCTGAAGGCTAACCTAGTTAGCCTCGTACCCAGGCTGTACGAGGCTATAACCTAGTCTATACTCGAACACAGTCACAACAACGGTTATTAATTGTGTGGATGTGCTTACCTGAGGCTGGAGGTGGAGGACGTCGACATCTGATGATCAGCAATGATCGCCACGGTGGGTTATAGGTTCAAATAAGCTCAGCCGGAGCCGAATTTCTAGCCACTTAGATCTTCGCACTTTGCTAACGCGTTCACAATTACCGCCGTACGGCTTCAGGTGCAACCGGATGTTCTATTTTTAGTACAACTCAAGTATTCCGCCTGCACCACGGCCGCCTATTGAAGTTACACGCTCTTACTCCGGGCGGGCGATCTACTTATGCGCTCTTGGTACACTGTACAGACATAGATACTGTGGTGTAGGCACTCACCAATCAGTGGCAGAGGCATCCGTGATACTTGACTGAGGCAGCAGTAAAGACACAAGCCCTTGGCTAGACTAACAAAGCTAGCTCTTCGCTTTCTCGTGCACGCGATCGCTTACAGGAGGCGCGCGCAGCCGGCCGCGGGATATATGACCCGTTATCTCCCGCAAATACTGTAATCTGATTGGTTAGAATAGCCTAAGTATAGTATAATTCTAATTATTCATCACTTTTGGTATTTTACTTTCGATAATTGCTCGTGAATAATTATCAAATTTTTAGAAGATAATTACAGATTCCTCAAGGATTGTAGCAATCTGATGAGGAGGATGAATTGTATGAGGAGGTGGAGGATACACGGAGACAACATAGTCAGTTTACTACATGGTATTACCTATTTTGTCCAAATAATCAGCAGAGTTCAAAGTTTAATAATATTCATAAAAGGAATCACCCCATGTATAATCCCGCCTTTTTTGGAATGCGACAGGAACACAGAAGTATACAGTTAGCAACTGATATTCAATTTCATCAATAGCAGAGAAAAGGGGTAAACAAGAGATCAGCATAATCATCACTAGACAATAAGACTAGTATTGTCAGACAAGTTACTTTCTGATGACTCCATCTGGAGATGTTCAAGGCCAGTTTGATGACCCTGTAGTGAGTTTGGCGATCCTTGGCTGGATTCGATCTGAAAACATATTATAGAGATGGGAAGGGGTCAGGGTGGGAAACTGACTATGTTGTCTCCGTGTATCCTCCACCTCCTCATACAATTCATCCTCCTCATCAGATTGCTACAATCCTTGAGGAATCTGTAATTGTATTTCGGAGGCTCCGGATACACTCCAACAACATAGTCAGTTTACTACATGGTATTGTTTGTAGCTCACCACTGTTGGAGGATTGTTGCTTCCTCAGCACTCCACGACCAAACTGCCCTGAGTCTATTGGTCTGTGGTAGAAACGGCAGAAAGTGGAGGTAGAGCTCCAACAGGCAGCTTTCAGAATGTCAGCAGATGACACCCCCACCAATTTTGCCTTGGAAGTGGCAGCACCACGAGTAGAATGTGCCAAGAAGATCTTGGTGTCAATGCCCGCCGAACTCATCACATTTCTCAGCCAGCGGCCTATGGTAGCTGCTTTAACTGGCTTATGCGGCTTGCGGACTGAAACAAACAGTGGATTTCCCAGTGCATTGCTAGGTTTTGACCGTAGTCCTGCCGATCTCTCCTCATAGCATCGCAGGGCCTGCACTGGACAGAGCTTTGGGTTCTCTGGGAACGCTGAATAGAAGGCCTCCACCGGTGGTCCATTCCTTCTGGTTTTGGTAAGACCCGGGATTACGAATCTCACACCACTTACTGAAAAATATCGGTAAGTTAAGTCCAATGCCACCAAGTCTGAACACCTGTCTGCATTGGCCAAGGCCATCAACATAGCTACCTTGCAGGACAGCAATTTGAATGACAACACTTCATTATCCGGGAGATTCTGGATGTAAGATAAGACGACATCCACATCCCATGTTACGGAGTATCTGGGGGCTGGTGGTCGACTGTTAAACACTCCCTTCAAAAAACGAGAGACCAATGGGTGCTGTCCAACCCGAGTCCCATCTACGTCATCGTGTGTCATAGAAATGGCGGACCTCATGGAGTTAATAGTGCGGTACTTCTTCCCTGCTTCAAACTGGTCGCACAGGAACTCCAAAATGTCACTTATAGGGGCTGAAAGTGGATCAATGCCCCGTCCAAAACACCAGCTATCCCACCGTCGCCAGATACTGGAATATGCTGACTCCGTCGACACTCGCCACGACTTCCTAATGACATTGATAACTCGGTCTGAAAGTCCTTCTGCATGATAGGATCTCCTGAGACAGGCCAGGCGGCCAGTGGAAGGTGGCCCTCCATTGCCATTGGGTGGTTTAGGCCCTCGGAATTGGTCACAATATCCTGAGTGGGGGGAAGGAGGATTGGAAGGTCTATCAGACCTTTGAGAAGCTGAGGGAACCAAATCTGGTTGGGCCAGACTGGGGCTATCAGGACTGCTGTCACCCTCTCCTCTCTGAGCTTGTGCAGGCAGCGTGGGATGAGGGCAAATGGAGGGAACATGTATGGGTAATGTTCCTTCCATGAGATTGAGAAAGCATCCACCGTCAAGGCCGCTGGGTCCGGTTTCCAACTGCAATACAGTGGAAGTTGGGCATTCATTCGGGAAGCAAACATGTCGATTGAGAAATAACCCAACCTGTCCTCCAACTGTAGGAATATCCCCCGATTGAGCTTCCAATCGCTGGAATCTGTCCTGTGTCGAGACTCCCAGTCTGCTCGCACATTCTCTACCCCCGGAAGGTGCTCCGCGTGGATAGTCATGTTTCTCTTGAGGCACCAATTCCAGATCTCTACTGCTAGGCTTGAGAGTAGGAGTGAATGGGTACCTCCCATCCTGTTCAGGAATGCAATCGCTGTGATATTGTCCAGACGGAGGAGGATAGAGATCCCTCTTTGTTTGGAGGCAAATGACTTCACAGCTAGGAAGGCAGCCAGTAGCTCCAGGTAATTGATGTGGTGGGTCTTTTCCTGGGCTGTCCAGGGTCCTCCAGTATTCACCCCCTGGCAGCTGGCCCCCCAACCTGTCATGGATGCATCTGATTCGATCGTTAGATCCCATCGTGCAATCTGCAGGGGTCTCCCATTGTGGAGGCTGGAGCTGTCCACCCACCATTCCATGTCTGACACCATGTCTGTGTCTATCTCCATCACTGTCTCGAATGTGAGATTTCTCTTGAGTGCCCTTGACTTGGCTCTCTCCAAGTGCCTGTAGTGGAGAGGTGCTGGAAGGATTGCCGGGTGAGCGGCTACCATTGATCCTATGAGGGAAGCCAGTTCCCGTATTGTCGTCTTCCTCCGGTTTGTCATCCTTCTCACCATCTTCTTCAAGGCATGCAACTTTTGTGTTGGTAGGGCAATTGTCATGCTGCGGGAATCCAGCAGGAAGCCCAGAAATTCCAACTCCTGTGTTGGAGAGAGGGTGCTCTTCTTCAGGTTGATTATAAAACCAAGAGCCACCAGCAGTTCCATTGCCGTGGCCAAGTGTCTCCTCGCTTCCTCCTTGCTTCCGGCCATTATCAGCATATCGTCCAGGTAGAGAATTGACCTGATTCCTAGCTTCCGCAGTGTGGAAGCAACCGGCTTCAGGAGTTTGGAGAAGGTGTACGGTGCACTGCTCAGACCAAATGGAAGAACCTTGAATTGCCAAGTCTGGCCGTGCCACTGGAACTTCAGGTACTTTTGGTGTGAAGGGTGTATGGGGACTGCAAGATACGCGTCCTTCAGGTCGAGCTTGACTAGCCAATCCCCCTTTTGGATTAGCCCTTTTACCGTCCTGATTGATTCCATCTTGAAATGGTGAGTAACCACGTACCTGTTGAGTGATCTCAAGTTTATCACTGGTCGCCATGAGCCGTCTGACTTTGGGACAAGGAACATTGGACTGACATAGCCCTCCCCGTTGTCTGGAACTGATACTATGGCTTCTTTTGTGGCCAGGACTTGCACCTCCTCTGATAAGGCCTGAGCCTTCTCGGCATCCAGGTGAATCCTTCCTGGACTGCTCCTTTGCTGTGGGGCACACCGAAACTCCACTCTGCTTCCAGAGATGGTCTCTAGTACCCAGGGGTCGGTGGAGACTTTCTCCCAGTTTCTGCCAAAGTGAGCCAAGCGACCCCCCACCGGGCGCGGGGCCTCCCTTCTTACAATGTCCATGTCCATCCTTATGCCTAAGTCCTCCAACCTGCTTTTTGGCAGGGATTCGAGGAGTTTTAGAACTTTCTCTGTGGGGTTTTCTGGCTCTGGCCTGGCGGTAGCCTTGGTTCGTGGTAAAGGGGCTTCTGGCCTTGCCTGTGGGGGTTGAAATAACGTCTCCCTCGGCTGTATTCTCCTTCTCTGCTCTGGTGAAATTGAGCGCTGTACGGGAAGAAGCTCTTGCCCTGCCTGCCCCCATACTTGGCAGGAGGGCCCCCTCGAAAAAAAGGGCCACCTCTTTGCCCCTCCTTCCTACCGGAAAAGGCAGGCGCTTCCTTCTCCTTCTTGCTTCTCCTTGTGATCGCAACTGCCTTAGAGAGGGCAGTGTCCTTCTCCACTCTAGTTGTGAGGGAAGACTGAAATTCCTCCCCAAATAGAGTGTCCTTGGCTGAAGGGAAGTCGTCAGATCCAAACTTGCTCCAAGATGGTTCCACTGTCTCCAATATTTTGGATCGTCGAGTCTGAGAGACAAGTTCTGAGGCATTGCCAATCATGCACAGTGTGCGCTGCACTAGTGCCAATACCTCTGATCCCGGTACTACCATATCCGGGTCCTCCTCAAGCCCACCTTCCATCAAGTGTTGCCAGGCTGAGGTAAGAGGGCGGATGGAGGCTAGAATTGCTGATTGGATTTTGGTTAATTCCATCTCATGATCCTTGGGAAGGCGCCTTCCCAAGAACTCTGACATGAACTTGTCCACCTTGGGTGGAGTACAAGAATCCAGATCTGGCCTGGGGTGCTCTTTAAATAGAGCATCACGCTCCTCTTTAGAGAGGCAGCGTTTCATGTGTTGATTCAAATACTTCCTCATTTGGGAAGACACCTTACAAGTACCCTCCTTTGATTGCACCAGCGATGCTGGGTCAAAATATGCTACTGTTGGTCCTGACCTGGGCCGCTTGATGGGTTCCGATTCCTCAGACGAACAGCTGTCACTGGAACTGCGCCGGCGTTTCCCGGCTTGAGAACCATCCTCACTGCCACTGTGGTGGTCACCGCCAGTGGGTGCGGGTCCGCCTTGGGAGGCTGTCAACCCTTTCTTGCTGGTAACGGGTCCGCCTTGGGAGGCTGTCGACCCTTTCTTGCTGGTAGCGGGTCCGCCTTGGGAGGCTGTCGACCCTTCATTGCGGTTCATGGGTCCGCCTTGAGAGGCTGTCGACCCCCGCTTGGTACTGGATTCAACGTTGGCGCCAATGATGGACACCTTGCGTTGAACTCCGACTTGGTCTGGCTGGTAGTCATCATCGTGAACACTCTCCTCACGATCACTAGGGTCGGAGGCGTCGCGCTCGGGGTCCACGTCCGACGAGCGCATCCATTCTATCACACGCCTCCTGGCTTCGTCTGTATGTGGGAGGTGTTTGAGGGCATCCTCCAACAACTGTTCGCTCATCTTTTAGGCTAAGCAGTGTCACAGAAATAGCTTACAACCAGCTCAGAAAAACTAACACACTGCCTCGTTCTCGAGCAGGACAAAAAAGGCGGGATTATACATGGGGTGATTCCTTTTATGAATATTATTAAACTTTGAACTCTGCTGATTATTTGGACAAAATAGGTAATACCATGTAGTAAACTGACTATGTTGTTGGAGTGTATCCGGAGCCTCCGAAATACAATACAATAGACATGCAAATATATTGTTTGTTCCCTGCAGGGAAGGTGGAGTCCACCACTAGCACCTACAAGTACAAGATGCAAGTGGAAGAAGCAGCAGCAGCAGCAGCAGCAGCTCAGAATCAAGGGCCGGAGTTACACAACCAATCTCATGAGGAGGCAGTGGTGAAGGAGAAAGGGGAGTTGAAGGAGGGAGATGACACCTCCGATCCTCCAGCTGAACAATCTATGTCACAGGATACCACGGGCGAAGAGAAGCAGGAGCGGGAAGAGGAGGGGGCAACTGAGAGTTAGAATACTATTGTGATCATGTGACCCTGTGACATCAAACTCTTATTTTGCATTGGTTGCTAATCAATCCTGTACTTGTTCAGAATACAGACAGACCTTAAATTTGTTGAAGTACAAACAAGTATTAGGGGAATCGCTTTGCAGGTATGGTGTTTCTACCCTTTGTAAGGCTGGAACAGTGGACTAATGGTAACATTTAGTCCACTGGTAACATTTTTAACTCCGGGACAAAAGCTGTTCTCTCAATGGGATGGTGTGTGTGTGTGTGTGTGGGGGGGGGGGGGGGGGGTCTCTGGTTATGAGACTATCAGAGCATTGGTTTCAAGGGCTATAATAACAAGTAATAAAAAACATTTAAAATGTAACAGGATGTAGGGATACCAGAACGGCAAAAAGTAAGGAAACAAGGGAGGGATGGTCGAACATAACAGTGAAGTATACAATCCCCCCCCCCCCCCCCCCCCCCCCCCCCTACAGAGATCTTCTTCCATATACGTGTATAATGAAAAAAAGATATGTAGGGGGTATTGTATACATCACTGTTATGTTCGATCATCCCTCCCTTGTTTCCTTACTTTTTGCCGTTCTGGTATCCCTACATCCTGCTACATTTTCAATGTTTTTTATTACTTGCTATTATAGCCCTTGAAACCAATGCTCTGATAGTCTCATAACCAGAGACCCTTTCACCCCCCCCCCCCCCCCCCCCACACACACACACACACACACACCATCCCATTGAGAGAACAGCTTTGTAGCTGAGTGTGGGTGAAGGTAGTGTATGTGTGTGGAGTCTGGGTGAAGGCAGTGTAGCTATGTGTGTGCATTAGAGGCTAAGTATGTAACAGAGGCGAAGCTTGCCCTGTTACATTTCAATGTTTGAGTGTGATATCACTGACTGCTCACTTTGTCTGCAACCATGGCAACTAAGTACACTGTGCTGTTACATGTAAACAACTACTAGCCCAGTGGCTATCCGATTAGTGAGGTTTATGCTGACAGTAGTAGCCTCGTTCCCAGGCCCACACGCCGCTTTCGGTGGGGGCCGGGGAACGAGGCTACATCAGTAGTACACAGGAGTATCTCGCATGCATGGTTTGGGGTTTCGAGGTTGTCCGTTATCCTATTAAGGTAGGAAACACGGCATCGGCGAAATCGCGCAATTTTGCTCATGAATAATTAATGAGATGACATCACTCACATACAGTTATTTAGAGTTATTGATCTGTTTACGTTTTCCCATGGCGGCAACCGGAATAAACAAGGGGGGCTTCTCTCTTTGATGCGGCTAGCGGCCCTTTCGAGTTTCAAATCGGTACTCTGATGTGGCCGTGCGGTACTTTGAAGATTTGTTTAAGTAAGAAGCTATTCTAGCTGATTGAATGTGGCGATGGGCTATCTGTGTGTGAATAGCTAGGTGGAGTGAGCAGGAATGTTTGTGGGTCTGCTGAAGTGGCCGAAGAACAGCCTGGAAAGTGAACAGCCTCCGACAGCTCCCTGGCCAAGGTACTCTAGAGAGTTGACCTTTCGGCATTACAGGCCCCGCCCATTTTCGTGTTAGGGCGAATTTGGCTGGTTTGGTAGCTGGACTGGGCTGGTGAGAGGGAGTAGATGTGTGGCCAAAACTCGGTAACCGAGAGGTGAACGTGGAAAAGCATCCCTATTTTTGCAGGGGGTAGGTTGACCTTTTGGAAACTGGCCTTGGCTTGAGTCGGTTTTAGTTGGTGTGCATGGAATTTTTTTTGAAAGCCTAGGGTAGCCAAACCTCTGTTTTTGAGGGTGGCAGTGAGTTTTGGGCTGTAGCCTGCAAGTGAGGAGAGCAGGTGGTAAATCCATCCGTAGTTTTTGGGCCTGTTTTGTGTGTGTATTGATGATGGGGTCAGAGTGTGGGTGGGGCCTTGGAGAGGGTCCAAATTTTCAGTTTCGTAGAGGGCCTTAAAATTGAGTTTTAGGGCATTTTCAAGCAGAGGGAGCAGTTTGATGCAAAGTATTGCTGAAACTTGTGTACGCTTTGATGCTGCCCATTTATCCATCAACTTGGTTTCGGAGATCGCGGTACCCATGTTTCCTACCTTAATACGCTCACACTCTGCACACATGCAATACCTTCGCCCGCATATATACACCATACACTACCTTCACCCACACTCCACACACATACACTGCCTTTACCCAGACTCCACACACATACACTACCTTCACCCACTCTGCACACATACACTGCCTTTACCCAGACTCCACACACTTACACTAGTACCTTCACCCACACTCCACACACATACACTACCTTCACCCACATTCTCTCACATACACTGCCTTCACCCAGACTCCACACACATAGCTACACTGCCTTCACCCAGACTCCACACACATAGCTACACTGCCTTCACCCAGACTCCACACACATACACTACCTTCACCCACATTCTCTCACATACACTGCCTTCACCCAGACTCCACTCACATACACTACCTTCACCCACATTCTCTCACATACACTGCCTTCACCCAGACTCCACACACATACACTACCTTCACCCACACTCAGCTACACTGCCTTCACCCAGACTCCACTCACATACACTACCTTCACCCACACTCTCTCACATTCACCCACACTCCACGCACATAGACTTCACACATACACTACCTACGTACACTCCACACACATACGCTACCCATTGCAGCATCTTTAGTATGTGAGGTATGAACCAATCAGCTTTCAATTACGCTATTTTTTTGTCTCAAACCAGTAAACCAGTACAGTGAAATTTAGTAGATTAAAGCTTACTGTTTAGTGGTAATTACATTGTAGTCTGGCATTACTGGCAGTCGATAGGAAAGTTTTGAAAAACATTCTATTTTGGGGGGAGGTACTGTTTTCAGAAGGGTACATTGGGTGGAAATTCCACCCCTTCCAAGAGACTATCACAAAGATCCAGGTGGGTGTAGATTATCCATCAGGGCAAGCTTCGCCTATGTTACATACTTAGCCTCCAATGCCAAAATAAACTATACTCACGATCACTGACTGCTCACTTGTCTGCAACCATGGCAACTAAGTATACCATGCTGTTAAGCAACCAACCACTTCTACAGGGTACAAATATTCACCACAGAGAGAAGCAGGAGTACATGAGATATCCAGTGGTATGCGGATAATACTGGAGGGAAATAGCTACAACTGGGAGGGTATAAATAACAAGCATTTTTCCACAGAAGTACTTCCAGCTGAGCTAGCTATTCAAAGTGCTAACACTGCATGATAAAGTGCAATCGCAAGATGTTGTTTCTGGTTGTCGTAGCTACCCTAGCTCTGGGCTCTCTTCCCACTCCCTCTGCCTGCCAGGGAGAGAACACCACGCTCCCCCTCACCCTCCCTGCCAGAGTGATCAGCACCAGTCAACAAGCTGTCTGCCCTCCCAATGAGATGCGAGAAATGGTGCGAGATATGACCGTCCAGGACATTCGAAAGATGATAGGCAACACGGTTATACCAACTTTAAGACTTTGTGGTGCTCAAACCCAGACCAGCCCTGCAGCATCCTGCAGTGCACTCCCCACATATTGCCCTTCCGAATATTACTGGCTTAGGAGCTCCGATGGAACAGCAGTGCAGGTCTACTGCGACATGGACAGAGTGTGTGGCTGCAGTGGCACTCGAGGGTGGATATGTGTAGCCAATCTAAACATGAGCATCCCATCCCAACAGTGCCCAGGTGAATGGATCCTGCAAACCTACAGCTCAGAACCGAGGAGGCTATGTGGAAGGGGCAGCAGCAGTGCAGGATGTCTCAAAGCTATATACAGCACTCATGGCATTAGCTACAACCACGTGTGTGGGAGACTGATAGGGTATGGATACGGCTCACCAGATGCATTTTCACAACACATTGGTTCACAGACCTTAGAAGGCCACTACTTGGATGGTATATCTCTCACACATGGACCACCTGGAACAAGGCAACATATCTGGAGCTTCGCAGCCGGATTATCTGAGATAGCTCGAAATCAGTTCGCCTGCCCCTGTGTTGGTGGAAGAGCTGCTCCCTCCTATGTGGGAAATGACTACTTCTGTGAGAGTGGGAACCATGCGACAAGTTGGACAACACAGACACTCTATACGAGTGACCCACTCTGGGATGGTCAAGGCTGTGGATCCCCTCCCTGCTGCGAGTTCAGCTCCCCACCTGGGGTGACTGCCCCCTGGTTCTGCAAGCTGCTGCCCCAGGCCACAACTGATGATATTGAAGTTCGTATCTGTGGGAATGAACCTACTTCAAATGAAGATACTCCAGTTGAACTTATTGAACTCTACATCCGTTGAATTCTATACCTAATGAACTCTGCTGCTGTGCATGTGAACACATATCATAAAATTCTTAGGCTGTTCACTTATACGGTACGTATAGCAGATATGTTTGTTTCTAAAATGATGCTGCGTTTCGGAAACCACTCTGCTGAAACTTTGCGGCAGACAAAGTACCACAAGATTGAAGTAAAGGAAGTTGCATGAAACCATCCATGGGTTGAGAGCGCACTGACCTAGGGAAGTGTGGTCCATTTGATGTAGCTAATTACTCCCCAAGACATGAAAAGCCCTTTACCCCGATAACACCCAGAAATTATGCTTGCATCATTAACGTGCAACACCCAGTCCCGATAGTCTCGCGGGCCAGCCTCTCGCCACACCCACTACGGGGAGGGGAGAGGCTGGGAAAATTGCCATCATCGTCACACGCCAGGAATTTCTTGGCGTGTTAAGTGGATTCAACGGAGCGGCGGTTGCCTTTCAGTACACTAGTACGTGGTGCTTAACACCCCACAGGTCAATGCTTCTCTACTACACACACTCCCAATTATGTTTGCACCTACTTAGCCAGCTGCCCTACTGCTGATCGTGCAATACGAGAGCTATATGGCAATTTTCCCAGACTCTCCCCTCCCCGGCGAGAGGCTGGCCCGCAAGACTAGTCCCGAGTGATAAACAACAAACTAGTAATGAAGAATGGGTTGCTATTGCCAAGCTAGCCATCTACGATGCAATGTAGCTTGTGGATGCAAGACCTGAGGGCTTCATTCTCAGACCTCTCAACTTCAAAAGGAACTCTATAGTGAGATACCCAAACGGAGTTGAACTTGGCCTGTAAGTAGCTGCCCTTGTGAGTTTCTTGGGCCCGGAAGGGGACTGCTGCTGGTGTCATCTGAGTCCTACAAAAAATACTGAGCTGACAGAACTTTGAACTTTAGTTCATCAGCAGAACGTTGAACTTTAGTTGATCAGCAGCTAGCTCAGCTGATCAGAGCATGAGAAATGAGGTCATCACAGAACCTTGAACTTTAGTTGATCAGCAGACCGTGAGAAACGAGGACATCACCGTGAGACCGTGAGAGCAGAGCTGAAATCGTGAGTCTCACGGTGGGATCGTGAGAGTTGAGAGGTCTGAGTGACTGTCATTCTGAAAGTGAGTTTACCCAAGCCCACCTGCAGTGGTGTTCTATCTTTCTGGCATGTCGCATTCTATCTTACTGCAATCTGTTGTTGGATGGCTCACTGCTAGAAGGAATTTCTACTAACCTGTTCTCCTTGTCCAGGACTGTGCCTTCCTCGTACAGGCCATCATGGAGGCGTGGCTTTATAATAATGATCAACAGCTACAGTGTACAACATGCATCCAATTTACTGTGTTCATGAGCTGTTGCAAGGACATGCAAGACTATCATTGAGTAGCCTCGTTCCCAGGCCCCATACGAAAAATCGGATGGGGCCTGGGAACGAGGCTAATCATTGAGCTCTAATGAAACGTGTGAAAACTAGAGGCTGTTGCAGAAGTTCTGCAATCCTAGCTGCTACAACCATCATTATCCTCCCACTGCATTGCTTCTGCCTTCAGTTCCTCTGCAGCAGACAATTGTGAATGAATATGGTGGTTAGTTGGTTACTTGCTTCCAGGGTCAATCTATGACTCAACTTGGTACATAATTACTGATCACCTCCTACATCTTGCCCACACAAGTACAAGCTATCATAGTTATGCAGAACCAGTTTAGGACCAGTTTTGAATATTATAGCAATAGGCACTTTGCTTCTAAACAGTGGAGTTGGGACTTCCTGAGAGTGACGACGTGTTCAAGAAAACGTATGGGGTAATCTTAGAGATGGTTGAACTTGTCACGGTGGTATAGCTAGCACTCTAGCAGGCATGAATTTAAGAGTGTGTGACTGCCATATGGTTACCATATAGCTACAGACAAGCTCAGGAGTCCCTGGTTATGAGGTTAAACTCTTGGCTGGGCCAGCTTCCTCTCAGATTGCCTTATGCAATTAGCTTGTCTGTAGCTATGGTAACCATGTGGCCAGTCACACACTTAAACTCCTGGCTGGGCCAGCTTCCTCTCAGATTGCCTTATGCAATTAGCAACTAATACCATAATTGACTTCTCATAACCACAGGCTCCAGTGAGCTTGTCTGTAACTATGGTAACCATATCATGATATGACCACTCTTTGCTTTTATGCATTGAATTTATACAGAATTTGATATTTACCACTGTCTCTTATGCAGGGTAACCACCTGGTGGTCAAACTATTCTAGAACTTAAAATTGCCTGAAGTAGTTCTGCTAAAGGCTTTGAATCTTCACTCTCACACCATGGCTGCACTGAAAGATACAGACGATGAACTTGATGAACTAGAAGCTAAAGCTCTACTGAAGAAATATCAACACTTCATGTGTACACCTAATGTTGTTTCACTGAGTTACAGCAGTGAGAAAAAGGAAGGGAAGAAGACGGGGAGGTATGTACTTCGTGTTGGTGTTATCAAGAAGTTGTCAGCCGAGGAGATAAAAGATCCAGATGTCCTGCTACCCAAGGCTGTTGTGTACGAAACACCCACCAAGAAAGTACATGTACCAGTGCAGGTTGTTGAAGAAGGAGAGATTTGGGCCCTCAGTCTTCCCTATGAAGGTGGGAGTGAGGTGTATGCAGCCAGTGCTGTTGGACAGGGTACACTTGGACACTACAAGGGAAAGTATCGTCTGCTGAGTGCTGCGCACGTTCTTACACGTTTTGATCCTGCCAACATCGGAAGGCAGATTAATCCACGATCTAACCTTTTGCACCCATTTCAATCAATGAGTATCACCATTGAGGGCCAAGTGGATGTTGTGCTGTATAATTCACCAAACGTACAAAACCCTGTGTGTGCCAAGCAGGACTTAGCATGGGCTACTGTCACTTCACAACAAGAGTCACCAGAGATCATCAGTGCCGGTGCTGTTAACAATATTCGTGATCCTTTGAAAGATGAGTTGGTGCAATATTACAGAGCTTCTTCGCAAAAATGTCAAAGTGATATTCCGGTGGCTGATACAGCAACCATGGCTAAGGTTCAAATCCAAGTTGGAAGAAGCAGCTATAAATATGCTTACTTTGAAGATATCTGCCGCCTCGACATCAGCCAGGCAACTCCTATACCAGGCGACTCCGGCTCTGCTTTGATTGCTCAGAGCGACAAGCGGATTGTTGGGATACTGTTTTCGGGAGGACTACTGAGTGCTTACTTCTGCAGGCTTACCTTCTAAATCCAATTGAGGGACCTATAGTAAAGGTACTTGACTGGAGATTAGTTGTATGGTAAGGTAACTAAATGAATGGACACTGTTTACATTCCTGGTAAATTCAATTTGTTCTGCGAAACTTATGATGATAGCTATTTGAGCACTCAGGAAAAGGTGTATGAAGATTCTCACCTCAGTATCGTGATCACCGTCATGGAGGACCTGACTCAAACACATAATAATTGTGCTGAAACTCACCGTGGCGGTGTAGTCATGAATGCTTTTTGTCTTCCTGTTAGCGACCATTTCTTGCTTTGACAGTATGTGACTTCACGTATGTATTGATGAACCATAACTAAGCTAGCCACCTACATAGAAGCAGCCTGGGAATAATGTTACACTCCTGGTAGGGGAAAAATTGTGCCGCGTAATCTAATCTAAACTAAATAATCAAACCTCACAGCTCGCAGGAAAGGTCTACAGAGTTTCTGACTACACCGTCGTGATCGCCATGATGCAGTGACACAATCATATAATAATTGTGCTGAAACTCACCTTGGTGGTGGAGATACAGGCGCTTTTGTCGTACCATCGGCCGCCATTGCTCGATCGCTCTCTTCGTCGTTGGTTACAGTACAGTCATACGAAGGGCCCACAAAGATTCTGACCACACGGCCGTAATCGCTGTTGTTCACTGACGCTTACATGCCAAAATTCACCGTGCTGGCAAAGTTGTAAGTGCTGTTCGGTCGACATTGCTAGCGATTGACTGAGCGTGGTTGCCACGTGTCATGTGCGTTAATTGGGAATAACTGCGAGTCGCAGCCGGCGTTGCAACGGCTACCAGGAGTGCGGTTGCCCCTCGATAACTGTATAGGTATATAAGTCCAAACTGCGTTGTGAGGTGAATGCAATCCGAGTAAAAGCCAGAAGGATTGATGTTGCTATCTTGGAGACTGACAGCAGAATGATTGCATGTCTCGACTCACAGGCAGGCCACGGCTGGCTAGGACCATCTCCGGCTAATATTTGGTTCCAAATCCAATTAAATATAACTAGTGCATACGTGAAAGCACGCATAGCTAAGAGCCTCGCGGGTAGCGAGTAAATATTTGCCTGCTGTAAGAGACATTCAATTGCCGTGTTTTTGTATCCACAGCCTTGTAAGTACATTCATGTAGTTCACCATTATACTCTACTCCCGCAGCAACGGACAGGTAAGTATATTACATCACCATTACCCTGAAGGCCAACCCTGACCCCCCCCCCCCAACACACCCTGACCCAAACCAGTAACCCTTAACCCCCTCCCCCATGCTCCCCACTAACCAGCCCTGACCCCAGCCCACTAACCCCCACCCCTTCCCCATGCTCCGCTAACCCAAGCCCCCCCCCCCCAACCCAGTAACCCTTACCCCCCTCCCCCATGCTCCCCACTAACCTGCCCTGACCCCCAGCCCACTAACCCCCAACCCTTTCCCCATGCTCCGCTAACCCAAGCCCCCCCCCCCCCCCCCCCCACAACCAAGGAACTTGGCGGGAAAGAACAGGTGCACCTGTCAACTCTAGACAATGGCGCCTCTGTCTCTGTCGTTTCTCTTAGAAAGCTTCTGTCTCCTATGTCGTTAGCCTCTTTTGGTAGCCATTAGCGCTCCCTCTGCTGCTATCCTTGTAGTTGGCTCCAGTAGGGTGGTGCCCAGAACCCACGCCACTTAAATGGAATCAGTTTGAAAGGCTTTGCGTCTGGGAACGAGGTTGTTGCTGTAACAGTTGAGCTTGAGTGGTGTGGTAGCCATTGGCGCTCCCTCTGCTGCTGTCTCGTAGTTGGCTCCAGTAGGGCGCGGTGCCCAGAACCCACGCTGCTTTAATAATTTGAAAAGGCTTTGCGTCTGGGAACGAGGTTGTTGCTGTGACAGTTCATGTTGGGTAGCCATTCTGTTCGAAGGTAAGTGAGGAGACAGAATGGGTAGAAAGAGAGGCAGGGAATTCATGAAACCCGCAGTCATGCTAGCTAGTTGTGTTAGTGCTTCAATGGGTGTGGGTACAATTTGAATCGGTGCCCACAAATACAGTGCTGCTCCACTACATGGCACTTTCTCATTACTCTTTAGAAGAAGACTGAGGAAGAGATGAGGAAGATACCTCTTTGGATAGAGAAGTATAAATACTGCAAGCGATCAAAAACTGGAGGTGTAGAAACGAGGCTAGGCTGGTTACCTGAATGATGAAAGAAGGAATGCCACTTTGATGCTTAAGGTGTCACCATGTGTTGTGCAGGTGGGGGGGTTCTACACACTGAGGTGTCCCTGAAGTTGTTTGCCGTTATGACGAACAACCAACAGCAGTACATATAATATTAACGATGTGGATATTGGTCAGGCAGGAAGTACATACTTTAGGCATAGGTAAACCACACACATGCACCTTCCCTTTAGCACCCCTATTATACGTACCCTAAAACCATTGCCCTACTTCCTGCCGGACCAATAACTACTTCGTAATATTAATGGCAAGGATGTGCTTGTAAGCACAAGTAGCAGAGATCCAAACGATGTAATAATGATGTTATATGTCTTTCCTCTGTTCCTCCTCTCTTGCCCACCAGCCTCTGCTGAGGGTGTGGCTACGGTTCGATAGCAGTGACTACCAAGGGCAGCGACTACTGAGAGCAGCAACTACCAAGGGCAGTGACTGCCACGGGCAGCGACTACCAAGGGCAGCGACTACCAAGAGCAGCAACTACCAAGGGTAGCAACTACCAAGGGTAGCGACTACCCGGAGCAGTGACTACCGAGAGCAGCGACTACTGAGAGCAGCGACTACTGAGAGCAGCGACTACCAAGAGCAGCGACTATTAAGTGCAGTGACTACCGAGAGCAGCGACTACCGAGAGCAGCAACTACCAAGGGCAGCAACTGCCAAGAGAAGCAACTACCGAGAGCAGCGACTACTGAGAACAGCGACTATCGAGGGCAGTGACTACCGAGAGCAGCAACTACCGAGAACAGCGACTATCGAGGGCAGTGACTACCGAGAGCAGTGACTACCGAGAGCAGCGACTACCGAGGGCAGCGACTACCGAGAGCAGCGACTACCGAGAGCAGCGACTACCGAGGGCAGCGACTACCGAGAGCAGCGACTGCCAAGAGCAGCAACTCCCAATGACAGTTGAATATACCCGTTGCTGTGAAGGTAAGCTGTGTGTGTGTGTGTGTGTGTGTGTGTGTGTGTGTGTGTGTGTGTGTGTGTGTGTGTGTTGTGTGTGTGTGTGTGTGTGTGTGTGTGTGTGTGTGTGTGTGTGTGTGTGTGTGTGTGTGTGTGTGTGTGTGTGTGTGTGTGTGTGTGTGTGTGTGTGTGTGTGTGTGTGTGTGTGTGTGTGTGTGTGTGTGTGTGTGTGTGTGTGTGTGTGTGTGTGTGTGTGTGTGTGTGTGCGCGCGCGCGCGCGGTTCCACTACAGGATCCACTCTGATTACTCCAATTCTAAGTTCTTTGTCACACCAGAATCCAAGTTTGAAACTCTTGCTAAGCTAGTGGTTCACCACTCAAAGAGCTCTGACAGGCTGACCACAACCCTCCACTATCCTGCCCCCAACCCAAGAAAACCACTGATCCACCTAGTGTTATCACATGCCCCCATTATCCAGGGCATGATGCTAACCTATAGCAGGTCCATGTGGGTATGCATGGCCGTTATCTACAGTCGAATCAATTGCCTGAGGTTGTGATTGCGTATCTAGCCTAGCCTCATTCCCAGGCACTCGGTAATCACCTGGGAACGAGGCTAGTACCTAGCCATGCATTGTCTGCATTGTGTGGTTTTACTTACAGAATTTGACATAGTCCACAAATGTACAGTGGATCTTGTACAAGCAACGTCAGTACAGTCCATTGCGATGGTGTTCGAACAGCAACATTGCGTATTGTGTTACGTGTTGCCTATTGCGTTGCAGCATACACATTGATATTCAACTTTGATCTATGAGCCGTAAACATGGTCAGATCATGCAGTAAGCAGAGCCCCAGAGAAAGGCCACCATATTCGCCTGATCTTAGGTGGCGGATTGTATGACAGTGACTAGCCTATGAACTGTCATTTCAAGAGGTTGCTCGTAGCCTCAACGTAGCGGTAAGTACCATTCACAAGACCTGGGAGCTGCCCTTGGTAGTTACTGCTCCTGAGGGTGTGACTACGGTTCGATAGCAGTGACTACCTGTCACCTGAGGGCGAGCGACTATCAAGAGTAGCGACTACCAAGGGTAGTGACTGCCCGGAACAGCGACTACCAAGGGCAGTGACTACCGAGAGAGCAGCGGCTACCGAGAGCAGCGACCACCGAGAGCAGCGACCACCGAGAGCAGCGACTGCCAAGAGCAGCGACTCCCAATGACAGTGTCTGATCATGTAAATGCGGTAAGAAACACTTTAGACATGTAATAAGATCATAAAGTATGTTAGTAAGCCCTTGACATACATCTAATTTGGGGCATAACAACTTATAAAGTCCCAAACACTCTCCTTGGTGGCAACTTGCTCACACTTGCCCCACAATGTCCTGCAGTCACCTAGTGTTATCACATGCCCCTATATCCAGGGCATGATGTAGCAGGTCCGTGTGGTATGCATGGCCCTTATCAACAGTCGAATCAATTGCCTGAGGTTGTGATTGTGTATCTAGCCTAGCCTCATTCCCAGGCACTCGGTAATTGCCTTGGAATGAGGCTAGTACCTAGCCATGCATTGACTGCATTGTGTGGTTTTACTTACATTTGTAGAATTTGACATAGTCCACAAATGCACAGTGGATCTTGTACAAGCAACGTCAGTACTGTCCATTGCAATGGTGTTCGAACAGCTGTATTGCGTTCCACATGGCATATTGTGTTACTTGTTACCTATTGCGTTGCAGCATACACATTAGTTTTTGGCAGGAGATTCAAGATCTGCAGAGCCCCAGAGAAAGGCCACCCGATCTTAGGTGGCAGATTGTATGACAGTGACTAGCCTATGAACTGTTGTTTCAAGAGGTTGCTCCTAGCCTCAACGTAGCGGTGAGTACCGTTCACAAAACCCGGGAGCTGTTTGTTTGGGCATACCTGCAGCGTGGAACCGACCCCCACCCCTCACCATCCCCGCAGAAATCAAATCACAATCCTCTACTGGTACAACTGTGAAATAATTATTCTCTACAAATTGGCCATCCTTTCGTTCCTGAAATCAATGTCACAGGACCGAGCAAAATCTTGTATTATCCCCAGACCCTTTTCCACGGGTGCGCATTCGGAGTCTGGGAATGAGACTATATACTTTGGATTAGGTAGACACATTCACAAAGCTGTAAAACAATGCCTGAGTAGCTACGTGTTCCCAAACTATTTTAGGATCTAGCTCCATGAACTGTGACCAAGACAACCTTCACCCTATTCAATTGTGAGTGGGTGTGCATATTGCAAAATGCGGATCAGATCACCATCGGCTCAACACACAAAGTACAAGATCACATCAAGCACTTTACCTTACTCCTATATGCAAGAACCTACCACCAGGGTCTGGAATGAGAACCAACGTGAGGTACGTACCGTCACTTTTTGTTGTGTGGCAGATGCAGGAACACCTCCACTATATTAGACACACAGGAATAGATATCATAATACAGTCAGCACAGTGGTTTCCAGTTCGCCTATTTTGACTTGCTCTCCCACATTTCCACACCCTAGTTGATGCTTGAACGAAAAAAACCCATGCATTTTGTCTCATTCGTCCAATACAAGCATAAATTATGTGAGATGGGGTGGGGGGTCAACATATCTGCAGTACGTCTTATATAACACAGAACCTGAACTTCATGAAACAATCTGGAGGCATTGCACGAGCTCATTTACGATGGTAGAAATAGCCCCACCCCTTGCCGCCGGCGCCGGCGCGCGCTTTTATTTAAGCACGTGACAACCCACGTGGAGTCGTACAAGATGGCTGAACCGAAGTTTGTGTTTCCCAACATTCACGACAACCCGGTTGGGTGGGGGCCATGCGTGGTGCCTGAGCAATTCAAGGACACACCTTACCAGCCCTTCTCCAAAGATGACCGCCTCGGGAAGGTGAGTTGAGTTGCCTCGTCCCTTGCTCTGGTGTTACCAAAGCACGTACGGGAGATATAATTTGGTACCCATTCGTTCTAAGGGCTCAATTCAGTTGATTGCTGTTGCTATTATAGTTTACATGGGAGATTTCGATAGTTCTCCAGGTGTCCATGTGCTTAATCTCCAAACATCCCTCACTGCTATAAAACAGCTAACTGTATGTCTTGTTGACCATATGCAAACACTGATTAGTAATAGTTTGTTGCAGCCAAGACTTGCGCTTCAGAGCACAGCAAGTGGATCCCTGGTCGTACCAGGATGTCACAGTGTTGTCAGGACTGTTCCAAAGTAGTGTTTTAGGCATAAGACATTCCGTCTGACCATGTGTACCAGTATCAAATTATGGTATGAAAATAACATGACTTCACCATGCCAAGTAGAACTGAAATCTATCCTCTCATATGCATGTAAAGCTGTGAACTGTCCACGTCTCATGCAATCATTTGCCTGTTAACCACTTGCCTCTGTCTTGCACAGGTGGCGGACTGGTCTGGCAACCTCTACCAGGACAGGAGAACCGCAAGTGAGCAGACATTTGCATGATTCCTTCCAAGCCACCTGAGACACATGGAAGCACATGAATACTGTGTGGTACCAGTTCACTGCCAACCGACTAGACTTGCCTGCCTAGCCTCAGGGTGTAGATACATAGGACCCTTTCGTGTGGTGAAATATACTTGGTGAATATAGCCTTGTTCCCAGGCCTTACCCTGTTTTCAGGTCTTCGGTTTGCAGTGACCCTCTCAGCATAGACCACCCATTCGCCACTAACATTGAATTTACGTTACGTGAGTTCTAAGTCCTACGCGTTCAGTTTGTATCAATATTCGCATAGGAACCACTGGACTTCTGGTTTGTAACGCAAGAAGATTGTTCTATACTAGCATGTGATTGTTCGATGGCGTGGAAAACCGGACGTCCTACGCGTTTGGAATTTGTACGTGTTGTAAGTACCACAAAATACACTTGTATATTGGTGACGTTCAAGCACCCATAACTTTACTTGCATAAGTGCACGCAGGATGTGAGCAGTTCCCAGATGTTATGATAGTCATCTCCTCCCCAGACAAGTATTCCAACATGTATGGTTTGGGTGGACAGACCTACGTCTACCACCATGAAAACGACGAGGATTCATTTCATCTCGTCGACACGGCGCGCATCCAGAAGCCACAACACCAGAAGTCCAGGGCCAGATACAACCAGGTGGGCACCAAATTGTGTTCGCGTTAAGTAATCATTTTATGGTGTATTTCCGGAAACTAAAATCACAATTTGCAATAAAGATCTGACCTCGGTCTAGGCAGTAACTAATTTGCACACAGCCCTGCATACTGATCCCAAGGACTACCGTGTATATCCCCCCACACAGCCTTCCTCTTGTAGCTGGTATGTGTTTCGAGTTCCATGGGACCGAAATGTACAAGTGATCTTTCACTTGTTTGATAGCAACACTCTGAATGGGTTCTTCAAGCAACAAGGAAGCGACTGCTGTCTTCATTGTAGAACACTTTGGTTGCACTTTGCGGTGTCTGCTGGAAGAACTCTTGAGATGAAACTCTTGCAGTCCATCCGTGTTGTGTACTATGTGAATCTTGTATTCTGTTCTCCCCATGCAGCAAAAGATCCGCCGAGATCGGGAAAGGAGGGAGGAGAGGAGGATGGGGGGTAAGCAGCAACAGGCCAAGGGAAGTCAGAGGGAAAGGTATGCTACCGAGTGGCTGTGATTGCTGCTTCTCTTCATTGGAAGATGTGTTCAGGCTATCATCCTTTCTGTGTGGTTCCTCTCCCTGCATCCATCCACACAACACACTTCCTCCCTCTCAGGGACCGTTGGAGGCATCAGCAGCAGCGTAAGATGCAGCGCTACAGCAGAAATCTTTATGATAGATCTCGGGTATGTGTATCTCATTCTGTGTGTATGAGAATGCTCGGTAGTAGTTATATCGGCTAACAACATGTTTCCTCTCCCTCCCCTCCCTCCCTCCCTCCCCTCCCTCCCTCCCCTCCCTCCCCTCCCTCCCTCCCCTCCCTCTCCTCCCTCCCCTCCCTCCCCTCCCTCCCTCCCTCCCTCCCTCCCTCCCCTCCCCTCCCTCCCTCCCCTCCCTCCCTCCCCTCCCTCTCCCCCCTCCCTCCCTCCCTCCCTCCCTCCCTCCCTCCCTCCCTCCCTCCCTCCCTCCCTCCATCCCTCCCTCCCTCCCTCCCTCCCTTCCCCTGTCTCCCCCTCCTCCCTGCTCCCTAACTTTACCTCTTGTCCCATTCCTCTGCCTCTCTCCCTCCTCCTCCTCTGCATCCCCCCTTTCTCCTTTGCTTCCTCTCCCCCTCTTCCTTCCTATACCTCCGTCCTTCCCTTTCCTTTCTCTTCTCTTCCTCTCCCTTCTCTGCTCTAAACAGGTACAACTGAAACCACGTGCTCCCTCAGTTCCTGTGAGCTCAGAGTGGGAGGTAGTGAGCGAGATTGACTTCCAACAGCTTGCCAAACTCAACTACACTCCTGAGGAGCCACAAGAGCTGTGAGTATATGCACACACAGATTGGTTTGTCTGAGCTTACTCACGGGAAGCCAGTTTTTCAATGCCAAGATTCCGTGGACAACCCTGGACCCCCAGGTTCACTCCCTGGATTTCCCCCACACAGTCTTCTATACTGATCCCAGGGCCATCCCAGGTTCCTCCCTGGATGTCCCTGTCCCCCCCCCCCCCCCCCCCCCCCCCCCCCCCACACACACACACACACACTTCCCATGGACATCCCAGGTTCCTCCCTGGGTGTCCTCCCACACACATACTGGGGGTTCCTCCCTGGATGTCCCCACACCACATCCCCGGGGGGGGGGGGGGGGGGGGGGGGGGGGGGGGGGGGGGGCATCAGAGGTTCCTCCCTGGATGGATGTCCCCACACACACTCAGCCCTGCTTACTGGTCCCAAGGACAACCCAGGTTTCTCCCTGGATGTATATACCACTTTCCAGCCCATCTCAAGGACATCCAGGAATCTCCCTGGATGTACCCACCATGCTGTCTGGAGGGTCTTCATGGACATCCAAGGAATCTCCCTGGATGTCTCCATGTAAACAGACACTATGGACCATCCAATGATGTTTGATAATACCATCCCCTGGGATATAGTAACTGTCATCACACTGGTCACAGTGAGTTGAGTGTTACCGAGTGCAGGCCAGTCAAGTTCCCATCCTCTGGCAATAGCTGAAGCAGTCTAATAGGCACACCGTGATGGTTTATAGCCAGTATGCATATGCATGCTGCACACCATCAGGTGTTCTGCATGCATGCAGGACATGAGATGACTTAAAGCACTCTCCCCGTCTTCATGACATGCTCTAGCCCCCCACCGTGCGCTATAGTCTCCATCCGTACAAGGCCTTGTTGAGGTAGACTGTTCATAGTTTGCATCTCAGTCAGACAGTCTCCGGTTCCAAAGCAACGTCGTTGCAATGATGAGTCGTTTGTGGTTTGAATTAACCCATGACGTGATAAAGTGATCCAGCTACATGTATGTAGTAATTATAATTTCTTGTTAAGTCTGCCAAACTTGGCTGCTGAGTGTTTCTTAATTTGCATAGATACACGGGTAGTACTAAAACCCTGAACGGAACGGAACGGAATGAATGGAACAAACGGAACAGCCATTTTCCGTCGCTGAGACCAAGTAAAACCATTTTTTCTGCACAGGCCGGGTACCGTGCACATACTTACCGGACAACCCACCTTTACTTTTGGCGGATGTCTGGGCATGGTGCTTCCCCCCCGATAGTACTCCCCGAGCTGGCTTGCTGGGGGTGTTTATAAGGGGGTGCCCTGCCCCCAACCGGGGGGGCGGGGCTTAACTCTTGCCCACGGTAATGTAATGAGACCACAGGTCATGGAGAAACACCCCCAAAGAGTTAGAATGAGATATCACAACGTAAAACATATGAATGTGAATGATGGCTGGATATATAGCAGGAGATTTGGCCAAAGATTACGTCAATGATGCCAGCTTCTCTCCAGGAGTGTGGATGTACAACAGGAATGCCGAACTGCTCCATCTGCCCAGAACTCTGATAATAGAATCTTCCATGGCATGATGCTGGCTAGCTGATGGCATGGCGCGCTGACTGTAGGGTCTGGCCAATGCGAAACACCTTGGATAGGCCCTCTATGATGTAGTGCCGGAACACAGGGTCGGGTGAGATGCAAGTGCTTGACTCCAGGCTTCGATCTGCAATGGAGTGCTAACTGGAGGGAGCTCCGGCACCAGTGGCCCCTCGGACGGTGCGGCCCGCAGGCTGCCAGGCCCTGGAGATCACCAGCGTATGGATAATTACCTACACGGGGGGAGGGGGGATTGGGATTGGTCGGATCGAGGATTAAACTGTGTCAACTATTGCCTGGGCATAAAGCATGCTTCATGCACCCTCAACCCCCCGATTCATTCACAGACAAAATGATCATGATTATTCTCAACTGCATGGCAGTATGCTCACACCCACATAGGCTAAACTACGGGTGCTGTATGCTACTAAGCTAGCCTGACTGGCTCAGAACGATGATCACGCCCATGCAGGCGGAGTTGCTAACTACCTTCCTTAAACAACTTATATATTACTATGAGTCAGTACTTGATTAGGGCACGCCCTTGACGTTGGGTTGTGGGACGCTCCCTGTCCCCGGCCTACCTTATTACCAGCACGCGTGCAGAAGACTGCTGCGTGGGGACCTGAGTAGATGCTACAGATATGCAGAAATCTGTAGCGACGCATAAAGCATCTGTCTGCGTTGAACTTTCTGCACACCTCTTGCTGGGCAGAGCTGGGTCCCTGCATAGGCTGGAAAGCCTGCAACTGTAGAGCTGGGTACTGGGGTGTTGCTGCTACCCCCCATGGGACCATGAATTGCATCATGAGAGAGCAGATTTCGGAGGCGTGGTGCTCACTTAAGCAATGCTTGCACCTTGGAATCAACTTTGGCCCACGAAGGCCTCGTTGTACAGCAAGGGGTCCTCCACTGACCAGTCTAGGTTCTGGTTACTCAGTGCCTGACGTCTGTAGGCTCTGTCATGCATAGGCCACCCACGTTGCCCCCTCAAAGTTCCGGCTGGCATGAACCACCCGTTTCTGGTACGCGAACAACCCTGGCCCCTTACTTGGGAATTTCTTGGCCAGCACTGCTGCCATTAAGTCATAGCATTCCACCCAGATCAAAATGTCTGTTACAGGACCCTGGGTAAGTGGTCTGCGCGGCATGGTTGTGTCCTACAGTGTGGGGGTGAGTGACGCCCAAGTCTCAGGCAGCATCTCTGCCATCTCTAAGAACTCTAGGTTTTCAATCCTACGAACCAACCTGCCAAGGAGTTTGGCAGTTGGATCATGCGGCTGGAGGTGGCATGTCACCATGGTATTGAGGGGTTGTGCCTCCACTTTCCGTTTGGCAGCCGCCTCAGCCAGCAACACCAGGCCTGACTCGTATTCACCCGAGAATGTTGGCAGGTGCGACCCAGTCCGCGGCTCCTCTATAAATGTGACAAATGCATGGAAATGTATGAACTATAATGGCGGTCGCTGACCGGCCACCTGAGCCCTGAACGGGAGGTTTGTGCATGAGTGCAAAGTCCTTTATGACTGCACTCGCCTACCCACCTACCTATCCCTACAGTTAATAAACGATTCATCAATCAAACTATTGTATCACCTATAGACATGCAAGCCAAGCCTTAGAGGGTACAGCAGAGATGGGAGGAGGTGAAGGTGTCAGGAATAGTCCGTCAAGTATGTCATCTGAAGTAGAGGGTACAGCAGAGATGGGAGGAGGTGAAGGTGTCGGGAATAGTTCGTCAAGTATGTCTTAGATGAGGTAGAGGGTACAGCAGAGATGGGAGGAGGTGAAGGTGTCGGGAATAGTTTGTCAAGTATGTCGTCTGAAGTAGAGGGTACAGCAGAGATGGGAGGAGGTGAAGGTGTTGGGAATAGTTCGTCAAGTATGTCGTCTGAAGTAGAGGGTACAGCAGAGATGGGAGGAGGTGAAGGTGTTGGGAATAGTTCGTCAAGTATGTTGTCTGAAGTAGAGGGTAACAGCAGAGATGGGAGGAGGTGAAGGTGTTGGGAATAGTTCGTCAAGTATGTCATCTGAAGTAGCTAGAGGGTACAGCATGAGATGGGAGGAGGTGAAGGTGTCAGGAATAGTTTGTCAAGTATGTCGGAAGGTGTCGGGAATAGTCCGGCCGTCAAGTATGACAACAGGATGTTCCATTTTGGATCATCGACTGGAACTTGTAAGTTACTCCAATGCACTGAAGTACCACCACCATCCATTGGTTGGGAGAGAGAGGGAACCCTTGTACAAGCAGCTATTCGCTTATTGTACTTGTACCCCCCACTGTTTACTTCACATCACTAGCTTGCAGACATGACAACAGGATGTTCCGTTTTGGATCATCGACTGGAACTTGTAAGTTACTCCAATGCACTGAGGTACCACCACCATCCATTGGTTGGGAGAGGGAGGGAACCCTTGTACAAGGAGCTATTCGCTTATTGTACTTGTATGCCCCACGGTTTACTTCACATCACTAGCTTGCAGACATGACAACAGGATGTTCTGTTTAGGATCATCGACTGGAATTTGTAAGTTACTCCAACACACTGAAGTACCACCACCATCCATTGGTTGGGAGAGAGAGGGAACCCTTGAGTCATTTTGGCATTTGCAACAGAGTGACAATTACTTCTTGATGGAAGGTTAAAACTGGTGGCACATGTACGTAGCTTCTCTTTTGTAGGTGGATATTGTGACCGTGTATGGTAGAGTGGGGCTACTAGTTGCAGCTATGAAACATGCCTCTAGTTTCCAAGAGGTCTTCATCTGGACCCTTTCCCATAAAGAGTCAAGAACTTCCTGGTTACCTTGAACGTGATAACGGGAGGGGGATATCCTTTTGCCGAGCAGTGGAGCACGAATCACAAACCACCACCTTTCTTTTCTATCACCAGCTTCTTTAACTTTATGCTTCGCCCTTTATCTGTGATGTTACTTTTTTGCTTTTGTTGATGAGATGCTGTGGGGCAGCTGTCCGAGTTGTGGTCAAATGAATGTCATATCCTGCACCATGGTTCGTGCTGCTTGCTTTGACCTGACCTGTGAGGCATTGCGTGAACTGGCTTGGTCCCACTCAGTTAGTGCGTTAGAAGCTGCTTCCTGCTGGAAGTGAGGTTATAGATGAAGGTTACTTGAAAGGTTGGCTGACCTTTGCGATTTGGGACATGTAACCCAACAGGTTATTTCGGCGGGCTGGGTAACGAGAGCAGATAACCACTGTGTACAGGATGGTCTCTTATATCCTCTCTTGTCAGATAGGTCATGACCGAACCTCACCGAACAACTCAAGCTGACTGAACCAAGACCGAACCAACTCACGAACCAAGACCAAACCAAATCAAACTGACTGAACCAAGACCGAACCAACTCACGAACCAACTCCGAACCGACTCAAGCTAAACCAAACCAAAACGCACCTAAACCTGAAAACCCACTGAAACTCTAGCCCAAAACAAACTCTCTCCTCAAAAACTCCTAAGCCTAAAGATCCAACGGACGACGAAATGCAGTTACGCAAGTGCATTTATACTACACGCGTGAAGCCCGCCAAGTAGCATCGAATAGACCAATCGTCTTTTGCTAGTTCTGAGCATGCCCATTGCCAACACTAGTCCCGCGCGCCGCTTTCGGTTACGAGATGTTCTCTTGGTGTTTGTGGTTCCATGATATGGCCGAGATCTGGATCATGAACAGAATACTAACAATAATGAAAATGGCTAAGAGTCAAGTTAAATAAACTACATCATTAGTTGAAGTCACGGTAATTTTCTAGTGTTTTGCCCTGAATGAGGAGGGAGGGGATGCACGTCAAATGAAAAAGGAACTACCTGAGCTAGAAATCTTGGATCGAATGAAAGCGCTTGAAGAAAAGCTCCAGGACAGGGATGAAGAGCTGCGGTTACTGCGACAGCAAGCAACTGGAAGTGCAGTTCCATCTCAGGCCTCACTTAAGTATGATGATCTTCCGCCTGGCACTGATCCCAAGGTTGAGATAGCTACATTAAAGAAAGCCCTCGAGAGCAAAGACCAAAAAATTCAGAGCCTACAAGTTCAGGTTGGGTCTTTTGAGAGAGTTATCCAAGCCCTCTCCCCATCAGACCCTGGCACCAGGTACCATGTACTCTCACTCCTAATAGTCTATTAGGTTCTTCAAGAGTAGCTAATCTCTGGCTACCAAAAGTGTGGTTTCCACTCGTAACACACTGCTAAGTTATAAAGTAACTAGTCTCTAGGATGTACTGTGGTGTGCCGTGTCACAGCATTTCTGTTTGACTTCAATGTCTGATTTTTGTTCCTTGGTCTTCCTCCGCATTCTATTGCCGGGAATAATTCCTCTAGGTCAAGAAGTTTAGATTCCCGTTGGATTTTCCCATATCATCATCTCTCGATACATTCTGTAGGAAGATACAACACAGAGAAGGAATAGTGGGACTGCAAGACATTGTAGAAATGGATATTTAGATTAACTCGTTGTGAGAGGAAAAGCCTTCTCCGACAACGAATTGAATGGCATCAGTCTGAGCCACGATACAAAAAAACAGCTACGCAAAATAGTAGCTAGCTACAGATTAAAATTACTTTGAAGTTGCTAGGCAAAGATATCTGCTCTCTGCTTACCGAGACCAACTTATGCTGTAGGTAGATACAAGGAGGGTGCACATTGCTATCCAACATCTCATTGCAGAGTTTGTCATAAGTGGCTAGTTCTGACAAGTGTTATGAAAGTGTGACTCTCTTGAGTAGACCCTCTCCTTGAGGGACGTGCGTTTGGGTCCCTTTGGCAGTACTTTGAACACCTTTGGGAGACATGAGGCTTGCTGGAGGCTGGAGGAGGGGGAGGGGCACTGGCGGTCAGAGGCAGGGAAGCATACTGGTGGCCGGAGGCGGGGAATTGCTGGTTGAGTGAGAGTTGCTTGCTTGGACCTGGTTGTGTAGGAGGCTACATGGTCAGAGGCAGGGAAGCATACTGGTGGCCGGAGGCGGGGAATTGCTGGTTGAGTGAGAGTTGCTTGCTTGGACCTGGTTGTGTAGGAGGCAACATGGTCGCTAATGATGGTGAGAAGGGGGTGGTCTGCTCATTATGAATCAAGGTACAGGAATAGTAATAGGTTTCTGCCAATAGTAAGTGTGTGCCCATTTTGAAAACGTTGCCCAAGTGATCAGGTTTGATTTCAAAACACCGTGTAATCCCAATCTCGACCCTTCTTCACTGTTTCTACTCTTTGAAGATCTGCTGAGTGAAGAAGCATTTGTGTTGTAATTCTTGCATCTTGTGCAAATGGGCCTGGGTAAACTCCTGCTGCTATTGAAACTTTTTTGCGATGACGTAATGTGTATGGCAAAATGTTGCTGAGGAAGATGAAGTTGCATGGTCGCTGAGGAGGCGTCATACTGCCATTTGTTGAGGAAGTGAAGCAAAATAACTCCAAGAGTGCAGGCACGTATGTCTGCTTTAATATGCAGCGAGTGTTTTTCATTTGTATGTAGCGTGTAGTAAATTATTTTCAGTACAGCTAAATACCACAGACCAAGCAGTAAATCCCCTCCATCCCAGCTCTGCGAATATCACCGTTGGGGATGATGACGGTAAGTCATTCTTCAGTTTGCATTCCCGGATTTGAACGCTAGCAGGAATGTGTGTCCTCTGTGGATGAATGACTGATCTCTTCACTTATATACGACATGAAAGTAATTGGCCACACTTTATGCGACAGGTGTCAACTCCCCTTTCCTTTAGAACCTGTATCAAGCCTTTTGGCACTCCGACGCTAAAACACCATTGTCTGCACTTTGCCCTGCCAAACTGTGTTTCTCATGCTTGGTTGTTTTCCCAACAGGCTTTGCATTCATTTTATAGGCTTTGAGAGCGGCTCCATGACAGCTGCTGTGGTCATGATCAAGAACCCATACTAACCTGTACCCCTTCTCCCATCAATTCATACCAGCTTCCTTCTCCTGAAAACGTCTCTGGCAGTAAGAGTGGTCTGCTAGCCATTACGTAACAGAAAATCTCCAGTTGCTTCTGGGAATCCTGCCGACTAGGCTCCATCTAATTTCACAGGTGACAGGCACAACGTGGACGGGCTATTCAGCTAAAAGATCAAGAAGGAAATGGAGTGAATATACAGCAAGTGAAGCTCATAATGCATATGTGTGAAGAGTATTGCTTGAGACTGTTCACAGCCTCATAGACAAAATTCTTGGCGCGGAAGAGACAAGAACTAAGAATACAGTGAGTCAGTGCCCCAGAGTGAATTTTGCATTACATCATGCTTGTAATTTTACCGAAACTAAATCATTGTGACGTAATGACTGTGGGTTATGCACTTGCTAATGCTGTGCAGTTTGAATATCATCATCTGTGCAAAGCTGCATGAACTGTTCATGCTTCTTGAGAAATTTATTCCGAAGATCAGGAAGGGGAATTTTGGGGCCAAAGATTTGGACGGATGTGGTTTCAATGTTACATTCTGGGGTAACAATAGTTTTGGTGATGGTATATGGTGAACATGGTTCACCTATTGACAACTCACCTGTTTCAATCAATTGCTGTTTTCGTACACTATAGCCTCAGGTGGAGGTAAAGAAGGCATAGATATCTCATCTCCAGGTAGCCTACGCTTCTTCCTTCTCAGTCAAGGCAAGCTGTTGTCACAGCCATCAAGCTTGTTCACCTCGATACCCTGTTTCTCAGCTGCTTCTTTCAGCACCTGACCACCATTTCCATTGGAGATTCCATATTGTCTTGCAACATCACTTGTCGCTGCTGTTATATTGCTAGACAGTGAGAAAAGCACTCCTGCAGGTCTCAGCTCCTGGAGTCCACAGCTACAGTTCAGTTGTCAACTTATCATGCCTGGGTTATCAGCCTTGCTTAGAACACTACAGTAACTGTGAAGGGCTCAGGCCACTGATGATATTGGAATACTGGTGGAAAACGAATCACATCCAACTGTTTTGATGTTTAGCAATATCCTGGCTAAATGCTCCTGTGTGTGAGTGTGTGTGGCGGGGGGGGGGGGGGGGGGGGGGGGGGGGGGGGGGGGGGGGGTTAGGTTTAAATTCGATTACTCATTCCAATTCTAATACAACTCATAGCGTAATAGACAGATTGCATTGAGAAAAATTATATAGCAAGGTCTTTCTGTGCTGCCTGCTGCAGGGTGTGCACCTCCTCTTTCAACCTTAGAATCCGCAGATTCCTCCTCCTCCTCTTCTGATTCCGAGTAGGCAGCTCGGAGGAGTCAAAGATTTACTACGTGTTACTACATAACAGTGGCGTCTGCAATAATCTAGTGTGGACGTTAGCCCTAGTGCAATGTCGAGCGAATGCTACACACAAAGATGTGTTACCTTTTCTGTGACCCGTACTGTAGCTGGAGCCAATCTGACTTCACACTTTTGGAATGGTAAGGGTGACCTAATACAAGCAAGATTGTGATGCACGTTCGGGGAACCGACATAGCTGGTTGGGCAAGTAGCCATCTTGCCAACTGGCCCCAATCGTGATCCAAGAAGTTGAAAACATTTTTGTTTGTGCAGTGTGTATTAACGGAATGAAGAAAGAAGAATAGACAATGTTGAGACAAGTATATACACATTGCAAGTGAAATACAGCACAATTCCACAATCAGCACTATTTTTCATGCCCAGGACAGCCCCCAGAATGAGGCGCTGCATGGCCAGCAGCATTACTGTCTACATGTACCATGGATTAGAAAATACAACATTTTAGTTGTGTCGATAAAATCATCCTTTGAGTTAATGCCGAAGAACTGGATACCTTTGATGGTCACGCCATCCGAGTCTTTCCATGCCTTGAACAACCGAGCCTGTGTGTGCATTGAATATGAAAGCAAGTTATACACAAGCGCATGTGACATGTGCATTGCATGGGTATGGTTTTACCTGTAGTCTAGGGGTAACCACGAGGCCAAACACAGGAGGTGGATCCCCAGCTGTCCCTCCCCAACCGTCTCTTCACCCTTGATCTAAAGTGGTTCAGTACACAGTAATCTACAAACTACAATCACACGCACCACAGTATAATCACATACATGTAGCCCCTCGTTACCAGGGTCCACTAACCTCAAACACGAAACGGACTTTTCACCCTTCTCTGACATCCACATCAGTCACACTCTGCAGGTAGGAAATAAATATTCAGACCTGCCCACCCTTGCATGTCACAACCCTGTCTGTGTTGTATTCATTGGTAGCGTTTGACGGCTAAGGGCTACTCATAGCAAGCATGCACATAAGCAGTGGTCTTTCATAGCCTCAGCAATACTGGAGGAAGTTGCAAGGAGTGACAGCTGCAGCCACCTAACATCACCAAACCAGTCTACAGGGTTTGCTCCAAGCAGTACCCACAGGTCGGCTGAAGACCTTGACACCCTTCCCTCTTCCCTCCATGACTCACAAGCTGGAACAAGCCTCTCTGGATCATCTCAAATACTGAAAGCATGTTGGTGTGAATCATCCAAACACTTCAATAGGAGAACGTCCTCCCTCAGATCTAGGTAACAGTTGTATGGTGAGTGTCGGGAGCTATATATCAGCGACTCATCGTTCTTCTACCTGCCTCATATCCCTCTTCAAAAACCTTTCATCTTGAAGGAAGGCCTTGCACTGCCAGCTCTTCCTGTTCTAACACTCCCTTCCTCCTCACAGCCTGTACACAAAGACAGAAGGAACAAGGAAATAAGGCTCACCCAAGACATCTTCGTCCGATTCGGACAGAACCTGTTGTGCATTTAGTTTCTCAACTACTTGATCAGCAGAAATGCTAGCAAGAGGAGGACCCTGTCAAGAAGGTCTGGGAGTTTGCTCGACTCCAGGTTGGTTTTGATGATCTTCATGGAAGAGAACATTCTCTCCACATGGCCACTGGAGAAGAGAAGACTAAAGAGCAGCTCGTACTGGGCCTGTGGGCATGCTTAGCTGTGCAACTTGCTTTTAGTTGTTGTCATTACAACTGATTGTGGCCATTCATGCATGTCCCTGCTGGTCCATGGAAGGCACTCGAGTAAGCCTCAATGAGCTATATATGTATGTAGCAACATCTGGGCTATACCTGGTGTAACAAAATTGCGGTGTGACAAAAATCGGGGCTACACCCGAGTACTGTTATCATGACTCTGACGGAATCGTCTTTCTAAAACTTGCTGATCCCTGCAATTGAACTTTGCAGCCTATGCCTGCAATTTCAGTTTGCAACACTTCCGAAGTTTATCGTTTGTCCTTGAATAGCAGCTTTCTGTTCTGTGAATAAGGCAACAAAATGGTCAAGCTTCTGGTTCATCAGAAACGTCTTTGATGAATATGCTGCTTATGCCTGCAACTTCAGTTAGCAACGCAGAACCTCCTTCCGAAGTTCGTCGTTTGTACTTTGTGTTTCTTGAATAGCAGCATTCTGTTCTGTGAATACGGCGACCAAATGGTCAAGCTTCTGGTTCATCAGAAACGTCTTTGATGAATATGCTGCTTATGCCTGCAACTTCAGTTAGCAACGCAGAAACCTCCTTCCGAAGTTGATCGTTTGTCCTTTGTGTTTCTTGAATAGCAGCATTCTGTTCTGTGAACAAGGCGGCCAAATGGTCAAGCTTCTGGTTCATCAGAAACATCTTTGATGAATATGCTGCTTATGCCTGCAACTTCAGTTAGCAACGCAGAAACCTCCTTCCGAAGTTGATCGTTTGTCCTTTGTGTTTCTTGAATAGCAGCATTCTGTTCTGTGAACAAGGCGGCCAAATGGTCAAGCTTCTGGTTCATCAGAAACATCTTTGATGAATATGCTGCTTATGCCTGCAACTTCAGTTAGCAACGCAGAAACCTCCTTCCGAAGTTGATCGTTTGTCCTTTGTGTTTCTTGAATAGCAGCATTCTGTTCTGTGAACAAGGTGACCAAATGGTCAAGCTTCTGGTTCATCAGAAACATCTTTGATGAATATGCTGCTTATGCCTGCAACTTCAGCTAGCAACGCAGAAACCTTCTTCCTAAGTTGATCGTTTGTCCTTTGTGTTTCTTGAATAGCAGCATTCTGTTCTGTGAATAAGGTGACCAAATGGTCAAGCTTCTGGTTCATCAGAAAGATGAATTAGTTAACTCTTGTATTTGCTGTTCTGTTCTCATTACACTCCTGGTAGGGGAAAAATTGCGCCGCGTAATGTAAATAAATAACCTCATAGCTCGCAGGAAAGGCCTACAAAGATTCTGACTACACCGTCGTGATCGCTATCATGCAGTTAGTGCTGAGACTCACCTTGGTGGTGGAGATACAAGCGCTTTTGTCGTGCTGTCGGCCGCCATTGTTCGATCGTTCTCTTCGACGTTGGTTGCCAGTACAGTCATACGAAGGGCCCACAAAGTTTCTGACCACACAGCCGTAATCGCTGTCGTTCACTGACGCTTACATACCAAAACTCACCGTGCTGGCAAAGTTGTAAGTGCTGTAATAACTTCGTGTCTTCCCTTTGGCCGCCATTGCTAGCGATCGACTGAGTGCGGTTGCCACGTGGCACGTGCGTTAATTGGAACTAACTGCGATACGCTACGGCGAGTCGCAGCCGGCGTTGCAACGGCTACCAGGAGTGCGGTTGCCCCTCGTTATAAGAATAGACTTTTTTTAGTGCCATTGCCATGCCCATTAAGATGAGGCTACTTTCTGTTATTGAGCTATATGTACATACCATTGTATTACACTTCAACTTCCTGTGTCCCTCCTCCTTCCCTCCCTCCTTTCCTCCTTCCCTTTTTGTCCTCCTACCCTTCCCCCTCCTCCTTCTCCTCCGTAGTCGCCTCTGTGGGTCACTGGGCTACTATGATATTTCCCGTGAGAAGAAGATATCCCTCAAAACTCCACAACCACTTCAAGTGTTCAATCGCGTCTTTCACAAAGTGACAACCACTGATGATCCCGTTATCAGAGAGGTGTGTGTGTGCATGTGTGTGCCTGTGGATGTGTGTCTTTGTGGATGTGTATGTTTCATGTGTATGTGCAAAGGTAAGGTACGTGTGTGTACATTTGTGTATGTTTTGTGTGTGTGTGTGTGTGTGTGTGTGTGTGTGTGTGTGTGCGTGTGTGCATGTGTGTGTGTGTGTGTGTGTGTATGTGTGGTTTATAGGTGAGTGTGTGTAAGTACTTGCATCTGTGAAAGGAACTGTTCTCTCTCCAACTGCACAGCTATCCAAGACCAGTGGCTGCAAGGTGTTTGCGACAGACGCCATCCTGGCCACTCTGATGACGTGTGCCCGCTCCAAGTACTCCTGGGACGTGGTCGTGCAAGTACGTACATGCAATGCTGAGTAGATTAGTGCAGTGTGCTGGCCTTGTTCCGAAGCTCCCCCCATCAAATGGAGAAGGACTACTGCAATGCTACAACTGAACCGAGAGAGGGGCTAAGATCGTGAAACACGCAACCAATAATTGCGAAGATGAACTGAACTCTCAACAGTGCTGATTGTTGAGAGTGAACCATACGTACATGCCCAAATAGCATGTGTATGCCGTCCTCTCCTGTTAGTGGGAGGGGCTGGGAATGGCAGAAGTTAGTATGCATGCGCAGTCATTGCTATCTGGGCTGTTTGTGAAATGCTTCATAGGTACAAATTAAGATCAGAGATGGTCTTTGCAGGTAGGGTATGTGTAATCCCTAGCATACATATCCCTCCCCTAGTGAAGCTCACCTTTGACCCCAGCCTACTCAGTCTCAAGGTTGATGTTGGTCTCTTCCTGTCTCTCTCCAGCGTGTTGGTGATCACTTGTTCTTCGACAAACGTGACGACTCACAGTTTGGTAAGCATGTGCTACAGTACAGTGGAACCTGTTTATAGTGATCGCAGAGTTTAAGGCAGCCACCTCTCATTATGGTCACTACTGCAATCCCCCTCCATTAGACTTCTTGACAGTGAGTGAGACAGCAAAGGAGCCTCCTCAGGAGGAGACTGGCATCAACTGCCCCACCAGTCTCGCCATGGAGGCCACCTATATCAACCAGAACTTCTCCCAGCAGACACTGGTGGTGAGCACACCATGAACAGCCCATCTGCCTGTCCATTTGTCTGTCCATTTGTCTGTCCATTTGACTGTCCATTTTGACTGTCCATCTGTCAGTCCATCTGTCAGTTTGTCTGTCGATCTGTTGTCCATTTCTGCCCGTCTGTCTGTCAGTATACCTGTCTGCTCGTGTGCTTGTGAGGTTGCATTACTGCTGTATCCTTGTCCGTCCAGGAAGGGAAGACTTACCGTATGAAAGAACCAAATCCGTTTGCTGGTGATGAAGCAGGACAAGTGGCTTCTGTTGCATACAGGCAAGCACTTGCACCTCCCTCCCTCCCTCCCTCCCTCCCTCCCTCCCTCCCTCCCTCCCTCCCTCCCTCCCTCCTCCTTCCCCTCCCTTGTCTCCATCCCTCCCTCCCTCCCTTCCCCTATCTCCATTCGTCCCTCCCTTCCTTCTCCTTCCCCTCCCTTCCCCTGTCTCCATCCTCCCTCCTCACATCCTGCCTCCCTCCCTTCCCCTGTCTCCATCCTCCCTCCTCACATCCTGCCTCCCTCCCTTCCCCTGTCTCCATCCCTTCCTCCGTCCCTTCTCCTGCCTCCCTCCATTCTCCTTCCCCTCCCTCCCTGCCTCCCTCCCTCTAATTTACCTCTCCCTTCTCTCCCCTCCTCCACACAGTTACCGTAAATGGACTATGAAGGATGGGGTTGGTCTTGTCGTGAGGTGTGAGTACGATGCAGTGATGCCAACGGCAGCCCACGGCCTTTCCTTTATCAACATCAAGGCTCTCAATGAGTGGGATTCCAAGGTAGTTGAGGCCACAGACCACACGTGTATATAAGATTGGGTGGGAAATGGTATTTGCCATGCGCTAGTGTTTGTGTAGCATTGCGAACTGCATATTCATGAGTAACGAATGTAATATGTGGTAGTCCCGGATAGAAATCAGATATGCGAGCATCTTCGTCCGTGTGCATGTGTCTGCGTTTGTCTGTCTGTGTACAGGAGATTAAACGTCCAGACACACAAATTGATCTGTGCATACGATATCCTCCTCCCTCCTTCTGGCTTTTACTCTCCCCTCTCTTGCAGGCTGCTGGAGGGGTGGAGTGGCGTAAGAAACTGGACTCTCAGCGTGGGGCGGTTTTGGCAACAGAGCTCAAGAATAATACCTGCAAGATTGCTAAGTGGGCCATGTGTGCAATCTTGGCGGGATCCAGCTTCATCAAGTTTGGGTGAGCGGAGGGTGGGAGGGGGTTTGTGTGTGGAGTTTGTGGGTGGGGGAGTTTGGGAGGAAGAGGTGAGGTGGAAGATATGGCATCCATTTGTGAAACTGAAAGCTTCATGTGTTTGAGCTACGTTGTGTGCGTTCATCCCTTTCAGGTATGTTTCCCGTGAGCACCCGCGAGATTCCTCCAAGCACCAGATCCTTGGTGTGCAGCAGGTCAAACCGGCTGAACTGGCACAGCAGATGACTCTCGACATTGGCAACAGCTGGGGAGTGCTCTACACCATCATTGACACCTGCCTGAGCCTACCGACGGGGAAATACCTCATACTGAAGGACCCAAACCAGGTATGTGGGGGGGAGGGTCAGGGGAGTGGGGAGCAGGGAGGAAAAGCCAGGGGGTGGGGGGATAGGGAATGAGACTATAAGCTGTAATATGCTCACATTATGCTCAGTTAATGCCAAGGCCTAGGTCAAAGGTCATCATTGCTCCAACAATTAGCATCTACAAATGCACACATATATCCCATGCACACACTTACACACATACATGCACTCACACATGCATACACACACAATCAAATGCATAGGCTGTGGTACGGATGTACAAGGTACCAATGGATGCATTTGAAAGCTCCGAGAGCAGTGACGAAGAGTCAGAGGGGAGCTCTGGAGAAGAGGACGACGAAAAAGGTCAGAGACAAAGAGATTTTATGAAATCAGAGTAATCAACCATAAATTGCCTCCCCCTCCCCCAACTTGCATACATATTATGACTGTGTGACCACTTTCCAGTGAGCAACCATTAACCATTGTGTGAGGGGGGGGGGATATGGAAATTAGATGGGATTGTATGAGGGGGGAGGTGGGATATGGGAATGAGATTATATCGTATGGCAGGGAGAGGTCACTCCAATAAGCACCACAGTCACAGCTGACCCCATACTACTAAGGAAGGGGTGGAGTGTGACTGCAATCTATTGGCGTCACCTTCCCCTGTGTGGTGGGGGATATGATGGGAGAGAGGTAGGATTTTTGAATGAGATGGTAATGGGTGACCACTTTCAGAGAGAGTATACATTGTATATGTTGTGTGAAAGGGGGGGAGGTGGGATATGGGAACTGGATGGTATTGTGTCAATGGGGGATATGGGAAAGAGATGGTATTGTTGTGAGGGGGACATTGTGTGGAGGAAATGGGATATGGAATGGAACTGTTTTGTTTTTAACTTTGTCTACTCATATTTTACAGGCACGTAAACAGCCAGTGACAGTGAACAAAATGACAGAATTGTAGCAGTAATAATTAATGAATTTCATTCTGCAATACACTTTGGTGACATGACTTGAAATACTAACTTCTTAGGGTATGGTAGCGACTGTGACCCTGCTATGCAACGATTAACTGATAAATTAGACTTCTCTGGAGGTCACTTCGGTACCATATTTCCAGTTTTCTCTTTTTTTTCAGCCCCCAATTGACCTGTGCCAGCCATCCCGCATGTTTGTGGCTCTTAATGAGATTCATAGTTGGTGAGAATGGGCCCTCAAAACGGCCTAGACTTGCACTGTGAGCCAGTTTGGCATGGTTTGCCGATTTTTAATGAGATTCATTGATCCTCCATGCACATATTAACCCTTTAACCACCGAATTCTTCCCACCAAGACAACACATTTTCATGCATTCAGCGCACACCACTTTCGTAGGTACTCCTCTCCCACAGCATTCGCTCCTCAGCGGCCAAACTTGGTGGGGCCCGCACACATGGAGAGACCTCTCTGGCAATACCGTTAATGATATTCATGACCCCCCACAAGCCCAGCAATCGGAGGTCAAAGGTGGATGTCAGCCGGATTTTCGCCCAGCATTTCCCTAAACTTGGGCCAGATCTGACTGATGGCACACCTTACACCACCAATTTGCAGGTTTTCTTGAGGCCCTGGGTGGGGTCTATGAATATCATTAGAATCAAAAATTCTCGGGTCAATGAATCTCATTAAAATCAAAAGACGCCCACGACAGCCCGAAGGGGGGGCTGCTGCCCCCCCTTCGAAACCCCCCCGCTTGTACGTTTAGTGGGGGAGGCGCGCCGAAATCTGACCAAATTTTTGAGTTCGTGCCTTAAAGTCGTCCCTAGGCCCTCTGAAGACTTTTTGGTTTCTTTTTGGACTGGTGAGAAGCCCTACAAGTGCATAGGGTCTAAATGACGCATTTATGCGTCAATAGGGCTTAAAGGGTTAACCACACTCCCACCCAATAGCCACGACTTGCAGCTTACCACCACCTGTCCAGGACTGGGAAATGGCCCACCTGGCTCCAAACAGGACTATTCAAGGCCATTTTGTTTGCACCCATCGGCTACACACACCCACCTGTCCCACCCATTATGCTCATGCACAACCTATTTCCCAAGGACGTTGCCGGATCGAGCTAGGTGACATCACAACATCAAAATCTCGTGCTGTCTAGAGACAGCTCATAAGAGTGTTAATGCATATTTCCTAGGCCCACGCGCAGAACACAGAAGCTTTTCTGCATTCCGTGCATGCATGGGCCTGCATGGGTACGGGCTATATTGGCACTGGGGTTGTGCACTTCTCACTATAGTGAACAACAATAATATAATTATAAGTCATGTATTGAGAGATTCATGCAGTATTGAGATTCTATCGCATTCTTTTTGGACCACTATCAGCTTCAGTCATGAAATTATACTTTATGAAAACGAATACTCTGGTGCCACTGATACTATTATCATAATGCTGTCCCTTGAGCTTACCAACTCTTATGCGACTGATGATGTAATAATAATTGTGTAGCATAAATGAAATATACCTGCAGGGAAGTACTATACTGTGGACTATATATTATGCACGCAAATGTATAACAAAGGAGCTAATGTGTCATGCACTAAGTGCTTGATGGTGAGAGGGTTTCTGCTGTTGTTGTGTCTGTAGTCACTGCAGCGTCCGGTCCAGTCAAAGGAGTCCCGCCTCTATTCCTCCCCTTCCCCCGCCTACCCTTGTTCCTTCCATGCCCGCTGCCAGTAGGTGGCCCTACACCTGCAGCACCCTGGATGGAACACAAGAATTGCTTAGTAGCCATGCATGACCACATAATCCACAAATTGTATGCTATAAAAGTGCTCTGTTTGAACAACTGGACTTCAGTGCTACAGGAAGCAGCAGTAAGTAACTCCACAACGATGGCTTGCATATGGGATGGAATACCTAACTCCAGGAAATTACAAAAGAATTCGCTAAACTATTAATAGCCATTTGTGGTGACACTAGTGAATATAATACAAATGCAGTCATTTCCTGTTGATTTGAGCCCAGTCAGAGTTTCCATTCTCAACATTCTCAAGATTGGTTGGTAGTGTAATCTCTCGCAAAAGCTAAATACATGAGGGGAAAGGCTTTTTAATTATGCACAGTGTGTGCTTTTCAAGTTGGAGGTCAAGGTTGACCTGCTAATGAGGGTGCAGTGAAAATGGCCACTTGCATGATCATAATTATACAAGCAATCATGTTGTCATGGTAAACCCAGACCGTAGAAACATCATTGCATTAGTACTACCGCCCACCTGGTGGGTGTGGTGAGCGTTGTGGTGGATGGTCAGCTTCTGCTTGCCCAGCTGTCCAGGGGCCCCTGGTATGTATGGGATGACCTTCGTCACGTTGCCCACAGCCTTTGTCCTCCCCTCCCTGAAGACCATCCTGGTGCCTGGCTTGAGGTACTCTGGGGTCTTGATGAACCTGAAGTGGCAGGTGGCTTTGTCCCCCGTCCGCAGGTGGTCCCTGTTCATGGCCAGGATTGATGCTGTCTGCCTTGTGCTGCCACAGTGCACTGGGGAGGTGAGGGGGGGTGAGGATCATTTCAGGCCATAAACGCACCAGCATATGGCAAACTGAAGCACTGCTCACAATAAGCTATGATAGATGCCCAGACATTATGCTAAAATAAAATACTTGACTAACGTACAAAAACTATGACAAAATTGATCACAAATTAATTTTATTGTCGAGGCTGTCACCGTGAGCCCTGCACTATTGCTATATCCAGTCCGGGCAGGGACAGAGTTCAACACAGCTCACAGCATGGGGACGTTCATGCAACCTAGTTTCATCTGATACTTTTATGTATAGCACAGTGTATCTCAGCATGGCCAAAGCTTTCGCTGAACAAGGTGAGAAGTGACGTGACAAGTATACAACCACTGTCATGGGTCGACCTCGATACTGTGTGACAATATTCAAAGACAATGTGATCAATGAATATTGTATATGACATTGATACTTAGCCTCTGCATGCATGTACATGTACGTCATATCCTAGTCTCGGAACCAGACTCCCAACCCAAAGGGGTATGGGAGTCTGGTACGAGACTAGTCATATCCTACCCATGGCCTGGTACTTGGTGCTGATGGTGGTCGGGTGGTGGAGGACCAGAATGTCCCCCTCAAACTCCCAGCAAGCCACAGGGTTCAGGCTGGGATGTACTAGCACCATACCCTTGCGGATCTGGCTGCGACGAATCTGCATGGAAGATGTTCTCTACGCACTCATATTGGTTCCCATGCTGCTAAATCAAAGACAGGTTCGCATGCAGCTAAATTATTTTACCTTCTTGAGTGCGAAGGAGGCAGTCTGCCCACCACGCACCTCCGTCACAGGCAGTCTCTTCCGATGGACGCCCCGGATAGAGACAGGGATGAACTCTCCAATGGAGGTGGGGCCCATCAGGAGGACATCGTTCATATGGACCACCCCCTGCATGCACGTTCCAGACACCACTGTACCTACACCCTGTAGATTGGTGACCAAAATAAACTAGAAGTGTTCTTGGAACAACAGAGAAGGGAGGACACGGCCACATGATAAATCGGAAATGTGTGAACTTTTTAAGTAGGTACATGTGTAAGCTGACAAGCTGTGCAGTTGGGCTGTGAAGTCAATTTAGTTCAGGGATTGTATTAAATGACACTCAATATTTTTTCCTCGACAATCATGGTCCACCATGTGAAGAGAGCATTCCTTGCTGCTACGCAGCCCTTGTAGGGGCTCCCCCCCTTTTTTACACTAAGAGTATGTACAGATTGAGCATTGTTGACTGTCATGGCTGAAGTATACATTTATATGTGTTCAAGAATGCTAGGAATGATAATTAAGCACGTAGTATTGCCACACCGTGATGTTGTGTCCTTCCTCTTATAGGAACGCATACCCCGCGTGATAAAGTACTAGAGTAAAATGATCATCCATTTCCACTGTTGCATACCGGTACAGAGTAGGTCTCATCAATCTGGAACTCAGCCGGCTTGTCTTCGTTGCAGCACATTCTGGCAGACAGCAAGTTCAGGAAGGTTTTCAGGAAGCCAAGGTTCTCTCCTGTGACGTTGGACACCTGGAAGATGGGACATATCCTGGGGAAAGGATGGGGGGAGAGGGAAGGAGAGGTGTCATCAAGTATATACAGATATTCTCCACAGTTTTCATGAGGGAGTGCCTGCCTACATAAAAAAGCCCCCCCCCACCAAGGCTCAGTCACTCGGAAGAGCGAGCTGCTACATGAGTCGATTTCTGGTACCTGAATTAGGCAGTACCAATCAGATTGCAGAACAAATAATTATATGAGTTTTCGTACAGGTCCAGCAAGAAGATCACCTAACCGGTATTTAAATATGAATCTCAGTGAGTTCCTAGCAAACTGTACCAACTTAACATACCTCTCTGAGGTAAAGTTAGTAGCAGAGGTGACAACATCATCCTGATTCTGCACCAGGACAGGGATCTTTCTACACCCAGGGGACTTGAGTATGCGAGCCAGCAGCTTCATTGTTTCCTGCAGGACGTTCGGGGGACACATGTCAATCTTGGTGACCACCACGAAGACAGGAACACTCAGAGCCAGCGCCAGACCCAAGTGTTCTGGAGGGGAAGTGGGAGGGAACATCACGGGTCACCAGTTGAAGGAACAACTTGTACACCAATCATAATACAAGTGATAAACAAGGTTTCGTCGGCGGAGGCAGCATTCCCCCCCCCCCCCCCCCCCCCCCGCTACAATCACACAATCATCAGGCAAGTTCTTAATGACAGCACACTACCCACCAATAGATGCAAGTATGCCCGCCCACCTTTTGTCATTCCGATGATGCCTGCATTGGCTCCCACCATGAGCATGCAGAAGTCGGGGGCATGACCGGTCATGCCAAATATGGTAGTCTTGAGGTACTTCTCGTGTCCTGCGAGGTCAATGAAGGTGATGACCTTGGAGGAGGCTTGGCATATGTGTACCCAGTCCAGGCCCCCTGTGGAGATGGTGGGAATGAGGAGGGAGGAGCCCATTAGTTTGTGGGGTGTATCCCTTGTTAGAGGATCATCGTGACAACACAATGGTTACACATGATGTCATAACATACTCACCATGTCCGTCAGTCTTGTTCACGACCCTCCCTTGGCTATCAAACCCCAGGATGTCATTGCCAACACTGGAGGTTCTCCCAGACTCCATCTCGTGCTTGTGACGGAACAGCTTTTGTCGTGCCATCCCTCGGCCATTGTCCAGCTCCCCGTGGGTGAGCACTCCCAGCAGTGTGCTCTTTCCTGCATCAACATTCCCAACCACTGCAACCCTGAGGTGTGGTCATGGCCGGGAACAGAAACAGACTCTCACTTAAAGCACATGTATACACTAGGACAGATGGCAATATGGGAGTTGTTCTGGCTCACCAGTAATGGCAAACATCTTTTTTATTCCTGCATTTATTCATACATCTCCCTGCTCACTTCATCTCCTCCCTACCCCACCCTAGCTACTCAATTCTTAACCCTCCCCCTTCCCCACTCACCCCCCCCCCCCCCCCCCCCCCCCCCCCCCCCCCACACCCTTCCCCTTACCCCCCACCCTCCCCTATCCCTCCCCACCCACCCCAGCCTCCCCACTCATCCCACTCTTCCCCCTACCCACTCACCGTACCCTCCCTCTACCCCTTCCTTCCCACTCACCCCACCCTACCTACCAACTCCAACCACTCCCTACATGTGTAGCTATATGTATCTACTTCTCCTCCACCCTACCCCTCCCCCTCACTTCATTCCTATCCCCATCACTTGCTGCTCACCTCACTTCCAGGAAGTCGTCCTCCTCCACCCTCCTCCTCACCAGGCACTCGGCCATGTGCCTGCCTTCCACTGGTTTTTCCCTCAGCACCATCATATCTGCCTCGCAGATGGCTGCCAGGCTCTGCACTGTAGCCAGGGAGGCATGCAGCTCCTCACGAGTCAGACCGTTGGAGGAACAACCACCTGGAGGAGGAGCAAGAGGAGGAGGATGTGGGGACTCAAGAGCGCATGACGACATCATTGTTTCCACAATGATGTCATCATGCGCTCTTGGAGGACTGCAATTGGCAGTAGACCACTTCCCGCTGATGTTATCCCCGCTCCTAATTACAGGCAACATAATCTAGGCAGAATATGCAGATCACTAACACACATGGATCTTGTGAATGAAACAGGCTATTGCGGACCCACAGAGAATGAGGAAGCCCCTTGTAGTTCACTTACATACATTGGGTATCTTAGGGAGCTATAGAGTCCCTACCTCCCACTCCAATCTCGTAGATGGTCTCCCCCTGCCCTTCCTCTATCCTAGCCTTCATCTGCCTCTGAAGAATGTCAAACTCCTCTGCACTCGGACTCACAAACTCCAGCTGTTGTGCAAGTAGGGAGGGAAAACATGGGGAGGGTGAGAGTGAAGGGTATGTGTGTGTGTGTGTGTGTGTGTGTGGGGGGGGGGGGGGGGGGGGGGGGGGGTCATGGTCAAGGAGTCCAAGCATGAGGTACACTGCGCTAGGTTCAGTGTATCACAAATGGACTGCAGATCGCCAAACTGGGCAGGCCTCATAGAAAACTATAATGCAGTCACTATTATGTCTGTACACTTGACTACACATCAGATATGTCAAAAAGCTGCTATCAGTTCAAAGGAATGTGTGTACGTAATGACTGGACACTCTGAGATATGCCCTTGACACACATCAGCTATTTGACCAGAGCTGGATCCTTCAGAGGGAACGTCACACTTGGTGTCCATAGTGTTACGATGGGAGCTGGGCTGTCCATTACACAAACTTCCCCTCATCTCCAACACTGCATAAATTATACTTACCTTAGGGTCTTTTGCAGGACCATCTACTTGAGTGATGACCGTTGGAGACCCTTCCAGGCCGAAAATCCCCACCCCTTTCCCTTGGGGGGACGTCTTCACCTCTCCAGAATCCATCTTCAAGGGGCTCTTCTCCGGTGATCGGTGACCTTCCATCCTTGGGGACTCGTTCACAATAGTTGTTGAGTTCAATGTGACGGGCACCTCAACTGCAGTGGTTCCAGCCATTGCGCTCAGCTGATGAACGAGGGTTAGTTACCCACTCTTGACTGTTCAGCTCAGCAGCAGTTGTAATGTCTTTTGTGGTCCCGCCGGTAATGTACCGTCTGTGCCAGTGTCAAGGACAACACGAATATGAAACAGACAGGTGTACGTGTCTGAGAGAAACCAATATCAGATGTCTCAGCGTCACTCAGAAACTGTTCTTTTGGTAAGCCCAACAGCTGGGTCTTTCAGTTCACCATTGTTGCATATACTCTTGCGATCAGTTTTGCCGAACTAAACAGCACAACAGTTTTTTAACCTGTCGTCGATTACGAATTCGTACATGATCACCATGGTTTGGTCATGCAGTAACGTTGCTTACACGCACACTGCCATCTCTACTCTAATTAGTGCCTCAATAGGCTACTTCAATGCAATTGCACTAATCTAGACTTTTTAGCTTCTGTACATGCCACTATAATCGACAGCTGATATGAAAAAGCCCAACAGCAAAACTGCTTATAAAGCAGACAAGGAATGTGGGGATTGCACAACGCACGCGTGAAGTTCATCATCTGAACGCGCTATTTATGGCATGTGGCCATCGGTAATCGACACTCAAAACCTTATTGTGTTCATGTTGAACCAACTCACCAGCGGATTTCGTCATCCTTCAGCTATTGCACCACAGACGCACAACCTACACGACTATGCTATCATAGTCATAGAAAGACTCCGATATTCAGGGTGTAGAGCTGACCTTGACCGCGCCCCCAGGCCCAGCACGAGACTGTGATAATTATTTCCCAGGGTTCAAGAGGTCAAACGACAATAGACTCGGCGGGTTGCAGGCCGGCCTCTGGCTCTGCTGTCTGGAAGCTTGGCGTTTAGGGACGCCTAGAGTGATCTTGAGACCAGCTCATATACTGGGTAAGTGGAATCACATGATTTGGTGAGCCTTTCTACATCCTGCTAGCTATAGAGACATCATCAATGGGATCTTCAGGGTGATCTTGATATCAGCTCGTATTCTGGATAATTATGTTGCTAGGCCCTCACCAAACCATTCCCTCACCCACCTGCACACACATCACAGGCTTACAGTTGTTAACTTGTGCTTTCCATATATGATGCCTGGCCTGCTCCAGGGATCAGGCGGCCGACCAGAGGAGGGAGCGGGGCCTCAGCCAGGATACCCCCCAACCCCCCTCCACAGTGGAAGCAGATTCACTGGCTTCCAGCAAAGCAAGGGGAATCGTTATCAGGTGGAAGTCATCTTTAAGGTAAAGTGGGTCGTCCCACTGTGTCAGGAGCGCATAATGGCATAAGAGCGGAAGGGAAGGAACGTGCAATGATCACGCAAAGATTAAAATTACCTTGTGAAGGATGAATACTAGAAGGCAGAGAAAAACCATGAAGACCCCATTTGTAGTGAAGCAGAGTGACAGACCTTCAGAAAGTGTTATAGGATGATGTAGTCAACCAAGCAGCTTCACAGTCAGGCGAGGAGACCTCAAGGGTAACTAGTGCAACAAAAACGTTCCTTCAGGTTTTCTGGAGTTGACTGCTGGGAGCATATCCTTCAGTACCTATGGACGCTATCTTCTCTCTTCCAGCGATATTTTGCACATCGCTGTACGTCAGTCCATGACATCATGGAGAAACAATATGCATGGGCGCTAAAAATTGTAATGGGACTATCATGGGAAATTAGATTTTTAATCCTTTGCGTGGTTGTTGCAGGCTTCTTTCCGCTAATGTCATTGTGCACTCCTGACTTATGGAGGTAGTCCTCACTTCTGTCTCTGAAATCAGTGCATATCATATTTCCTTCTGTATTGGACCAGCTATAATATCATGTACCCGTGTGTTTCTCTCAATTCATAGCACGTCGACTATGAGAATTCTACCGTTTGTGGCTACCTGAAAATCCAAGGCCTGACAGAGGTTTGCAGCTAACTATGGTTAATGTATTATACACAAGTATGTTCACTTCAGATCTTCACGGGGCCAACTGACCCATGACTTTCCCGGGGGGGGGGGGGGGGGGGGGGGGACGTCATGAATGTTGCCACACAGGTTTGCCAAATTGGCCAAGATTTATGATACAGTGACACTCAACAGTTTTGTTGAGTAGGAAAATACTGCAGTGTGTGTGTGGTCAAGCACGTACATGCATGGAGTAGCAGGAAATTCCTTCTTCCAGTTGATTTTTCGTTTCACAGTGCAATTCACTTCCTTCACTTCCTTTATGCTACCCTCCCTTCCCCTCTTTGGTATACCTTCCCTTCCTCTTTTCGCTACCTTCCCTTCCTCTTTTTCACTATCCTTCTCCTCCATCACTCCCAGGAATATCCAACACTTACCACTTTCTTCGAGGGAGAGATAATTAGTAGGAGGTACCCCTTCCTGACCCGCAAGTGGGACGCATCGGAGGAGGTGGACAAGAAACACTGGGGAAAGTTTCCTCCATTTGCACAGTTCTTGAAGACTTTCAACTCGGATGACTTTTCTTATGAAAAGCTGGAGAGCTCAGACAGTGTGTTCATGAGATGGAAGGTATTATGGTACGATGGTGTAGGATTTGAGAACATTACTTTGCTACCAGAGCAAACATCACAGATAGCATTTTCAGACTGCGAAAGTACCAGTTTACCCATATTCAAGGCTTTTTGAAGTTAGAGTATAGCTACCGCTTTCCCACTTGAGATGATCAGTTGCATTATATCACATGACTAGAAAGAGCTTAATGTTCCATTCCCAGAGGAGCATATCCGTGTTCCTAATAAGGCTCATGGACATGCCATGGAGCAGTAAATCCATCCACATTTCTCTTTGAAAGCATACCGCAGCCGTAGATAATTTCGTGGTGGAGAGATATTCGCAGGTGAAGTAAGACTGTGAATATTAACATACTAACTAAGTATGAGTATTTGACCACTCTAGCTTCAAACCAGAGCTCATTCACAAAGTGTGTCCATGTGCTGCTTCTTCCCAGATGTCCAACCACTGTGCTGTCCTTTTTCACAACTACAGTGCAAGCTGTCTATAGTGGTCACCCATGGGACCTAGCCTCGTTCCCAGGCCCCATCCGAAAATCGGATTTTTCGTATGGGGCCTGGGAACGAGGCTACATGGGACCAGCATTTTAGGTCACTGTAGACAGGTGGCTGCTAGAATCTTGGGTGCAGGTTTATGCAAATGGACCAGCAGTAGTGACCATAATAGAGAGGTGACTGTTTTAGAATGTGATCACCACAGGTTCCACTGTACAATGTGGTTGCCATGCGCAGACAACTCGATTGCCAACTCTTCCTCCATGAGTCATACGTATCACTAGTTGTCATTTTAGTGGAAATTTTGGTGAGGTACACCAGTGAACATCCCCCCCCCCCCCCCCCCCCCCCCCCCCCCCCAAAAAAAAAAAAATGTGTATAACTTTGAGTTGCTAGACCACAAATTATTGCCATGCGAAATGATCTATGGCTACGCTATGAAAAATATTATTGCGTTCCATCCACGTGCACACTCTTCTTCCCCTCAGGAGCTGTTTCTGGTACCAGATCACAAGATCACGGACATTAATGGTGCATCGTTTGCTGGATTTTATTACATCTGCTTTCAGAAGTCCAGAGGCACCATAGAAGGCTACTACTACCACAAACTGTCAGAATGGTAGGTGTTCAACAATAATTATGCAAACACCGCTCTTCCATTCCTAAAGCCTTCTGCACACAATGGTGTCTATACTCTCTGACTGAGAAATATTCACTTTGGGTATGGTTTATCGTTCAAGTCTCTTCCTTTCGATCCTGGAAGTATATATATGAGTGGCGTTTGATCACGACTTCTCATGCCATTTGGAAATAATTACACTCACAACAGGCATAATTATGTAAGTACTTGTGCAATTATTTCCTGGTCGCATTAAATTCCATATAATATTATGAATACCCATACAACTACCTAAATCGACTTCATGCGTATTGTTGTCAACACAATGGAATTTTGAGTAAACCTAGGACGATGCCAATTCCCTCTGCTTCATCTGCAGGTATCAGAGTATCAACCTTCAGCATGTTCCTCAGGAAACAGTGTCCGTGTTTCAGTTTCACTGAACCGATTGACTATTGGTGAATGAGTCACACATATCTGTCCCCACAGCTGTCAGTCCATTTCCCCTCTTTGTCCAATGAATGAGTGCTCTGTCTCAACGTCTCAAATGTCCCGTTTTATTGGCATGTGTTTCTGTGAAATGTTGCCTTGGCTCTAATTATTATTTCTCATGACTGTGCAGAACTTTATCGATTCTGTATATTTTCTATTTTGCTCACATGCCTGTGCCATTGTTGGCATGACTGCTATAATACTTGCTGTATTCACACTGGTATGCACATATACTCAAACTGCATGGTGTCAAATGGACCAGCTGGACATTCCTGTATATAGCTATATAGAACGGCATGGATGTCTCAATATAATACACTTCAACTCCATGCAAGAAGAGGCTACAAAGGACAAACACCATGCAGACTCCATATGCATGGTCGACAGTCCTGAATTTATCCCTAATTAATGTGTCCTCCCTCTATTAGTGTACTCATACATTGTAACTCCCACAGCCACCAGCCGTGGCCTGTCATCCCATGCAATGCTGGATCCCAATTTTCAAATGCTCATGCTCATGCTCAATTCAGGATCCACAATGATGAGTCATGCTGCAGTTCCAGTAATGCTAGGACATTTGATACCAAAACCTTGATAGCAGTGGCACAAATTATGTATGGCACAAATCAGTAATGATGATACCACACGACAGTAATAATGGATGGCACAAACTATGGGATGCCACAAGGGACAACAGTAATTATGGAATTACGACTAGTAATGGATGTGGGACAACAATAATGGATGGCACAAATTACAACTAGTAATGGATGCCACAAGGTGACCCAAACACAAGTTAAGTACAATTTAGGTTTTTGGGTGACGTGGTTGCAGCAGGCAGTTTAATTCTGCCAACATGCTTGAAAAAAAGAAAAGAAGCAAAGACAGAAAGTCTACTTCAACCAGCACCAGTGCATGTTGGCACCAAACCATAATGTAGTACAAAAGTGGGTGTACGTACGTACAATGTACATGTGTATAGAGTATAAAATACAGGAAAAGCCATAACAACTTCTTCAACTATGTATGTAAGTCTTACAAATCCAAACACACCTCACTGAGGGCTGTGCTGCTGGTCGAAACTCGCAGACGATGAGGGCATGTCAGTTTTAAGTTCAGTGTATTCCACCATTCCTGGCAAAAGAGGCCATTCCGATGGTGACTGTGCAAGATCTGCTGTCAGTGAAGGATGGGTCAGTAACAGTGGTTTTGGCAGATCTGCTGACGTTGGAAAATCAGATGAAGAGGAGTCGTATCGTGCAGCGTAAGAGCTGGAGTTCTCTTCTTTGTTATCTTGTTTAGGGGAGGACTCGTTCCTCTCCTCGTCACTTGAAGACAAGTTTGGGAGACCCCTCTCCAGTAGCTTCTTAATGTATTCCTCCCTGGACAGAGGTATGGGGCAGCTCCCCTCACTGTCGCTGCTATCACTCAGGTTGCTGAGGTCTGGTGCTACAGGAAGGCTCCGCTGAATTCTCTCTAATTGCCGCATGTCTTTCTGGTGCTGTGCACTGAAGGGATCAGGGGGTGGGGCGGGGGCCTGGCTGGGAAATCGAATGGCCATCATTTGTTTCCTTCGAGCAGCCCCCTTCGGTTTTGCTTTGAGTGATTCCAGACGCTCAAGTTCACGCCCGGAAAGCTCACCAAAGTAAGTCAAAAAAGGATCCATTTTCTCTGGATCGAGATACCCCCCACATTGATCTTTCAGCTTGCGAAACTCATGCAGTACTTCATCCGGTGTCATGTTCTTCTTGAGATAATCGACCTTTTCAGGAGGAGTTTGAGGCTCTTCTGTACCCTCAGACTCTCCATTTCCATGCCCATGCTGTTGGCAATCTTCCTGAGATTCACACTGCATTGGATAATCCAAATCGAAGAGATTTTCCGTACTATCAACAGTTGGCAGGTCTTCAGCGTCCAGCTCTTCCAGAGTTTTGGCATGGTTAATAAGTTCAGCTATAAGAGCTGGGCTAAGAAATCCATATGGAGATGTGTCAGGGCGTGGCTCAGAGTTTATACATGAGGAAGAGGATGGTCCGGAAACTTCATGGCTTGCAGTTTGCACAGCAGAAACTGAGCTGCTCTGCAAGTGTGAAGCATCTGTGTTGGTAGTAGTAGGAGCACTTGTCATAGTGTGGTCAGTGTCTCCAGCGCTGGAAGGTTCTCCACCAATAAGGAGAGGAATCTCAAAGTCAGGAGGAGTTTCAAGGGGAGGAATAAGCTGAGGATCGGTTTCCAGTTCTCCGGCAAATTCAATGTTAGCAGCAGGAACAATGTGAATCCCACTCTCTGCGTCCAGACTGTGTTTGTCCACATATTCCACCGTTGACTCTTTCTGATCAGTACCACTTGCGGTATCGCTACCACTGCCACTAGTCATGTGTGTTGAACCTCTGCCAACATCAACAGAGACCGTGGCTGGAGCCTCACCCATTATGCTACTACCAGCTGTCACCTCCCTACTAAGGAGTCCAGCGCGAGAGCTCTTGTCTCTGCGGGAAGGATACGGCCGACCAGTGGGGGCCCATACTACCCACTTCTGTCCAGCAAGATTTACAACATGGGGAGCAAGCTGAAGAAGACTTTTTTCGAGCAAGCCTGAAAGTTCACTGTTTTGTGCCACTCCGAACTCTGCAGCATAAATCTCCTTCAGGTTGTCAATGGGTAGGCGGCCATTGTGGACTGTCAGTAGGCATCGAAGTTGCTCAGCTAAAAGAGCTGTGTTTGTTAGAACTGGTCGTGCCATGCCTGACTCCTTAGAGATCTGGGAATATTGAACATGTCACGTGTGCATGGATGAGAGGAGGGAAGGAAAGTACACTTGCCTGTTGATTGGGATGAACCTGAGCAAGCTCCACCTGATAATGTTAGCGCCTATGTTGCCTGTTTATAATGTGTAGGTCTTTTACTCTAAATAATGCACACCAAATTTGATCACTCACCTGCACAACTTGTGAGACCTCGGGCAGCTGAAGCAAGTCAGTGACACCTGTCACGCCAGAGCAGCCAACATCCAGTGAGACACCAAAGTGCTCCTGGTAGAGTACAGGGAGGTCGTCTATCCTCTGGCACCGTTCCCCACTCTTGAAGAGTAGCTCTGCCAGCAAAGATGCGACAACACTGCAGCATCCACTGTGCGTCAGTGAACACCTGGCACCATCCTGGTCAAGCTAGAGGTACAGAGCAAGGTATGAGACAGTTTATAGCTCATGATGCCAACAGACACAACACCACAGTATACCACCATGCCAGCCCAGCAGGGCAAGAGAAAAGGAAGGATACCAGGCCCTCTCCCACCTTTCCGTACTGCAAGCAATGAAAAGCTGGGCAGGGCCTGGGAACAAGGCTACACAGAAGGCACTTAAAAGCTGGTATGGGTTTGATAACAAAGACCAAGATGGCCATTTCACACATCTTGCTTACAGCGGTCAGTTTAATCATGCCCACCTTCATCACTTTCAACATGTGCTTCCCACCCATCAACTGCTGAAACGTCTTAGCTGCATATACTGCGGGCACAAACTTCTGCCCAAAGCAATCAGTGTACACTGCTAGCAGATCGTTGAGAGGCATGCTGAAGTCAGCCGTCGGGTGGTAGACAAACAAGTAGAGCAGGTCACGGCTGAGCTTCCAGAGGCAGTCAGGCCGGTTTAGCTGGATCAAACTGTCTTCCACTGAGGTTGGGATGTAGGAGATCTGGGGGTGGGGGAGATGAGAGTAATTCAGGTGAAGAAAAGGAAAAGTGATTGTATAGTGGAACCTGAATAGCAGACACCTCACATACATTCTGCCAAAAATGGACCAATGAATAAAATTGGTATTGGGAATAGACTTGGAAGAGAATGTTACAATAGGTACATGTATGTATGTGAATGAGATATGAAGCTGGGAATTGTGCCATTGTGGTCAGCACAAAAAGGGCTTTCAAATGAAGTCCTTAAAATGATTTTTTATGTCAGTCACATTTTTGTCAAAAATCGCACTCGACCAAAGGCTATAATCCATGGTTTTTCATGATTTTGGGTCAAAATTCAACCCACAGCAAAACGGACATCATTGGAATGCTCCATTCATGCTGATCACAATGGTGCAAATCCCAGCTTCGTATCTCCTTCCTAGCCCAAGATACCAAGCATAGTGCTTAGCTGGCATAATTCCTACTATATGTATGGGCTTTTAGCTGCAGTCCACAAGCACATACACGCTTTGTTCCACATGGAGCAAATTCCTTGTACAAACCAGCAACACCCTCACCTGGAAATTCTTCCCCCCTCCTTTGCTGTTGTAGTTCTTCAGGCAGAGGTACAGCTGCTCCGCTGATGGGGAGGCTGGGTCCTCCCCAACCCTGAAACACTCGACCAACTCAGAGAGAGTCATCGCATGCTCCTTGTGGCACAGAAGCAGGCGGTGTGTCTCTGAACACAGCCGCTTTGCTTCCTTCTCATCCAGTTGTGTAGCTGGTTGGGCCTGCTTGACGGATTTTGAAGGTGATTTGACAGGTACAGATGCAGAACGTTCGGCTGCTTTAGGGAGTTCCTGCTCCTCATTCTTGACTGCAGGCACAGGAACACATTTAGGGGGAACATGTGTCTGCTCTACTTGTGTCTGGTGTTGCACGTCTGGTTTTACAACATCTTGCTTCAGTTCCTCTCTATCCTTTGCACGGGACTGCATAGTGGGTGAGTTCTCCTTGGGCTGCTCCTGAGCATTGGGCTGCTGCTCCAACTGCACGTACTGGGTAGGACCACTGCCACTCAGCTGGAGGGGAAAATACATGCCGAGAGACATGACACATGCATACATCAAGGTCTTATCTAGCAGTGAAGAGATATATATACCAGACAGAGAGCATAAACGAACACGTTACGGACTAGAACTTTAACAGTACATTGTGTAACTATACCTGCATCCCTAAGGCGTATAAGATCGATGCATATACGTATGTGTATACATGGTTGGCATGACAGTTGCTTCACTTCCTGCTCAGCAACTAGTTGCAGTGTATGAAGCACTCACCTTGAAAATTGCAAGCTTCTCAAGTGCGTCCCTCATCTCGTCACTGCTGACGGGTTGTTGATTGGCAGGGGTGCGAAAAGCCTTGTTGTACATCTTGGTGAGTTCAAGGAGTGACTTCTTTAGTCCATGCGTAGTCATGAGGATGGCTATGACCTCATCGGAGAGCAGCGGGGAGGAGGAGAGAGAGGGGGAGGAGGAGAGAGAGGGGGAGGAGGAAGCTTGGGTACCTGGGGGAGAAAAGGACAATACAATTATGTAAATTTGGCGCGAAACTGAAGGAATGGCCTAACCGTAATAGTTTATCTAGCAAGCTATGCGTGGGAGAGCATGTTTATAATGCTGTGCTAGTATCCCCACGTGTAATAGTAAACTCAGAAGGGGAGTGGCTCAATTCATGTTGCTACAGCAGTGATGTAAGTGGCTGTCGTGAACGTTAAACCTCCTCTTTGATCCACAAATGTGGACATACCATGTCATCCAAAGGCAGGAAAACCCGCAAATATCGGGGCAAATATCAAACAAGAAACAGCTCATATCAACATAGACACCAGGGCAACAGTACAGTTCATGTTAGCCTACATCATCACATTCCTATAGCTACTAACTAGCTACTTGACTACATTAGCCTTTGTACCAGTTCCTCCTCCTCTCCCTCTCCTCAGGAACACGACACGTGTGGGCCCAGTTCCTCGGATCTATGGATACAGAAAGTTTAATACAGTAGCCTTAGCCTTAGATCCTTACCACACAACCAGAGAGAGGGATTAAGCTTCCAGTATCTACGTACAAGCTCAACATCCCACCTTCTCACATGATTCAGTAAGGAACAACAGACATATAATATTTTAATGTGCGTGTGTGTGTGGCGGAAATGGGATGTTCGTGGGGCAGGACTAGACTAGTGATGTTCGTACTTCAATTCACTGTACCTCGAACTCCGCGAAGAATGTTCGAGAATGTTGGGCATGGGCCGGAACAGCTGGGGCTACAAGCGGATGCAATGGGGGAGCAGCAGTTGAAGCCGATGCAATCAGGGAGCAGCAGTTGAAGCAGACGCAATCAGGGAGCAGGAGTTGAAGTGGACGCAATCGGGGAGCAGCAGCCGAAGCGGACACAATCGGGGAGCAGTTGAGGCGGACGCAATCAGGGAGCAGCAGCCGAAGCGGATGCAAGCAGCGAGCAGCAGCTGAGGAGCCCATAATGAAAAGGGGCGGGAACTGCATTGTTCTATACAGGGATTCAAACCTTGACCATAGTGCAGAGTATACTATTATGTTGGCACAATTACCTAGCTTCCAAAAAATGGTATATATTATACTTCGGCTGTTGCGGCTAGTCCATTGCTTCTTCTTGTTATGGGCTCCTGACCACTATAGTGGATGCTCCATTCTTGTTATGGGCTCCTGGTCAGACAGCATTTGGATTTCAGTACAACAGTCACATATCCTCACCTCAATTGTGTCCTGAATTGCCTCCAGGGCACGAATGAGTTTAGGAAAACCGTACCGCGACACAACGAAGTCGCATCCAAACTTCTCCTTGTACGCAGGTACAATCTTGTTGATTGGTAATCCTGCGGGTTGGTCTGCCAACAGGTCTGCCATCTCACGTGCAAACACTTTGGCTGAAGAGCGCAGGGCGATGCATCTTGCTGGTCCCTTGCCCTTGATCTAGGAATAGGAGAAAGGAGACTCATGATCATAAGATGATAACACACCATTTAAACAGTCAACATGTAGGGTAGTTTCTTGGGTGTTAACATTCAAGAAGGGTGGGGGGGGGGGGGGGGGGGGAGTTAATGGACTACTGAGCTGACTAGCGCTAGACAACTCCTAAGCCAGGACATGGGCTTGCAGGGGAACTGACTAACAGACTACTATGCCCCTCCAGTCTTATTGTGGGAACCGAAGTCCTACCTGCACCTCAATGGAAGGACACACAACACACACCTTCACACACACACGCACGCACGCACGCACGCATGCACAAACACACACACACACACACACACACACACACACACACACACACACACACACACACACACACACACACACACACACACACACACACACACACACACACACACACACACACACACACACACACACACAACACACACACACCTCCACGACATCAGTCATGCTCTCCAGCAGGGTGATCAGCTTAGGGTGACCATAGTAGTGTGTCAGTCGCTCTCCATACTTTTTCTCGTATTCGTGCATGAAGTGGTCAAGGGTGACCTGGAACTCAGGAAGGCCATGGAGGAGAGCTTCTACACGCTTCTCCAAGTCCCTTTGTGTGTCTGCAGTTTAAGATGGAGTTATGAAAGCAACTATGCAGTCTAAATACTGTATAGCATATACAAGTAGCTTCGCTCGCTTCGCTTGCTCAGCTACTTCCCCCTTGTTCGCCTACGTGAGTAATTCGGCGCCGGACAGCTCTCTGTCAGAGCTGCTGCTCCCCAATTGCGTCCGCATCAGCTGCTGCTCGCCGATTGCATTGATCCGCTTCAACTGCTGCTCCCCGTTTGCGTCCGCTTCAGCTGCTGCTCGCCACTTGTGTCTGCTTCAGCTGCTACTCCTCGATTGCATCCGTCTCAAGTTCAACTGCTCCCCGATTGCGCCCGCTTCGGCCGTTGCTCTCGATTGCGTCAGCTGCTGCTCACCGATATTGCATCCGTCAGCTGTTCTAGAAGCTTCCAGCTAGCCCATGCCCAATGTTCTCAAACATTCTTCGCAGAGTTTGAGGTTCAATGGTACGAAGGTCGCACGTCACTAGTCTAGTCCCGCCCCACAAACATCCCGCTTCCGTTACACACACACACACAGACAAACACACGGTTAAAATCTTAATGTATTGATATGAAGGTGCTTCTCTGTACACACTTGAAGGTTCCACGAGTAGTCCACAATTCAATGTCAGTTACAGACATCACATGTGAATATTTTGGTGTACTGGACCTAGTGTTCCACTGATACTGATACTGCGATACCAGCACAGTGGTGTGGTACTGAGTATCGGTTTTGGGAAGTCTGCAGTGCCAATGCAGCTCACAATCGCCCATGTATATGCCTATCATATAGTGGAATCGGTAACGGTATCAGTATTGGCCAAAATTTACACACACTGTGTTATCGGAATTGGAATTTCAGTAAAATTGGTATTGATGAAACACTAACTGGAACAGAAATCACTGTACCTTGGGGCAGTAGTTCAACAATCCGCTCCTCTTTTTCGCCTGTAACCTATGACAAGGTAAAAAGGAAAACAGGATTTCCAAACCTGATTATACAATGGAGCAGTTCTACGGCTAAGAAAGAAATAGGGCAAATGGAGTGCCACAGCAAAAAAAAAAAAAAAAAAAAGTGCGTGAGCCGGGAGTCGAACCCGGATCTACTGCTTGGAAGGCAGCAATGCTGACCGTTACACCACTCACGCATGTCCTATATGGAAATACCCTATGAGGGTATTTATAACATTTCCCAATAGTAGGGAGTTTCCCCAGATACTGTGAATTCCCAATAGTAGAGTGTTTTGCATGTTACCTTTCTTGTGGGTGGTCTCAGTCTGTATACCCTGTGTGCACGTTAAGTATTTGTCCCCGTGTCAGTGCGTCACTGTGTCAGTCAGTCAGTCAGTCAGTCAGTCAGTCAGTTAGCTAGTCAGACAGTCAGTCAATCATCAGTGTGTCAGTCAGTCAGTCAATCGTCAGTGTGTCAGTCAGTCGGTCTGTGTATCAGTCACTCAGCAGTTATAGTGAATCAGGCCACCTAACTTCTGGCAATATGTCCTTGGGAGATAGACTCTGTGTCAGCAGAAAGGGTGGGACACGGGGAGGTGAGTGGGTTCACCCGCAGGGTGAGAACAACATGGCCATGTCTGTGCTCAGCTATAATGTGAACCACACTGTATTGCAACTCTGAATAAATGTATTGCCCACCCCCAATATATAATATATACTGAACCTGTAGCTGCCATACAGGATAGCACTAGCCTCGTTCACAGGCCTTCCACACCTCCAGTTTTAGATCGCTTACAGTACGCAAGCGATCAAAAAACCCGAGGTGTAGAAGACCTGGGAAAGAGGCTAGCATAGCACCACACGTTGTATACCTTCACTGTGTCAGGTATGGCTTCAAAGAGGTTGATCAACTTCTTGGCACCATAGTTGCTGAGGGAGAACTGATGTTCAAACTGCTTGAGGTAGGCCTCATGGAATCGTATCAGGAGGACCTTGTGTCCCTGCTCTGCACCCAGGACCTTGACACAGTCTTGTTTGAACTTCTTAACAGCAGCAGGAGCGGGAGGGATGGGCGGTGCAGCAGTGGCTTGTGGCTGTGCAGACTGCCCACAGAGCAGAGTACAGATGATGGCTCAGTACTGCTGCACACCCAATGCAGTTACAACAGGGTCATCAGCACACAAACGATGTCGAACATACAGTACACTGTACTAGCCTTGTTCCCTGATCTAAGGTATATCCATCCACTAGCCTCGTTCCAACCCCACTTCCAGTCCCAAGTGGGAACATTATGCATGAATGTGGGTGCAGGTCTCACACATCTCTTCCTGCTATCTATTATCACACGGACATACACTCTATGGCTACACAACTGTATCATGACAGGGCTTTACAAACGATCCCTACGAGGTTCATCACATCACTAGGGACATACCTACCACACTCTTGTCATCACATGACCATCCATGCACACTCACCTCTGTCTCCACGCACACAATTGTATCCACCTTCCCATTGGGAAGCGGAACGTCTTTCAGCTGAGGAATGAATATGAGCTAGAGTATAACACCTGTACGCCAGCTGAAGCTTTACACAGCCTGGTCCAACCTTGATTCCATCACAGGCCTCCAGGAGGTCTCTCAACCTGGCACTCTCCTTTGAGAGGTAGTCAGACACCCGGAATGACTTGTGGTAGAACGTCTGGTACTCCTGCTGGATTTGACTGTGTGTCCGCATGTGTGTATGTGTGTAGTACACAGACACTTACATATAATTACATGGTTGCAGAAAGACTACAGTAGATATACATTGCATGTCACAATCATTGCAGACAAGTAACATATATACTTGCCATAGCGGCAGCTGAGAGTTGGGGTAGCGGTTCAGGAGGTGCCTGAAAGCAGCAGCAATTTCAGTGAGGTTTCTTGGGAGCTGCGCAGGTGCACCTGAGAGGGTGTGTGAAAAAAACCTAAACAATAACAAATTCTGCTGTCTATATCAGCTCCACCACTACATATGACACCAGGCTTTACACCTTCCCCCCTCTTATCACGTACGCGACAAAAAGCTGGGGAGGAGCGGCAAGCTATAGCTACACAGTAGCCACAGGTCCAGCACTCCTCCGGAGTAGGAGTTCTTACTTGGTAAAATGTCGTATCACAATAATTGTGGAAATGCTGAAATGCCCATGAGCATGCAGGCTCAATCGTCATACAAGTGCTTTTCTGGACATAGTTTGCAGCCATTCCTTATTTGTTTCAGAAGTACACGTACCAGCCACTTTGGCTCCTGGCCCCATGAGGGTCACGTGGATAGTGGAGGGCTTTCCCCCAACAAGAGTAACACTGGGGGTAGTTGTAAGGATCTCCTGAAGGGGCTTGCCATTGGCACTCACTGGTAGTGGACCGTACTTGTCCCGGTACAGACGAACAAAGCTGTGGTATGAAGAAGAGAGAGCAACTGTGAGGGCAATACGACTGAAACATTGCGTTGATGTTCAATCTGGCTGCACCTGCACATGCAGCCAACAGATCCTGTGTACATACAAAACGTTTTTTGCTGTCCACTCACTCGAGCAGCTTGACCCTCTTCTCCGGCTGGGAGGAGAGCAGATGCACAACGTTCTTCTGAACAGTGATTTGGGCGGCAGCGGGCTGGTTCAAGATGCGGATCAGCGGGCTCAGCTCATAAAACACAATCACCTGGGCCTGCTGCTTGCTGGGATTGCCTAGGATCTGAACTGCACCTTTGCAGGCAACATGGATTGCCATCTCACTGATGGCAGAGGAGTAACTGTGGTGTGTGAGTGTGCATGAGGATGTGTGTGTGTGTGTGTATGCGTGTCCACGTGTGCATGTGTGTGTGCACGTATGCATGTGTGTGTGTGTGTGTGTGTTTGTGTGTGTGAATGCACGTATGTGTATGTGTGTTTGTGTGTGTGTGTGTGTGTGAATGCACGTACATGTGTATGTGTATGTGTGTGTGCATGTCAAAGTAGTCACCATAGGCTGAGAATATGTTTACTCCAGCACAATATTCGGGCAAAGACATCTCATTCGGGTGAGTACTACTGAGCACCGGTTTTCACTCACGTTTGAGAATACTTCTCTTTGAAGTTGTTCCACTTGGTCCAGTAGAATGGATGGTAGCGCCGCAGTAGTGCAATTACCTGGGATCTGATGCGGGGAGGGGGGGGGGGGGGGGGGGGGGGGGGTATATGCACATGTACAAGCAGTCATCACGGCCAAGCAACCATCATGGCCAAACAACTATCATGGTCAATCTATGATAGGGGCAGTACCTAACTACATGAAGGATACTTATCCTGCACAGTGATTGTTGTGTCTTGGTGCCAGGCCCATGGCACAACTGATCATCAACGTGTCAACATAAGAAACGTCACATGCTAATTACTGTGTGCGATTTCGAAGCCAATGTAAATCGATAATAGGAAGGAGCTAGAACAGGAAAAGAATATTTATCTGGTACATACAGAAACATGATGTGTTGAGTATGAAATCTGTAATTAGCTTGAACCACTTTGTTGACAGAAAGACACATACACACACAAGGCATTGCTTAATTTCCTGCTGTGCATGGGATGATGAAGCAATCGTAAACTGAAGGCTAAAATCCCAGCTATATAAACTGTGGAGTCATGCTCAACAGCAAACTCCTTTTACATCTACTCTGCTACTGTGATTATACACACACATCCCATTGGATTACCTGGTTATCCTATCTTGCTCCTCATCCTCACTCCACCCACACGTTGTCACTTCCCACGGCACACGCTCACTCCGACACACCTCCACCAGAGACCGGCTGCACCCGTCCAGAAACTCTTGCGCCACCTGGACACACAATGCAGCAAACATCACAACATCAAGTACAGCACAACTGAACAGTTCTACCATCCTGTGAAGTGAGACAAGCCTGAAGGTGACTCTCTTTCAGCTATAGAGTTTGCAGCAACTTCAGATTAAACCAACAGCTGATGAAACAAGCTGGAAATGGCAGGCTGAGAGTTATGGTGCGTAAATAGCCAGCTACAGAGTGCCACTCTTTGACCTCTGTGATGCCCTCACCACACAAAGAAAAGCTATATCACAGAGTGACCCACATTAGGTGTCTGTGCATCCCCTAAAGTTCCATCTTCTATCTCTGTAACCGTGACAATAATCCACCATGACTGTGTACAATTTACGTAGTATACAGAGCACTACAATGCCCAGTGCAGTGACCATTCCTTGTACAAGCTGGAGACAGTCCGCCTCCTAAATGGCTAGCCCACCTGTGGTCTCAGTTCACCCCTCTCATACATCGTCCTCACGAGCTCGTCCCTCCGGACCAGTGCCGTCTGGTGGAAGTCCACCCGCAACAACACCTGTAGCTCTGAGAAATTATGCCACAGCATCATATGTTCTGCCTGGATGACGGGGGGAAGAGGAGGAGAGAGCAAGGTACATAGATAGCAAACATGTACATTTATAGTTTTCTAGGATGCAAAGGCCGTCTTTCATTCTACAGGCTTTTGTGTGCTTCCTCTTCAGGGCAAGTGGATATGTATGCAACAGTGCACACTGTGTATACAATGTACATGTAGGCTGGTACATGTACCAACTGTACCATTAACATCCACTGCTTATATATGTACACATTTTGTAACCACAAATGAACATATGAAGCTTACTTTGATTGAAGCAGCCAATCTGATGCGGACAACGTGACCATTCAGGCTGTCCAGCTCTGCGTCAGAAACAGGGGGAAGCTTGAAGATCAGAATCTTCCCCTGAGGAGGAGGACCCCTTGGGGCTTGCTGCACTGCAACGTGTGCTGCATAGGGAGAGTGGGCAGGGTTGGGAGGACGGGGAGGGGGCATGTGAGGAAGGCCGGGATGGGAGAACAGCGGGGGACCATGTCCTGGTGGTGGTTGTGGGAAGCGGTGGGGATGAGGGTTAGAGGGTGGAGGCATTCCCATGGGGCGTGGAGCCATTCCCATGGGATGCGGAGGCATTCTCATGAGGCGTGGTTGAGGGACTGGGCTTCCTGGTCCATACGGAGCTGGCGGAGATGGGAGGAGGGGAACGTTCCTCTGTGGGGGGGGAGGGGTGAGTTGAGGGTAGTGCTGCTGTTTGGGTGGTGGTGACTGAGGATGCGGGGGGAAGGATTTGGACAGATTTGGTCCAGAGAGTCTCTCAAATGAAGATCCGTGGTGCTGGTGGGGAGGTGTCTCCAGTGCGACTGAGATCTTGGAGCCAAACACATCCTCACCACCCATCCTCTTCTGAGCTCTATAAAGGAAGAAAGCAGTCACCTCAAACAATTGCACATCTTAGGGTTGCTGACCGTCGCTTGATATATGCAGTGTAGGACTAACTTGTGATGGTTAATTTTAACTCCTTGTTGGCAGCAAAATTAGAGCCAGAGGAGCAAAAACAGAGTTGAGGTGGTTCCCAGACTTACTTCATGGCCCACTCAGGGGTCCGGAAGAGTATACGCGCCGTCCTGGAGTGTGGGTCCACACGCAACACCTTCCCACCACAGTTGTCTGAGAGCTGGTCCAGACGAGAGGAGATTCGTTTGGGAGGGACGTGGGATGGAAGGCCAGACACTACTACAATCGCTGGTGGATTGGACTTCTGCAGGGAGAGGGGGAGGGAAGAGAGGGAGGGAGCGAGGGAGGGAGCGAGGGAGGGTGGGTGGGGAGAGGGAGGGAGGGAGGGAGGGAGGGAGGGAGGGAGGGAGGGAGGGAGGGAGGGAGGGAGGGAGGGAGGGAGGGAGGGGAGGGAGGGAGGGAGGGGAGGGAGGGAGGGAGGATATGTTTTGGGACTACTGGTATCCTCCTACTTCCATGCATACAGCACTGAACAGATGGGGTTGATCGAACAAGGCAAACATTGGGTACATCATGTATGTATATGTCACTTAGAAATAATGGTCAAGAAAATGCATACCAAAACACCTGCTCCCAAGTGAAGGGAGCAGGTGTTTTGCAAAGGGAGCAGGTGTCAGCAAAGATGTTCCCAGACCAGAAAATGGTTACCCATTGAGCGGATGTAGATTGTAGATTTACAACAGCCAAAAGTCCCTGTGGCTTCCAGCATGTCAACTGTGTATACTTTGTCTTACATATCTCCCTCCTAACAACAAACCACAGTTACAGCACAAACAAATGTCTGGTGCCTGCATACACAGATTACAATAGCCAAGTCGTCCTACACACACACACCACACACACACACACACACATGCACGCATGCACACACGCACCCACCCACCCACCCACACACACACACCTGCGGTTGCCTGCATGGCTCCACGTCCTCCAGGAACTGTTCAAAGCTGATCAGTCGGTGTGCAAAGACCCGGAGCGCCTCAGATGCATGCTGGTTGTGCACCAGGATGATGGAGATATTGTGGATGTGCCGGAGATCATTCAGCTCGGGTGAAAAATTTACATCTCCAGAGATGAGGACTACAGTGGAAGGGGGAGGGTAGGTGTGCGCAAACCGACGTAAGCTTTGGCGGAGCTTGTCATCAGCAGCATTCTTGGCCACAGCATTCACATGGACTAGCGTCACCTGAGGGGAAAGTGGTACGATAGGAGCTTATTCACACTGAAAGCATACAATAGAATACACAGTGCACTTCACAAGGTACCACAGTAGGCAATTGATGGTCCCTGAAAATGAAAGCCATCAGGCTGTCTGATCCCATCAATGTACACCAACCATTGTAAGCCAACAATGCATACATCCTTTACCCCTCAGTCTGGGGATACCCCTTTAATTAGGCACAAAATTGAAGTGGGGAATGGAGCAGGTACAAAGTGTCAGGCGTACAGGACAAAGTGCCTGAACACCTGGACGGAACAGGTGAGGTGTGGGCTTTGCAACTGTCGATGAACAGTACAAGTTGCCATGTTGTATGCATACAAGACAGTTTGTGACCATGCAACCACTCCCGGTTGACCGTGATCACCTCATGTCGGTTCTGCACCCAGCCTGTCTGGAAGGAGATACAAGCTGGATCCCCATGCAGTGTGTTCGGATGGCACAAATTCAGCAGCTCATTAACACACACACTGTCACATGATGTACTGACACCTTAGCACCCACATACACCTGATATCATGTGAATTTGTGCCACTATTTTCCACGTTCTCACAACATCAAGTCACCAGAGCCTTCAACCATCAGATTATACAGGCAGAACTGCTTGAATGATAATTGGCACACACACACACTGTCGCTCTGCTAACTGGAAGTTGCAAGACTACTATACAAAACTGCAGTATCCGCCACTCTCCACTTAATTTAGCATGTGAATGAAGGAGCATCCCCAAAGCAGACCGAGCCTTAGTTGCATGTAACAAGTATAAACATTGACATGTACGTGCATTCAACATGTACGTGTATACCCACATACCCACCCACACACCTGTGCTTTGTGCAGTTCGTCGGTAACCTCTTTCCTCTCCTTGGTGACGTCACATACACACATAAACTCTGCCTCTCTCTTTCCTTCAAAGAACTCGCGACGCATCTTATTTGCCAGCGCAAACGCTGACTTCTCCAGTGGAACAGGGCAGTTCTCAATGTCCCAGAACACACCAACAGGCTCAAGCTGCACTACCCTAGGGGCATCCGTGGGTGCGCCCTGAGCACTCTTGCTCTTGCGCTTTCTACGAGGCTTCCTTTTAACGGTCTCAGATTCTCTATCTTCACCGCCAATTGTGGCAGTTCCCTTTCCTCCCTTTGGTTTTAGTGCATACAGATCATCAACACATTCCCCTCTGCCTTCCTCTTCCTCCTCCTCCTCCTCTTCGTCCTCGTCCTCGCTCCTACTCTCGTAGATCATGTCCTGCTCATTGAGACTCAACAGTCTTGCCATTTCAGAATGACTATACTGATAACTCATCTCGTCATCATCATCATCGTCATCGTCATCTGAATAGTTCAGATACTCGTTATCACCCGACGTCGTACTGGTCTCAGTTTCGGTCCCACTACTGCTCCCCAGCGCTCCACTGATCCCATTCCCCACCTGAAAATAAGCTCCAGATCCTGCAGCTGATCCGACAGTCTTCACCGCCGACCTCCCAATTCCCATTGAACCAGTTGAGTACACCTTCTGTAGAGGACTACCATCCAACTGCGAGTGGTACTTACCTCCACCAATACCACTGACACTTGCAGAACTATGACGTTTCTTAGACGGTGTTACCACCTTAGTAGGTGAGGGAAAATTACGTGGGGAAGGATAGCCCTCGTCTCCACTTGTTGATTCTGAGTCCGTTTCAGATAATAGCTCAAGATCTGCAGATTCACTTGAAACAGATGCACTGTCCGTGGACCCAGCAGTGTGGGCTACACACAGCTTCTTGTGTTCCTGGTACTTTCTCTTGGATGGGAAGAATGCGTAACACTGTACATGGCAGAGATACACATGCAAAGAGTAATACTCGGAGAGAACTCTTGACACTGCAAGGCGCGAGAAACACATGCATACACACACGCAGCCCCACCCCTCTCTCACACACATAATTATGCATGACGAAAAGGACTCTACACAGCCTTCTTTTGCCGGGTGCTAATATCAAGTTATGGATGGGTAGGGAGAGTTAACTTGCATGTCATCAAAAGGCTTTATTTGGGGGAAGGGTTATATCAAATACACACACACCCACACACACACACAACACACACACACACAACACACACACACACACACACACACACACACACACACACACACACACACACACACACACACACACACACACACACACACACACACACACACACACACACACACACAGAGCACTCACATATGGGCACTGTGTACGTTTGGCCAACTTATTAACATGTTGAGCCAAGGCACCTGTTGTCCCACCACTTTCAGAATGTGCAGGAGGAGAGACTGCAACAGATGTGATGCATGAGTTAGAAGCACATACAGTTGTACATGGAGTCAGGTAGCTACAGGATCAACAATCCCCTTCAATGTGGCAGCTCAGAACTTCTTGTAAGGACGCTGTGGCCACAAATGCTGGCTAACAGGCCACTGGCCTTGACGTAAAAGAGGAGTGGAGAAGGGCTGGCAGTATTTCTCACATGATGCTTCCTGCTATTAGCCTCGTTCCTAGGCTGTTCCCACTGCCAGTATTTCATCACTTCTAGTATGAAATACGGCGGGGGAAGGCCTGGGAGATCTGGTCATGTGCGATGACGTCAGGTAGACAGATGGTAGACACACGGGGGGCGGTGCCCAACCGTTAAAATACCTGTTTCGCGTTGATCCATCCCCGGCGTTGTGAACAACGAACGGTATCAATCGTCTGCCTTGCGAACGCTCTGATCTCCAGCCACTGGACGAACAGTACAACACAGGATGTTGAGATTCTTCGTTGGGCACCGCCCTCCGTGTGTCTACCTTGTGTCCACTTGATGGCATCGCACGTGACCAGATCTCCAGGTCTTCCCCCGCCGTATTTCATACTGGAAGCGATGAAATGCTGGAGGTGGGAATGGCCTGGGAACGAGGCTATCCTGCTATGTCATCAGCTGTTCAAGCTACAGAGATGCTCTACAACAACAGGAGCAGAGACAGACATACCAAGCATCATTACCTAAACCAGGAGCGCATAATGACGTAAACAGCGGAAGGGAAGGAGCATGTAACGACCACGCAAAAGATTAAGCTTTCCCACGGTAGTCCCGTTACCACTTTTTTAGCACACACAAGTACGGATGCTTCCTGAAGAATAACTACTACAAATAGAAGACAGAGAAAAGCCAGTATCAAACAGGTCCCACCACATGCTGTGCAAGTACAGTCAGATTGGCTGCTTATCATCACTAAATATTGAAGTTGACAGTAACAGACCTATATAATAGCTATATCAGAGATCAACTTGATTTGAAACAGCTGCCTCATTACATTATAAAATCTGACCTACCAGAAGTTCTCCCCTCCTTGCCGCCAGGGTGTCGCAAGGGACAGTGGAGGTTAGTACACCTACGCTCCTGCCACCGACAACATACTGATGAGGTTGAGCGGGCCTTATCACTATGGCGATATGGACACTGTGGGTGGGGGGCAAAGAAGTGTATATAATGGGGAGTGAAATTCATTACCCCAGGGAATGAGCAAACATGCAATCTGTGATTTACTTGTACTTCTCTGAGTTTCTCCATATCATTTCAGCAAATCAAATTATGCGTAGAACGTTTTCATTGGCATCACGTGATGCAATCAATTTCCATCACATTTACAGTCAGAGGACATTTGGGATCTCTGATCCTACGATATCAGCAGTGCAGCGGATTTCAAATATGTTGCAGAGTAGCGACACTGAACACAATTGTGAGCCAATAGTCCCCTGGTTTGGTATTATTTTCTGTACACTACCAGTAATGGCTGTTCTATCTGCCCCCACCAAGTGGCTACAGGAGATTACATCACATTGGGCCCGGGAGGGATTACTACAATACGCACAACATAACAGTGAGAGCTGCGACTGCACATCTTGACCCTGTAAACTAAAGAAGGGGTGGAGTCACTACACATAACCTTCCCCGTATATTATCGGATCAAAGGAAGTCAATGGCTGAAATACAGCGCAGTGAATCGTCAAAGACCTGACCAAATGCCTGCCAAAATGCACAGCATTGTACCTTGCCTGTCTTGCCATGAATGGCAGGTACTGCCATCCATGCCAAAACCACAGCAATACTGACACAAGCCCAACCACGCAACCAACCTCAGCTTGGTATGAAAGTTGCTACACACAACAGGACAGCAATCTGCCGCTGCGGTTGGCTGGTGAATTACAAACCTACCCCTAGTCTCGCAGGCCAGACGTACGGAAAATTACGTCTGGTGACTACTGCCAACATTCTGTGTTGTCTCCCGGAATGTTGGCTTTATTAGTCACATGACCTACATTTTCAATTTCTACAAAGCTGTTAGGATACGCTGAGCTACGTCCGAAGCAGGAGTTAATAGTCAAGTGATTTCCACAAGGAAAGGATGTGTTTGTAATCCAGGTAGTAGCAATTCTCCATGTTACTGTCATGTGACTTTTCCACAATAACCATTACGACACAGAACGTTGGCAATAGTCACCATATGTCATTTTCCATACGTCCGGCCTGGCCTGCGAGACTAAACCAATCGCCACCCCTTTCTCAATTACAAAGTTGCTCACATTTGTTCCCTTCTTGCACTTGGCTCCCAGGATGAAAAAAGAGCAGTCCGTCAGGGGCCTGTAGTTAACTTGTGGGACAACAGGGGCATGATGCAATACGCTAAAATGACCTTGTGCCTGCAATAACCGAGGTCCCTTTGTCTTCAGCGGGATTCCCTGAATCGGAAATCCCGCCAGTTTTTCTGCAGCCCTTTCTGCGTCGGCTTCACTGTAATAGTTAACGTAACCGAACCTCTTTGACTTTCCATATTCGTCTTTCATCACCTTACAGCTAGCAATGGCGCCATATCTTGAGCAGATCCGCTGCAAGTCCTTTTCTTTGATCGTGTCCTTGAGGCTACCCACCCAGACGGGGAAAGTAGGTACGCCGTGGGGCCCTGCAGCCATTGTCCACTCACGCCACCATCACCATCCTCAGATAAGAAAGCTTAAAACTTAAAACAGCAAGACTTTTTTTTGTCTTGTTGCTCCAGCTCAGAACTTGCTCCGCATGCAGAAATTATTCCATGATGATGTCATACACACACAGCGGGCGTTTAATAAGGATAAGGACAGCACGCTAACTGCCTGGGAACGAGGCTCCGGGGCTAACTTCAGATGGCTAATGCTTTCTTCAGTGAGTATAATCCTGTGCATGCACGTTATGCGTTTACGTGAGTTGTGTGTAACTTGTTAAACCTTCCAGGGTGACGAAACCATGACAGAAAGGCCTCCTGCAAACGCAAGAGGGTTTTTTGAAGACGTCGTACTGAATACTGTAGAGCCTGGATTCAACACGTCTGTGCTGCTCGTTCTGAATGGTGCCCTTGTCCTTCTCCTGTGCACCCTGCTAGCCGTGACACTCCTGACTGGACTGAATGTGCACATGGTAGTCCTAGGAGTGCTGACTTTAGGATTCCTGATTGCCTTTAATTGGTGAGTCTCTTTGGGTCACTGTTTTAGAACTGGTACAGGAGGTGGTCACTCCAATAAGCATCGTACTTTGAGCTCTGCAACCAGGGACAAAATGCTGCATAAGGTGGATGTAGGTGTGGCTTTATTAAATTAATACTATATGACATGACTATCAGAGTAAATGAAGTATGCTCACTGCTCATATTATGCACACCACTTGAGGGTTTCGTGATGATGGACTGATTCCAGTTGGGGGTGTTGATTGGAGGGAGCATGTGGACTAAAAAACTTTATAATACTCCTGCACTAACCGAGAACAAACGTTGTGCACTCAAGGATATGTGATGCATTCTAGGCTAAGTCATGAGACTGAATGCTGGTCACTCCGTTGTTTCTTCTCTCAGGTTCTTAACACAGCTACCAGCACCACCTGGCAAGGAGTTGGCACCATCCGAGGCAGACACAGAGCCATCACAAATACAGAAGAAGGAGGACTGAACGAGACTGCTGATTTAGATGTGTAACAACTGTTTGCAGACACAGAAAACTCAATCATTCCAACAAGATGCAAGTATATATATCAGATGAGTTCAAACCATATCCTGTATGACTTAATATATTTATGATCTACAAGATCTACAAAGTAATCAAGCCTGTACAGAAATAGTGTAAATAGTAAACAGAGACAGGTGCATGAGATATGCTAGAGAGACAGCTAGGTGACTATAGTAAATAATCTGGTGCATGAGTGATACATGATAAGAGTCAAAGGTAGTCCTGGCAACAACATTAAATTCAGGGCTACTACAGATGCAAACAGGGACACACTATCATCTTGATATGCACACTGTACATGGGGGCTAGGCAGACACATGGGCAATCAGCTAGGCTATACATGTACCATGTTTCCGACTGGCACTCTCATTCCCATGCCACCTTCAGGCTATTTTGTGGAATGGAGATGGACAGTCTGCATGGGAGTGAGGCTGTCCATTGCTTTTTCTTTCAAAATCTTTCTATGATCGAGGTCCACAGTATCACATTTCAAGATCCAGCTGGTATTGTATCCAGCAATAGTTATAGCATGACGTGATTGTCTGCATAATGGTACAGTTTGGAGAGTGAAGTGCATGAGCTCATAGATGCTGCATCTCTTGCAGCCTTGGGGTAGGACGATCCACTCCTATACCCCAGCAGTGACCAGTGGTAATGGTTTATTCTTAAAATAATTACAACCAAACACATGGGTAGATCGATGAGATCATAAAGTAATGGCAATTTGTTTTAAGGTAATTTCTCTCAATGATTTCTCACTGCATGCTTTCCTAATTGCAACATTGGGCAATATGTAATTGCATTTTCGTTAAGCACAACTTGCATGTTCCCAAGTGAGCTATTCGCCCCCTGCATTGGAATAACTTCCTCCTTGTACTGATAGAACTTCATAGAAGGGGCATACATGATCCCTACTATAATGGCTTGATTGACTTGGAAAGAGCCATCATCCATGATGCTATATACAGAGTGTATTATGTTTGCCGCAACTATCCCTTCATTCATATACTTCGATCATAATTATGTCGTATATAGGTCTAAACAATGAGGGTTGGGTTGGCAACTTTTCATGGCAATACAACTAAGTCTTGATACTTGGCAACTTTTCCATGGCAATACAACTAAGTCTTGATACTTGGCAACTTTTCCATGGCAATACAACTTGATACTTCATACAAGTTAGAGTTCTGGTCTTCAGTGGTTTTGCAGCTCGAGGCTGCTCTCTTCCAGATGGGTGAGTGTTCTTGTAGTCTGCACCAGTGTATACGATATGGCATATATACTTCAGGTATGTTGGAAGTTGGTCTGATCGAGTTCACAGCCTGCGCAGTCTCTTCTTGCTCTTCTTAGTACAACAGATGGCCTCTGACTGCCTGGGTCTTTTGCTGGGGTTCACTCTCCCACTACACTCCCCCTCGTGCCAGGGCTTGATGGACTTGCCAGTGAATGGAACTGGGGATGCTACTTTTGCAGTTTGGAATTGCAACCGGGTGTTGGGAGTGAAGGGAGCAAGTGGTCTCCTCTCAAGTGGGGACACTGTAGTCTCCATTGGCTGTTCAGTGTTACGCAGGTTTTCAGCATTCTCCTTGCACTGCTTGTGATAGGAGCTGACTTTGCTCACAAACTGGGTACCAGAGGAGACAAGATGATTCCACGTTGTGCAGACTTGCAGAGAGCTGCAGAGGTCGGCTGGGTTGAGGAGGGCAAAGATTCTCTCAGCAACTCGGGGTAATCCTCCAAGATACAACGTACTCAGGATGTCATTGCATGCTGGAGGAGGGGGAGCTAGAGGAAGATCAGTCGGTGAACTCTTAGGCGTCACATCTGGCGACAGCAAGGAGAGGGTCGAGAGGACTCGAGGAGAATAGACTACGGGCTTGGTGGAGGAAGGCGTCATGAGGACGGAGGACTGGGTTAGCATGAGTTTTCCCATTTCGCAGTAACTGTTGAACAATGAATGAACGCTGGAATGACAGGAGAAAATTGATGGAATCCACAGTCTGAGATGACTGTTCCGCGAGAAGACAGGGTCCTTTTACCTCTCGTCAGTCACACGCCAATCAACGATTTCTGTTGAAGCCATCGTGCACCACAAGGATTTCTAAATTCCCGCCAAAAAATACACAGTTAAAGTGTGCCGGCTGCACTGACCAATCAGAATGCAGCATGCTAACCGAATTCGCGGACTGCACGGGAAATGATCTGCAATCGTGGTGCGTGACACACTTTGAGAGTGCGCATGGCATGCACCTGGAGATGAAACGAGTTCTTCTCTAGTACCGCTAGTCACACTCACACTTGAAGGATCAGATGCACCAGTCCTGTAAAGAGTTGTTCATCACACCACACAATGGCACAAGATACATGACATTGTAATACCAAGGGGAATTAGGAAAGTGATCATGACACCTTGTCTGCCGCACAGTTCCAGGATAACCGAGTTAACAATACTATTGCCTCCACAAATGCTTGACTTTTCATTCTGTACTGTATAGCCTAGTCTCGGTACCAGACCCTCCTCCCGCGTGCGAGGGTCTGGGACCGAGACTATGTATAGCCTAGCTACTGTTGATTAAACCTCATTGGGCACCGTCTTGAATCTACCTTAGTAGCAGGCACTTGACTTTAATTATAAACACATCCGAAATAGTGTACGTGTTGATCCCTGCCCTGGTACTTACACTTTACAGCAGCTAACCTCACTCCAAGGCTCCACCTGATGATGCATACAGGTCTGTGTTTGTGACAAAAATCTGCATGGAGAGGAGCCTGGGAAAGAGGCTACCTTACAGCCAAGATAATGATGTCTTTCCAGTTGACTGGATCGATGCAGTGCTCCAGTGTCTGGGGTCTATTGCACAATCCACGTTAATTTTGCACACATATTCAGGGATCCAAACAAGACCCGAGCTTGCAAACACTTTTGCACAGCAGATTGCGTGCGCATTTTACCTTTTCGCCTCAAATTCAAATTGTGACTTCATTGTATGTATTGTATAGCTGGTGAAACTGTAATAATAAAGAAGCAACTACGCAGTGAGAGGAATATCACGACTGATAAATAGAAACATAATTATGCATGTACTGCTGTGACATAATTATGTGCTATAGTGTTTACTACCTTACTCGGTAGGTAGGCTGGGTGATCATGCTCTCCGTTTTCTACAAATCAGTCTTCCCAAATGTGGGTGCAGCTGCGATTGCATCGGACCATAAGGTATCACCTCTCCATCCACTGTCAGCATCCCCGGGGCGGTGATGGGTTCCAGACGAAAGGCCTTTGTATGGATTGTATGAACTTCGTCGAGGTATACTTGAGCACCTGTGTCAGAATCCTTGAGCAATCTGAGCATTCCAACACGTGATAAAGTACCAGGAGTGTAGGTGATGGTGAACTTCCCAGTGCCTATGGTCAAATCAGGGTGTCCAACAATTCCATGGGCCATGTGGGAGGTCATGAGGATTGAAACATTATTGAACTCTCCATCAATGGTCACCCAGCTGTCGGGAACTGGGTCAGAGAGAGCCGGGAGCAGATCTGTTCGTGGTTCCACTACTTTGCCTCTCGCTGTAGCGGTCTCTTCCCCCCTGTTACTCTCGACCCCATCATCCCCATTAGTTGCCACTGGTAGTGGTGCCGGACTGATGCGGCTGGACTCGGACATAGCCTGCTGATAGCTACCTGGATAGAGAGAACTCTCGGCATCTCTGGAGGGTAGCTCAAGTTTATGTGATTCTATGTCAATAGGAGCCGATTGTTCTGCTGCATCCACAGCTGTGTCTCCTGGTTTGGCAACGATGGTCTGAATGTTGTCTGCACCATTCTCTCCTGAGCTGACAGCTGCAGTGTTCGTCTCATGCAGCTCCTCACAGTGGCTGTTTGGTGCAAGATTCTGCTTAGGATTGTCAGTTGTTTCTTTAACCATGTCTGAAGTGGGCTGTTCTGCTGGGTTGTCATCGCACGGGAGGTACTGTAGCTTTCCACGATACACCCTCTTCTTGAAGATGCAGTTGAGTGCTCCTGAGTGGGCACAGAAAAGCTCTTTCATAACATCTTGGATGGTGAACGTTAGTTGATATGCTTCAGTTACACTCTAATCGGCAATCTTCTTAATTTGCCAACAGTGGCACAGTCCTAGAATTACCCTCACAGAAGCCTACTTCCAAATCCACCTTCCAGGGAATTTTGGGGGTAGTTTATTCAGTAGCCTCCACCCACCCAGCCATGCCCCATCATAGCCACACCCATCATACGCAGCATGCAGGGCTAGGGGTGGGCAAAGGCAGTATACCTTGAACTTCAAAACTCAGGTCAGACATGTGTCATGAATGCATTCACGTGACTGGTAGTGGGTGTGGCAACACAAAATTTTCAGGCGCACTTCGCACGCCAGTGGCTGAACCCCCCTTTCTAATCTGCCACTGGTTATACCTTCTTTAAACTCCAGCGTTTGTACATACTCAAAATGTGCTATAAGCACTAATGGAGTGGTATACATGTATCCACTCACCAAGCACAAATCTAAACTCCCCGATCCTCCTCCACTTCTCCGACTCAATGTCGACATCAGCGACATAGCCCCAAGAACACAGCAAGGACATGTAGCACCTACTCCCGTCCTCCAGCTGCGTGGTTGCTATGTCCGAGGGGATGACACCACCTCGAATGATCTGGAAGGCTGCATTGGCCAGACTGAACTCCTCGCTGTACATATGGCAAGGGATGGAGTGTGTGTATGGAGATGTAGGGATAGCAGAACAGCAAAAAGTAAAGGCATAAAACAGTTCAGTATATAACCCACTACATATCTTTCTCGTGTTATGATTTAAGATGGGGTTGAATACTGAACTGTTTTATGCCATCACCCCTACCTTGTTTCTTTACATTTTGCTGTTCTGCTATCCCTATATCTCCATACATTTTACACTTGTACTAAGGAAGGGGCCGGTGGAGTTGATATGCACATGCAGGGAAATGTGACTGAAGTGTAGTCAATGGTTGAAGACGTGGAGTGTACTGGAGTGACTCGTATAGGATCTACTACGTCGACGCAGAGGTTATGGTATTTATCCTCCGTGGGAAAGGTTGGCCGAAGCAAAGCCGAGGCTAAACTTTCCCAAGGAGGATAAACCGCATAACCTCCGAGTCGACGTACATGTAGTAGATCCGGCTTCTACCACAGACATAACCTCCAAGTCAAGTTAGTAGCTGGATCCGGCTGCTAGACAGCTACAACTCTCTGATTCTCAGCACAGCGTGGCGATCCTTTGATGTACCGCGGAGGATAAATCGGTTATCCTCCGCTATGACATCATAGCGGAGGATAACCGATTTATCCTCCGTGGTACATCAAAGGAACGCCCACGCACTGTGGTAGAATACTTGCTTACCGAAACATTCACTAATGAGACATTGTCTTGATTCAACAGTTTAGGTAGTCTGCTTGAACCGAGCTCAAAGCTCAATAACTACAGGTCATAGGATTACATCATCTCAACACTCAATACTGCCCATATGGTAAAGCAGAATGGCACTGCACACATAGTCAGTAGACACTTACTTGGATTCGTGCAGCGTAGAGGCGCACAGAGCATTCCCAGACCCGGTGGGCAGCATCCCAATGGGGGTCTTGATGGCCTGCTCCCAGTCCTCTCTCTCCATCAGCCCGTTCACCACCTGCACAGGTAACGGAAGCTACAGTGACAAAATAAACCATGGTCGCATGCTACGGGAATGGCCTAAGATTGAGGCAAAGTGGGCTCGGTATAGATCTTTTGCGATGAGATATGTGCTAAGAAGGTCCCAGAACAAAATTGCATGAGTAGTTATGAAATAAGCCTTTCTCTCCAGGCTAATGTATTGCATGAGTAGTTATGAAACAAGCCTTTCTATCCCAGGCTAATGCATAAAGGTGAGAGCCATCCCAATGAAATCGAGGGGATGTTCTAGATGGTGATTTGTACCTCATATAGTAGTCCATCCCCAGATGAAAGGACGATTCCATCAATCTGTGAGACATCATAGCCCTTTATCACATCATGAGCATGGCCCTGCCTCTCTGGGGAGGGGGGGGGGGGGGGGGGGGGGGGGGGGGAGGACAGGGGAGATGGAGAGAGGAGGAGGAGGTGAAGGGAGGGGGGAAACAAGGGAGGATGGAGGGAGGACAAGGGCGTAGGGAACAAGAACAAAAGGATAGGGCAAGATGGGAGGGAGGAGGAGGGAGGACGAGAGGTGGAAGAGGAGGGGGGAGACAGCATGAGGAGGAGTAGGCAAAATAAGATCAGCTGTTTGGACTGTGTATGTATGATCAAGTCCCATAATGCATATGTGTATTCTGTCAAGCAAGTTTGCTTTACACCTTAGATGGGAGTTCTGCCTTGCCTCTGGAATTTGTCTAGTGTCTTAGCTGCCATGCAACAGGACTTAGAAACACCTCTGAAACAGCACTCTGACTTCATGTGCAGGCTACCTGAACAATCCCAGCCAGCAAGTGACTATGTTGATAGACGGCAGCTTTGTCTCGCCTCATGCTACAATATTTTGTGTGTGCTTTATACCTTTGTACACTGTAGTACCGGTATCACAAATGAAGAAAAGGAAAATATCACAACAATTTTATGGGAGTGACTCTGACTGGGTGTGGTTTATACACAAGGGACACAAATTGCTGTTTCTCTAGGGACATCTGGCTGATGTTAACTGGTTTGTCGGCAACATTTGTTCAAATGTGGCATGACTTCTATTGGCAATTGTCCAGCTTGCTTCTCCAATGCACACTTCAAGCTGCCTTGAGAGTTGCCACCGGATTGCAGTGTTTCTTGTGCATAGTTGAATAAACCACTCATTTCTACCAAAGCTATTATCAAGCAAGAGGAATACAAATGAAATCTGTCACATCCGCCAATACGTCTGGCTGGCTGGGGTGGTCTTGTGTACATCCTTGCCTCATTCCCAGGCTGCGTGCGGCCTGGGAACCAGGCTAGTGTACATCCGTGACCCAATTATAACTATCTTCTTAACAGAGACCCAGGGGCAAGTGTGTGCTTCTCAGAGCCAGTAGAGGTTTAGCACTTTTGTGCAGATTGGCATTAGGTACAGAGGGCTAACGTGCCGAAGCAATGAAGTGGCCATCACACTTCTTTATAGCCTTACAGGTCCTACTGTACAAGGGTGAGATGTCCTCTTTAACTAGCCTCATTCCCAAGTCTACAGGTTCACTCACAGAATGCGAAAGAGAGGGACATGTGATGGCTCTACTTCTGAAGCAAGGCTGTGTTATTGTAGCCTCGTTCCCAGACCCTCTCTTGGGCCTGGGAACGAGGCTAGTGTTATTGTTACTACATGTTTTAAAATAACTGTCAGATAACAAAACATACAGCCACCTATAATATTATAGTCTATCCAACTTTCGGAGAATTGGTCTAGCTCGATAGACTAACAGCCACCAGCCTGCAGCCACAATCATTACACTACTGGTAGCGAAAAATCGTGACGTAATGCAAAACAATTAATGTTTGACTACTTGGGAATGGCATACAAAGATTCTGACTACACCGTCGTGATTGCTATCATGCAGTGACACAACCGTGTAGTCAGAATCTTTGTATGCCATTCCCAAGTAGTCAAACATTAATTGTTTTGCATTACGTCACGATTTTTCGCTACCAGTAGTGTAATGATTGTGGCTGCAGGCTGGTGGCTGTTAGTCTATCGAGCTAGACCAATTCTCCGAAAGTTGGATAGACTATAATTGGGGCGAGCCTGAGCGAGCCCCACACTAGCGTGACTTCATTGCGCAGTGCGTGTGTATGTTTGCTTGCTTGCTTGCTTGCTTGCTTGGACTTGCAATTACCGTAAATTTTAAATCAGCGAATTTCACTTGCACGTGCACAATAATATTTAAATTCAACGAACTCTAGCACGCACCTCCTCGATGCAAGGACTCGTGAACCGTCTAGCTACCTGTTCGACGGACGATGGCGACAACAAAGAAGGAGAGACCACTCGTGGACATTGGCTAGAGCACCACGAACATTCTGCCTCCTCGGTGGCGACACTCCGCGGACCAGACGGTGACTGCTCGTGGGCCTATAGCTACCGCCGGGCCGGGCGGTGATGCCGGTTGCTGCTGGAGTGCCGGCTTCAGCTATAAAAGCTCACAGTTGCTGTGATGTGTACAAGTGTATGTTTAGTGCCATAATTTCTGTCGCCTATATATGATCATTGCCCAGTCACATTCTGATGACAGTGCAACTGCTCCTTGCATGTCCCGGTGCATGCACTTTGCTCAGGCTCGCCCCCCAATGTCCTGCATTCCACTAGTATTATAGGTGGCTGTATGTTTTGTTATCTGACAGTTATTTTAAAACATGTAGTAACAATAACACTAGCCTCAACACTAGCATTTTGGTGCTGAAATTCACCTTGGTGGTGGAGATACAAGCACTTTTGTCATGCCGTCGGCCGCCATTGCTTGAGGCCCATGCACACATCGTGATCGCTGTTGTTCACTGATGCTTATATGCCAAAACTCACAAAGCTGTGAGCGCTGTAATAGTTTCTCAGCCCCTCCCATGAAACACTGACAGGGGTACCACCGCCATATCCATGTGAGAACCTGCTTACTGTGTAGCCATGTCACATGATCTCCTGACCAAGCAATTGCGCAAACGGGTACTACCATAGCTATTGTGTACAACAATGGGCTGCATAATACCAACAGGTATTTGTTTAACAACCCTTTTGTTAGTTTTTGCAAACTGTATTGATATTGATACAGGCACTGCAAGTGAAAGAGTAGTAGTGAAAACATTCCCTGATCCAGGGCTCGCTCAGGTAGAGAAAACAACAAGGGATGGCCTTATAACTACAGCACCTTCACACCTTACCACAAGACACCTATACTAGACGTTGTAGTCCGTAACTAGGCGAATGCAGGACATTGTGGGGTGAGCGTGAGCAAGCTGCATGCATTTCAGCCACTGAGGATGGCCGCTGAGGATGACAGAGAATGGGGTATCGAAAGTTGCTGAGTGTCAGTGAGGTCTTAATAATTGTAGGAAATTTAAGGCCACTAGCCTTAGATATATTACACCAGTGTGTCCTCAAAGCAGACAAGAAAGTGGGGGAGAGCCAAAAATATGACCACATCAAGAATTTAATGACCACGTCAAAGGATATTGAGATGGGAAGGGGGAGCAACCGGATACCCCACTTTTGGGGGGAGAACACTGGTATCCATACTCTCTTGTCTGGGACCAAATCTTCACAGCTGTGCTGATCCTTTGCTATTGCTACTCCTAGTACACCAGCCACTGAATCCCATGAGCGAACCAGTCTCCACTGAATCACTTGTGGCCAGTACACCAGTCTGTGCACCTGTAGCCTCATTCCCAGGCCGTTTCGCCTATGGCCTGGGAACGAGGATAGAGCACTTGTAGTGGTTCACATGCTGCCCTCAGTGTTTGTATGACAGAGGCACAGCTCCATGTCCTTAGGCCACATTGACAACTACTCCCATTCTTGTTAGCACTTCTTATACTGTGCAGACTATATCTAGCTTAGTTGCCATGTGGTCCCACTTAGATGCACATTGAACACATGCCGTTACTTCTGTCTTCAATGACATTTCATTTATACCATAATGCAGCAGGAACATCCTAACTCCCACACCTACACTACACCCCTCACCAGTCACAATCACATTGTAGTTGATCTCCGCCAAGTCGAACATGGGTTGGACGTGCTGCTTGAACTCTGAGACCCCCTTTCCTTGTCCCCCAACAGGATTGATGAACACCAGGAGGTGGCGTGGAAGTATCACTTCATCCTCTCCACTCGCTGTGAGAGAGGGGAGAGAGAGGGCGGGAGGGAGGGAGGGAGGGAGGGAGGGAGGGAGGGAGGGAGGGAGGGAGGGAGGGAGGGAGGGAGGGGAGGGAGGGAGGGAGGGAGGGAGGGAGGGAGGGAGGGGAGGGAGGGAGGGAGGGAGGGAGGGAGGGAGGGAGGGAGGGAGGGAGGGAGGGAGGGAGAAGGGAGGGAATCGCATAACAATAATACTCCAAACGTGATATGCATTACAGGCAGGTTCATTGAAGGTAAAGTATATACATGTAGTGTACATGGGTCATACACATCGGCATGACACTAGCCTTGTTCCAAGGCCATCGAGGTCTGGGAATAAGGCTAGCAAGACTCACGCATGCGCAGAGCATAGTACAGTAACTGAGAAGGCTTGAAGCCAACTGCAGCATGGCTCTGCCAATATCCCAGTTGCTACATGTGGATCACCTCCTTCCATTTTCTTGAAGGCGGTGTCCACAATCTCTACGTTTTTTTCTGGCGGCTAGCGTCCCAAGCGAGCTCAGCAACAGCAGAACTCTCCAGTTGATAAAGGCAAGACACACCACCAAACAGCTGAGCACACGTACACACCTGGCTTTGTGTCCAGTCAGGAGTTGACCACCAGTCTGAGATCTCACTAGCTACGCAGGAATTCATAGAAGACTGTTTTCTCATTCCGGGTTACCCAGACCTCAGCAGATTAGGAAGCAATAGATCCTAGCTATACATTCCAGGCTACCACCCAGAGCACCAGCCTTCTACTAGCCTTCTGCACAGCCCTGAATGTAACAAGGGGCTTGCCTATGGCCCCAGACCCAAACCAACCCCAGCGGAAGTGATCCGCACTGCAGTTGGTTTGGGTCTGGGACGAGACTACCTATGAGATCCTGCACAGGATGCGTGAAGAACAATAAGATCTCAGAACACATTCAGGACAGATTTTTTTTGCCATCTGTATGAATGTGGTAGGCTGTTTCATGAGACATGTTCACATGACTAGGGGACAAGACAGAGAATACCTACAATTAGGTACCAATTTACAATACAATCTGCAGAGCATAGACTTTCACAATGGCTTTATTGTTGAACATACCAGACACTACACTGGCCAAGTGCAGTCTACTACACTGTCCACAAGTCAAAAGAAAGGGTACTAGCCTTGCTTCCTGCCCCATGAGAGGGATTATACCTGCTTGGCTATGCCCTTCAATTTCAGCTAAATTAATATCTTCAGGGTACATTTTAGAAACTACACTTTTGGGTACTAAAACTACATAGAGAGATGCAAGCCTCTTGCCCTATGTGCAGCTTCAGGTTGTATCAATGGGCACACTTCAGCGGAACCCAAAGGTACTCCTACCAATTGATAAAATCCTCTGGATAGTGTCTAGAGTACTTCTCTTGTGACTAGACTTCTGGTTCCTCACAAGATCACAACTCTGACCTAAATCCCGCGGACAGAGGTGGCAGGACATGACGTCACAGCGTGGCGAAATCGTTATCATTCCAGCCATTATTGAGTGCATAAAAACATATACTCAACCACAGCAGTAGAATACATGTATGTCTAGGCGTTCAATCTGAAAATACTCCACACGTACTATGACAGTAAATATCTACGAGGGTATTCCAACTAGACACTTAAGAGTTCACTGATTTTAAAGTCACTGGTCCTGTTAGTCTCATTCCCACACGGCCTGGGAATGAGGCTGTATGGTACTGTTCTGTGCAAATACAAATACTAACGGAATGTTATATATTCAGTGTGTGTGTGGGCACTTGATTACTATATTCATAGAGTACTTTCAACCCACCAATGAATATCATCCAGCTAACAAATTATGTTTTTCTAGCCTCTGTTATACAAGCACTGATAGGTACACAGGTCACTGGAAATGGGAAATGGTTAACCCCCATGCTCAGTGTCCTAGACACGTCAACCTGTGCAGCTGCTTAGCTAGCTAGTTCTGATGGCACTCCTCAATCTTACAGGGGACTACAGTGATGACAAGGTCGTCTGCCTTGGAATTACTACCCCAGATGGGCGACTCTGCGAAAATAGAGAGCTTTGATGAGGCAAAGTGGCCTGACGATGAGAAGGCTACGTTATTGATACTTGCTAATACAAATGTGCAGCTTGTTGACTTGTCTAGCACGTGCAGTAAACCTTTCTTTGATTTAGCTCAGCCACACAAACACCACAAGCAGATGCAGTTGGTTTTGTCCATCTGTTGTCTGCCCAGTGTAAAAATCTCGTGATGCACATGTACAAAGTTAAAGGATTGCTAATTAGCTCTGACAGTAACATGGCAACAATCTAGGTAAGTATTCCATGAATACTCTCTGCTTAAGTAATGGAAGGGGAAAACAGTTTCCACTTCCTGCAGAATTATGAGGAGTAGTATGGTAAAATAGTACCCAAAGAAGTGCCTGTCATCTGAGAACCCTGGCAGTAGAATGGGAAAAGAGGAAACGCAAACGCAAACTAGGAAATGTAGGGCGGGTAGTTACAATTCCATTTGATTTACATAAATTGTACCCAGTACCCACACACTACACAGTGCAGATCTAGCATGCCAAGTTCACTTCCAGAGTTCACAATTATACCAGCAGTCTCTTTTAGTGCTTATACAATGCACACCACAGCATGTCCTGGAACAAGACTCTTAAAACATGCCATAGAAGCGCACAAACCTGAAGAACTTGTGCCCTCAAAGTAGAATTCCCTCCTCATGGCTAGTTCACATTGTCGATTTATCGTCTTCTTCCAATCCATCGCCAAGTACAAGTTATCCCTGAACGTGGGTGCAGAATCAAACTGCACTTCTGCAACTGCAAACGTCCTGGATGTTTTTCTCCTCAGCCTAGGTTTGATGAATGGATATGAATGGATCTCCACCTGACATGCAAGAGAGTTGTTTGCGGGTGGTCGTTGCACCACATTCACACCAATCAAATCCTCTAGTAGAATCTCCCGTGTCTCTTGATTCCTCTCTGCCTGTCTGATTTCATACACCACCTTTGTCTCTGTGAGCACCAGGTCTGTCTGAAACACTGGAGTGGTCGGGGTGATCTTACTGCGCAGGGGTACGGACACCTTACCCCTACGTACCACCACCTCCTCCGGAGCCGCTGGCAATTTTGACATAATTATCTCCCAAGTTGTATACTTCAGTGCTTCAGTCAGTTCACAGATTATGGCAAAATTATTGGCAGTTTGTCTTGGTCGTCTGGGTCAGTTTGTCCTGCTCGACTTGGCACAAAAATTGTGATCTCTTGTCAGTCTTGAACCTTCGTCAGCAGCGTCAGACAGTACACTTCGTCAACACAGTACAGCGGCCGGAAGCTAGCTATGGCCCAGACCCCACCCACGAGGAGGTGTGGACGTCCGGGCAGCGGGCACGAGACAGCGAAAATCATGGTGTATGCAAGGTCGCTATCTACAGTTTTTGGAGTTGCTCTGTGCTCGGGGTGGTTTCTGTTCTCTTGTTACTGGTTGTGGAAGAGGGAAAGGCGAAGGACTGTCCTTCCAGTTGTGAGCCATGTCCTTTTCTTTCCGGACAAAGTAACTACTGATGCCTTCTCTTCATCATCAAAGAAAAACCAACAGGAGGGGAACTTTTCCATTCTTTTGGAAGCACTGGAGTCTGCTCAATGCTCCCTGGATGTGTGTGTTTTCACAATTTCATGTCAAGAACTAAGTAGCATTCTGATTAATGCACATCGGAGGGGAGTGGTTGTCCGGGTAGTGACAGACAATGAACAAATGTCCTCGTCTGGCTCCCAGATTGAGTGGCTAAGAAGAGCAGGAGTGCAAGTGCGAAACGATAACACATCTTACTACATGCACCATAAGTTCGTTGTGATTGACAGCAAATGTCTAGTGAATGGATCTCTCAATTGGACGATTCAGGGTGTGTGTGGAAACCAGGAGAATGTGATTATCACTAACGATCCTCAACTTGTGCAGCCGTTTGTGCAACAGTTTGAGTACCTCTGGGATAAGTACCATCCCAGGAGGATCTACCAATCTGCTCTCACAGATGAATGACTCTTCCATGTTGTCAGCATACACATGCATTCAGAAATTCATTAAATTTGGATTCAGTATCATGTGACCGGTTCACACGACCAGTTCCAAGTGAGCATGCTGCAATTTATAGTGCTACCCCTCTTAAACGACACCCCTGAGTTAAACCAGGACACTTGACCAAGTGATAACTAACCTGCCCCCTAAAATGAGGCACGTCCCACATTATTGGGGGCCCAAGGGTATCCATTTTAGAGTATTCCCTCAGATTTGGATCCATAAACTTCCATTGGTGATCAGGACATGTCAGCCCGGTGTGAAACGCATTGTACATGATGACTTTACAGCACATTGCAACATAGGTGTATGCGATACAAAAACTGTTGTAGCAATTCTCACCACCGCTCAGTATAAATACTGACCCAGCCACAATCAACCTCAGTGACAACAGTATATAGCACTTCTGTGAATAACTTAGTACAATAGCTGCACCCTATATAATATATAAACAACATGCTATTAAATTTGATACATGGTATTCTATTGTGTGAGAGGTGTATGATGCTACTGCAGTATGTGATCGAGCATCTGTCCTCACTTTGGAACATGCTGCCTTGCCTGTGCTCTAACACGTTTCTCATATTCTGCCCTGTTTTGACTGCAAGAGGTTGAGATTTTAGGGTTCAAAGAGGCATGGAGAAAAACCTAACAACAAAAAACAGATCTCAATGTCAAATTTCAAGCAGAGTCGAGTTTCTATGTGACATGTTTCGCCCTCCTGTGAACCAAAGGATACTGAACAAAACTATATCTATTGCTCTCAGGTCACTCCTCCTTCCAAGTGGTTGGCTGAAGGTTTATGACGCTAATTAGCGTTCACGGAGTAGTGGTGAACAGTAACTGGACTACATACCAATAAATTGTGTAGGCTTCAGCCTGTGCTGGATCTCTGATGTTTGGATCGTTTAGCAAGTCCTGGACACCAATTAAGATCTGCAGAGAGAGAGAGGTGGGGAGGGGGAGAAGAGAGAAATTGTCTCGTACTTCTCTCGTACTGTCTTCTGTTGCTTAGCCAAATAGTTACCCCCGGCGCGCATGCGCGAAGCGGGGTTAAACAATCAGTTTAGTCTGTCAGTCAGTCGTCTGTTTGTCAGTCAGGTGAAAAAAAAAAGAAATCTCCCCACATGGACCATCGAAATGGAGTCAAACAAATAGCAAATAGCAAAAAACTGCTCTATGTGTACCTGACTAAAGTCAACACGCTCCGTTTCGCTGTATTTCGGCTATTTCCTACACGTTAGTACTCCATTGGCTCCACCTCTTCGTGACCTCAGAGTCCAGGACACGCAGTGCATTTGGAAACTTCATGCTTTGAGATGACCACTAGGAAACAGTGTTTTCTCACAATATATGTACTTCACAGACATCATGGCTATTGTTTCGGCTGTTTTTTCCAGCTATTTCCTATTATTTGTAACATTTGGCCCCACCTCTCCAGCTGGCTTCTCAATATATATACGGTAAGCGGTCACTCCCACACCTTGGATATGGCCACAGTATACGCGATAGCCGCCTCGGCAGAGATGTCACGTCGATTGTAGCTGCACTGCGTGCATCCTGGCCTGTAGACGTTCAGCGCGGGGTATGTGTTCTATGAACACCTGTAGTTAGTTGTAGCATTCCCTTTTGCTATTCTGTGCACGGATTGCAAGTACAGTACTCTGCAAGGCTAGCATGATGTAGCCAATGCTGAAGGTGGGAATCAGGTCCCCTCTGCTCCTCCCCAATGCAAGCAGTAGTGAAGGTGACATGGATTGGGAATGAGGCTGGTCCTCCCAGTGCCAGCAATGTTGAAGGCGACAGACTTTGGGAACGAACATAGCCCTCCACTCCTCCCTCCCTAGTGCAAGCAATGCTGAAGGGGGCATGGTTTGGGTTGCTATACCTCAGCTCCATATTCGTTGCAGCAAACTTTGTACATACCCCCACCAATATACCTGTTTAATGGTTACTGCTGGTCTCCAATCTTTATCTTCATCTAACAGTGATAAACAGACTGTTCCCGAGGGATACACATTCGGGTGGAAGAGGGGTGGCTCAAATTTACCTATAGCAGGAAACCAGAGAAGACAAGTAAATTGCTAATTTCAGTAGCTAGACAATATTCCGACAGCTGTTTCGGCTTATCACATTTGTCAGTGCAGCAAAGTACTGGGAGATGATCAGCAACTCCACCACACTCTCTCCTAGCCTCATTCCCAGGCCTTCTCACCCCAGCATTTGTCACTTGCAGTACTAATGCGGGCTGGCCGCTCAGTTGCTCAGTGGCCCATGGCTGCAATCGGTAGCGCACTCACTGCAATTCTTACAAGAATGTGCCAAAGAATGTGCCATTCCTCCACCCAACTTTCATGTACGTCACTGCAGGTGACAAGATTTACCAGACCTTCCCCCCACATTAGTACTACAAACGACAAACGCTGGGGTGAGAAGGCCTGGGAACGAGGCTAACTCACTCCCACAACTCACATTTAGGAGGAGATGTTGGGTAGTCATCTTTAAATATCATTCTGAGCTTGTATAGTCCACCTTCCCAAGGTGTCTGGTGTGTGTGTATGAAGGAGGGAGGTATCGGACATTTGAGCCACACAAGGACTGACGACAGGTGAGATGGGATTAAATTGCTGCAGACAAATAATAGCCTTCAACAACACTTCAGAGTACCGGCATCAGTAGATGATACAGTTACAATCCATAAATGGTAACAAGGGGATGCAGGAAAACCCGGAACGGTCAGAACGGAACGGAACGGAACGGAACGGAACGGAACCGGAAGTAATTATATGGCGATAATCAACATTATTGTCGAGCGACTTTATAAACGACTCGGATGTTTTGTGTAAACATAACATGTAGCACTTACAGGAAGCTGCTAGAGGAGTTTCTTGGGACCTGGTATGGCCTGAAGTAGCTTCAACAAAGGTACTGTCTCTAACGCTACTGGATCTGTACTTAGCGTTGCGTTTATGTCAAGAGCAGGGGGCGAACCTCAAGGACAGTAGAATAATTAGTGCTCGATGCTCTTTGTAGTATAGATTACTTCGGCACTCGCTTGGCCCAGCTCTCTGACTTCCCTAGCACGTACCGCAACAAATGCCTCGTTCAGGTCATCCTCGAAATCGAGGTCGTTGCATGCTGCCAGCAGACTTGGACCCGCGCGGCTACCTCGCTAACGCTTCGTGGCTTCAAAATACTGTGCAACCCAGCCAACTCGCGAGACTAAACTGTTCTCTGACTTCCCTGCAGGAGGCAATGGCTATTTTCACGATCCAAAGTACGGAGCAAAATTAGTTGTACACGAGGAAACATTAATTACTACTTCCGGTTCCGTTCCGTTCCGTTCCTGACCGTTCCGGGTTTTCCTGCATCCCGGTAACAAGGACCCTGTTGCCCCAGACCACACCCTGATTCAAACATACACAGCTAATACTTAGGGTTGCTAGGCAACATAACTTAAAGAAGCACATGCAGTTTCTTAGCCTCGTTCCCAGGCCGTCTGCCAGTCACGCGCGCGCATCGCATACGTGACCTTTGAACCCTTGTCAGATAGCTGGCAGAAGGCCTGGTACCACTCCTACGTCATTTACAAGCTAAGTGGACACGGTTATGAAGCAACTCAACTACACGTATGCTTTCGAGTTTATATTGATACCACGAAGACAGCAACTTGATGCCAACTCAGCGCTAACGGCAATACAGCATGCACTAACGTTTGACTACTCAGGCGTAAGTCTTACTGTATGTAAGCTATTGTAGTTACCTAGGCTACTACAACCGTACAACAAGGAGTTCCATACCTGACGCCTCCAGTGGTCCACCACGGTAGCGTAAAAGCCAACAATAACTCGCTAGGAAACCTGCCGTTAGCCCGTGAACTTCTGGAACGCCGCCATTTTACATGAAACCGTGTCCACCTACGTCACAACCGTGTCCACTTAGCTTGTAAATGACGTAGGAGTGGTACCAGGCCTTCTGCCAGCTATCTGACAAGGGTTCAAAGGTCACGTATGGGATGCGCGCGCGACTGGCAGACGGCCTGGGAACGAGGCTAGCAGTTTCTGTCTTCTGCATTGTACACATGCATGTGCATGTCACATGGCTGCAGTGGTTCTACTACACACAGAAAAATTTGGACAGACACATTACTGCATTCTAGTTCCCATTACGTATGACAGGAGCCTTGCTTATATTACAGACAAACCATTTTCTTGTGTGTAGTATATTTATTTAGGACGTGACTAAAACACGGAACGGACTGGAAAACGGACCAGAAAACGGACTGGGTTTCCATGCGCTAGACACGGCGTCTACTCCATCGCACAGTTAAAACTACATTTTAGCTTAGTACAGCCAGTCTGCAGCCCAGCGGACGACCACCAGTGCCTCCGCGCAGCCATGGATGAACGGTGACCAGCGCCTCGCAGCTCAAGTCTGGTACACAGCTCAAGTCGACATCACTGGTCGATCAGTAGCTACAATTACACCACGATCTACCTAGTCTCGCGTGCCGACCTGCCTGTCACGAATCTATGAACTACTTCAGTGCATAGGAGCACTGCATCAACGTTATACTTAAGCGCTCCCGTAGGCGATCTACAGGAGGGCAGTCAAGTCTGGCGGCGAAGCCAGACCCGGGAGGCTGGCACTCGGGCGGCTCGGTGATGTTCAGAGCGATACCACGGATAATCCCGTGGCCACTGTGACTGCGGACTTGGGTGCTGGTGACTGTCTGCTGGACTGCGGACTTAGGTGCTGGTGACTGTCTGCTGGACTGCAGACCAGTGCTACTAAACTTTGGTTCACTGCACGATCAAATATACGGTGTCAAGGGCGCCCGGGCATGAAAAAAACTCTGGTCCGTTTTCCGTTCCGTTCCGTGTTTTAGTCACGTCCATTTATTTACGACACATCATTATGGTAATCATTATGGTAATCACAGGAAGACATAGTAATCCTGGGACAGAGTTTACTAAACTACACATGCCACACCTACCGATTTCTTTCCTGGAATGGCTGTACAAAGAAAAACATTAATAAATAATTATTCTTATTATTTGGCAAGTAATGTTGTTACCAAATGTTGGACGCGCCTAGTGTTGCTATAGCACTACGTAGCAATGCACCCCACCCACCTGCTGTATGGCTGATACAGCACCGACTGCCATGCTACATCTACAACATACAGCTGTCAATGGGGAGGTCCCTTCAACTATCCCAACAAATGAAACACAAATTCTAAATATTCAGTATTCACTTGATATCATAGAACAGTGCCTGCCAAACCAAAATCAATTTCAAGAGCTCACTCTCTGAACAATGAGATTAGATGTTGGGTACACATATCTTATTACACACACAGCAGCCATATAAGATGGAAGCCCCACAAGTATGGAATGCTAGGAATGTGCAGAAACAAGGAAACACAAAAGCACTACCATGTCACATGATCAATGGTGTGTGGTGGTTGCCAAGAAACAAGGTCATGTGACTGTTTACAAGGGAAATCATAAGGACAGATTAACCCCAATTTGTTTTGTAACCATGGTAACTAGACAGTGACTTCAAAAAAAAAAAAAAGTATGTGGAGCCAGGAAGTCTGGCTACCTAACCACAAAGTACACTCTAGTTGATGTAGGAGTTCATGTCACATTTCCTCCCCGAATGCCCTAGGTTCACTTCCAGTTCCCCCCTAGGTTCACTTCCAGATCGCTCGCACACAGCCATTGTTGCGTGCAGTATAAAAAACGTGGCTGGAGGCCATCTCCCAGAGGTGGTTACAGTCTTGTTCCCAGACCCAAACTAACCACAGCGCAGAGATCACTTCCAGTATCACGCAGGTCTGGTGGTCTGACTCGCCACAGTTTCATATTCTCTGCAGGAATTCGTGCAGAGCCAATAAAGTCATAGGAGGTGACGTAATCGCTTCATTTCCTTCCGAATGAGGAAACCATTCACTCGATTTGGGACTTTCCAAGCAGTCGGAGGGACAATGACCCCAGCATTTAATATTCCCCCTACTGGATTCTATTTTCAATAGCCAACTCCAAGGTAACACAGCCGATCATCACTTGACAGGAGTTGGAATCTGAACGTATGGCCATGAACGCAAAAACTCCTGTATGTGATATCTTATGGGCAACCATTACAAACTTGAAATGCATTCCGCATAATGCAACAATGATAATTTACTCTGCCATGGACTACTGCCTATGTACATACGTTACACAGCATTTGACTTACCACATTCCCAATTCATCAGGTTCAATGTGCCATCTGGATTCTTTGTCGGTCTAGCAACAAATCCCTGTGGAAATGAGAGAGTTGATAAATGCACTACGAACTGGGGAATACCATGAGTTGGTCGGCAGGAAGTGTCATGAAGTTGTCACAATGTCATCGGAAAGCCCATCCAGCAATTGAGCTCACAGAGCGTATGGCTATCTATTTGAAATATCTGACATGAGTGCGCTATATGACAATTACTATTGTAAAATGCAATGTAACTAATGTGACAGGGTCTAGTTGAAGAGCAATGCAGCACCAGTATAGTCTTAAGATCTTGCACAGTATGTTTTGATGTGGTCAAAAGAATGTGTTAGACCGAAACTATTCTGATCTCTCACCTGGCACCACTGTACACAAATACTAAGGCCTAGACAGGGTACAAGATAAATGCATTATACAGTGTGTACTGGAAATACAATTCATTAGTACTGGCACTAGGAGAAACGACAAATGATTCCACTCAGTTTTGTTCAGGCAAAGACCAGGAACAAATACGGGAGACTAAAGTTGAGAAATTCAAAAGCTCATGTGTAAGTACAACGTCGTCATATCATATTCTTGGATACTAGGGAGCACCTTGGTTTACTTCTCAAAAGTTTGGCATCCTGTTCAGGCACAGTGGTACAGGACATCGGAGGGGATCACATACAACCATTGATACATTTCAATTACTCACAAATGGGTGGTCTTTCCTCCAAGCTTTTCTTTCTTCACTCAGCCTTCCAACTGCAATCCCAGACATGTTCCTTTGCCCTCTAGTCCTTCAATAAAATTGAATTTTAGTGGATCAATTAACACCTGCAATTGTTCTGGGAAAGTGCTAATTGGAGGTACTATTTTGCCATTTACCCAGGCATAGACACATATGCTCCGTGTGGGTCTGGCCCCGCGAGACTAGCTACGGTGTGGCAACACAGACAGCACCATAAGAAAATTAAGCATAACAGAACTACCAGTTTTCATAAAACCACTACAAATATCAACAGCTGCTACAAATTCACCTGACTTGAATGCAAGAGAGACTCCCAGAGGCAGAAACAACACAGTAACACTCACTCGCGTAGTCTGCTTTCTCCACCACCGCGTACCGCCGAACTAATAGTTCAACGTGCGTTTTTTGTAAAATTCCACGATTCTGCCTGCAAATCGCTAATTTAGAACATTAAAGAGGCGTAGCTTGACGTGTGGGCCGGGGTGTGGCAGTTGTGGTATGGACGACTACAGCTACACTAGCAGTGACTCAGATTTGGACGAGCAAGAGCCTTTTGCCCTTGAAGCGCTGGCGCCAATGTTTGGGAGGGGCTTCGGTTTTGGCGCTTCGCCTGGAGGACGCCGCTCCCCAGGTCCTCCGCTGGATCCCTCCACGCTTGTGGAGGAAGATAAAGAAGATCCTAACCAGTTGCGATGCTGGGCGAGCAGCGTGAAGGGTGTTTCCAGTCAATACAACTCCTCAAGGTGAGCAGCTAGTTTCGTGTGGCCAGGTGGGTCTGGCCACGCAGCCTGGTGAGCAGCCATTAAACCAGTTTCTCATCTCGATTCAACTGCCTTAGCCTATGATTTTAAGATCAAATCTTGTGCATTCCCTCCCACGAAAATAACCCACTAGAACAAAATTCAAGCTTTTTGCAGTCTATCAAGCACATAAACAGTTATTTGACCCTGAGTGGAAAGACGACTCCTCCAAACTTGTGGCCAAGTGGTTGAAGCATTTGACTGTGGACCAAAAGTCCCTGGTTCGAATCCCACCTGTTGCTTCAACTGGTGAAGTGCTTTCTTTACCCCTCCTCCCCTTGGGAGATCAGCCATTGGCTGAAAGGGCTTGGAGGTAAAAATTAAACACCTAACACCGCCAACGAGGCCTGATGCACACTACAACTGCCCAAAAGTTGACACAGACAACTAGACCAGTTACTGAACCCTGCGTTACTCCAAGTAGTTAACTTCTTTATCTCGGTCCCAGCCCCAACCAACATCGTTTTGAATATCGTGTTATACTGGAAAGTGATATACGCACTGGATAAATGGTACATTACCGCACTATGTACGAGGGGATGTATATGCGCACGATTGGTTCCACCCTCTGCCCATGCACACACCATGCACACATACAGTTGGGGTGCGGATCAGACACTGGGTCCTCCCAAGGTGTACCCTCGCTACGGAGACATTACAGGTGCATGGGCACAAGGGAGCAACTCCTCCAATGAGTGGATAGAGGTACAGGAAGAACAATACATTGCCAGCTAGACCTACTCAGGTCTAGCTGGCAATGTAGCCTTGTTTAGGTCCCTTTCGAGAACGAGAGCCTGGGAATGAGGCCACCTTGTTTCCAGGCCCATGATCATGATCTAATTGATTATCCAAAAAGGCACCTTTTTGTGTAGTTCATGCAACGACATGTACATGCTCACCGCTTTGGTATGTGTATGACGATCAATCCCTGCTGGCCGTTACCTACTTTTGCTCTCCTTGAGGTAGCTACACATTAAACCCTCTATGCCACCCGTTCCATCCCTTCACTCGTGTCAGATTATGTATACCAGGTTCTCCTTTCCATTTTGCAAAAGCTGGGCATGTTGAACAGCTTTATTGAAGCACCAAAGCCATCTATCACTCTCCTGCTGTCTAAATGCTGCAAGTGATCAAATACGACATCCTATTCTATCTCTCTCTAAAGTCTGCACTCATCAGTTGGCTTGATTTCACTACTCATGGCTGATATCATGTTGAACAGTTTTATTATGCATGTATGCTGCAAAATATGACATCATAATTCTACCACTCCACTCTGTTCATATGTCCAAACTTCATGCAGCTGAACTTCCCTGAAGCCATCTACATTCAAAAGATCTTCATCTATGAGACCTACCACAGTGGAGCCGTCACCAAGGTGGCGGCCTATGACCCCACAAAGGATACCTATGTCACTGTATACGAGGGACAAGCCACGTGCATTACACATTCCAGGATATTCGAAGTGGATGTGAAGGTACGATAATTATGATTGTAGTTCATTGAAAACTCTTCAAGGAAACTAACCTAGTCAGCAGATTGATACAAAGGCCGCAAAGAAATGAAATTAAGTAGCAAACAAAAGTAGAGAAACATGAGTGTTCAAGGCAGATTTATCCCTGACCTAGCCTCGTTCCTAGGACACGGCCTGGGAACGAGGCTATCCCTGAACATCATCATTGGTGTACCCTTATGGTAGCCTCGTTCCCAGGCTCTCGCGGAGAGAACGAGAGCCTGGGAACGAGGCTACCCTTATGTGCATTGATGACGAGATCTGAGTGTAGGCGGATAAACCTTAAATTTTGTTTTAGCAGAGGGCCTCAACTCTCTCCCCACCAACATTCATCCCTGTTTTAGATACTGTGCTTGCAAGGATGTGAGGTATACAATTGTTATGGAGTTTCCTATGGCAAAATTGTCTTTCAAAGCGGGTAACATGATCAGAGATGAGTGTTGGTGATCCCACACTCATGCACAGTAATCAAGACGATAGAGTTGAAATAGACTGGCCGTTTTGGGTATTCAATCGAGGGAGGCCAACTAGGTGCTGTGTAGCCGTCTCTAGTGTTTTTCTATATGCATACTTCACTCCTGTCTACCGTCTGTCTGTCTGTCTGTCTATCTATCTATCTATCTATCTATCTATCTGTCTATCTATCTGTGTATGTAGCCATCTATTAATCTCTAGTCATCTAGTATCTGTCTACGTTATAAGCTTAATCTGTAATGCATAACCATCTCTGCGTAGGTTACCCCAACCTTCTCCTGCTCGCGTCTGAGGATTGAGATGAACTGCACTGTGGCAGGCAGCTGGTGTGAGATCGATGCAGTATCCATCCATGGAAAGAGATACAACCTACGTACGTACCAACTTACACAAAAGTGTGACTGATTATCCTACCAACACACAAGTGGTTGAGTAGTCTGTTAAATACCAATTAGTTATCTGGCCAGATATGCTGTCTCTGTGTGAGCCCCATACTGAGGATGAGTCTATTTCTCCTTTGCAGCTGATGCCCCAGTGGACACCCTCTGTGAGGACTTTGCCAAATTGGTGAATGACCCTGTCTTCAGTGACGTCTGTTTTGAGGTGGAAGGGAAGAAGGTGTATGCACACAAGGCCATCCTGGTGGCCCGCTCAGATTACTTCAAGGCCATGTTCACTTCAAACATGGAGGAGGCTTCTATGGTAGGATGTCAGCTGACTTGCTATATAGTGTGTTGATTGTCCATCGTTTTGTGCCACACACAAACACGCGTGTATACTATGAGTACAGTGAAAACTTATCATAATTAGTATCATATTGTATAGGCGGGCTACTTGAATGCTTGACTCGTTCATTCAGCTGCTACCATAACCTATATTAAGATTCATGACAAGGAGAGCACTCAGTTGGTCAATGTAGCTTCATTCTGTGCTGTACATTGTGCAGGACTTCCAGATTTACTGCCCTTTCAGATAAAATTGTATCTTGACTGCTGTTTGTTTCAGACCGAGATTTCACTGCAAGGGGCGAAGTACGACACATTCCTGGCCTTGCTGGAGTTTATCTACACTGGAAGGATCAACTGCAGTCCTAGTATATCTGTGGACTTGCTTAGACGTGAGTGGGCCTTCATCATTAGCCTGCATGACCGTACCTGTCCCACCTGTCCCACCTCTCATGCAATGCTGTATATGCCGCCTCTCGACCCACCTCTCTTGCCATAGTGCACTCGACTTAATTATGGTTCAAATCCCCCCCTTACCCAGGCTTGTTTCCTCTTACAGCTGCAACTGAAAATGAGAATGATGTGTATATGAACATGTGCCAATCCAAGTTCTCCACTTCCATTTCAGTTGAAGGAGAAACCTCTCTACAGTTCTGTGCTTTTGCTATCACGTACAGTTTTCCTGCGAAAGAGAGCCTGCGTGCTAACTACACCTCAATCATTGATTGCATTGCTGCCTTAATGTGTTCAGCACATTGAATTTAGTCTGTGATGCATCTTGGGAAGCAGGAATCAATTGCCGTGTGGCGTGTGACTTAATCCGTGCCTATTATGTCTACATAGCCATCTCTATTGTTTGTGCTCCTCCAGTGGCAGATATGTACAGTCTAGAGGCTCTGAAGCAGGTGTGCATGCTGCAGATACCCAAGTTGCTCACTGAGGATAATGTTGTCGACATACTCTACTCAATCTCCCAGAGTGAAGGCCTTGGTAAGCACCAGCTGCAACAAAGCAAGTATAGGTTCATTATTGCCATGAATGTAGCATTAACTTCAGATTCTCTGCACTCACACAATGCAAACAGCTATTGTTCAGCAGTTGTGCTACAACTTTATAGCAAAGAGATTCCAAAAAGTGACCAAGTCTGAGGCCTTCTGCAAACTACCACAGGAACAGATGCTAGAGCTTGTACAGGCCACAGCTTCCAAGCTGAAGATATAGCTAGCCTGATTTAGTCAGTGCAAAAAGGCATGCAGATTCTAGCTGATTGTTTTTGTGAATTATATGCTGTATATAATTATTATGCCCAATTTCACCAATTTTTAAAACACCATGCTGCCTGATTATACAATGTGTCTCTCAAATGCTTCGTTAGCTCATCCGCATGTGTACATAAGAGTATACATAGCACCCAAATTTCTGTCAGGACAACTATACATCTGCATGGTTCAATAATATTATACTAGTTATTGAACAGCCAATTTATACCTCCCCCACCTATATACCTGCAAACACATGTATAATCCTCTCCTGAATATCCCAGTGAACAGGCATGCACATTACTATAGCTACCGCACTAGAGTGGGATGGCTTTCGATTACATCACTAGTCATGTAGCTGCACTTCTCTAGCTGCACTACTCTATCTCAAACACACTATTGGCCAAAGAACAAGAGCAGCCTTGTGCCCAGGCCCCAGCGTTTGTTGCTTGCAGGCATACTGCAAGTGACAAATGCTGCATTGGGTGAGAAGGCCGGTTACTAGTTATAACTTGTTTTCAACATTCATAACAAACCCATGCACAAACTCCTGGGTAGAAAGAAATTATGACCAGGCATAACTACTAAACAGTGAGAGCCAGTTCTTCTTCAAAGAGTGGTGGCAGATGAATTTGTGCACCTCCCGTTCCCTCAGTCTGCTCCTTTCTAACTGCTAGGGACTTCTGCCATAGAACAGCTAACATCTCTCTGCAGATAAAGAATGAACTACATGACTGTGATGGGCACCACATGACATGTGACCTCGCGTTTGACTACTGTAGTGTTACCGTGTTTTTCAGGTTGCTTGCTCTGTCCAAACTCGGAATGCAAAACTGCAAAGTATCACGTGACTTGAATCCAAGTTGTCACGTGACAACTTGGGTGGTGGATCCAAGTCACGTGATACTTTCGCAGTTTTGCATTCCGGACAACCAACCTGAAATTTACGGTATATATACAGCAAATAACGTCCATCCTCAGTGGCATGCAACAGTAAACATACTGCTTTGGTAATCCAACATGTTGAAGCCATGTCAGCAGTCCTTGGTTCCATACCAGGTCCGTAGCCACTAGTGGAATAGCACAGGCCTTCTTAACAATCTGAAGAATGATGGACTGTTGCGTGTGTGTTGCAGGGAGGACTGAGCTTCATTCAGAGGCTTCTAGCCTCATTCCCAGGCTGCTAGCTTCATTGATACCAATATGTTGTGTATCCTCACTTCGGTTTCTTTATCCACAAGGGATGAGTCAAACAGAGCCATTAAGTGTGCAAACACCCTCCTCCGACGATAGAGGTGGTAGTCCTCTTCACATTGCAGACCATCCAACAGCAGCTTCAGCATCCAAACCCTCTCACTGGTACACTAGACAGCAAAAAGGTGGGTGTGGGAGTAATTATTAGTCATAAAAGGTGGGTGTGGCATGTGTCGAGAGAACCATTGCTCTCTAGCAGCAAGTGGCCACGTCCATACCATTTTCCGTGCAAACTCTGGGTGCGCAATACAGGTTGAGTGGGTGTTGTTAAGTGGGCATGGCATCATGGGACTGTAGACCACACCCCTTTACTGTATCCTAAAAGATCTGACTAATGCACTCAATATCAGAATTGCCCTCTCCACTACCCTTCTGTATCATTGTCTCTGCACTACCGCCCACTGACAAAACCGTCCTCTCCAATACTGGCTTCTGTCAAAACTGTCCTCTCCATTACCAGGAGCCCATAACGGGAAGGAGCGTCAAACTAGCATAACCCATCAGGCTCCGAGTGCAGCACATAACACTCCTTATACGGATGCGTTTGCAGTTTGTGTACGTGTACGGCTGCACGTGATGTCACGGCACTCATAAGCTCCTGCCACTACTGTTCCAAAGGGACTTTCCCACAAATTGCACTTCTATCCTACAGTACGTATGATCTATCATGTTTGTACGTACTTGCTAGTCATCTCAGTCACTGTGGAACCCTACTTCTGACGGAGCTGTCAGCCACTTTCAGCTGTGAATTTGCCATCGTTCAAAGCTGCACACAGCGAGCACATATAATTATGTGCTCGCTGTGTATATATGGAATTATAACACCGCTGCTACCACAAAACCTAGTCTCTCAACATACCCGTCCACTTGAACTATGCAGTAGCAAGTAGCACAGGGGAATGTCACTCAAATCCATTGAGGGCTTAGAGACAATATATCGGGCAATCACCGGATACAACTCGTTTTCTGTAAGAGATGATACGAGTATTCTAAACATGGGCACCTGTGGGCATCTGACTAGCACATGGGCATCTGACTAGCAGGTGTACTCATTCTCTCTCTCAAATACATATACCGCATTAACCCCCCCCCCCCCCCCCCCCCCCCCCCCCCCCCCACATGGTATCACATGTAAAGCACGTGCTGCACTATCCCCCAATGCGTACCTGGATACAAGAACAGGCTGGCAGTTTTCACAACAAAGACCGCAAACAGTGAAGGTAGTCGAGCACCCTCCATTTCAAGGGAGTTCCTTAGGACCTCAATCAGCATAAGGATCTGCGTTTGAACATAAACATACTGGAACTTCAACAACCACTGCATGCTACTTACCAGATACACACACACCTGAAGTTCTTCCCTAAACTTGGCCCCCTCCAAGTGCGCACAGAAACGAGAGAGGGAGTGGGATCCAGCACTCCTCACTTCCTCCACCCTCGAGCTCAGAGATGCAACAATATAGCCTAGGCATCCACAATCAACGAACTGACGACAGTCGACAATGCAACCTATAATGAAACGTTACCACTGTGACAGTAAATGTGGCTCTGGCTAGCATTTTACAATAGTTGCCGACTTACTGGAATCCAAAAGATGACTGAAGAGAGGCAGCAAAAAACAGGGGTCATACAGTGGTGCAGTTGGAGTCCCATCACCTTCTCTCAGATCTTCAAGGAAAGGGTTAACAGGCTGCAAGAGAAAATACGCTGAGTAACTTAAATTGGGACATTAGAATGTAGCCTCGTACCCAGGCCCTCACGCGGAACGCGGAAGAGGGCCTGGTGACACTTGGCAAAATTCCCGTATGTGCTGAGCTCAGCAGTCTTGATTTCAGGTAGGCGAATCACGTTCGTCCATTGTCAATTACTGCATAGTAATTACATTCTTCACCCCGTGAAAAGTGTAGCCGTTTGATAAAACCGCTGTTCTAGCCTTCAAGACTCACCTCTGGTCGCTCCTTGGCAAGGACTTGCTACTTAGCCATCACCAACAGCTACCTTCCGCGTGATTTCGAATGCATCCAAGTAAGGAATGTAATCGATTACGCAATTATGCTGACTGAGCACATACTGGAATTTTGCCATGTGTCACCAGGCCCTCTTCCGCATTCCGCGTGAGGGCCTGGGTATGAGGCTAATTAGAATGTAGCTGAACAGCGGATGGGTGCTAGATATGTACTCAGACCCAGTAGTATACGTCCACCCATTGAGAGCTGTATCAATGCTCGGCTATGAATATATAACTTGATAGTCAATGCAACACAGTCTACATATGCACTCGTGATGCAGTGTGTGTCTTATGAGAAGATACGGTCGGCAGTGGAGGCACCTAAAGTTCATACTTCGCTTTCTGAAGGCCCAACGTTTCCAAAAAGGTTTGCCTTGCTGTAATTGGTGAGCCCTTAATACATTCCTTTTCAACCCTGCGCAAGAACTTTGTGCTCAATGCTTGGGCACCATGCTAGCTTGTCCAATAATACCTGCCCCCTACTCTCCACTCCCCGAAACCTTAGGGTATGTTCTCTCCTGTTCATCATATTTGTAAGCAAGTGGAAGTCTACGGATCAGCACGTGTAGTAACGTGTGCTGAGTTTTTGTAGTACTAGCTCACGACCTAGCTATCTCTAGTTTGCAGTAGTGTACATGAACCTTGAATCGATCAGTCTACCAATGCAACCTGAATAAACATTTGAAATGCTACACAACTAACACTACTTGCATGTTTACCTCCAACTCTACATCCAAAGGGAATTCCAAAGTCGAGCGCTCCAATCTTTCCCTGTCCAGAAGTTCTATCACCTCCTGCGTATCAGGCTGTTTCCATAGCAACCACCCCACCTTTTGCTTGGTTGTGTACTGTTCCAGAGCAGCAGGTCCCCAGATGAAGGGTCTGCAAGCCAAGTCAAAATCACCTGTTAAACTCAAAATTGCCGATAGCCAGCATCATCCACACAAAAAGGTCAAGGTGGTTTGCAATAGGGCACACAGTTGTTCTGATGTTAAATCAAAACTAGCCTCACCTATAATCGCCTACAGATCCACCATTTTGTTCATACAAGAAGATGAGGTAGAGCAAACCTCTATCTGTGGGGAACCACACAGAAAAATGATAAGGCCAGTAGAGATGCAGACTCAATCCTTTCTCCTGTAAAAAAAAACACGATAAAAAACAAAGTGCACCCCAAATACCTGTTCGACTCATGGTCGCAGAGTAGGCACCCAGCAACACAGTGATGTGGGAGCTTCTGCAAACAAGCGGTTTCAACTCCACTACCGTAATCAGCAACTCAACCAGTTGTTCTGTCGAAGCAACACATTCAGATGAATCATATACCGCCGGTTAACGTGATGGCAAAAAGGAATTACGCATTTACTGCCTATCAAGTCTCACGTTTGACTTTTGCAAGGCTGGCTGTGTCGTCTCGACTATCATATGTGGGACACATGACTGTCAGGAACTCAGAGTGTGACCACACCATCTCGTACACCGTTTCCAGGGAGACGTCCTCTGGTGACGTGGTGCTGCTGTCGCCATAAACACACCTAATGAGGATTGTCAGCAGCTGAAGCACTGGAGCACATGAGAACCGTCGCCTGTAGGGATGGAACAATCATACTACATACAGTACAACCCAAGGTACCAGCAGTCAATAGTCTGCTCCGTCACTGCCGACCTACCTCAGTGCATGCTGGATAAAGTCACCCAGGCTGGTGACGGATCCAGCTCCACCAGTACCCTGCAGGGTGTGACAAGCAGGTGCTAATGCTGATACCCTACCAAGGCTACAAGATCAATCTGGTTCAAGGAAACCAATTATTGGGACCTCAAAAATCATTGTTTATAGAGAGGTCTACTATATTATGTCCATATTGCGGAGAGTCCACTATCAGAGGTTTCACTGTAACTGCAATGTGATAATGTAAAGATCGATGTCGCTCAAGTGCAGGGCAAGTACCCAACTGGAATTACTTTCAGAAGTTTGGACGTCCATTCCACAAGCTCTTCCTCCTCTTCCTCGGAATCTCTCCCTCCATCATCTCCTGTGGCCAGCATCTCTGCAAGTTTCCCAATCGCCATGGTAATCACCAGCTGGTTGAGATACTGGTCTTTCACCAAGCAGGCCACCTGAACACCTAGCAACAGCTGGCGGCTGTGTGCAGTAAAACAAATTATCAGATGTTTCGATCACCATCCAGTGGTAATCATCAGTGGACAATGAAATAAATTATTCTAGCACCTCTCTATTCATTGCACACTTGTACCACGGAATGATCACTGGATAGTGATTGAAACGCTAGAGAAGTTTCTGAAAGTGTCTTCTCTTCCGGTTAATGGTTTTCCATAACCATGATGGAACCACTGTATATTTACTATACTTGCTCACAACTTACACATTCCAATGTTCAGCATCATTCCAAAACCTATCAAGCTTCTTGAAGTGTCTCCTGGCTGTAGCAAATAAAGACACACCTGCCATGGCACAAACATTGACAGACAGCACACCAGCCTGCCTCACTGTCATGAGCTCACCTTTCGAGCTAAGCTTGCAGAACAGCAGTATCACATGGGCACATGTAGCCTGTATGAAGCACAGACACACAATATGACGACTATCAACACCAGACAAGTGGTGTATATCCTGTGACTATCTCAGCAAGAATTTTTGGGGGTGCAAAATGTTGGTAAGAGAGTCGAGTGATGACTCCTGGTACAGTAAACTACAGCCACAAAGTAGACAGCAGGCTTACAGCCCTAACCTTACCTTTACGAGATAGGAGCATAGAAGTACGAGTTTCGGGAAAATTGCCCGTTGATTGCGAGCACTATTTTCTCCAGACAATATTCAGTGAACAGTAAGGCTGATACATCCTATCCAATGCAATGTTGCAGACATGCCTCCTCTATAGTCACCCGCGTCACTTCATACTGGACGAAGTGTTCTGATACTACACTCCAAGGCACAATGAAAACAGACTGTCATTCAATAGTGTAGCGATGTGACATTCAGTACACCTGTTTCGCTTCAGATGCGTTTTGGTTTTAGACAAAGGATCTCTCTCACTATTGGCATGTCAACCAGAGATGTTTAGTTGCAAGGAGTGGGCTCCAAGGCTTCCATTAAATCATTTTCAACCGAGGCAAAATAACCCTTGATATCTACATGCAGGAGCGCATGAGCCGCCAAAGGCTTCAGTGCCATGTAAATACAATTAGTTACGTACTTCCGTGTTTGAAAATAGATCGGGTACGTCATAAATTTTCTGGGGGCAGTTTTATTGGCGTGCAAGCCGTCAGGGGCGTCCTGACACTCGCTGGTTCCCTGCCTGTTTCGCTCTTGCAAACTTCAGCACGGTCACGCTCCGCTTGATAGCACGTCTCATGGGAGAATCCTTCACCTGGCACATAGAAAGTTGCGGGGAGATACTTCCTGAAGGCTACAAGCTGAAGTTTCCTTCTAGCACGACCCTCGGATCGATGTGGAGTTCCTTCTTCAAACCGAACTCGCTTCGCTCGAGGTAGCTCACTCTCGATGTCTACGCTTCTCCATTGTGGGTGGCTCTGTCAAAACAATGCTGTACTAAGCTAAGTACGAGTCACGTGCACTGTATGGCATCACACAACGTCTAAATGAGCTTCCACTTTCCAAATATGGAAGTCATTACTACTACAGATTTGTATTTACATGGCATTCACGGGTATTCGCGAGTTACACGCTCCTTCGCCGCCTTCGGCGGCTCATGTGCTCCTGCTACATGGTACTGCCACACATATTTGTACGAGAGACTCCACCTAATTAAAAGATGTACCACAGTTTATACACACCTGTAAAACAGAAGATGATTGTCCAACAATGATCAGCTCACAACACGTACTCCACAGCCGCCTCCTGGCAACCTTGACAGCACTGTCAGCATCATCACTCAGTTGCAGCCCTAGGCATGTGAACAGTCAACACGCAACCAAAGCACCATAGATGAATTACATCTCAAAACACACACACACAATCCCTCCAACACACACACACGTACACACAACCCCTCCACACACACTCACACATATACACACATATACACACACACACACACACATGTACACACAACCCCTCCACCACACACACTCTCACACATACACACACACATACACATACACACACACACACACACACACACACACACACACACACACACACATACACACACAAAACCACTAAAACGACTTGCCTTTCTGCTTTCTCTCAAGAACTAACAGGAACTGTTCCACCAAGTACAAGCATGCATGTAGGTTCTCGTGGTTACTTTCACCCTCGGCTCTCTCACACAGCTGGTGCATTGCTGAGCCACTCAAATGCTCAACAGCATCATCCGAGTTTAACAGAATTGCAGCAATTTTAGCACGCACAGTGTTCATAGCCGCAAGACAATAGTCGAGAAGCTTGATGAGGACCGGTCTCGGCAACAGACCATCCGTCTGGTCACACAAGTGCAGAAGCTTGTCACAGTCGGCAGCAGTGAATAGTTGTTTGGTATGCAGGCTATCACAAAGCTGCTTCTTCATAACAGCAGTATGCACAGGAGAAAACTCACAATTGTGAGAGGACAAAGATTCAAAAAGCTGTCCTGAAAAACAGTCAGGAGTAATAAGATTTGCAACGAGTAATTTCATGCCCACGACAAAGCCATCAGGTTTTGAGTCAGCTTGATGATTACTTCCTGGTACATCCGAAGTCTGAGAAAACCGGAAAGAACCACCACGGCGGTTTGCCCTCGCAACTAGCACAGAGTAGGTGACATGGTCTAACTTTGTGGAGCAAAGTTCCACAGTGAGTTCAACTAGCTTTGCTAGTTCGGAGTCACCAATGTCAAATGCATTCACAGCAGTGGCTTCCTGGATTTCTGTCTCTAAGGGTCCCAGGTTCTCCGAGGATTGAGGAGGAAGGAACATGGTTTCAAGGACACTGGCAACAAAGTCAGCAGCAGATGAATCACAAATTGGCGGTAGGTGAAGGAGAATTTTCTCTGAGAAGGCAACTATGTGCTTTCGGTCCACATACGGCCTAAACTTGACCAATAAATGCAGCACAAGTTGACCTAAAGAATACAAACACATACACACTTACAGTAACATGATTGCGTAACACAAAAGGATTCTGAAACCATCATAATTAAATGCTGAGCAAGCAAAACAGGAATGCTCTCCACCAATCAGATATCATAGAATCATTGGGTGTGGCCTACCGATTATCTTACCACACCCTCTAGTTCTTGATCTGGTCATCATCTTGGCAGAAACAGCAACCACACACACACATCTTAGCAATTTGATCTTGGACATCGATGGAATTTGGCAAGAAATTTATCCGCAGTTTCGATCACACTCGGGTAATCTTCAGGCCTATAATAATACTGAGAGAATAGCATACTTAAGGGACCACTTGGTCACGTAATGCACTACTACCTCAGTCCTACCTCAGCTGTGATAACCTCAGACTAACGGGCTAAAACACGAGTCTCTACATCCTGCAAATTCAGTTCAGTGTATATGCAGTGGAGCATGCAACCTACTGTGGGTGAGTCTTTACAGAGAAACACAGCATCTACTGCCAGTGACCAGAAGCTGTACAGGCACTCTGCACAAGTTTCTCAAAGCAATTGAAAAAACCAGACTACATTCCAAGGGTACTGAAACGTACGGTGAGTTATACCCTTTGCATCCACACTACAAGTGATTAATGTATTGAAATCAGAATAAACAGTGAGGAATGGTCTGGCTAGGAAGAGGAGTACTGGCTACCATTTCTATCATTAACATACCTTACTGTGTGGGTACTTACTCATATGATTTGAAGCAGATGGATTCCCAACGCAACTCTCACAGACGGCAAACACTTTGCCAACAAAGTGTGAGAACTCGGTCGTAGTTCTGAACTGTTCACAGCGTTCTAGGGCCAAAACTATCAAGTCTCCAATGCTTTGGCTAAAAATGTACTCTGTGTTCAACATGCCCGTCTCAATTTCTCCTCCTTGTTTGATCTCTGAAGCTTGAAACACAGAACCATCACCTTTGATGCGATTAACTTCACCCAGAAATGTCTCCGTCATCATATGGCTACCAAAGATGACTGACAGCAAAGACGGTGGTGAAGGAGTGCAAGATCCCACACGGGTCTGGGGACAATCCCTGCCGGAACGCATCTTCGGAATCGTATATGCAAGCAACTCAAAGCAGAACTCCAATGCTGATTGCTCACGGCCAGTTCTACAGGAACACTGCAAACAGAAAAGACAAGATACATACACAACTGTGACCCCACAACGTTATTATCACTTTGCTTATGCAGGGCTCTCCTGAAAATCAGCTACAGAGCTGAGGAAATCACAGTGCTAAATTTATCAATCGACCTATCTCTAACCTCTCAGCACAAACCATCCATTCACGTGTTTTGAGCCCATAATTCAGGCTGACCATGATGTTTACTAAACAGACCAAGATACAAGCTTCTGAATGTGATGAAGTCACAAATTTTGAGAAAAGTGTGCACCAAGATCATAATGACCAGTTCCATATAACGTGTGTATACGCACTTCATAATATATCTTAGGGTAACATGAGAAAGACTTGCACAAAATAAATAGAGCAATCCCAGCAATGGTATTATACAAATACCACTCAGTGTTAATGCCACAAAACGGTAATAATTGCACAGTTGCATGTCAAGTGGCTGTAATTCTGTGAACTGTATTCCAATAACATGTAGGCAAACCACACGGCAACACCACCACTGAAAATGACTTTGACTGAATCCTGTTTCAGGCCAAGTTGAAATTGGCCAAAATCATAAATGATGCCCAGAGCATTCCTTTTCCATGGAGTGATGGTGTACGGAAACACTGAGGATGTGGTTTGAAATCCCACAACACAGCTGCCTCGGCGTGGTCGCTGAACAAATTAAGTCAAGGTCAGTGAAAAGGAAATTCCAAAGAGGCAGTGTATCTGCCACTCACTTTGACACCCACAAACTTTGTACCCATACTTATCACAGAACCACTGTAATGTCCAACAAGACAGTTACATATTAATTCCTCCATAACCACCCAATGGCAAGGAATGCGAAACAAATCAGACACACGGTTCGGCATCTTGTTGAAGTGGAAAAGAAGCGGTTAGAAGCAGAGAGGAAGGATTACGATGTTAACACGATTCTCAGCATTGTCAGTACTAGTACAGAATGAAGCAGGTGTTGCTAACATCATACAGTTTCCCTATGTAAAATGATGGACCAATTCCCACTGGGAAATTTGTCTAAGCAGGAAGCAAATCCACACTGACCCAGGCATAAGCAAATAATGCAGAACCAAGGCAGCTGCTCAAAGTGATGTATGACATAACACAAAGCAACTCTTATAGTCTTAGAGACCTAATTAGACCTACAAGTACCAGGCTTACCAAGAAACCGCGATGCAACTGTATTGTATCCCTATTTACAGCCCAGAAACTCTCACGTGGAAAGACGAACTTACACCAATTTCTACGGAGCCATTCCGTTCGTCAACTGGTCCTCGTCTTGCCACTCCGTCTGTGGTCAAGGAAATCTTCATGCTGTTCTTCACAACAGCTGTACTTCAGCACATTGTTGAGCAGAGCAACAAATAACGTTTTACGTACTTCCAAAGCAAACGCAGAAAAGTTTGCCAGTTTCATCAATAGTATGACCACTCCACCACTACCATTCCGCCATTTTGTCAAAATTGCAGCAACAGATTGAGGAGTCACAAGCTAGGTGAAATACATATATAGGAACCTTCCTTCTGTATGACCCGTTCCGTTATGGGTCAAGTCAAGTCAAGAAAATTTCGTGCCTTTTCATTGACACTGTGTTGAAAACAACAGGCCTTGGTTTTCGCGACAAGACCGAGACATCTACATCAATAATTTTGGGAGAACATTATTATAGTACATGTAATATGAAAGACCACTATGCCATCATGCAAGCATATGTTGCTGAGCTCAACCGGGGTGATCTCAACATGACATCATGGGTCAGGTGATTGTACTGACATGCTGTGGATCTACATAGAAGTATTCCTGACAGCCAGCTCTCTCTGGCTGGTCTTACTCATTATAACATTATGCGAGGGTGTAATTCAGTTGGTAAGGTATGCCTTCTTTACTACTAGCTAAAAGGCCTGAACAGGTATCTCCAATCTAGGCATGGGAGAGGGCGGTCAGAGAGTGAGGCCCGCCAGATCTGTACGGAGGTGAGCAGATATCCGTTCTTTGCTGACAATAACAGGCTGCGGGAGGAGGAGCTTTTGAATGCTGCTGTCATGGACTCAGTCCCCCTGCATACTGTAAGCTTAGGGAGGTAATTACAAAACAGAGGGGGAAGGGGGAGAGAAAGAGGAGGAGGAGGAGGAGGGTCGGAAGAAAGAGGAACCTCAACTCCTCCAAGTAACGACAAGGACCAAGAAGAGGGATAAGAGCACCATCCTCTTTCACCAGCAGGGCCCAGGAAGACTCCCTCCTGTTTCATGCAGTTCCACCTAAAGGCAATCAAGGCCAGTTGCCTGTCACAGGACTGGCACCTCGAGTACACAGGCAAGAACCCGACAAAACACCACTCTCCCAGGCTGGAGTAAACGGAGGAACCCTGAAAACCCATTGGGACCCGGGCTGGGGGAATGAAACAACATATATATATATATATATATATAGCTGGTGCGCCCTTTGACCCTTCCATACTAAACCGTGTTCATTCTTTAAATACAAACGGCCGAGCGAATGAACATGCTGTGACGGAGTGCTTGACATCATTCCAATGCTATGATGGAATGCCATTTACAAAACGTAGTTAGTAGAGCCAAAACACTGTAGTACAAGTATTTACGTTTTCTGTACAGTAACTAGTTTTGGGTTCATGGATAGTGTTCTGTATCTAGACCACCCCTACAGGAAGCTCAAAGCATAACCAGTGAGCCTACAGGTAGATATGGCGACCATTGACATCTATCATATGGTTACAGTCGAGGATGAGAAACCCAGGGCAGGGAGTTGAGCTAATGTAGCTATAACTGATGACAACATTACTTTTGTACTTGAGTGCAATGCATCTGCAACAGTGGCTGGATGCCATCACAACCAGCATTGCTACGGGGTGCCTGGTGACCAGGGGCAATAAAGCATGGCTCCAAGGATTGTATCATAAGCTGAAACAAGATGAACAAATCAATTTCTTGCCATCATCAGTCGACAGACAATATGGGGGGCTCAGTGTATTGGCCATGAGGGGTCTCAGAGTAAGGAACTTGCCAAGCTGTTGGTTGCCAACCAAACAGCAACGTTTGGATACCGAGTCCTGAACTCCAGATAAGCGGACAAGGGCAGCCATTCCCTACTGGCTGGCTACTGGATGCAAGTTGCAGGAAATTTATCCACCACAAATGGTCAGAGAAGTGCTACGAAATCACGGTTAAGGACAAACTACAATGTACGATGTTCACCACGGGAGTTTAGGGAGACTCTGATTTCAAGTCCCTCAAGTTAAACAGTGTGGGGGGATTAGAACTAATGAACAGATGTGCTGCATTCCAGAATTTAGTACATTCTGGAAAATGTTATCGAATTCATGGTGCAGTACCACAAAGCGAGCTGTCTGGATGCTCCATCTCAACACAACTGTCACACTGTCTGAAGAACTAATCTAAATCTCTGAATTATAGACTGGTTTAGAGTTTGCTGTAAGGAGTAAGTTTGAGGAGAAGTTTCCTCTTTTGGCCTCTGTGTTTGGGGTTAGGAGTAAGGTAGCATTTGTGTTTGCATTCGGCCATACAGAAACTGGGCAATTGTCACGTACTGCAGGGACACTCAGATAAGATCTTCGGCATTACAGGCCGAGACTGCAGACTATTCTGATGACCTGGCATATTCCACCTTCTGTTGAGCCTGGAAGAAATTCCTTGGCTGCAAATATCCACCACCATATCATTTATGTTGGTTGGCCACACAGAATTCTCACCGGACCAGTGCTTTGGCCTTCCAAAACACTGCTACAGGCGTACATTCATCACCAGTCTCCACGACATGGTTGATGTTGTCGAAGCCTCTGCCTATGTTAACACTGCACAGTCAGCCGCCACGAAGGATGGAGATGTGGTGGTTTCGATGTACGACTGGGCTGTGTTCCTACAGCAGCACTTCCACAAGGTTCCAAGGATGAAGTCATACCATCGTTCCACCTCATCAGCGGATAAACCAGGAGTCATTACGTTCAGTGACTCACCAAGCAACACCTTTTGCATCCTTGCTGACGACACCTGGGCTCCAACAAGCGATTAACTTCTGTGAGTCATCACACCACGTTGGCTATCAAGTGACAGACAGTGGTACCTGCATAATCAGATCAGGGAGTTCTGTCGTGTAGTTACAGAAGACCTTGTACGCTCACTACCATCAGTGCCTCAGCTTGAGGAGCAGGAGCTCAAGGAACACCAGTCAGCAGATGAGCAAGATGCTAAAACTCGTGCTCCAGCACCTAAGCATGCAAGCGACAACGGTGGTGAACAAATTCTCCTCCTAATTTAGGTCGACAGAGGCTGGTGCTCTATCCCTGTGATATCGTACCCTCTCCCAAAGTATTGCTGGAGTTCTTCATGAGTAGCTCAGCTACTTGAGGTCGACAGAGGCTGGTGCTCTATCCCTGTGCTATCGTACCCTCTCCCAAAGTGTTGCTGGAGTTCTTCATGAGTGGCTCAGCTACTATCACAAAGCTTGAACTACAGTGGCAATAAAACATTTCATTTGGTAGGAAGATCATCCTTGCCATCTCTGTTTCAGGCCGCCTCAAGATCTGGACTAACGCCCACTTCGACCATGGGAGGAGGGACAAGATCTGGGAGTCAGGCTAAACCCCATCTCCCTTTCCCCACTACTCGTACTCGTGCTAGAGCTCCCAGTGGACTATTTAACCCCATCTCTCTTTCCCCACTACTCGTGCTAGAGCTCCTCCCAGTGGACTACAGAGCGGTGTGACTCAGACACCACCAGCAACACCAACTGCATGACATCACCTTGCTTAGTCCTAGCCGTCCAAGCAAATTTGTACTACAATCACAGAAAGCTGTTATCTAGAAACTGTTATCTAGAAACTGCACACTATGTATCTATAATTTCCCACATTGCAGGCCGTGTAAAGGCAGAGCCAACACCAACGTCAGCACTGCTGCGGACAGACCCAGGGCCGTCTCATTCACACTGGGGCACAAGTGCTACTTACAAGTAAGAAGTATAATTTAAAGCTCACCTCCCTTTTTGCCGAGCGCCTTAATTCAAAGCATACACGTATTCCTTGATTGTGCTGCAGTGATGAGCCAGGACACTTAGGAGCTGAAGCGGAGGATAGCTAGCTACACAAATGATCCGGAACTTGTCTATGGGCACACACATAGTGCCTGACTAGTACACACAGCGTGGCCATGCTGGCTGGTGCAGTTTAGGGAACAAAGTGTGCTGCATGGAGTAGGTATTTAAGAGCACGGTTTCACCAGCAGGCAAGGCAAGGGATGAGCCAACATACTACGAGGAGGATACACATATTAGCCATTGTTCCCAGCTGGAAGCCATGGTTGACTCTGGGAATGAGATACACATGGTGGCCGGTGCAGGGGGTTAGGGGGATAGTTACAGCTGCAGGATATCTCTGGGAACGATAATGGGGCATTAGGCATTTCTTGCACATTCTGTGTACTGCATATACTAGTACCAAAAAGTGACACTGGGAATTTATACTGTGTGGTTCAGAACGTGTTTGTAATTCATGTAATTGTTCTTATACAGTGAATACATCAACTTAATCAGTGATGACGAAGATGATGATGCATGTGCTCCTAGTCCATCCCCTCCACCAACGTCTCCTCTCACTCCAGTTGATGAGTCGTAAGTGTGAATCTAATATAGGTTTACCTGTCCACGAAGCACTGTAACTTTGGTTCCCTTAACCGATTATAAGCTAAATTTAATGGAATGCAATCCATTCCCAACGCGGAAATAATTAATGTCACGTGATGTGTATCCTTTTACAAAGGTTAATTTCACCATTGATACCACCTCTCCTTTGTATACAATGAAAGTGATCTGGGATACTTACTCAGAGTACAGAAGGCAAGGAATTTGCCTGTTGACACAAACATCTACCAGCGAATAGTAATTCGACGCAAGCACCTTTGGACAGATGCTCTGCAACGCTTCAGGGCTGGCCTAGACTACGGTAAATACATTCGTGTGTCATTCATAGGGGAACAAGCCGTAGATGAAGGAGGACCACTGCGAGAGTTTCTACACCTTCTTGTCAGTTCAATTGCCACCAACAACACTTTGCTTTGTGGAAGAGACGACTGTAGAGTGCCATTGCCAAATGTCGCGGAATTAGGCAGACGGACTTACATACGCGTGGGTGAGATGCTGGCTGTGTCATGCTTGCATTTTGGATTGCGCATGCGCAATTGGTGAACACGTGACCTCATTGCCTCAAAATGGCGTCATGCAAGAATTTCATAGGTTCGTAGCTAGCTAAAACTGCTGGTCTTGCCAGTTGGCAGACAAAAGTGGTCAAGGCGAGTGCTACGCGATAGCGGTGTTGTCCTGTGCGTAAACTAGCTCAAGAAGTGGTTTTAGTTGGTAAGCCATCCTTACGCAAAGTCTTGTATGAGAAAGAAAGAAAGAAAGATGACGACAACGAAATCAGACTTTTCCCCGCGACTTGTTCATCGACTCTTGCGTGCTCTAAGGTACATTTGCGAGTGTTTTTGTGTACTGCTAGGCAGTAACGTTCTGTCTGCATGCTTGGTTTGGGGGTTTGTAACTTCTTTGGCCGTTTTCCTGCTAGTGCATCAGTATGGTAAATCCAAAATTTCCTTGGCCATCCCAAAATAGAGAACGCTACCACATTCTCTGATACTCTCATCCATTCCCTCACTTACCACAAGGCCCCACTGCAAAGTGAACCACACAATGGACCAGAACTCCATGCACCACACTACTTACTGTAAGCACCTTGTAAATCATTTCCAGTATCTTCAGGATGACGTTCACTGAACACACAAGCTCGTGATCTGTCGCCACTTGAAGTCTACGTTTCAAAAGCTCCCTCAATCCAGAATGGTTCAGTACTTCAATGAGGGCCAGTAGTGCCGGACTGTGGCCCTGGGTCAAATGCTCCTTTGCTGGTGTCTGTTTGTCAAGTCGAGTAACAGCATGAATCAGAACAGACGAAAACGGAAGTGATTCTAAAAGGCTTGCAATGTGAGGACTGTCTGCATTCCCTACGGAAGAGGGGAGGGTGGGAGGGAGGGAGGGAGGGAGGGAGGGAGGGAGGGAGGGGAGGGAGGGAGGGTGGGAGGGAGGGTGGGTGGGAGGGAGGGAGGGGAGGGAGGGAGGGAGGGTGGGAGGGTGGGAGGGAGGGTGGGTGGGAGGGAGGGAGGGAGGGAGGGAGGGAGGGAGGGAGGGAACACTTCATCACACAACTAGCACACACGTTGGACACTCAACATTAGTAGAACGTGCTCACTGGCATGTGCGGGTAAATATGCTCACAAATCTCAAAACGTCGGCATTGACTTATGCAGACTACTTATGCAGACTGCATAAGTCCACTCATTGACAACCATACCAAGTAATCCCATTGGCCGAATTGTTGCATAGTGAACTAGCATCTGCTGCATCTCCCTCGTCCCACTGATGAGGGGGAGGGATTTGATGAAATCATTCCTTCGCAACGAAGACAACAGCTCAAAGACATCAACGTCGGCTAAATAAATAAGACACACACACCAAACAAGTTAACACTCTGTGATTCAAGAACTCGTAAGAGATTGCAATACTGCACTCACACCTGATGCCTCAGACAGTTTCATGACTCTTCTCTGAACTTTCTTTACAGACAGCTTCGCAGAAGTTTCCATGGCAGATTCTGCGCCCTAAAAGAGGTGGCAATATTCAGATCTAATGGTGCATTAATGTTACCCAGCCCTAAAAAGCTCACCTTGTTGAATGAACTGGGCAGCCAAGCACCAAAGAACTCCAGCAGGGAAGTATACAGTCCACTCCAGCAGCTGCCAGATAACAGAACTACCTCACATATGTAACCACCACACACTATCCAATCATACACATACCCCGCCAAGTATTGCTCTTTCATTGTTTCGGCTCCGAGATAGCTAACAACTACACGGGCGAACAATTCGTAGCTTTCCTGCACCAAAAGTAGTCGGACCAGGGTAGCACTCACAAACAGTACCAGCGGACCTGGACACAAGAAGATGTCCCATCACATCCAATGCGAATCATCTGGCACACACTTCGTATCTACCTGGTTCCGTCTCTGCAAACTGTGAAAGCAGGCATGGCACCAGTGGGCAGGTAGTAGCAGCTGCTTTCCTAAAGGAATGAATAATCACAGGTTCAAGAGTCAACACAGTTCAAAGTCAACATACAAACACACAAACAATATGAAAATCATTCATATACCTTTCGTCGGGTCTTCCGGTGCACTTGCCACTAGCCTCAACGGACGGCAGCTCTGGCATTTCCACGGGAGCATCTGCCACAAAATGAACAAGAGGTTTCAGGTGGAGACATGACAACATGGGAGGTTTGGGAGCAGAGACAAACAATGAAGGTGAAGGGGAAGAGGAGCGAGGAGGCACACACATCTCTTGAACCCACTTACCCAAAATTTCTTGCAATGAGTAGTGTTCTGTGGACTCGGATGATACATCATCCTCCATTGATTCATACAGTATCCTCTCCACACATTCTATGTGTGTGTACGGGTCCCTCACTGTAGCAAGCAACACACCGGATACAAAGCTGATGAGGTGGTGGGCATCATCAGGAGGGGCTAGAGTTGTCATGCAATGGTGGGTCTTCAGGGCTGACAAAACAATCCGCAGAACCAGATCGTACCCTCTAAAGGCATCAGTCCTTAGCAACAGCTGCAGAATTGAGCATACAACTCAAGTAGGCTAATGCCCTACTACCGCCACTCGGTTCCAGAGGTTTGACCAACAACAGTAACATACGATTGTGAGCATGCCATTTGAATTGTGCATTCGTACCTTCAAAATGAGTTCAAGTGCAACATCAGTCAGCCTGGTATCTGTACCAAGGTACAGCCACACTATGCTAGCAAGAGTGGCACTTCCCTGAAGAAAGAAACAACACACTGTAATGCATAACATGCAATAGAACATAGCGTTGTCTAAGTCTAAGTTTTAGATTTAATATACATGGAGTATGATCGGAGGGCATGTGTTAAAGCCAGACTGCCGGATCACCCGGTTCAACCGGATCGCCACAAATGAGAGGCAAAAGGGACAATTATGGTATTTGCATGTTGAAGGCTTCCAGTTTCGGAAGACCGATGGTAGCCTCCTACCAGCCCACTTCGACCTCTCCATTCCGACCCTCAATCACCTCCCCATACTGACCGTCAGCCACCTCTCCATACTGAGGTGGTTGCTAATAATCTTGTAGAGTTGGTTCAAAGTTTCCACTAATACGCATTGCCAGTGGACGTGCTGGATTCTGGTTGGGTCGAGCTTCGTTAAGGGTTACCGCCATTCCTTCCACTTGCGTGGTTCTCCACATGGCAGTGCATAAACCAGACATCGGCATTGTGGTCAGCATAGATGATGTCCTTAAAATGGATTGGTCTGTGTCAAATTTCAACCTACAGCAAAATGGACATCATTGGGATGCTCCATTCATGCTGATCGCAATGGTACAAATGAGGTGGACATGAGCCTCAAAGCAGAAACCATTGCTGAAATTGAAATGGACTGCTCTCTACTGTACCATTGTGGGTTTTATGTGGGCAGTACTATTTGTGGGCTGTACCAGAGACTGTCGGGGGAATATGGGTGTCCGAACTCTTTGGAATAGAACACAGGGGTGCTTGAATAATTGGAGGGTTCAGAATCACGGCGCGCACATGAGTATCCCGTAACCTTAACCCGCTTTGTGCATGCGCGCGCGAGGTAACAACCCACAGAACGGCATATGCAGCCACATGTAAGTCCAACCTACGGGAATGTTTACATGAAATATGATCCTATAGTATACCAGGAAAGAATCCTGAATGGAAGACATTTGGCACAGACCCTTGTGGAGGGCTATTATTGTTTATTGGGGAGCGGTGTTGATAGTCTGGTGGTTGCCTTGACCCTAGCCTTGACCAGTGTGGACATCACCCATTTCTTTAAAATCAGATTGCCAGCAACCAGAGGGGGAGTGGAAGAACATGAACGAGTTCTCGAGGTGGTGTGGCACCACTGGGTGGCTGTACCACCATTTCCAAAAAGAATTTGCAAAGAAACAGAGCTTCCTCTTCACATCAAGATTCACATTGAGGAAGAGTTTCAGAAATGGGAGGAAAACATCTTCGAGGTTACGGTAAAACCAAAAATGTTTTAGCGCTGATGTTACTTAGACACCTGAAACAAACAATTACCCTTTGTTGTATTGCTACTATACTTAGCACACTTTGGGTTGTAACTAGACATTCTATCACTTATATACTATTGGGTTCTGGGCTTGTAAGGCCTCAGCATCTTTGAGCCTTCCAATAGTGAAGAAATACAGCTTGGGACGGTTCTCCACGAGATAACGCACATTAATTATCTACTAAATCCTGGGGTCGGTCCCCTGGTGACCTAACTTTGCTACAAAGATATTGTCACTCCACCTGTGTCTGTGAAACAGGAAAGATAAAATGTTGTTGCAGCAATGCTACCTAGCTGTGACGTTCGTTTTTTTGATTTTGGTGGATTGGTTGTGTAGGTATTCTGACTATTTTACCATATTTTCGCAGTGTAGGACTCCATTGTGTAAAAAGCTACCACAGGAGCCTCAGCTGACCAACGGAACCACAGGAACCAGAATGCAACATAGTTGTGCACAATGGTGTCCAGCTCGCTGCAGATACGTATCCAGCAAAAGAGGAGGAATTAAGGCAGGGACAACAAGGGCAGTGAAACTGGATGGGCCCCAAGAGGATGAAACTTGAGTTCTGGGATCCAATTTGAACGTCAGTCCAATTGGTAAGGTCCAGGACGCCTGTGAGTCACGGTACCCATGGATCAGCCATTTGTATGAAGGGCGAGGTAATTAATGCACTGCAATCTGCAACATGTGAAGTGCTATCACTTTCAAGGATTCTCTTCGAAACCTGGTCAAGTATTTGAGGGTCACCATCAATCATAACTCCTTCCTGTTCTCCTAGCGGTTGGAGAGATCCTTTCTGCTCATCCTTATACAGAACTTTCTTTGCGTGGCAATAATGCAATTGTTGATGTTAGGGACGCACTAACGTTCAAATCGAATTGATTGGTCAGGTACTAGTTGACAGTTTCTCCCAATTCTTGTAGCTGTAGACAATTCCGTCTGCAGTTCAGAACTACGAAACCCAGAGAGACATCTGCCAGGAATTGAAGTAAAATATGATTGATTACTTTAAAAACTTACTAGCTGTGCTCACCATCCTCAGCAAGTCCCCCTGTACCCCTTGCATTTGAAGAGCCAGGCCACACTCAATGCTCACTTCATACCTGTTGTTCGAATAGAGGGCTGGCCAGGGAGGCAATTTTCATGTGTATGACTAGACCACTCAATGTTCAACCGTTCTTCTCAGCCCAAGACGCAGCACAAGGAATGTTCAATCTCCGCCCACCCCCCCCAGTCACTAGAAGGAGCCAGAGAATATTTGCTCTTCTATTTCAACGTTGATGAACTCATTGCAGCTGTCAAAATCCAGAATCGCCACCAGCCTATCAATCCCTGACGCCAAACTCTGCGAAAGACAGAGGCCCCATCCAAAATCTTGCCACTTTATAACACCTTACAGAACACAAAAGTGGATAGCACCATGACACCAACACTCCGGGCTAATTTAGCACCAAATCTAGCCCCCACAACCATCATCACCACCCAATCTGCAGGCCCACCAGGGACTCGGCAACTGGTGATGGCAAAGGAGGAGAATGTGGTAATGGACATCCACTCCGATGAAGCAATCACCATAGTTGAGTATGAACAGAGATATACTAGCCCAGTCAAAAGGTGTCCAGCTATATGTAATGATTCTGTGGACAATAAAGTCTCCAGGTATTTGGCAACTACGTATGTGTACATGAAGGAGTTTTACATTTGCTTTCATTTCCCTACTGAGGCACTTACTCTGTGCCTTCTAATTGCAGCCATACTTTTAGGTAATCTTGTCCAGAACATCTGCATCCCATTGGTACGTTGACACATTATTTCACGACCCCGGGCCCATGTAAGCCTCCACTATGTCCACTTGTTTTTCCACATCCAATACTACGCCAATACTACGAATCACATAATAATGCAACTCAACAACACACTACAATAATAATGCTGAGGTTGTTTTTTCTGACGTGAAAAAAAAAACAATGATGTCATCATGCACTCTGACATGTACCTCACACTTATATGTCCACAAATGGAAAAACATTGTTTTCATTTCAGTTTAGTTGTTTTTTTTTGGGTTTTTTTTTACCAAACAATTAATCTGTGCGTATCAAACACCAGCTTCACCATTAACACCTCTCATCCATTCACTCACACAGACTCCCCTCCCGCGGTGCTGTTCACCGGTACCCGTCCCCTTCTTCCAACTCCAGATCCACGTATGTTAAATACCTATACCAAATAACCGAATATGGAATTGCTAGAATTGCAGGGACCATGAAGTATCAACGCACCTCCAGCAACCATATATGCCACCGTCAACATGGATGAGATACATGCTCCACTCCCACTGCCACAATACCCTGCAACAGCTCTGATTTCAAGAAACGTAATGAACCTCCACACCTTCTCTGCACACACATACACTCCAGGCCATCGTTACCACCCGTATTGGGCCCGGGGACATCACCTACATGTACCCCCTGCACACTGTACGTTCAAATCAACTTACCTATAATTATAGTATACGTAAACATCTTTTCAGCAAAGACTCATCTAATTGAGTCCCATGGACATCTTTGGCACAACACTGTGGAGACAGTTCACCGTCCTCTTACTGCGTGAAGTGAAACGTGCGGTAGACCCTCTCCTGCGGTTACCCCCTCTCTCCTTCCTGCAACTCCCCCTGGTACCCCTCCAGCTACTCCCCTTCCTGCGCGTACTCCCCCCGGGGCCACTGCTACGTATACTATTGTACCACATCCAACTCTCCCACTGCCACCCCGGCCAGCAAGCACGAGCTCGACCCCGGGCCCATGTAAGCCACCACTATGTCCAATTGTTTTTCCACATCCAATACTACGAATCACATAATTTCTTAATGCAACTTAACATCATTCAATGTTTAGTCAGTATTGCGATTTTTGTTGCGCCCGTATCTCCCGTATATGAATATCACTGCAGTAACTATTATAGTCTAGTCACGTTTTGCAACAATAGCCGTACATATTACCCTCCGACCATTCGTTCTTGCTTTAAATCATGGCCGTGCTGAGTCAGTGTGATGAGAATGGAGATGAGCATCCAGTGGCTTTTTTCAGCGAAAGCTATTAGATCGAGAAGAACGGTACTCTACAGTAGAAAAGGAGTGCCTCACAATCAAGCTGGGAGTGCAAGCCTTTCCAGTTTACTTGCTGGGGAAACGTTTGACAACCCAGACCGATCATCGATCACTTGAATGGCTGGACAGGCTCAAAGAAAACAATTCACGGTTAGCGAGGTGGAGACTTTCCTTGCAACCATTTCAGTTTGACGTTCACTACCGGGCTGGAAGACTAACAGCAATGCTGATGGCCTTTCACGGGCTACTTGACTGGTGCAACAAACAATGTTTGTTCCAGGAAATGGGGGAAGAAGTGTGAGAGTTTGAGGTTGTTTATCTAGTCTAAATTTATGATTTGTGCTGTAGGGCAGCTGACTTATTTTGAGGGTTTTGATGGTTATGCAATAAGCCTTAGGCATCACCTTATGTCCTAAAATGGAGCTGTAGCTGAGACTCTGAGAGTACCAATATGACCTGAATACTTATTACTGCCACTGGATACTTACTAAGCCGGCCCATTGTTCATTTGGCACAACTTCCACAAATGGTCTAACATTGGGGAGCCCAGCTGTTGATATTTTTTCACGGTCGTATATGCGCACGGACAGTCGGTCCAATATAAAAATCACTCAAATACTCGCTACTGTGGGGCTCGCTCAGGCTCGCCCCAATCAGGCATTACAGCGGAGCAGCAGGAGCATCCCTCATTGAGCGGCAATGCATCCCCGGGGAGCCAAGGAGTATTGGCCAACAGAAAGATTCAGGTCTACTCAAACTTTGTCATTAACTTATGGGGGCAGTCGGTGAGGCTGTGATTGCTGATGACGTCAATGATCATTGAAATAACTGTGGCACAACAAGGGGGTCATTGAAATAACTGTGGCACAACAAGGGGGTCATTGAAATAACTGTGGCACAACAAGGGGGTCATGAGAGAAACTGTGGATTAACAAAGAGGCATCATGGAAGTATATAACTGTGGCAAAATATAACCCAGATTGATTCTTAATAACATCCAAAACTGGATGACAATCGTCCACATTGGCAAAAAGTAATATATAGTCTTGTTTATTATGGAAAGATTGCCTTATTTACAGATGAGAACTGGTTTGTTTATGAAACTTGTTTGGTACGACAAAAGTAAAATGCGGAAGACGTACAGCACAGCTTCCAGCCCGGATTATGATTCTCCTCCCGGGTTGTGGCTAAGGAATTCCAGACTGGCCTCATTAGCTGGCATTTGAAACCCCAGAGATGGAGACGTTGCAGTGGGGATGGTGTACTTTGCAGGAAGATCACCAGCGATCGGTGATGTGGTTGGGAGACCATTGGGAGGATTATTCCGGAGGAATACTAGGTAGCGGGGAGATTCCGGAGGAATAACAGGCGTGGAACTTGTAATCAATGTGCACATGCACACTGCGCCACAGCCGCCACTTTGAATGCTACATAAATAATTTGCTAGTTCTAGTTCCTAATGGCTGCCAGCAGTGGTACTAGTAGTTGGGTAGATCCAGAGTCTGTCAGGAGTCTGATTCGGATGACATTGACGCCTCCGACGTCAAAGTAAGGTCACTGTTGAGCGTCCTTCGCTATGTGGAGGCTTCACTTATGCACCATATATGGTATTGGTAGTCTCAAACGCACATCCGCCGCTGCACTTGTTGTTATTACAGTCTTCAAATGGAAGGCTGGGCTCGTGGCAATTGCTCGGATCGACAAATCCAATATTCACTAACGTTCTTTGAAGGGTTACATTAAATCACGTTGTGTCTCCATATCCCGCCTACTGCGGAAGGGTTGCGTGATTTTTCGACAAGACTCCGATTCGCTCTAGAGCAAGTTGAAAGTCGCCCTCCTCCACCTGCACGTCAAGTTGAACGCCCTCCTCCAGTTGAACGCCCTCCCATCGTTCACCAGATGTATGAGTGGAGTTTTTATTGTTTCCGGCACTAGAATTCCACCACAGGAACTGCTGATCAACAGGCACGGAGATCCGGGACACCTTATTCTGCATGTTCTTTAAGTGCCCTGTGGTAGCATATAAATATCGCAAATCTCCAACTTGCAAATCATCAAATCGCATGCATGCAGATCGACATGGGTGGATGGTATTCACATAAAGCACGACCTCCTGCAGGCCGCACAACGCCACCACCTCCTGAAGGCCGCACAACGTCACCACCTGTAGACCGCACAACGCCACCAGTACTACCTCCTGCAGACCACACAACACCACCAGTACCACCCCCTCCAGGTCGCACAACGCTACCACCCGCTCCAGGACGCACACCACAGACTTTCTGATCTCTCCCGTAGCTTTCCCTAACATTCTGGACTTCCCTCTGCGAGTGATGACAATCAGTAGACTGTTGAGAATCAGATACAGAGGGGACCTGAATATCCTCAAGCCTCTCCTGTGCCCTAGCTACTGCAGAAGACCCCACATCACCCCACCCCATAACGCCCACCCCGTGCCGCAGATCGCGAACCCCAACATCTCGATGCTGAAGGTCGCGAACACCTCGTAGATCACAATCACCCCGCCGAAGATCTCGGATGCCGTGGCGTTCACGATCACTCCGCCGAAGGTCCAGAAGGTCGCCATCACTCAGCCGAAGGTCCCGAAGGTCCCCGTCACTCCGCCGAAGGTACTGAAGGTCCCCGTCACTCCGCCGAAGGTCCCGAAGGTTCCCGTCACTCTGCCTATGGTCCCGATCACTCCGCCGAACACCCAAACCACCTTGCCGACAATAAGAACGTTAGATCTCACAATAACTCCCTGGCCATCATCAACCACCACCACCACCACCACCATCATCAGCTAACCAGTGGCTCCCGGGACCGCCACCCAACCAGTTATATTGGACTACCACCACTCCAAGGTAGCTACATCTGTAGAACGCATTCTAAGGTATGTAACAATTAATTTTACGCTAACTCCATCCAGATTACTACCGACACGCAACCCCAACACCTCACTTGGTTCAGTGGCCATATCAGTCAGTTTTAGAAACCATCAACTAATGCACTGCCAGGCAACTCACCACTCCTACCTCAACCAGCATCTTATCTACAGCTACAGCACTACTGAACCTTCACACGCAAACTATTACTTTCTTTCACACTAAGAATTTGTTAGTAGTATGTTATGATACTAGTTATGGCTAATAGAATTCTTATCTTTCTGACATGGCTGGAGGAGCGAGCCCAAGAAGGATGCGGGAGAGCCAGTTGATCTGTGATGAGAGTATCAACGACAGCGACAGTAGTAGTGAACTCATGGTGCACCCTGACGCGTTGAACACCTAATGCCCACAACGACTAGCTAGATAGTTTTACACCACATCGCAAGAAGCAGGAAAGGGAGCTATTATTATAGTACCTATTTATAGTACAGTTCCAACATGAAAGATGATGTATTAACTAGTGGAATGCAGAACATTATGGAGCGAGCGTGAGCAAGTAGTCTAGAATATGCATGTGTTTAAAACGGGCACTACGATTACCGCTGCTGAGGTTGCTGGGGTTCTGTCTTTAGATTCATACTCAGCATGCATTGTCTGTAAAAGAAAGTGGCGGCAACGAGTGGAAAGGTGGGGAAATGCACAAAATGCGACATGCTGCAGTGCATGAGTATGTGCAAGGAACAGCTAAGTGCAAAGCTGTTACTTTATTGTGTTCCCTTACTGTATTGTTTTCTTTAACTTTATTGTGTTTGAGTTGATTACAGTTTTATTATCACGTCGAGTCGTTGATTACAGGTTTTACTTACCACATCGAGAGTCCTATTATCACTTGCAACTTCACTGCGGGCAAGCCGCGGTTAAGTGGTACGACGGCGCAGTGGACTGATTGGGTATCAGCGCGAGCCACGGTTGAGTGGTACGACGGCGCGGTGGACTGATTGCGTATCAGCGCGAGCCGCGGTTGAGTGAGATTTGCGGTACGACGTCCAGAAATGAATGCAATGTTTCGTACGTTATATTCGGATTTACGGTATGGGAGACAGATCGACAAACCTATACGTAGTACAGCGCCATATAGCGCCACGCGTGAGACTATGACTAGTGTGGGGCTCGCTCACGCTCGCCCAATTATGTACACATGTGAAAAAGGATGAGCATGTGTTGGTTTCTGAGTTTTGGAAGGGAAAATTGTGCTGCAGGCTGATGCCGTGATGGCATCTGTACGGAGAGACCAAATGATTGTAGTCGAGTGGGCTGATGAGCCTTACGTGGGGAAGACACAGGATATTCTGGCACGTACGATTGTCGAGCATCCTTTGGACCAGCTGCAAAGGCTGCCGAGTATGTCAGCAGCTACCGCTGTTGGTCTGAATGACCCCACAGATTCCTCTCCAGAGGAAGAGGATATTGCACAATCAAAGGGATCAGTAGTACTACTACGTGCTGATGGGACAGTATGGGTCCATCAACCACCTCCAGTCCACCGACCACCTCCAGTTCACCGACCACCTCCAGTTCACTGACCACCTCCAGTTCACCGACCACCTCCAGTCCACCGACCACCTCCAGATGACCTGTCCACTCCACGGACCATCCATGACTATATGTGTGGGTTCCTCACTTGTAGAAGGACTGCAATAGCTGTAAAACTTGGAATTGGATACTGCCCCAGTAAGTTGTAAGGTATATAGTACAGAAATGTTCACACAACTTTTGCTGGTTGCATTAATACTATTAATACTAGGAGTGTGCACTGATCTGGAAGCAAATGTTTTGTCAAGCTTTAAAAATTTACCCTGTGTCCCTTCTATTGTTGCATCCATTTTGCGAAGTGTTCAGTGTCTGGCTCGCACTGGGCACAGCTACCGTAATTCCAGATATATTATTATACCAAAGGTACATAAACAGTGAAGGCAAAAAATGAAAGATATTGGCCTAGCTCTCTATATCAGGTTTCTATTAAGTTTCACGCACAGGTCTATACCTGCACCTTCTGAACCCCATGAACTTGTAGGACCCTATACCACATCAAAGGCTCTGTGGAAGGTGACTGGGTGTGGTCGGGACAGCTCCACCAACTCTCGACATCTTTGCTCGTCTACATCTCCTTCTGGAGTCAGTATCCTTTCAAGATTTCTCTCCGTAATTCCGCCACCTGGAACCACTGTAATCCTACCGCCAGCCCGCTGCATGAGATTCTTGATCAGCGGTAGTCCTTCCAGAGCTGTGCTGCCTTGCCAGCTAGTCAACACTCTGCTAAACCCCAAGGAGATCAACGTTTCGAGCACTTTTGAAGGATCCCTTACCACATCAAAGGCTCTGTGGAAGGTGACTGGGTGCGGCCGGGACAGCTCCACCAATTCCTGACATCTTTGCTCGTCTACATCTCCTTCTGGAGCCAGAACGCCAAACACAAAACTGTCAGCACCGTTCTCCTTCAGAATATTCCTTCATGACTTGGAACTCATCCCCCGAGTAGGCAAAGTCTCCTCCTCTGGGTCGAATCATCACGTAGACGGGGATCTTGGTCTTGTTCTTTATTGCCCACCCACACGCAACTTGCCGCCCAGACCGTTTGAGCAGCATGCGTCCCACGACCACACTGGCTCCGAGATCTGCCGCCGCTACAACGCCGGCAAGTGCACGCGGGACGATCAATGCAAGTTTGCCCATCGCTGCTGGACCCCTGGGGTCAATGTGGGCCGTGTACATGTGGTGGTCATGTGGTGGTCATGTGATGGTCATGTGGTGTACATGTGGTGGTCGTGATTGCATGTGTGTTTGCATATGTGCACACATGCAGGACTAGATGTACTGGGTATGATTACAGCAATGTTACCTGCAGACCAAGTGCTAAGTGAATCTGAAGAAATCTCTACTGGCACAAACTAAATGCACAACTACATGCAACTCTGTATACACACCCACGCACTAACACACACAATGTCACAATGTCGTGCAGTGCACACACATACCTTGATGGTGCTGTCCCGTATGGCATTCGACTGAAGAAGCCAAAGGCTCTCATCACTTACGTACCTGTCATCTCAATAGGTTCAATCTATAGCTTGCTGGATGGAAGCATAGTTTGCAACCAATCTGGAAACAGCTCGAGGAGTAATGTCCGGAAAAGGGGGGGAAAAGTACAATTCGTCTTTTTGCAAAGCCAAGTACACTGAGAAACTAGCACTGTGCGATGCTACAAGTTAGTTGCTGGACATAGACACAGTGTGTACGCATGTTGCGTTGCTTCATTTCGTGTTCACAGCTATCCGCCTTCCCTTGGTGGGTCACGACGAGCCACTAACACCCCGCCAACCACCACCCCCATCACCAACAAACCACACCAACCCGCCAGCAACAACCACCACCAACCCGCCAGCAACAAACCCCACCAACCCGCCAGCAACAAACCCCACCAACCCGCCAGCAACAAACCCCACCAACCCGCCAGCAACAAACCCCACCAACCCACCAGCAACAACCACCACCACCTGGCCAGCAGCAGCAACATCAACCACCACCACCTGCTGGAATGGTACATTAATGCACTATTACGAATGGGGTGCTCCAAAACACCCCGAGAAATGGTTTTTCAAAAGATAAAAGGTAGTATTTAACAACGGGTGCCCCTGGGGAGTTACAGAGCCTCCCACTAGTTTGATAATCTCATTGTAGAGTGCACGCCTGTGGTCATAAAAACAACGCTAACAAAATTTATGTTTGTGGGATTTCGCCCCTTTTCACAAATCCGGCCACATGTGGCAATACAAAAAAATGCAAGCTTTTGTAACAGCATACCATTCATATTCGAGTTTATCCATGACTGACAAGACTTGCAGTGTCGCAAATGTACCTAGAGTAAGCAACTGATTATCGGACGACATGTAAAATCGGACGCGCTAGCGCCGAACGAGTATATTACCGGAAGTGGGCGGGACCTTCAGTCGATACTACAGACCCATCGCAGTTTGAGTTGAAAGTTTGGTGGTTCTATGTTGCTTGGTTCTGGAGCTACAGCCAGCCAAATCTAGATCCGAAACAATGTATGATCGGACAAAATTGATGTATTATCGGATGACGCTCCCTGCCTTTTCTCTGAAGGAACTTTCTCTGAGATTTTTACATTTTCGGGAAGCCTCATGATCCCTCTGCCGCAGGCTCACTTTTTGTCACCGTGGCTGATTCGAGTGCTAGAGAATATCACCGAATGTTGACCAGGGTCTCCGTGTCTAATATCGGACGCTGAAATTTCGTCGTATTTTGGCGTAGACACTCACAGGTACACTCTAGTGTTGCAGTACGGATACCATTGGAAAGTGCAGGTCCTCAGCAACGTAATGGCGCAAATCCCGTGTTTATACGTTGCACCGTACCTGAGATACAGCTGCTTTCCCCAGTTTGCTCCTGTATGGGCGGTCCAAGATAGCAACGACAGTATTTCTGGAGAGTTCTGGGGTAAACGACTATATCTCAGGAACGGTACAACGTATAAACACGGGACTTATACCATTTTGTTGCTGAGGACCTGCACATTCCAATGATATCCGTATTGCAGCACTATAGTGTACCTGAGAGTGTCATCGCCAAACTACGACGAAATTTCAGCGTCCGATATTAGATACGGAGACCATGGTCAACATTCGGTGATATTCTCCAGCACTCGAATCAGCCACGGTGACAAAAAGTGAGCCTGCGGCAGAGGGATCATGAGGCTTCCCGAAAATGTAAAAATCTCAGAGAAAGTTCCTTCAGAGAAAAAGCAGGGAGCGTCATCCGATAATACATCAATTTTGTCCGATCATACATCGTTTCGGATCTAACTTTGGCTGGCTGTAGTTCCAGAACCAAGCAACAGAGAACCACCAAACTTTCAAGTCAGTGTGCGATGGGTCTGTAGTGTCGACTAAAGGTCCCGCCCACTTCCGGTAATATACTCGTTCGGCGCTAGCGCGTCCGATTTTACATGTCGTCCGATAATCAGTCGCTTACTCTAACTGGGAACTCGCAAAACGGGAGATTGTTTTTCATTCTTCCTTATTTTTTCTTCCTTTCTGCTATCTCCTTCAGACAGCCTAGCTTATCACTCTCTCACGATGGTTTATGCATGAAACAGCAGCATTTTCAAGTGAGCAGCAGTACATGACCCCGCCGCTTTTCGCACCTTCAAAGTCTCACCAGGGCAGCTACAAGCTCCCACTCAAACTATGGCCTTCTTTTGGCACACCATTTTCTTCTTTTGTACGCATGTGCACTTAAACGATCACTTGGCAATGATGTGTAATTATGGCTTAAGGTCATGCACTGAATTATAAACTCAGCCAAGATGAACCAGTCTATGCGTTGTGTTGTCAATCGAACGAGGCACTTGATAAGGCTGACGTAAATCTCTACGTATAATTCAGCTATGCTACTACCTACTGTATTCTGTGAGCAGGGTGAATACCCTCAAGTTTGGTTAGACAAGGCGGTCAAATTCGAGGTATTTCTATAGTGACAATGGTTGCAGATCTGTAATCTGACAAAAGATTACTTCTGCAGTGGTGTTTGTGCAGACTCGGATGCCATGCACCCCAGGGAAGGGTTGTCAATGATCCGAGAAGGCTGCATCTGCAGCCAATGCTGGAAGTGTGATACCTGAGTCAAGGTGACAAAATGAAATTTTAGTGAATCGGGCATATAGAAGATTTGGTGGGTATTTATTTTAGCGTGCTCTGTAATCCACGCTTTACACTCTTTCCACAGGCGGTACGCCTGCACAGTCCGCCCAAAATCTGAAAACATGGGTGAACAATTTGTTCACTCGGAATGGGGGGGAGGTGGTGCTGGATGCAGTCACGGGGCAGCAATATGATGGTGTGTATCACCACCTCTTCCCAGGCCAGGCAGACAGAGTTGAATCAACACTGATGCAGTACATTACGTGGGCCACCCAGTGCCAGGGGGCTGGAGTGTCGGCTGGCCACTTCTTCAAAATATCACCCAGCGGTGTTGGATACATTACTATTACACACAAAGTTATCGGACCATTTATGTAAGTTTTCCGTAACGATATGACACAGTAGCTACTTGTAATTTTATTAATTGTATTTGCCTGAGTGGGCTTTGCATTATATCCTCGCCTGAGTGGGCAGTTTTTGTTATTAATTGTTATCATAGGTGCTATGCCTGCCATATCGCACCGCGCGCGCGTCGATCGACGCGTCAGGCCAGCCGGGCTTATGTTAAACTCCGCGCGCGTCTAACTGTACTTAAATGCTCCTGCTGCACTGCAACATAAATTTTCATTTCTCTGCGCTAGCATTGAGGATTTGAGGACATGGCTGAATACGAAGCTGCACCTGCTCGAAACTAGTACCGATGGAGCTCCCCGGGCCCACGGCCGTAGGCCTACTGTACCTGATGATCATGACGCGTCCGTAGTAGATCCAAACAACCTCCTTGGAGGTAGGGGGGCCGCCGATGATTTTGCAACGAGCGCAACCGGTGAGTTTCAGAACAAATCCGCATACGTTAGACTCGTAAAAATTAATATTTTATTTATTTTCTATGCATAGAGTTCCTAATGGATGTTGAATTACATGCCGGTGGTGCGCCGGAAGATCAGGATTGCTGTTCCCTCAAGTTTGGTTAGACAAGGCGGTCAAATTCGAGGTATTTCTATAGTGACAATGGTTGCAGATCTGTAATCAGACAAAAAGATTACTTCTGCAGTGGTGTTTGTGCAGACTCGGATGCCATGCACCCCAGGGAAGGGTTGTCAATGATCCGAGAAGGCTGCATCTGCAGCCAATGCTGGAAGTGTGATACCTGAGTCAAGGTGACAAATTAAATTTTAGTGAATCGGGCATATAGAAGATTTGGTGGGTATTTATTTTAGCGTGCTCTGTAATCCACGCTTTACACTCTTTCCACAGGCGGTACGCCTGCACAGTCCGCCCAAAATCTGAAAACATGGGTGAACAATTTGTTCACTCGGAATGGGGGGGAGGTGGTGCTGGATGCAGTTACGGGGCAGCAATATGATGGTGTGTATCACCACCTCTTCCCAGGCCAGGCAGACAGAGTTGAATCAACACTGATGCAGTACATTACGTGGGCCACCCAGTGCCAGGGGGCTGGAGTGTCGGCTGGCCACTTCTTCAAAATATCACCCAGCGGTGTTGGATACATTACTATTACACACAAAGTTATCGGACCATTTATATGTTTTCCGTAACGATATGACACAGTAGCTACTTGTAATTTTATTAATTGTATTTGCCTGAGTGGGCTTTGCATTATATCCTCGCCTGAGTGGGCAGTTTTGTTATTAATTGTTATCATAGGTGCTACGCCTGCCATATCCACGCAGAACTTCAAGACGTAGTTAAATAACCTTGCCGTTAGAAATGGGGGTCACATTGTGCGCCACTCCATCACAGCTCAGCCAATGGATGGACTCTATCAGCATATGTCACCAGCCAATGCCGATGCCTTCCAATACAGTCTGGCACCTTTAATGGCATGGGGCACGCAGTGCCAGGCGGCGAACACATCGGCTGGACAGTTCTATCGAGTCTCCCCAAGTGGGGTTGGAAGTATAACAATGACACATATTATCACCGGACCATTTGTCTAAAATACAAATGTATAGACATGCAATGCAAATATCTTTCAAAATCTCAAAAACCCTCAACGTGGCATTTATGACAACTTACAATACACCTGCTGCTGGCAGATAAACAGCTGAGAATGGCAGATCAAATATTCAAATCTTGACCCGGTGAGAGAGAGTCACCGCTTTTTCTGGACAAGGACCTCCTCACAGAAGATGACCTCGAAACTGGTATGATTTTCTCTCTCCCCATGTACCCTCTCCTTCCCTTCTTCTTTTTCCCCACCAACATGCCTCCCTCCTCTTCCTCTTTCCTCCTATTGTCCTACTGAGTTTTGTATAGATTATTTGTAGTAGTGTAGAGTGGGATCATGTAGGATATCCGACTCTACCAAAAGTATATGCACGCAAAGAATTATGTAGCCTAACCCCACCTAACTCAAACCTAAACTTCGCGCGGCTCTGGAAGTTGGCTATGATCCCCTCTTCAAAGTTCGTCCCCTTGTAGACCATTTGGCAGCTGTTTTCCCACGCTATTACCAACCAGGCCGTCATCTCTCTGTTGACGAAATGATGATTGGTAGCCGGTGTAGAATAACTTTTCTACAGTTTATGCCAAAGAAATTTAAACCGGTGAGATTGGGAATCAAAGTTTTTGTGAATTCTGAAGCGAAGACGGGATATGTACTGGCGTTTCAAATACATACCCCATCACAACCAGATGGTGATGCAATAGGCCCAGTTCATCATGTTGTTTGTGGAGCAGTACATTGCATTGGCTTTCTGTGGATAACTTTTACACAAGCCCTGCTCTTTTTTGGACCTACTGCAGCACTACCGAAACTGCCAGAAATAAATCGGAAAAATTTTCCTGAAGTGCTAAAGAAACGGAAACTAAATGTGGGAGATTACCACTTTGCTACATCCGGTGACTAGGTTGCAGTATTGTGGCATGATCGCAAAGATGTGTATATGCTGACAACTGCACACAGTATGTCCATTGACACCGTGTTGAAAAGACCAAAGGGTTGCCGCGAGAAGGAACCAGTAACGTGTCCTACTGCAGTCATTGACTACAATAACTTTATGAGGGGTGTGGATCTGATGGACCAGTACCTCAGCTATTACAGCATGACGAGACTACGCACCGTGAAATGGTGGAAAAAGTGTTTTGGAGGATGATAGATATTGCTGCAATGAACTCTTGGATCATCTTCCGAACAAATTTCCCCAGAGCTCAATTTCGACCCATAGGCAATTTCGAATACAACTGATTCATCAACTAGTCCAGCCTCTGCTGACACTAAAAGCCAGCCCCCATTGTCCCCTTATTTTGTCCACTGGAAGGGGTCGGAGACCCAAGTCACACTGAAACGAGGCTGCAAGGAAAGCATTTTTCTTTCAAGTCCACCAGACGAGATCGGTGTGTTGTATGCAGTAAGCAGAAGAATGTCGAGGGAAGGTGTAAAGACACAAAAACCATGAACTTTTGTCCAAAATGTGAAGTCCACCTATGTTTAGGAGCCTGCTTTGAGTCCTATCACCAAGCTCGGACTCTGTTCATTCCAATGCTATCTGCTGTGTTCTGAGTTTGTATCACTGCTGTTTCAGCTCCCATGTCATGTCTTTTACTTGCAACTTGCTACTATTAAAGTTTGCAAGCATTAGCAAAAATGGAAATGGAGTTAAAATTACTATACAAATCTGCTCAAAGAGGGAAGTAAGGGGTGGGGCATATAATTATATTTGATATTGCGTGGGTGAGTAGTATGCGTTTCCTTAGATGTTGGTGGGGCTTATACTGTATTTTTTGGTTGTACTTCTACATGTACACTGGTTGTGCACTTCTTGCTATTTTGCTGCTTCTCATTGCATGGGGTTTAAAGTGTCACACTCTTTCCCTAACGACCATGTCATACCTTCATATCACATAAATGATATGCGACATGAATGCCATTCACATTATCAGTAAAATCTGGGATTTCTGTAGGTAAATCTGGTCACTCATACGTCTACATGTATACATGTACACATGCAACTACAATACACCTCACTACGTACCTGCTGTTGCCATTTCAAGCTGTCAGGAGGAGCATCCAGTAGGAGCCTCAGAGTGGGGACCACCACCTCCGGGTCACATCGCTCTGTCTTGTCCCCGTGGCGTGGAGAGGGTAAAAGCTTGGCCACATTGAAGTCCACTTGAGCGAAAATGGACGGAGACAGTTTTTGGTAGCCCTGCATGACCTCTAGCGTGAGTGCTAACAGTGAGCTGCTTTCAGCCAGTTCTGTGTCAAATAAGAGGGAAAACATGAGCAGCTTACATAATAACGGCAGAGTTGAGTCAGAGTACCTATTATACCTGGAGCATTATGAGGAGGCACTGGTACCATGACATACATACGGCCATATGGCCAATGGCAAGCAACAAAAATGGATGATTAAAATCTGGGGTGTGTAGGCTAAAATCCCGGGTTGAAGTTTTTCAATCCTACATGTAGGTTGAGAAACCGAATGAAGCGTCCTTCACCCCAAGAGAGTACAGAACGCACAGAATCTCTCTACCCCGGATTGAGAGATTGAACTGCAATCGATTGCGCTGCTGCTGTATCTCAGGTTCTGCGAAAGCTGTGAACATCAAAAAAAAAAGACCAGCAGGGAGATATGTCCAGGGCCTAAAACATAACCCGTAGAACAGCGTCGGACATAGACTGCATCTGTTACAAATGTTAAATGTTTTTATCACACTTGTATACCGTATAAATGGTGCGCATAAACACTGATGCAGTAACAATTTCACACTGTTTTCCAAGCCGTTTCACGTAGAACAATCATTGTACGATTGTCGTACAGTTACAAAACGTAAACTTTATATTGACCGCTACTGTAGCATGTACGTAATACATAAGGCATGGCAGTCAGTGCTGTATATATACTCCATACAGCATGTGACTGCCATGCCTTATATATGTATTACATGTCCCATGGTGTGGCACCCACACGTCTAAGCGCATACAATTGGTCGAATCAGCTAGCAACCGTTCGAACTAGCCAATGCATAGTAACGGAGTATGTGGTAGCTTACTTTGTGTAACTTAATTGTAGGGATGTATATATACGTCTTAAAGCACCCCTAAAACCATGGTAACTGGGATATACGTATATACACAAAGAATGCACGGCCACACACCTGTGTTCCTTAGCACTTCATCAGGGGTGAGTAATGCAGCCTCCACCTTGAACCCAGCAGGTGTCCCACGGCCCGATAACTGCTGCCTCAGGGTGATCACTGTCTTGATGTCTGGCAAGGACTTTAGCACTCCATCGCTGTACTGCACACAGCGGGACCCAGCTGCAGTGGTACATGAACAACCCCAGCTGTTACTTCTACCAATTTCCCTCCAGCCTTCAACAATAAGAGTGGCAAGAAGAGTGGCTAGCTACTGTAGATAAAGTTACGCACCAAACGCATTCAGGTACTAACAATGGAAGATGTGTACTATGGATTGCATATGGAAAATGCGTATTATGGATCACATACGGAAAATGCGACTGGATTTGAGAAAACTGTCCCATGCCAGACACCTGGAATTTAGCACGGCACAGAGTACGGAATGATCAGATAAACGCAGCATGTACATGTACTCACCCGTGAATGTACTTTGAGCTCCAAAATGCTCTATTACAGCTGTTGCTCTCCTCAAAACAAGTTGCATCAGTGAGAGGGTCTTGAACTTCACCAGGGGAGTTGAGCTCTGGTAGAGAGCAATCACATTCAGCAGTTCCCACATGACAATTCAATACATAATAATATACGTGTAGTACATCCCGAAGTCTTTGAAACTCGTCCAGACGTAGAGATCAATATGCTTGTAGACAGACACATCTGGACGTTGTATGTAGACAAACCAGCATGCATACAGCTGCACACAGACATGGGCACCTGCATTTTCAAACATACACGCTGGTACATGCGTTTTGACACGCACATGCACACAGACGTGTACTGCTGTGTTGTATATGGACGAACGCTGAACAAAACAGCTGTTAGCATGTGAGCGTATCGCAGATGTTGGGTGCTTTGTTCAAGGACTTTCTGGACATACATGTACTCCATTACCAGCCAGTTCACATTTTACCCACCCTGCACGCTACGTATACTTCTATGCCCCTGGGTTCAGAGTAACTATGACACACACAATCAATGTGAGCCATGGGGTGCCAAAACAGCACACAAGCTCAACTCAGACAAACAAACAGTTCATCATCATTACCCAGGGGTTAACCCTTTAACCACTAACGAGTTCAAAAGAAGTCAACAGATTTTCAGCTTGTAATGTCACTTCCAGCAATGTCCTTTGGAGGTATACATGGAGGTTCTGAGCTTGCAGAAAGGATGGGACAGGAGGAGGTGTGAAGGTTCACTCGCAGGAAGACAGCATGGTCATATGCACAAATGAGTTAAGGAACAGTCTCTTCACCTTGCAGGCCTTCCATATCTAGCATTGAAGGCTTTTTCGCAGTCTGGATGGGTGGTTGCTGGCCGAGAGCGCTGACTAATGAAAACTCTTTGACAAGTGGGCATGGTCTTCACAGGATAGGCACAAGCTAGAGCACTTGCGTGAAGTTTGGAGACAAAACCCCCCCGGACAGAACCGGAAATATCATTGTGCGCTCAAGAGAGGACAAGGAGCCCATAGGGGCTCTTGGGAGGACTCATAAGCTAAAATGACCTCTAGGGAATAAAATCCAGTGGTTATAATCAGTTATCTGGTGAATATCACAAAAGAACAACTTGAGACATACACACACATATATACCTGTATGCCTTGGCTAAGCATACTTCTGCTTGTTACCACGGGAACAGTAAACCCTAGGCAGACAGCCAAGTGGGAGGAAGGAAGTGGGTGGGTTTTGTCCATTGCCAACAGCTGCGGTAGTTGTGGGAGGGCTGAGAACAGCTGCAAGTACCAGAAACACAAGAGGAGAAACAAGGAAGGATAATAAAATAGCAATACAGATAGTACTAAGATGTATAGTGCAACCACAAATGTACTTCCTAAAACAGATCTTGAACCAGAAGGCTTCTAGGTTCATAGGAGCTAATGCCAATGTCAAGGGTAAGCCTAACCTTACTGTCAGCCAGTTTTGCCAGTGGGTTAACTGCCGAATGAGACCCTTGAGCATGGATATCCACGCAACATTTCATCCCAGAAATGGATGCATAACCTTGGATTTGAAGTAGTAACCAAGAAGAAAGGGACATACATGGACGGACATGAACGGGAGGATGTGGTTGAATACCGTAAGATGGTTGGCTTGGGATTCTTGAAAGCTGACAATGCCCCGACTGATGCAAAGAAGGCCCTTCCTTCTAATTTAAGTTGCCCACCACGTGCACCAACGTACTGGAGAAGACAATCGTCCTGTTTCACAATGAATTTACGTTTCAGGCCAACGAAGATCAGTCGACACTGTGGGCACCAAAGGGGACACGTGATCAGACCAAAATTGAAAGGAAGTGGCATCATGGTCTTGGACTTCATTGAGGAGAAAAAGGGGTATCTGGCATTGACTGATGAGGAGTATGAACGGGCAAAGCAAGTAGACCCTATAATAAAGAAGCATGCAAGACAATGGCTGGAGTACGGAGAAGCAAAAGAGGGCTACTGGACATCAAGAAGTTCTTGGCTCAGATCAAGGAAGCAGCGAAGATTGCTGACTTCAAATACAAATATCCTACAAAGGAGGGCTGAGAAGGTTGTCTGGATTTCTGATCACAGCAGCAGCCACACGGCTATGTCTGATGATGCACTTGATGTATCGAAAATGAATGTTATTCCTGGGGGCAAGCAGCGAGTAATGCGTGACACGGCAGCCCACACAGGCTATGGCTACCCCGTTCTTCATACCCCAAGGCCACGGCGGCCCCGTTACTCATACTCCAAGGCCACGGCAGCACACTTAGCTCGGCCACGGTGGCACGCTTAGCTTGGCCACGAGAGCATGTGGCTCGGCCATAGTGGGCGGCACCTCAATTGACGATCACGGCGGCACCAGCAACGGCACTATGCATCGGTTCCGCGCAGCCACGGTGGCAGTACTAAGTGTCCTCCAGGGCTTCAATACCATGCACAGTGGTGCAATGCAGTCAATGAGAACCCCCCCATCGCATCAGGCACCACGGTTGGCGCACTCCAGTGCAGGGTCGGGGCCTCAAGCTGCTGGCGGCAGCAGTGGTGTCTGCAGGCGGCCAGTCCGCAGGCGCCCCACCCTCGCGAGGCCCGGGCCTGAGTGCCCTCGACCCATCACAGGGTTCACTCCTCCCAAGGCCACTCCTCACCCCGCCGCCACCATCCCGCCAAAACTGACCAAGCAGACCTTGGACCTTGAGTTCATCAAAATGTCTGAGCTGACCACAGATGCACCCTCGGCATCAGATCCGTCAGGTGTGAATCGCCGCCCACCGCGGCCTGCCCCCGTTACAGATTTGAATATCTGGCTGGACTGCTACAGCAGGTTGGCTGCACTGCTTAGTACTCGATCCCCTGAGAAAGCCCCTGAATTTTGGGCCTACCAGTCCACTATTGTCCAGGCGGCCCGGAATTATGAGGGTGCCACCTGGGTGGCCTATGACCGTTTTCTTTTCTGTCTTTGACTTGCATACAGCTTGAGATGGAGAGTAAAACAGAAGTGATGGTATTGTAGCTAGCTGTAGGCGACCATACCCTGCATGCTCACTAGTAAAACAGAACTGATGGTATTGTAGCTAGCTATAGGTGACCACACCCTGCATGCTCACTAGTAAAACAGAACTGATGGTATTGTAGCTAGCTATAGGTGACCATACCCTGCATGCTCACTAGTAAAACAGAACTGATGGTATTGTATGCGAGTGTCCGGGAGGTGAGGGTCATCTGTACTCCTTTTTAACGGGTGATGCAGCCAAACTGCTGCTGAGATCGAGATGGATCATATCCTGGATAATAAGAGGGTAGGATGTGATCATGCAGCGACGCCTTGCATGCACGGAAGACTTCATGGGTGCCTGCGATACATGCATATGGAGATACATGTATATGGAGAAACACTGCCAGGAAAGCAGCAGATGGCTTTCCGTGAAGCCAAAAAGCTTCCAGGTGTGGTCACTTTGTCTCTATATCCATAGGTAGTAATGGTCACTTTGTCTCTATATCCATAGGTAGTAAATGTATTGAGTCGGGGAAGAAGTAGGACACTGGTTAGGCCAGAGCCAGTGCTGAATGCACAATCTTGCATATACCTATTCATACTTCCTGCCAGACCACTCCCTAAATATGTACCTTCACCCCTTTTGCATGTAGGTGATGCAGATATGAAAGGAAAGGTTGCCCTCACCATACTTTGCAAAATATATATTCTCAAAGAAGGGGATGGGGATAGACACAACCAAAAAGGGTGATGCAGCCAAGGCCTTCCCCGTATTTTCCTGGTATACACTGTTCACGCATGCGCTTAATCGCTCCAGAATGTGGGACTCTACGGAAATGTCTGTGTTATATGACATTGACTTCGGACTCGTCAGTATTTACACGTTAGGATATTAAAAGTTGTAATGGCGTCGATCGACAGTTCCGATTTTCACAAGCAATCTCTCATGCTCTTCAACGACTTTCAACCTCAAGCATGCGTACTCAAGCGGGAGCAAAGAGCAACTATCAAGGCAGTGTATGAAGGAAAAGACGTCTTTGTGTGGCTACCCACAGGATATGGCGAGTCAATCTGCTACGAGAGTCTCTACCTTTTGTGTTTGATTCTAAGCTCAGAACAATAGCACCTGGTTTGGCTCTGGTGATCTCACCGTTAATGTCATTAATGGTGGACCAGGCCAGTACTTACGCAGAGGAGTGAAGGCTGCTATCATTACATCAGGAGGAGGAGTAGAGAAGGAACTACTCGCTGGAGATTATGACTTGTCTTCATCCAGCCTACTTTTCTGTGCACCTGAGGTCACTATTGGTTCTATATAGATGGCGAGAAGAGATTGAAAAACCAGCAGTATCTTCTAGGATAGTTGCTGTAGGCATGGAAAGTTTCAACAAGAAAATCCTTCTATATATATATAGCTATTTCATGAGCGCACTGACAAGAGCCTGCCGGGTTGAAAGTCACTGGGTGTCAATCTCATATACATTATGGTGCCCTGAACAGTATTGATGACTACTTCCAGGAAGGTGGAAGAGGGGAAAGATCTGGTGATAATGCACGTTCTGTTGTGTATTGGAAGCCCATTGACTGTCCTGTGAGGAAAGACTTGGTGACTACACGTGACAAGGAGGTAGCAGATGGTAGGAGATACCTTGCTAACACTGACAATTGCCGTCGCTTTTGGCTTCTTGACTACTTTGGTCGGGAATACGCTAGAACCAAAAAGATCCTGAAAATGTGCTGTGATGTCTGTCATGTGCCAGCAACAGTGGTATCAGTAACACTTGAAATAGAGGCTGTACAAGGCCAGAAGATGGTGTTTTAAGCCCATTTGCAAAGGAGGACAGGAATGGCCCACCCAGTGCCGTTCTATAGCCAAGCCCAGACATGGCCATGCTGTTTTGCCCTTCATTTGCACATGAATCAACCCATCTCCCCGTCCCACCCTTTCTCCTCACACAGAACCCATCTCCCATGCAAGGACAATGCCGGAAGCGACATCACAAAGAAGAACATTATGTTTCCATGCACTACCATTACATGCTGAAGTATCTAAAATGCATGACAACGTGATGTAAGATGGCTGGTGGAAAACGGTACATACCCTGATGAGGAATTCCATGTTTGTCACCCACTTGGAGGTGGGTCTTGGCTCGAAACTGAAGGAAATGGACCTGAGATAGGACAGCATCAAGTCGGGACAAGCAACGACAGTTTTGGTGGTCAGCTCCTGTGCCAGTGGACAGGTGGAGAAGGAGCTTGAGAGAGACAGCAGTAACTGGAGGATTGCCGGGTTGTTGGTCCTGGGGAGAACAGGAAGAGAGACAGAGTGGCTGTTCAGACATTGGTCAAATAACGGAAATGTATTGTACTGAAGCAGCTTCGCCACTCATTTACTTGTGACATGATGACTGACTAGTTCCATATCAGGAATCCAAGTGTGTTTCGCTATGAGGTCTGGTTTGGTCACCATAGAATCACAATTGCTTGTCTTGGCTACAGTACTGTATTCACTGCCACAAGTACACTTGATATCGTAGCTACATGTGTATTGTTCCTATAAACATATCGTCAGTTTTCATGCCGCCATCGTAGACGCCTATTGAACATAAAGTGAGAACCAGTTGTGATTCACCTCTTCACTGTCGACCATACCTCTCCAATCCCAGGGGGATGTCCCTACTCCGGTAGCACACACCAAGCTGAAAATCTGTGCACAGCTTCAGCAAGAACTGGAAAACAAACTGCCTCAACCCAATAAACTCTGAGGCATCGTCAGTCGTTTGGAGACACTCATCCTCATGATGAAGCACCTGGGCTGTCTGTTTCAGTACGTACTGTTTGAAGAACAGCGACTTCAACTTCTTGCTGATTTGAGGGTTCAATATCACCTACAAGAAAGGAAAAAGGTATCCTAAAACTATTAGTGATGGCCTGTCATACTAGAGGAATGAGAAGGGAAAGTGGGACAAAGAGGGAAGGTGAGGAGAGATGGAGGGGGAGGGGAGAAGGGGAGGGGAAAGGAGAGGGAGAGAAAGAGGAACAGGATAAGGAAGAGGAAGAGGAAGAGGAGAGGCAAAGGAAGGGAATACGAGGGGGAGGGAATATGTAGGGTAGAGGAATACAAGGGGAGGAGGGGAGGGGGAAGAGGACAAGGAAGAAGAGTGGAAGAGGGATGGGGGGGGGGGGGGGGGGGGGGGGGGGAGGAGAGGAGAAACATAAGGACCAACACAAGCAAGAGAAAGGAAAAAACTGTCACCAATCAGAGTAACTATGACGGTAAGATTCAAATCACATGTTGGTAGCCATGACATTTGCATGACTTCCCCTCATTGCCATGGGAGTTCATCATCTTGGTGACAAACACAACACATAAAAATCAATAAGGGACTTACTCTCTGCATGAGAGTTGAGAGAATAAAATGGACAGTCTCAACAGAGTCCTTCGGAAGAAGACTGAAGACAGATGACAGAAAGCCTGCAGATAGTGATGAAAACGGGTACATCGCAATGGTCTGTTGAACTGTACTGGATTCATGTGTCCCTGTCAGAATGTTGGCGTACCAACATATCTGGAATTTTCGTTGTAAAATATTTTTGTGGTTGTCATTGCCGAGCGCATTAGCGCGAGGCTCTGAATGGGGGATCTTTTCTCACTATATACGTACGTACGTATGTACGTACGTGGTACGTTCGTACGTACCGGAATATGTCACGCTCAGGAATGTTGATAGGAATGTTGCGGGTTTCCTGCCGGCCAATTGAGTTTTATTTGCTGCGAGGGCTCGACGGTGCGAGAACTACAACCTTGAGAAACAGATCAGTGGACGAGCACACGGTGCTTCAGGTCTTGCAGAGCTAGAGCAGCTACATGTGGAGTCGAACAGTGAGTGTAATCGACATGTTTATATCTCAGCTCCTCACTCGCAAATTCACACTTGGCTAGAGATCTATCGTACTCGTAAGCAGTGGCCAGGCTGCGCATGCGGCCGCGGCGTGCGCGCGAGGCAATTATGCGGATATGTATTCCTAGTAAACATATACACACCAGCTTGATCTAATCCTACCTATGTCAGGTACCTTTCAACTCCAAAATGGCCCTAATGACATCCTCTCCCCCAACAACCAGGAAGGAGAAGGCAAACTTGATGAAACACGTCCGTACTGAATCCTCAGTACCCTGCACAACACAACAACAGTCTCCACTAACACATGTACGCACATGCACGCACAGAACACAGTAACCTTAATATGATCTCCCGAAATTAGCATGACAACATGCCGTATAGCCATTCTGCCAATGGATGCAACATGCAGATGCAATCGCAGAGTGGGTATGATGGAATCCTACATATTTTATAAAAATTTGGTACCGCAGACACACGTTCTTAAGCCAGCTCACTTATAGAAACATTCACTGTTAGGCCCAGGTTTTAAACAACGCCTCCACGCACGTGAACCATTGTTGTAACTTAGTGTCTTACTCCAAGCGTACACAGTATCTTACCACTTCAACATCTCGCACTAACACAGTCTGGCACCACCACTTTTTCCGTTGTCTTCAACCTCCACATTTTGCTTGCATTACAGTAGCGGTCAATATAAAGTTCCCGTAACGTAAGCGGATTACAAGCGTAACGTACTTTATGGCTTCCGTAAGGCAAGGGGCGGACTTTACGCAAAATTAGCGTAATTACGCTACTGTTTACGGAGCACTAGCGTACTATCACGTATGCCGATACTAAACGGCATTATATCGTCGTCGTTCCTGGGCAGCAGCGAACAATTCTTGGTTAAGCACTAGTGGAAGGTTGCAGCTTCAAGCCAGTCTTTGTCCTGTTGCTGTAGTTTGTGTAATTTTGCAACGCCGCACGCAGAACGCGGGCATGTGATCGATCGACAATCGTACGATCGTGTTTCCAGGTGGCACTGCTTGTTGCGCTACCTAGCTTGCTAGGATCTGGCTAAAACGTACGTATGAGCTATAGCAAGGACCTACCTAAAGGCAAGTGGTATCTTTGTGTCAGCAGCGTTCCTCAACTCGCAAGAACAGCTGTAGTTGGTGCACGTGGCGAAAATTTGTCGAGTCAGCAAAAACGTACCGTACTACGCAATGTAAACGTAGGCGTACAGTAATTTTAGTACGCTTGCACAGTAGTCACACCATATTACGCTTACGCTACGGGAACTTTATATTGGCCGCTACTGTAAATCTACTGTCCTTTGTGAGTTCCACTCATCTTGTCCCACGTTCTCTCTTTGTCATTCTGGGTCACAAGACACTAGCCAAACATCTTGTGCGGGCACAGTCAGTACCTAATCAAATTCAGTGATTCAATATTTTAATCTCACTTCCCCATCTGGTCGACAACCAACACAGCCTTCAGCCTCAGCCTCAAAAGTGAGCAGTTTTTGCTTCTAATACCTGCGGCACAAATGTACCGTATAGCGGATAATTTTTGCGAGGTTCAAATTTTCGCATTTTCGCGACCGGTTGCCCGCACGCGAAAATTTGTGCCCGCAAAAAAAAAAATTCCATCAAACTTTTTGTCACGTAGTACCTGAACTAGCTAGCCATGTCACTGCAACGCTACTTTCAACGTGTGCAAGGGCTGCCATCCCCCAAGGGACCTTAGTCGGCCACCGTCAGCCCCGCTGCCAGGCTGCTAACCAAGAAGTGAGCAAGCAACTGCAGAGCATACCGTCTAGCAAGATCTCGAGCGTGGCCCACAATCATCTCGCCTTTCATCAACGCCACTGCGAATGGATCCTCAGAAGTAGCTCGTTCCCTTCGGCACGGTAGTTGATCCCGCACCATCGCCTCCACACTGAAATACGCAGTACAGTGATTCTTGACCCGGTACCAGTACCGTTCGCGAAATTAAAAATCGCGAAACGTTTTTCAGAACGGGTTTCTGGAAGATTCGCGAAAATTTAAACCCGCGAAAATTACCCACTATACGGTATGTGCATTAATTCAACTTGAGAACTACTATTTGGTCTTCGGCAGAATGACTATCACAGCATGGTCAACCATTTCCAGTGCTCTCACCTGAATCCTGTGAGTTTTTAGTGGCAAAAACCCCAGAGGTTTGTATCCAAAGTTGAACACCTGTTGCAGCTCCCTGGCAGAGCGTGGTCCCTGGGCTACCATGGCTGCTAACAACTTTAAGCAAGCTGCGACCAGCTTCATGGGCACCGTGGTGACGAGGGAGGAGTACACAGGCCTCAGGTGGTTTCTAACGATGGATTGGACCAACTTGAGACCAACAGAGGGGGTGAGGTTTGATGATGTGGAGGGGCGGCTGTCAGCAGAGGCTGTGAAGAGGAGTACCTGCTGGAGACACTGGAAGCACAGCAGTAGCTAAGGACAAAGGAAAGGGAGAAAGGTTAGGGAGATGGGAGTGAGATCGAATGTGGGTTGGAGAAGTGTATACTGGTGTGAACCTAGCAACTATGGTGACCACGCAGCACTGACATACTGCTCTTCCAGTTATATATAGCTGTTGTACAGCTGAATGTTGACTGAGCACAGTTCAAAGGTCAATTGCGATCAAGAAAGCAGAGCAGGAGAGAGCCTGGAAACGAGGCTAGTTAATTGTGATTATTGAGTGGTTGGAAACTAGAAGCTAAATTATCGATGTTGCTTTTGTCTCCCATTCTCCCTCTTTTACTGTGTATAGGTCTTGGGTCAGCACGTTCACTAACTAGCACTTGCACATGTAACAAATTGAAACACTCCACTGACCACATCATGAGTACGTCTTTCCCTCCCCCATCCAAGAGGACCCAGGATATGCTCACAATCTGGGCACTGCTGCAAGTAGTTCTCAATCAGAGAAGGTGAACCCTCATCCCGTTGTGATGTGGTCAGGAAGTACGTGAGGCCTGAGATGGAGAGAAGCACAATCACATTAACAGCATTAGCCTCATTCTCACAGCACAAGGACCGTAACTGCAGCAAGCTTAACAAGCACTGCAAGCTAAGCAAATTAAAGCAAGTACATGAATTCAACTTCCAATGCACAAACGCACACACACACACAGCAACCACATGCAGTTCAAAACAAATTGTAGCAAGTGTGGCTAGGACCACCAAAAACATGTACTGCTTACTCCGGCCATAGATACTGTAGATATTCTACTTCGAAGTATAATATCAATGCTCTGGCTTCCACACACGTCACATGCTATACTAAAGTTGTGTGACCTGTTTAGTTGAACCCCACCTGCAATTACAGTGTCTTCCGCCGCGACCAGGGATAGAAACTTTCCACAAGGATCCTCTCCCTTCTTGGCCCTTTTTTCTGCACCGGCAGCTGGTTCCAAAGCTTCCCCTTTCCTCTTCTTTCGCATCTTGAATCCTAGTACGAGGCTACTTGAATCCTTGAATTTCCACGTGGCAAACAATTGAATCTACAACGCATGCGCAGAAGCCAGGGAACACGTGCACTGCAAGAAAAAATGGCTCGCGTGTGTAGAACTCATTTGGGCACCTTGCTAAGACCGCACTGCTTGGGAGTCTGCAGCAGACCGTCTGCAGGTAAGACCTATGGCATCGAGCCTTATTGAGTGAAATAAATATCCGTTAAGACTGAGTGTTCATTTTGCCTGCAGGGACCCAATGTGTCAGATATGCTACTGGAAGGTTTAGTCGACCTACAGAGACAAAGGTGAGGGGGTTAGAGCTATTGCATCAGTGGAGTTTGTTGGATTATGTTCATAGAAAGGAGGTAGTCCATTCTGCAGGACATGCACGACAAGTTCACACTGGTCCATTAGGAAGAGGTTTTCATTAATTAAATGGTTTATTGGTACCGTAGTCTCTGCATTTTGCAATCTATACTTCAAGTGTAAATTGACGGTGGGATATAGTCCATGTGTATCTTGTGTTTATTCATTGTGATGGATTCTACAAACATCTCAAGCTCTTTGCCGAACAAAGAAGAGAGGCTTCGCCATAGGAGAGAATGAGAAAGGGTCTGCTGTGCCGCCGAAACAGCAATTAAATATGATGTTTCTCACGTGACAAAATATCCCAGGCTCTCCCCCTTTCTCTCAATTTTTGTTCACGCGTGGGATAGCCTGGGAACAAGGCTACACTTCCGATACTCCTCACTTCTGCCTCGGTATGGAAGTTATGTTATAGGTTCAAGCTTCCAGCTGTTTTCGGGGACAATAATGTGAAGGGAAGTATAATGATATGGAAGGTAAATCGATGGTGACTGAATAAAGCATACAGCAGCTGACCTAAATAAAACTCAAATCCCTTGGACAACCACCAACTTTCCCCACCCCCTCGCGAGTGGCAACCTACACGCTAAAATATATATCCATTGTGCATACATCATTGATATTCAGCATATACACATGCAAAAGTGGCTCCTACAACCTGTTTACACAACTAGGGTGCTCATAGGTGCATGCATGACAGGTTAACAAAGTTTTACAAAAGAGGGCTGCTCACCAGCCAAGAGCTGCTGGTGGGGGTGTCAGTAGAGGTATCCGTCCCTCCACCATTTGTATTTCTCCCAGACCAGCAAACCCATGGGCTCATGGCAAAACACAGATGATCGGGATTCTTCACAAATCACAGACCACATACATTAATCTGAATGGTACACAGGTGAAACTAACAACTCAGTACTGTCTCCACTGCTCACTACTGTCCTCTACTCCTCTGCTCCACAAATATCTTGCCATGGCGGATAATGTGCCCGACGGCGCTTAATTGACACCCTTTTCAGCACAGGTGGTAGGCTGCTGTACTCGACCATAGAGAGGTCAAGGCATGGATGTCCAAATTCTATTCTGGCATTCTAAGATATGTATCTATGCTGACTACTGGTATTACAGGGGAAGGTGTCCCAGGGATAACTTATGTAGTACCCTAATGCAGCAATATAATTCGCAAGTCTCAGTCTCCCATAGCAACCGAGGTATTGGCCCCAAATTCTAGCTCCTGTGAAGTTAATTACATTCTTGTCACATTAATGTGCATCATTTGCACATTTAGTGACCTCAGTTTTGCACCTTTGTGACATCAGGCCACCCTTGGTCTTTTACTGGTGAGCTTAAAGAGGATTCGAATTGTTTCTCTCTCTTCCTGCTAATGAAGCCTCCGTCTCGAAGGAAAAAAAGGGAGGGTTCAGGTGGGACCATGATATTTTCGACTTCACCGCCTTCATATAATTCAGTAGCTGGCACCCACTTCGTGGCCTGAGCAATGCTGTAATGATGTTTCAGGGGCTCAGTCTCCCATATCAACTGTGGCATTGGACCCCAAATCTAGCTCTGACATGCTGGCAGCTGGCATTGCACAGGAAGGTGACCCTTGTTTAAGGATATGTACCAAAATGCAACAATTGCATGTGCGATGTCGTCGATCGTACTTCTCTTGCTTTGTTGTGGTGGGTGCAGTTCACACAATCTACCGCCATCGACAGAGGCACCTTTGCTCCACATGAAATGGCGCTCCGGGGCACCGTCAGGTCACTGATTGTCGTCTTAGATTTAGGATCGTCCACTCCCAGTGGAAGGTGACTGGTGAGAGTACTTGTCGTAAGTTGCTCTCGAGAAGAGGCGAGCAGGATGAAGACCAACCATGGCAAGGTCACACCTCATTGCAGTTGTCTTTCCCGTTCCAGATAAGCGTCCAAATGCTAGTGGGTCTGGGCAAAAGACACTATATAGTCCTATATATAGTGTATGCCATTGCAAAGCATCCCACAACCAGCAGTGACGGAAACCAATCCACAGTCGTGTTTCATTCTGAAACAGACCTTAGCCCATCTCCAATGAGGCATTTTACTGAAAAGGTGCATACACCACTTACCACCTACTTCCACCACCTTTGCTGTGTATGAAACCCCACGAAAATGCCAAACCACTTCATTTCCTGGCTGTAGGTCCAGGACCTCTTCTGTGGCAAATCGCAAGTGTCAGTTGATATGTCTTTCGAACTACACTGATAACCTTAGTCCCTCCTTCAGTGATCTTTCGCAACATTGGTAGTAGGAGGAGAACTTCATTGCTAATTGTAATAGATTCTTATTGTAATAGACAAGTAGACAAGTTCACAATTGTTATTGTAAAGAACTTTCTTTGTTGAATATAAAATTATTATATTTAGTTTATATGCACAATGACTTACAAACAGTGTATACAGTTGCGTTCGAGTGTCCTTTCACTACGCGTTTCGACTTTCGGGCTGATTCGGGTGAAAGCCAAGTCTTCGTCAGGTGAATTTCCAAGGACTAACTGTAACTAAGGGAATGCAATGTACAATGATCTCTCATGGTTACTGCGTCTATCCAATGGTCTTTTAGTAAAGTGTCCAATTGGTCTTCTCTTTCTTGGTTGCTGGTGTCGTCTCCAGGTAGTGGCCGTGTTCATGGATACTTGTCCTTCGGGCATCTTCGTCATTTGTATTACTTTGTCGTACGGTGCATAATCAGTAACAATCCGCGGAATGCGGAAGTGCGCTTCAAATAGGAGTCACAGCTGCCTGGTGATATTTTTGTGAGCACGTTGCTCACTAGTTTTGTGCCTAGATCGGTCTTGACGAGGGCCCATTAGGGTGTGAAGTCTCTTCTGCGACTTGCGAGGTGAGCTGGGTAGTTCAGTTAAGGCTGATACGGTCGACATCTTATGTCTCTGGGGTTGCCGTATAGTGTTGTATATAGCACTGCCTGATGGTTGGAGATGTGGGCTAGATACCTTCCACCATGTGGGTAGGGTTAGGACTAGGGTTAGGACACGCATTTAGCGGTCCTCTTGGTGTTTTAGGGTTAGGTGATGGATTGGGGGTCTACGCCCTGGCTAATATTAGCCAACCTAGCCTTTGATTGGAGATGTGCCTCCTACCATGTAGGTAGGGTTAGTTGATATGTCTTTCGAACTACACTGATAACCTTAGTCCCTCCTTCAGTGATCTTTCGCAACATTGGTAGTAGGAGGAGAACTTCATTGAGAACTTGGTGCTGATCCATAGCCTAGTTATGGTTAAGGCAAAGGATTCGACACCATTCTATGGAGAGAAGTGCATGACTATGGAAGAACATGTGTACAGAATGGACATGCAGACATGCTTACCACGAATTCAGCACACTCTATAATTGCCGGAAGTGAGGCAAATGATCCTGCAGTGTGGAGTGAATCCAGCTTAAGCTGATGTGCGGCCACGACGCTTTTTGTGTTCTTGCTGATTGCAAGTGACCGTAATTTGTACTACTCTTTTTTTAATCCAAGAAGGAACAGTATTAGCCCAGATTTCAAACCATCAGCGAACATCCCCATCACAACATGGTATCCGAGGGGCAGCTGAATCTCGAGTACGTCGAGTTGGCGGGGTTTCACAACGCATGTGAATTGCGAAAGCGAGATTCACCTTGTGCTGGAGAAGAATAGGCGTTGCATCGCTCTATAAATGATACTCTTATCGCTAAGAAGAAAAGTTCATTGTTTATTAGCTCCATATCGAGTATGGCTACTGGCTGGGAAATGAAGTACGATACTTCTGTAAGTACTTTGTGCAGGATATAGTGTATGAAAGGTTGCCTTTGCTCTTTGCCTATCCCCTTCGTTGTTTAGATGACTTATCAAAACAACAGCTGTGGTCAGAAAAGAGTGGCAGAGCCTTGAAGTTCTCTTGCCCACAGTGTCAAGTTCTTCAGACATAAGTCACATAACAGCAAAAGTGTTATCTGTTATGAGTATTTGCCAACTCAATCTGTGTGGGGAGCATCTCGTTGAGTCCAAACACACTTGTAATCATGATAGCATCGTATAACGTACATGTACTCCAGCTCCAATGCCGTCAATGCAGCCATACTCTATCTTCACATGTTGGGGTGGGTGTGGCTGTACATAGGTGTCACTATAATGTAGCTCTAATTAGAAAGCGCCTTTCTAAATAAGGCGCCCGAAGAGTCGGCAGTAATTTTCTCAAATTTCGTTGATAATAACATAAACGTAAACAGATAATACAAGTAAACCATGTCACGAATTCCCCCGTTAGAAGGAGGGTTGTTGGCTCTGCCCTCTCCACTATCTTGGAGGTTGGGTTCCTCCTCCCCTTGTACGAACTCACCCTCATCGGACATCATTGATGCCTCCAGTGCTACACAGTCCGAGCCAGGGAAGCTTGCCTGCATGGCTTGATCTTTTGTTGCAGCTAGGTCTTCTCAAGTATGGCTTTACTCTTTGCACTGCAATCCCAACTTCCTTTGCTGCATCAACCAAGAAGCTGGCAACCACCTCCATGATCTTCTCCCACTTCATAATCTCTGCCTCTGCTTCTTAGCACACCATTGCTTACACGGGAGACTACCAAATCACTGCTGCCTCATGATGAAACCCTCTTCATGTGGACACCGCACAGTGATTTCCGAGTGTGCGATTGGCCGTTGATCGCGATAGGGAAGTGTTGCTTCCGCATGGATAGCTCTTTTTTGGCCTTCCACCTCCCACTGTGGAACTCTCTCTCTTCATTGGGCTTGCTTGCATGTAGTATCACCTCTCCCATTGTTGAGGTAGTTGACTCAGATGTGCCGTTGTCTGACCCGTGATGGGTTTGACATTAGTGTGTGTGTGTGTGTGTGTGTGTGTGTGTGTGTGTGCCGGAGTTGGTATAACTGCATGTTGTGTGTTGGTGCACATAAAACTAATTAGCTATGCTGGGGTTGCTGGCATGCGGGGCTGCGCTGTCGGTGCGTCGACCCCTGCAAATTTCTGCAGTAGCTGTGGGGAAGGGGCATGCTCGATCCCTAGACAGTCTAAGAATGGGTGTAGAGTGTCTGGGGGTAGCTTGTATCGGGAGATGGTTGAATCCTCCAAGTTCAATTGTGAATCTGTGATGTAAACCCTACAAATGTGATCGTACGAACTGTTTGAACACAAAGTGACAGTAACATTGTTCTAGCGTAGCCCCCCACATAAATGTTCCCCTACCCACTCACATGATTGTAGCATGCTCTGCCCCACCACGCCCACTCACATCCTGTGCGAAGTTCCAAAACGGAGAGTGAAATGTTTGCTTGCGAAGTTCCAAATCAGATAGTGAGAAGGTCGACTTTGTCTTTTTGAATCGGGAGTGGAAGTTCCAGAACGAATAGATAAGAGCTGAGTCCATTGTAATCAGCCTTAGGATAATAATCACAAACATACTTTGGTATATAGCGAGAGTAGGATGGTAGAGGTGGAAGTGGAAGGTGGAGGTGGTCTGACGTGACCAGAGGAATGAATGGTTGTTAACCAATCCATTACTCTCTAAGACAAGGAGAGAATTCTAAGTCAAGATGATAAGAAGGATGACCAAACAACATACAGGCGGCAATCCAACACTGTATGTTTGTAACATACAAGTAGTCTCCCAGGCCAGATGTCCCCACGCGAGCCGCAAACGTCAAGGCAAAGCACACCAGAAGAGAGAGGGGTGGGGGGGAGCCAGAAATGGTGACAGTAAACAGCTTCTACTACTGCTTCCCGCAGAAGTAGAAGTCCTATTGCCCTGAAAATACGAAAGTGAATACTCGTTGGGCAGTAAACAATTTTGGAGAGTACAATTTGAGGCACCCGGAGAAACCTTGTCCCAATGAAATTTGCTTACCGACAATCCAAAAGATCCACCTTCTGGCTGCAGTGTTATGCCCTGTCAACTCGCAAGAAGAATGGTGAAAAACCTTAATAATTGGTCAAACAAATTTAATATCCCGATACTGGAAATCGGCACCTGAAGAAACTAGCAATAAAAGTTCCTTACACACACCATACGTCTGTTGACATTCTCGCAATGCTGAAGTGGCACTTCCGAATTGTCTGGCCACTACTGTTTTGATAGAAGTATTCAGGGTAGATATGCGGTTGCTAGAGCGATTTAACCGTACGCTACTTAACATGCTGGCTACAGCAGCCACGGAACACCCCTTTGACTGGGAAAGCCACCTGCGACACCTGTGCATGGCCTATAATTCAAGTGTACATCCTACAACTGGATATACTCCCTTTCATTTGATGTATGGTCGCCAGGTGTGGATGCCAATTGATATCATGTACGGCACGCTAACTCCAAATCCGACATCCCCGTCAGAGTACGCAGATGACTTGCGCAAGAGACTAGAGAGTGCCTATCAGAAAGTGCGGGAGCAGATGGGTCACAAGCTGGACCGGCAGTATGATAAGAAGGTCCATGGCAAGTTATTTGAGGCAGGAGATCTTGTAATGCTATTCTCTCCTGTGGTTCCTGCAGTTTCCACCCAGAAGCGCTTTCATACATTTTCAAATAGAATCTGGACACTTATCTTCAAGTTACAGGCTTATGCCACTTGTTGGCAGCCATATTGTTGAGGGGACATCACGTGACACTTGAGTAATTTAGGAGAAGCACAACAAGTGATGAGTCTCTCCTTTTATGTACTTTGTCCAGCTCCACTAGTTACTCCTTACTAGCTAGGCGATCATGCGATCACATGACAAAATTTAATGCAATCTGCAGTCGATTCTACTAGTGCACTCTCATGCACCCTACTGCATTAAGAAATAGTTTCTCTGATTCATAACACTTACTTCAATGACCTAAGTTTAGCTATGTCCGATAGTTTATCACTGCCATACTGAACCTTCTGTACAACTGCTTTGTCGACTCCAAACCTTTGCATGATTACACCGAGAGCATAACGGTCATGCTCTTTCCTTCTTGGCTGCTTAGATCTTGCAAACAGGTGACGCTCCTCTATAGAGTAATGATTGTTATCGTGTGGATAAAGGCTTCCATCCTTCCCAGCGATATCAAAATCGATTATCCAACCATCAGCTTGACTGAAAACAATGTTTATGCCTCGGATGTCAGAATGTACGTACCCTTTATCATGAATCTTGTGAAGTTGACAGAGGACGGTGGCAAACTGAGAGTGCTATTTTGGCGTGTGACTTCCATCTTTATAGCCATATGTAAGACACATGAAGTGGCGATCCTCACTTAGTACATACCTAAGCAGGCGAGTTTCTTCAGCTGGTGCTGTGATAACTTGATGGGAGTCTGCAACACCATTGTTACTGAGGTCAGGCTGTGTGTGTGTAGATGTAGGTATGGTGTGTGGGTGCGGATGGATTATGCATGGGCCAAGGTAGCCACACTATCATGACCAGCATACTACTCACCAGAATACTCCGACAGCTAACTCAGTGACCAACTCCGCTCAGTGCGTCCACCCCCGCTCTGAATTTTATGAGATGCTGCACATGCACCTTCAATGCTAAATGCGGTGTGTACATATACAAGCTGTAAACTTCATTTACAGCCTTCAGGCATGAGATGCGGTGTGTACATATACAAGCTGTAAACTTCATTTACAGCCTTCAGGCATGAGAACATTCCTCCGTGTACCCTGTATCGTTCTCCCGCAGCGTAATTCTACTGGCTGAGGTTACATCCGCTGGTGTCACTTCCTGCTTATGGAATCCTCCAGAAACTTCATTGGTTCTTGCACGCAGACAATACTTTATTCAAGCTGTCAAGCCAATGGTGGCCTTGCCTACTTTACGATCCAGTCATACTGCTCTAATGCTGCACCTAGAGCTGGCTTATATAACATGTACTCACCTTCGCCAGGCTTCTTTCTAGGAATTCCACCCTTCCTTTGAGATACATGTAGCTGGTAACTTCCTGTGAGTTCATACTGGAGCCAATCTGATTGATATGCAGAAAGTTTGGCTACCTTCAGCTGGTAGCGCATCCTCCCCATCCGCCATTTAATACAGTATGGACAATATGGACAAGGTGCACTGAGCCGGTATGCACTAGTGTAAGGATGGATCTTCGTGTTAGTCTAAATTTGACACAGTAAGTAGATGCAGACACATCACTCAAGGCTTCAGCACGCAACAAGAGCAAAGGCTTCCTCCAGAGTCGTAAGAGACAGTATATTTTCATACAGTCCCTCACTGAGTTAGTCTTGTGAAATTTCGTTGTGTGCTTAAGTTAACCCTTTCTGCCTATCACCTACAACTCCATCACTGATGCCATCTTGATTTTGTATTCTCTGCCAGATCGTGTTGTCATGTGGGGAGATGGCTCTGGACCGGGGTTTGGGGGTGGGCTTTGAGGTGCACGTGCCTTCACTCCTCCACCTCCTCCTCCTCTGTGGTTTGGGCTTGTTGGGGTGCCCCACCACCTCCTCCACTTCCTTGGTGGGGATCGGGAGGAGGAGGGGGAGGGACACCTCCTGTCTGTCAACCAATCGTGTCTGTCAACCAATCGTGTTGTCATGTTGGTCCTCACACCTCCTGTCTGTCAACCAATCCCACTGCTGCCACCGAATGCAATGCATAGTGACTGAGCCCAGCCGCTGGGTTGCCTCCCTCCTTATTAACCCCTTCAGGAGGTCGCGAGCACATCCGCTGTTGGCGTGACAAATTTGACCTTTTGCCCCATTTCACCAAGGTGTCGGCTGGTTTTGGTGAGGGGATGTCTACCACGGCAACATCTGTAATGTGTCTACTGGCTCATCAGATTTGGTGTTTATCCTCACCTTGTGAATGGAGCCCCAGTCTATTATGCGAGGGACACAGCTTAGTGACGTATTTGTAAATCAGCCGTAAGCGTGCACTGAACTTTAGCACTCAAGATATAGATATAATGCCATTTCAGGTACTGGACCAATTATAAAAAGGGACACTCCTATCCCCAAATCAAAACACACAACAATGAATACCAATTGATGCATTGAAATCATATCAGACCACATGTAAACGCCTTAAGAGTTAAACTTGGTACAGAGGAAGGTAAGAGAAACCAGCAAATGCGTCATCCGTGTAATCAGTCACACTGATTGTACAACCAAAGGTGACCCGTCCAAAAAGGCACGCAGGTACTCCAACCCCCCCCCCCTCCCCAATCTAGCTCTGACGTGCTGGCTACTGGCATTACACAAGAAGGTGACACTTGTATGTATGTATCGAAATGCAACAAGTGCGGTCAGGTATCCAATAAGTTTTATGGTTCTGTGTGGGGTGGTAATGAATTCAAAAGTGTAATGTCACCAATCGTACCTCTCTTGCTCGGTCATCTTGAAGTTTGCACAAACAAGCGCCACTGACCGTTGAGGAGGGTCACCGTCAGGTCACTGATTGTGGTCTTGGATTTAGGATTGTCCACTCCTAGTGGAAGGTGACTGGTGGCACACAAGTTCTCGTAAGATGCTCTCGAGTGGCTGAAGTGGGCTGGTGGATGCCAGAACTGCCGCAATGGAGGTGGTCGGCAGGAAGGGGGCGGTGGCCGGAACGGGGCCGGCAGCAGGGAAGATGGAGTCAACTGGAAGGTGGTGCGAATATGGAGGGGTGCAGTGGCCGGGAGGGCGGTGGTAGCTGGGAGGGGGATGAAAACTGGGAGAGTGGCGAGTTTGGGGAGGGTGATGAAAGCTGTCCCTCTACCGGACAGGCGGAAAGTGATAAAGACAGACTCTGAACTGATTCTTGCCAATTAAAATAGATGGCACCATTGCGCTCATGTTCGGGTGTAAGGTGTGTTCGGTGAACACTGACACAACGTTCATGGCCACTACCTGTGGTATATTGGCTTTTTTATTTCTGATTTTGGCCTCAATCGCGGTTGTCATGCCATCACTCTCTTCATCACTCCCTGCATCACCTTCGTCCATTTCGCTGTAGAGCAATTTGTTCTAATTAGCAGTTGTTGGAGGTCCTCATTGCGTTATCACTCTGTTGTAATCTGTAGCATACATAGCAGGCTTTGTCTTAGTCTCTTACATGTGTATGTGATGATCAAAATCTGTGTTCTCTTTGAGAAACTGATCTAACACCGCATGATACAGCCACATAACTTGTGATACAAGACAATGCAACTGGCCCACTGCCTTTGGGGAGTGATATTAAATTGTCTATCGTTCTATATATCTATCCTTAACGCAGACCCCCCACTACAAAATATCCTAGGTCTGCCCTGTGTCATATGGCATTGTGATCATAACATGGGCACTGTACGTCTGATTCTTTGCTAGTAGCTAGAGCTAAGAGGTCACGTTCCGTGTCGTTTGGAGGTGGTCTTTCAGTGATTGTGGGGGCCAGTCAAGTTCTTATGTTGTCCTCAAGCAGTTGGAGCAGGTGATGTTGGAGATGGTTTGGGTAGGGTAGAACCACTTGCTAGTCAAACTGTGGGTAAAGGCTGCATGGGTGGCGTGGGTTTGAGTGTGTGCAGTGGTGGCTGAACTGGCAAGCTCCCTTGACCATTGCTGGTAGCATCACAGTGTCAAGCGTAATGTGTTACTAAAACGTAACACCGTTATAGTAAAACACTGTTCAGTAGACCCAATGGAGTTTTTCGGGGAAGTACACCTTTTTCCCACAGAATCTGCTCTTCAATTACCTCTGCCTGCTGACGTTCCGTACCCACTCCTTGTGCGTGAAACTCTCGAAACTGATGCTCGAGGACATTCTGTAGTTCCCGGAATGCAGCATTTGACAAACAACTTACTTCTTCCACTATTTCCTCTCTGCGTCGTTTCGCACCTCTGCCCATGATGTGAATGCACGAACAGCCCACTGAGTAGATATATGTGTGTTTTTGTTTTTCACAACGATTGGCTTCTTAGCAGCTTCGATTTCCTAGTTTGAAATAGTAGCTAGCTAGCAAAATGTTGCTTCTGTTGTTTCTTCTTCGGGTTTGGTCGAGGGCACTTCTTTTCAGGGAAAAAGTCGTCCTCTGTGAATTGGGAATAACCTTTCGAGCAGCCGCGCCTACGATCATGGCAAAAATAGGAAAGCTACAGAGAGAGTCAGAGCCAGCTAGCTCACACTGTACTAACATTCAATTGCAAATCACCGGAAATACATATGATGTTGCTTCAATTTTGTTATGCAACGCCACGCAATGACATCCACGTCATGGTATATATTATATGAACCATAGTAAAATCGTTGAATATGCTACCCTCGACCTCGGTCATCGGAAGTTTGCTGCTAGATATACGTACTCTTCGGCCTCCACTGGATCTGTCTTCAGTCTCTCACAGACTGATGTAGTTTTGTCTTTGTGCAATGTACATGTGCTTATTCTGTTCTTTGTGCGGTCCAGTACTGTGTATATTTGTGTGCGCACTCGCTCGCAATAATTACTCATGAGTCTTTGTGGCACCACACGCGAGTCCTCACGAGTTAACTACTTGTCACTCGTGAGTAAACCCCACGCTACACGCGTGAATTTGTTACCTTACGTGTGATCTGTACTGTAAGGTTGAGCACTGAGTGAGCTGGATATGTAGTTGTTAGACTATAGCAGCCATACAAATCAAAGGCACCGCCTGTGGTTTATATTCCGAAGCCATGCATCCATGCAACAGCTGTGGGTTTATAGAAATTGTTGCATGATACCCTACAAGTTCAAAGGTACCGCTATGCCAATATATAATATATGGCACTGACCACAATGCCAGCATGATATATTGGCACCTCATCATGCAACAAACTAGTTATTGCATGAGTGCGCGGGCTATACGTCATAATATTGGCACTCGCCCTCGGGCCTGCGGCCCTCGGGCTCAATGCCAATATTCGACGTATAGCCCTTGCACTCATGCAATAACTAGTACTTGGAGCATGATGACTCAGCGTTTATGGAAATTAGACCATGGCTCAGCGCATTCTGGAGTGTTGGAGCGTGCAAGGATCTCTAATTCAGGTAGCTATAGTCTAAGCCAGTTAGACTATGCCCTTTCGTGGTTTATGGGAAATAACCACTCGAGGCTGTTCATTTAGACCACTCGGCTGCGCCTCGTGGTCTAAATAAACAGCCTCTCGTGGTTATTTCCCATAAACCACTCAAGGCCATAGTCTAACTATAACTAAGCACATCTGGGCTTCAGTACCGTTGATCGGGAAACTTTCGTGTTTTCATGGCGTTAAATTTTCGTAGTATAGCTCATCAATGAAAATTTATTACTGATCATGTCAAGAATGGAGACGTATGAATGAGCTGCTGCTATGCCATGGTAGCTGACATACCGACAAAGCATTCTTCTGGTCTGTACGTATCTCCTGTATGGCCTGCGCTTCCCTTCCGCTTTGGCCTGCTTGTCGATTCGAGCACCTCCCGATTCGCTGAGGCAGTACCTCACGAGGGAACGGAGAGCGACAGAGATCATTTGGGATCGGGGAGTCCATCTGCGGGCTTGAAGAATCGCAGATGGACCGTGAGCGCAGCACAGGTGAATTCAGTACTAGTTTACACGCGGCTGACCGTAAAAATTATTAATATCCGTTGTAAATAAATTTCGTGCGTTGAATTTTTGTGGTTGATGGCAACTACAAAAATATTTAACAACAAAAATTTCCCAATCTACGGTATATTTTCAGACTGTATATGATTGCACCAAACTGGTTCTGTACTGTTTGCAAATGGTAGTGTCTGTAATGTAGTTGCTGTGCATTTACATGTATATTGACTAGTACTGTGTATATTGACTAGTACTGTGTATATTGACAAGTACTGTAAGATGAGCTCTTGGTTTATCATGCTTGGTAATATATGTGCATGCTTTTTATCCTCTTGTAGGAACCACAGCGCAACCTTAATGGGATCAACAACTGTCCACACAGCTGCCTTTGCTCGAACAACATTGAGCCAGACTATAAGGTGAATTGCATTACCTGATTTTTGTTAGTAGCAAATAGTACATAGAGACTTCAATAATTATTTCAGGTAAAATGATGAAAGTGCTGGTTTCTACTGCACTCGGGCTCACTATTTGGTCACTCAGAAGCTGAATTTTAGAGGCGTACATTCTGCACTGTTTCAGTACGCTTGAACCAACACTCATATACTCCAGTGTCTGACGCCATCAGTGGGTGCTCCTTCGAGTAAACTTTGACCCTATACAGGAAATGGAGCCAAATTGGGGGGTAGGCTTTTTTCGTGACACTGTGGTGTGTAGGCTATGCTTGACCTCATTCCAAGTCATCCTTACCTGACGTTATGACAAACTGGATGGTTACGCTTAATAAATCCCTTTTACCACTGCGGCTCAGATAACATAGAACAAGCAACTCATGGGATATAAGCTACTAAGTATGCAGCAATCGGCAAGTGAACTGCTACTAGGATGTTCGGGGAAAGTCCCTTTGGGATACCTCAAGTTATGCTTCACTCAACTTCTGGTGTCGTATATATAACCAATACTCCAAGGTATGGCCGGGTTGAATTTGGCTACTATCAGATTAATGAACATGGATGCATTTGGCCACTACTGGGTGTAATGGGTTAAGTCTTGATCGATTGACTGATTAAGTTATAGGAAGGCCTATTTGGCTGTGCAGCCTCGTTCCTTCGCTGTCCCTCCAGTTAGTCACCCCCTCTATACAGTATTGCATTGCTGGACTGTTTACGTTCACACAGAACTAAACTGTTTACCTTCCTTGTGCAGAACATTCGACTGCTGTCACAGTTTGTTTCAACCCAGACTGGAATGATACTACCGAGAACAAGAACTAGTAAGACTGTAAGAACTAATAAGACTCGAAGACAAATGGTGTGTGTGCTTGAGCTAACCACACTGACTAGTTGTGTGTGCATGTGCCATGCTAGTCTCGGAACCAGACTCCCAACCCTTTGGGTTGGGAGTCTGGTTCCGAGACTAGTGCCATGCTTGTAAGTTGTATGTATGTATGTTTGTATAGTACGTCCTGAATATCCTCCCGCGAGAACTTGATATCAAGTGTTTTTTGGGTTGTTTGTGTACCAACATGGCTTGTTGCATGCGTGGGAACACAAGCAAGTATGTCTGCGTTCAAGCATGTTATCTGCTTGAGTGCGCACACGATCTTCTAGCACGTGCAAGCCGGGCCTTGTGGATAGCGTGCAAGTATCTAAAGCGCAATGAGTAGCATTTATGTGGTGTTAACAGAATCGGGGCTCGCAAGTTTCGCTCAAGGACTTTTGGGACGCACTATATGACATTGTATCGAACTGTGTTATGCACACCTTGAATCAACTTCTCTACAAATAATGTCATGCACTTGTGTATGAATTGATATCACCAGCGGAGATCCATACAATGCTCATTGTGTCTAGTATGATGTGCTTGCAATGACTTGATATCTCTCACTTAGTCTCAGCGCACCCCACAGTGCCCTGTGTTCCATTAGTACTGTAGCTCGTGCTAGTACTTGCCTCATATGGAACACGGAATGTGACAAAATTCAATTATAAGCGATTATCGACTTTATAAGCGATTTCCAATCTTTGAAAATCGATTTCACAATTGTTTGCCGATTTTATAATCGTTTGTCGATTTTTCAATCGATTGTCGATTTCCAATTGATTGTCGATTTTCCAATCAATTGTCGATTTTCCAATCGATTGTCGATTTTGCAATCACCAATCGATTGCCGATTTTTCAATAATGGACTCTCGCTCAAGCTCGCCCTGACGATTAGTTCTACAGCCTTACGTTTCTGGTGGCAATTCTCTCCTTTCCGTGTTACAACACGTCCGTAGTGCTGTAGAGAGGGAGAGTGAGGTGATACATGAAGTGGGGATAAGGACAAGAGGTCGTCCACCAGTACTGGTCAGTGAAGAACATTTAGCTTCAACATGGCTTTCAAATAAGCGATGTTGCTTCCCTGTTTGGCTGCTCCAGGCGAACAATTGAACGAAAATGCATGAGTATGACTGAGTGTACGTGGTTGCTACCCCATGATATCAGATACTGACCTTAGGGAGGTGATTGGATGCGAATCCAACCAAATATGGGTGCAAGGCAATTGATGGAGATTTGAGGGCACAAGGGATTGTTGTCCAAAGAAGTCTACTCCGAGAGGCACTCCACTCTGTGATGTTGATCCTGAAGGTGTTGAAAGGTGTTGCACAAGAGCATTGCGTAAAAGGCGTTATCAAGTTGAATCGCCGAACGCTTTGTGGCATGTTGACTCGTACCACAAACTGATTCGCTGGAAAGTAGTGGTACATGGCGCCATTGATGGCGCCATTGATGGTTATAGCCGAGTGGTACCGTACCTAAAAGCTGCTGGAAACAATCGTGCTGATACGGGTTTGTTGGGGTTTCTCAGTGGAGTTGAACGCTATGGCTTACCATCAAGGGTTCGTACTGACAAGGGAGGTGAAAATGTTCTTATTGCTGAATATAATTATGCTGAGGAATAGAGGTTTAAGAAGAGGAAGTATAATAACTGGACGGAGTGTGCACAATCAGCTGATCGAGCGGCTATGGCGTGACCATTTTATATCATGTGTGAGCTTTTTCTACTTCCTGTTTCACAGTTTTGAAGCAGCAGGTTTACTTGATCATGATTGTGTAAGTAACTTGGTCGCTTTGCACTATGTGTGTTCCTACCTGTAATCCAACAACAATTGGACCAGTTTTGTGAAGGATGGTGCTACCACCGTCTGCGGACAGAACATAATCGTACTCCTCATCAACTATGGGTCATGGGCCTTGAGGAGTTGAGAACGCAGCAACCTGACCATTCCGTTCTCTCTGGGTTGACCGAGGTAAACATATCGTCACTGGAGAGTAGTGGTTGTGTGGTGGTGGCACCAGAGGAGGGAGGCTGCTGATTTGAGGCGGCACCAATGAGGACAGGAGGAAGGTCAGTCAGAGTTGGAGACAGAGGCGGAGAATCAAGTGGCACGATATCATCGTCATCACAAGGTGGTTGTTGTCTGCTCTTGTAGATTTCATTCCTGGACCATGCATTCAAAATTTGCTTCATGTACATACATAACAGGATAAAGTGCACTTTCAGGGCCTTTTCACACTGTTCTACCGTAGTCGCGCGTTATTAGGCGCATCTCACTTATAGGCGCATATTCGCTGTTAGGCGCATGTTCAACTCTCGTCCCAGGTACTCGCTGTTAAGCGCTGCAGTTTTTCTTCCAGAAACTCAGCCGTTTTCGATCCTACGGAGTGGAAAAAGCTTTAATTCTAATTGAAGTGCACTTCCTATTCGAGGAATGTCATTATAAAAATATTCGTTATTAGGCGCATATCTCCTTCCTGTGGAGTTATAGGCGCATGCGCCTAATAACGCGCTACTACGGTAAGTGATCAGGCAGTTCTCCCACAGGTAAAATCAAGCCACATGACAGACAAGCCTCAGTGACCTTAAGATAAGATAAAATCCATTTTGTGATCACTAACCTCCCCAGGAATGTCCGCAGATGGGGTTAGATCAAGATCTCTTTGGAGAGGAACTATGTAGGTGCGTGCTTGGCCAACCCTCTCTTTTAACAGGCGAGGAGAAGATAGAACATGCCTGGAAAGTGCTTCCTAATCCCTGGAATTGGGAACGCACTTACACAGCTGAAACCCCTTTGGGGTACGCCTCATACAACACCTCCCTAAACATACAAGAATCCATTTCCAATGTCGGAAACTCAATTTCCTTCCTCCCCGTTCTTGGCACTTTCTTCTGTTGGCAGTAGGCAAGGCAGACAAATTGATGTTTCCACGCTGCCAGTTTGGCCTTTTTGAGGCGGTCGCAGGCTTGCTTGCACAGGCTTGCTTGCACTGCCTCGCTTCTTTGCCCCTCACCATGTGGGAAAATAGTCGGGGAACAAGGGTCTGCTGCTTACTGCATAAATATAATAGCATGGCTGGTGATAACAGCACACGAGTAACAGGCATAAATAGCACGAGGCGCAGCCGAGTGCTATTACAGTCTAAATCAGCTGGCACAATCGAACACATTACACACCGTTGATAATACAATGTTATTGTTACGGCCCGATTTCAAACCTTCGACCCGTTTGTAAACCGTTCAACCAGATTATATAACCGGCTTGTTCAAGGTTTTCGGGGCAGAGGTGGAGGTGATGCTCCTGCACCATGTGGTAGAGCTGGTCGACTCGGTTAGATATGTTGTTGTATAGCCTATGTAGTGCATTGAATTGCGCCTGAACTGACTCTCCTCCCTGCTTCCCAAGAAAACCAAATCCAGTCCCCCATTTCTTAATGAAGTGGACGGCATGATCTTCCAACAAATGAATCTTGGGGAGGATGGTTGCTGCTGGAAAGTTTGCCCTGTAGAATGTCAGGAAGGTGGTGATTGCAGCTCCTACAGAGTGGAATTGGCAGAGATAGATTCATGATATGCAGATGATCATAAGTTTTGTGTTTATAAACTTACCTAGGCTATCTGCTTCTCTCTCGGTAACATGCCCTGCCTTGTTGTAGATGTTGTGGTATTTCCCAAATAGCAGAAAAACTCACTCAAAGTGATCTCGTATGCTCTCTGATTGTGGCACTAGTTGTGCACACATCTGCTGTGCCAGGGCAACTGGTGCTGAGCAAAGCGTGTGTGCATTGTGAGGCTGTAGAACACAATATAAAACGATTTACATAGTATAAAACGTATTTTGTTTTAGATTTTTTTTTGTTACCTTCAGACATTGGTGAACATGGTTCCCGATGAAGGACCCGCCATGGTAAGCCTGCCGCTCCACATGAAAGGTGGCAAAGGCTTTATCTAGAGACTTCACGAAGGGCCCCTCCTACAGGTGAAACTTCTGGACTGCTGTCTCCTCCTCCTTTTGTGAAATGCGTTGCTCCTGCAGGTATGGTACATGTTACCTACCTTACTTGGAAAGTTGCAGTTGTATCGTGACTGTGTGCTTACGATTTCTGTCAGCTGCGCCCTTGTCTTTACCACCTCGTCTCTGATAATCTGTAGTGGTCTGTCTGTGGGGCTTAATGTTGTCAAGGACATGCAAGCAACGGTGTGCTCAAGCCATGTTGTGTGTTGAGTCAGCCGTGTCTTCTCTCTTTCCAGTGAACGAATCTCCATGATGCTATTTACATGGCTGTCAAAGGAGGTAGGTCCTGTCTGTTCATCCTCACAAGTGCTGGCATACTGGCAATCAAGCCTGTGGCATTCTTCCTCTAGGAGGTCGAAGAGTCGTTGGAAGATCCCAAGGCTTATGTGCAATCCGGGCTGTGGTTGGTGTGTGTGGACTCTGTGAGAGTAGCTGCGCAACTGTTGGATCTGGCTGGAGTTGAGTGTGTTGCTGGCAGCCTGACGCAACATGATCAGAGAGTTCCTGCAGCTGTACGTACATGTACTGCTGACAAGCAGGTCCCTCCCACCAGATGTAGAGACCTCCAATTATCTTCGTAACCACCTCAGGAGGACTCTGTATGATATCCACATTCAGGCCATGGTCCTTAGTGCAGCCAGGGCATTCCCCACTACCACCCTGCATATGCACAGTGAAGCCGTCCGCACAGACCATTTTGCGACAAGATGACAACTGGATTGGCCGGTTAAGAATATTGTTGCAGCCAAGGCATTGGAAGTCAGCCAGAGACACAGTCGAACCATCTGTCTTAAAGCGTGAAAGACTTAGTGGACCTACCGCATGAAAACTGGCCGGTGCAATGGTGTAGGCATGCTTGCAGAGTGTGTGCGTGCTGTCTTCCCCAGGACGACCACGACCTTTCCTTTGTTTTTTGGCCTTCCACCAACGGAGTGTTCGTCAAACATCTCACAAGTGGTGCACCCATTCTCACTATGCCTCACCCAGTGAAAAAGGGTCACAGAAGGCTCGTAGTGGACACCCCCGGCTCTTGCATCACTGATGCGGCTAGCCCTCTGATAGCACGGTGGGCAAAATTGACTTGGATGGATGTTAGCGTCATCACTTGTGCAATTGATTGAATATGCCTACTCAGAAGGTCTTTATACTGACAGCATCTCCTCTTACATTTATACCGTTGTAGAGGTTGTGCACAAATTCTACAATGTTTCTCCAACCCCTTTGCATGTTCCTCCATGGTGCATGTGTACGGTTAATAAATGCCCTTATGCAGCTTCACAAAAAAAAACGTTACGACAATTACACAGTCCTTACATAACCTACTTCAGTTAATCTGCTTATTGGATATAGCCAGGTGTTCAGGAAAACTCCAACAGCGTGGGTGGAAGCCACTGAAGGTCGCGGCGTCGGTCATTCAATGAAGGCAATTTGTTATCGGTAAGACAAGTGCATGCTCAGTACCGCAACTGAACGGCAGCTGCTGCGCAGTGGCTTCCGGCACTCTCCCCGCGGTTAGTTTGCATGAATACCATGCATATTATAGCCCTAACAACTATTTTAAGTATGTAGAGCATTGTTCATAGTTAGCCATGTAATAACATTAGAACAATAGCGATTTACGGTACAGTTCTAATTATAGACTAAATGTCTACGTAAAACAGCCGTGCGACGCTTCCTATTGTTTCACCGAATCGCCTATCGATCAAAAAATAGACAATCGATTTTCAAATAGCCAAGCGATTGGAAATCAACAATTGATTGAAAATCGACAATCGATTTTCAAAGATCGGAAATCGCTTATAATTGAATTATGTCGCATTAATTCCACGTTCCATAGCCTCAGAATGTAGTAGCATTGTTTCTGGTGCAGACAGTCAGTCACCACGGTTGAAGGGTGTTCTGTGCATGTTTATTTCGGTCAAACCTCCCCTCCTATCCATCTCATTTTGCTAAGGTTGTTCTATATTTCGGCAGTACTATCGTGGTCTCATTAGGTAAAAATGAAAGTCATTCTCTTCACGATGTGTGCATTGAACCCTCACTCATATGCTGCCACCTGATGTAAACCATGCACGCCCCTTTCAAGTTCAATGCTTGTTTTCATCACAACTGTAGAAACAAGTAAGCTAGGGAGTAGGTTGCCATGGTGATAAATTACAATTATGTCTCCCTTCCAGAACTCTGCATGGGAAAACAAAGGAGCATAGCAAGAGCTATCCGAAGATCACGAACTATGGGTGAGCATAATTATACCCTGTGTTCTGCTGGTGTAGCGAGCTGCATTGTCTGGTATCTCCAATTTGGCACACATTCTCATGCCAAATATGGTCGTTTAATTCAATGCTAGAGCAACATGCAGCCAATTGGCATAGTTGGCCAGTGGGTACTCCTCCCTCGCTGGCCTGGAGAGACGCTGCTACATGTACATGGAATTGTGACCTCAATATGTGACCTGATTTGGGACACCGCTTTGTGCATTAAAGACGCTTTCTACTGTAACAATGGTATACATGACCGAAATTTGTGTCTTTTACTGCAACTATTATTGAACCCATTGTGAGCCATACCATAAGGCTGTGCTTACCAAGGCATATGCATCTCTGAAATGGGAGGTGGATTGGTATTGAAGTTCACAAATCATTTCATTTCTCACGATTTGTTGGAGAGCATGAAGTTTGGAAGACATGCACAAATAGCCTTGTTCCCAGGCCATCGCCAAGCTTTTCGTCACTTGCAGTATGGTAAAGCGGAGAGGGCCTGGTACATTTCCTCACGTGAGTGATGTCAAGGGTAGAAAGACGGTAGAAAGACCTAATGAATGTGGGGGTACGCGGGTCTCAGAACAGCAAGAAGAGCGAATGTACCAGGTAGGATACCACACGTATCTAGCTAGCGGGGGGCGACTGTCATACTCACCGAGCGTTGAACGTGTAGATGGTTGATTAACACGCAAAACGTAGCATCCTCGTTCTGAAAATTTTGCCATTTTTCGATTACATCATGCTCACGTGAGAAATGTACCAGGTCCTCCCCGCTTTACCGTACTGCAAGCGACGAAAAGCTGGGCGATGACCTGATGACCTGGGAACGAGGCTAATGCGCAAAGGTTGCCCCTCTCTCACGTATTGTCTTGTTAGTGTTGTTATGAACATGAAAGGAACTCATTACACGTAATTATTGTGTTGTTTTTCCTTATGCAGGTTTTATGCCATATGTAAACAAACTTCCTCAGTATTTGAAAGATCCTAAACTCTTCTGACATAATTATTGTAACCTCACATCAATTATTTATTGTACCAGTTGTCCGTTCATTTATATCTTCATGTATTGGCAACAGTATAGTGATAACTTATGCAGACTTACTGAGCAAGGTGTCGAGTAGGGAATTGAATATCGGACGCCTACTATAATCGGACACATTAGTGACGAGCGCGTATATTACCGGAAGTGGGCGGGACCTTCAGTCGATACTACAGACCCATTGCTAGTCTCGTAGGGCCAGACCGTGTGGGTCTGGCCCCGCGAGACTAGGACAAGTGTTCCAGAGATCTTCAATGATCATCTGATTGGAGGGTTGGACGACCTCCAAAAACTGGAAGATGAAGGAAAGCTGGACCACCTGCTCAAGGAGTGTCTGGAGGCCCCCATTTCGAACTTCCCGCCTCCCTGCCGCACACCCGAGGGCACCGAGTTTCTTGAAGGTGTGGGGCATACTATTATGTCTTAACCACTTATGAGCATGTTGAAGCCAGATCCAGACCTTCCAATGATTCCATGTAGTGATTCATAGCCTCATTCCCCTCCCCCCCCCCCCCCCCCCCGATCCTGCCCAGCAGTTTGGGAGGAGCCTAGATAGATATGCACTTATGGCTGCCTTCTGTGACACAAGACTATTCTACTGCAATCTATACTGCGTTCATGCCTGGTGTAGTCACATCGTATATGGGGCTGTATGCAGAATGATGCACCACCAAAAACTGACTAATTGTTAATTCTGTTTCTACTACACCAGACACCAATGATCGCTTTCCTGGCTGCACTGACCATGAGGTTGCACATCTGTGTTTTGTTGAGCTTGAGCTTTCTTCCGTTGCTCAAAACCTGTTATGTTGGGCAGCCCCCGTGACCCTACCTCTAATGTTATCAGTTTAGCTTCATAGCCTGCATTTTCGAAGGTGGAGACGAGCTCCAAGTACTCCCTCCCTCCCTCCCTCCCCCCCTCCCTCCCTCCCCCCCTCCCTCCCTCCCCCCCTCCCTCCCTCCCCCCCCCCCCCCCCCCCCCCTCCCTCCCTCCCTGTAGGTCCAATTACGCTGGGTATTCCACCTCCTCTCCTCCCTCTCGGCCTCTCTGACCCCGTCCTCCTCTTTGGCCTCCCCTCCATCACACTGGCCTCTCTGACCACACCCACTCCTCCTCCTTCCCCTCGGTGATCACACCCACAGCTTACCATGAAGAACAAAACGTCCCTGTTTGTTGGTGATCTAAGCAAGGTCCATAAGGAGTTGTGGGAGTACCTTAGTCCGTAGGGAACCTCAGAGGTATGTGGGTACACCTTGGTCCTAAGGGGACATGGGAGCACCTTGGTCCGTACTACGGTAGGAACCTCGGAGCTATAGGTATGGTCCATAAGGAGATGTGGGAGCACCTGGGTGTGTATAGGGAACCTCAGAGGTACGTAGGGGGAAACGTCAGAGGTATGTGGGTACACCTTGGTCCATAGGGAACTTTGGAAGTATGTGAGGACACCGTTTTTTTTCTCTATGAGAGGTTTACCACAGAGTGGCTAACCAGGTGACTGGATGTAGCAACTGAATGCTAGTCTATAAGGGACCATAGAGGCACGCATGACTGCAATAATTGTATGGAACTCCCCCCCCCCCCCCCCCCCCCCCCCCCCCACCCCACCACCACCACACACACACACACTTCTTGCCATGGAGAAGAAGCCCAACAAACTGAAGCAGGAGCACGAGGCTGTGATGAAGGCTGTCCGAGATGTCGTGGAGGATTTCAAAGAATACATTGCCACCCACTGAAGAGTCTAATGTCCAGTTTATGAAATTCTGAAGTATTGTACAACATGTATCTTCATGATTGTATAGGTGCATGTGGTCGATAATCAGTGCTGCTGAGTTTCAATGACAAATTTCATCATCAGATTTAATGATAGATATATCTACCGATAATCAGACTTGAAGTGGGGGAAAAAGAGCCAAAGCTGAAGAACGAAAGTGAAAAGCTAGGAAAGGATAAAAGAATTAAAGAGAAAAAAAAAAACACAAAAAGACACGAAAAAAACAAGAGAGAGAACCAAAATAAAAGCCTAGCAGGAAAGAAGACACTCATACACTGGACTGCTAACAAGCTTTCTAGTTTCTCACCCTGCAGCTGTACTCCATAGTGAAATCCAGAATGGATGCTTAGGGCCTAGTTTGGTTCCCAGAACCTTCTGTGTTTCAATTCCAGGGTGAGTTGGGCGAGCAACCAATAATTTGTGGCATTTCTAAGGAGAAACAACTAGCTAACTTGGAAAGAAAAAAACAAGCCTGGCCTCACTAAAAGGAAAAAATAACTAGCATAAACTAACAGAGAAAACAGACTATGGAAAGAAAAAAAAAAGAAGAAAAATACAACCTAGCAACAACCCATCCCTCCGTGACAGGTCAGACACCGAAGTGTAAGCCTCAGGAGCGCTGGATAGGCGCCGGTGACTGGAATCACAGGAGGCTAACCTGCTTTCAACCAGAACACCTTTCTTTAGCTTCGGTGGTCAGATGGGAACCGGCGTACTCAAGCTGCTAGGCGGGGAAGTCGAGAACCGGTATGTACGGAGTGGCCCAGACTCGTACTCGGTTATTGGGGAGACGAACACTCAACCCCCAGGCTGTAAAGCAAGTGCTTAGCGAGTGTGCCATCCCAACTTCCCGCCAAAACTTGCTACAAATTCAGTATTTAAGCCCGTTTCCTGTTGCGCGCGCCCCTTGCGGTTCAAAGGTCACGAGCTTTCAGCAAGTTTTGGCGGGAAGTCGGGATAGCGCAAGAAAGCGGTTTCTTTAGTCTATGAGATGAATATGCTGGGTGATGACGCCAACGGATACTAGTACAAAACAGCTCTACACGAGTGTGCCATACAAAGGCGGTATACTGACCTCACCCTCCTTCCAAAGCTAAGTACAAAAATTAGTAGTCTCGGAACCAGACCCTTCACTCACAGCGAAGGAATATCCAGTTTGGGTTCAATAGAAGTTGCAGCTATCTGTCTTGTTTATAGCTCATTATAGTAGAAACAGCTTCATGCAGGACAGGATTATCGGTGTGCTGAATTCACAATTATAATGATGAAACAAAGATACCACTGACGTATATGCCTCTATAACTGTTCATCTTGGGACTACAGTGGAACAATAGAAGTCATGCAGTTATATTTCAATCAGATCGAGACAATATTAATAGAGCAAGAGTGAAGAGAAAACCATCCCGGCAAAGTTACAATTGTACAAGAAACATTACCATAATTATGAGACGTGAGTATTATAAAAATGTTCTACGTAGAGTTGAGTGCTTGATGTCTAATTGTCTACGTCGGGCGGGGTTACAGAGCTACTGCATAGTTCACAGTACAGTGGTCCTCATGGGGAGACCCTGTGCCCTGGCAGTGTTACAGCTCTTGCAGAGCAGGTGGTCGTCAAGTGGATAGCATTTCTCTCCTCCCTGTGGCCTACTGGCAAGCTGCTTGCCATAGTCCTGAAGGTGGGGCGTGTGCATGGACGGTACGGATGAGCAGAGGTCATTCATTGCAAGTGCATGACAGTTATGAGGAGTCCCTGTCAGTGTCATGATCACCCCTGAACTTACCTCACATCTGTACTCTATGTGAAAACACTTCTTCATTGCAATCACCCACACGGTTTTCACCCTCCCCTGCAGAACAGTAGCACACATGTCATAAAACATTCCATACATTCACACGTCCTCGCTGTCCTTCCCTCCTCTCCCCCAAGTTCTTGTTCCTCCCATCTCTCCTCCGTCCCCCCAAGTCCTGTTCTATGCTCTACTCTCTCCATCCCACCCCCTCAAATCTTGCCCCCCCCCCCCCTCAAGTTCTCAGTCAACTCCTTTTCCCCTCTCCCAAGTCCTGCTACCCCCTCCCCTCTCCCTACACCCCCCTCCCCTAGCTCTCCCTACACCCCCTCCCCTCTCCCTGCACCCCCTCCCCTCTCCCTATGCCCCCTCTAGATCTCCACCCGGCACCCTCCTCCCCTCTCCCTGCACCCCATCCCCTCCCGGCACCCTCCTCCCCTCTCCCTACACCCTATCCCCTCTCCCTACACCCCCTCCCCTCTCCCTGCACCCCCTCCCCTCTCCCTACACCCTCCTCCCCTCTCCCTGCACCCCTCCCCTCTCCCTACACCCTCCTCCCCTCTCCCTACACCCCCTCTCCTCCCGGCACCCTCCTCCCCTCTCCCTGCACCCCCTCCCCTCTCCCTACACCCCCCTCCCCTAGCTCTCCCTACACCCCCTCCCCTCTCCCTATGCCCCCTCTAGATCTCCACCTGGCACCCTCCTCCCCTCTCCCTGCACCCCATCCCCTCCCGGCACCCTCCTCCCCTCTCCCTACACCCCCTCCCCTCTCCCTATGCCTCCTCTAGATCTCCACCCGGCACCCTCCTCCCCTCTCCCTGCACCCCATCCCCTCCCGGCACCCTCCTCCCCTCTCCCTACACCCCATCCCCTCTCCCTACACCCCCTCCCCTCTCCCTGCACTCCCCCCCCTCTCCCTACACCCTCCTCCCTTCTCCCTACACCTTTCTCTCTTGGCACTCTCCTCCCCTCTCCCTGCACCCCTCCCCTCTCCCTGCACCCCCTCCCCTCTCCCTACACCCTCCTCCCCTCTCCCTGCACCCCTCCCCTCTCCCTACACCCTCCTCCCCTCTCCCTACATCCCCTCTCCTCCCGGCACCCTCCTCCCCTCTCCCTGCACCCCCTCCCCTCTCCCTACACCCTCCTCCCCTCTCCCTATACCCCCTGCCTCCCTCTGGATCACAATGACTGCACTCACCGGTTCAGGGGCATGGGTTTTTTGCAGGCTGCACATTTTGGCGCAAAGATCCTGAGGGAGAGACAATGCCGTGATGGTATACATGTAGCAATGTCCTCAATTCAGTACTTGAATGATCAGGGCACTTGACCAAGACCCAACTTCTGTGTTATTCACCCCCCCCCCCTGAAATTTGGATACCTTGCTAAATCAGAATGCCTTTTTGGGGGCGGGGCAGGGGTGTCCGTATTAGGTGCACAGGCACACAATAGGTGAACGACAGAACAGCTGGTTTGCAATGGCTGGCATTGATTGTGGGAGGATGAGCCCCTACACTGACAAGTGTTGGGAGAGTGCGATCCCAGACTTTCTATGATGTGAAGTCTTACTCCGATGGCTCTTGCAATAGATGACAGGGAATTGGGAAGGGAAGCACTGTAACAGTGGTATGAGGCATGTAGTTAATTAGGTGTGTCTTCTGTGGATGGCTACAGAGGTGTTGTGTATGTGTCACTCGTATCCAGGCTTGTGCAGGCAAGACCCACAACATAATGAAGCAGAATGCTAATGTTTGCATGTTTTCATCCGAAGAAGACAATGTGTGATGTTAATGCAACCAAAACAAAAGATGCATGTGCTAAGTATTCAATCAGTTGCCCTGGTAACCGACAAACTCTAGTCTTTTGTTGTACGAGTGGCACCTGGTTGTGCTAACCCAGAGCAATGCCTCAGGTCTTTACTCCATTTCATGGATACTACAACAGACTCTGATAGCATCCACCAGTTTGTACTTGCAGCCTCCAGGCAACGCTGCTTTATCTAGCTCGTCCTGCACTCGACAGGTCTCAGTAGCTTAGTGCTGAGAGCATCTGTAATTGTGAGTCTGAATCTTACCAAGATGATTCCATTTCTCTCAGCTTCCTACTTGAAACTGTACGACATGGCCTCAGTCCACGCCACTTACCAGGTGGGGATTAAGGTATTTGGCTCATCGTATGTGACACAATTGCACACCTACATGTAATCAAGTCAGATAATTAGCCATGCAACCACTTGATTCGTGTTTGCGACCACACCTCTGCACGCGATGGACACCCACTCAGTGGAGTGCAGGTGGAGGGATCTTTAATAGCACGATTGACACCATACATAGTTTATGCTTACTTTGGATGACATCATCCTTACATCATACCTGGGAAGTCTGGGGTGCAGTAGACCTTCTCAGTGCTGTCACTGGCGTAGGGTATTCCATCTAGACACATGCATGCCACACACATCACAGCAGAAGCACTTCGGATGGTAGGAGTGTCCGAATGCCTTCAGAACCTGAGAGAGCAGAAGGGGAGAGGAGAGGAATAAAGGGAGCATGGAGGGGGGTGGGGTGGGGAGAGGGGGGATGGAGGAGGGGGGGGAGCAGGACAGGAGGAAGGGAGGAGAAAAGGGGAAAAGGAAAGAGGATTAAGGGGTGATTTTATCAAGTGTTCATTAATTCCACTGCCGAATTTTGCAGGGGAACCTTCAAATATATACTCACGAGAGATGAGGGCGAAGAGGTTGGGACTATTTGCTAGTGAGAGGGCTGCCTATATAATGGTGTGTATCCCGGTGTTGTTAGTGACCTGTCCGTCATGGTCACGGATGAGCAGGTGTGACTGACCACCCAGAACGTTTGAATAGTGAACAGTGCATGTGGTGCTGAAGACCATTAAACAACTGTATCATGTTGATCAGGGGTGGAGACAGCTACCAAAAAGTGGGGGGCTAATAGCACAATTGCACGCTGCCGAAGGCAGTGCATAGAGGCGCATAGCGGTGATCAGTCCAGCTGCGCAAAGCGCGGAAATCTTTTTCGCCTTCATTTTTCAGTTATCAGGATGGGCTCTCGTGGCACCTTTGTGCTTTGTACTGCAAGTTAGAGACATCATCTGAAGGTTGGTACCACTTGCCCCAAGTATGTGACATCACGCACTGGTCAAAATGAGCAATGGCAGCCAGCAGGAAGTCAGAAGCACTCCTAACAAGGCCCTCAGGGCAAGTGTCAAAGTGTCAGTAAACAATGGCACCCCATGCAGGGCAAGTGTCAAAGTGTCAGTAAACAATGGCAGTCATGGTGGAGATGAAATTTCCCTAACTAGATTCTAATCACACACACTCAGGATCAATACGTTATTGGAAGTGTCTAATCAAGCCCAGTACACAGTATCTATCTATACCCTCCACATCATCAGGTTCATTGGCTATAGCAACAGCATCTGGGATTGAAATGACAACCCTACGTGCAGCCTCATACCCAGGCAGCACTATGTATGCAGCCTCGTCCTCAGGCAGCATTGGAATGAGGCTACCCTATGTGTACATGCTGTTGGACTACCAACGATTACATGTACCAGTAACAACTGAATCATGACTGAAGCTGCTGTACACAAAGATAAAGTGAACTTGATGTGTAGTATTGTGTACACAGGAAGGCGCATGCATTGTACTGAAGATGATACTGAAAGCCTGACTTAATTTTTAGTCTCCCTTCTGTTTTCTGGATTTCTTGCCATTCTTTGTTCTCTGGTTTTGATTGCCGTCCCCACCACTCTCATCCTGCGTCGTCGAGTGGGAAGGAAGTTCAAGGAACTTTGTGATCTCTCTGGCAATGGTTTCGTGCTCACTATGCATGTGTGTGTGTGTGAGTGTGGAGATCATGATGGTTTGTGCTTTGTACATTATGTGAAGATCAAATCTCTCCCCCCCCCCCCCCCCCCCCCCCCCCCCCCCCCCCCGACACACACACACACACACACACAAACTCCTAACAACCTCCAGCACAGTAGCCTTGCCTTGCTCACTCGCCTCCATGCCCAGCTTTTGTTGCGTACTGCAAGCAACAAAAGCTGGGTGTGGAGGCCTGGGAACGAGGCTACAGCAGAGAGGATTCATAATCATAGCATTATTGTGAGTGTTGGACAGTGTAGGGAAAGTGGTGATCCATGCTTCACTAACCTCTTGTCTCCGAATGTGCACTGGGCTGTCAGTGAGAGGGTTAGGCCAGTCAGAAACAGCAGCACAACCTGTGGAATGAATTCCACATCTCTTGAGGGATATTACCCATGAAGACATGTATGCACTCTATACACAAGTCCTTATTGGCCCAGCCCACTTTGTAAAATCAGCCATCTATCATCACCTTGGATGTTTACTGGAGACTGTGACCAAGTGGTTAAAGCATGCACTAAACTTCATACCACCAGATCCTTTCAGGTTCAAGAAGGGTCGTCCAAGTTTCCCAAGCAAGGTGAAGGCTTCAAATAAGCATTAATTCTGCTCAATCCCTGTCAAAAACAAAACTACCGCTGGGTCTAGGGTGGATGATTACCTGGTATCCAACCCCTCCAGGAGAAACCCTCTGACTCTCCACTGACACAGCAACAATCTCACTTAGCTCTGTCACAACTGTGTGGAGAGAGGTTACACCATTAGCTAATAGCCTCAACCCCAGCCCATGCACAGTTCTTTGTCACCATGGGATATATCTGAAAGGGCCGGGAGTGGCCTGCTAGTTGGTTGACCCATCTCTTGTGGCACTAACTGGGGGGTGGGTGGATCATGCAGTCACGTGCAACTTACGAATCGTACGTATTGTGTGGGTAACAGATCGAATTAAGTGGTGGGTTCAGAAGAGGTTAGTGATGCACGTGATCTTTGTACTTATTACAAACGTCCAGACCCAGTGCATCACCAGAGATGCTATCACACAAAACTGTTGGTACGTCAGAGTAAGGAGCTACGGCCGACCTAGATTGTACGCAGACAGTGTGAGGAGGTACGTAAGATCGAAGCATATCTATGCCTGAGAGAGCACTTTCGTGGGCCATGTTGTGCTAATGTGAACGGAGGTGAAATTCATCCGGCCTTTAGCTGCCCAGCACTGAACTGCTTTCATAGGCAAATGAGGGGGGAGTGAGCGAAGTTACTTGTCAGTAGAAGTTATACTTGTATTACCAACTTTGCTCACTTCCCCCTCACTTGCCTGCGTGAGCAGTCCGGTGCCGCAGCTAGCAGTCTGACGAACTTTCACCTTCACCGCTTTCTGATTTCTTCACCCACAACTGCCTGTGCCACCATCGACAGATGGGTCAAGCTCCATCCACAACTTCCTGTGCCATGACAGCTGGGTCCAGCTGAGAGAGTCACTACTACATGTAGCTTACTCCGCTTCCTGTAGCCCAAGAAATACTTTTCAAGGAATCTTGCATTCATCATTGACACAGTGCCTTTGGTCTTGTCAAATATACACTCCTGCACAAGTAAAAGCAAGTGATTACATCCTGACTCCAGGTTTATAACACATGAAGCTATTTCATGTCCCCAGGTGAGACCAACTCCCCCTCTGTACAAGCCCGGCTATGCATGGGCATGGACTGATACCAGCTGTATATGACCACGATATAGCAGACGTATTGGCAATACAAAACCAATACAGAGTTTAATATTATTGTTGAGTACTACATCAGCGATCTTTTTCTTCTTCTTGAATTGCGGTCATGTAGTTTACCAGGAGTTTATGGGCTCCTGAGTTTACCCTTCTGATAGCTCACTTTTTGACACTTGAAAGAAGTACATAACGATTGGCATCGCGATACTGAGTGGGTACCACAACATACCTGGACATTGACAGCATTGCCCAGCAGACCCACCACTATCATAAGGTCACCACTAGGTTCATGTGTACCCCATAGCCTCGTTCCCAGGCCGTTTTGGGAACGAGGCTAGTGTACCCCATAGCATGATGTACATTTGGGAGCTTGTGTGAAGCCAATAAAGCACTACACACAAACACATGTACTTGGCACACTCTAAGGTCAGCAGTACCACCAAGTTCGGCGACTGTTTTGCAACTTCAACCACATGAGGAGTCAGCCCAGGATGTTCCTGATCAACCAACCCCTCAAACGTATAGGTAACTACCCAAAGTACACAATTAATATAACTACAGGGTGTTGTCTTGGAGGGGGCGATCAACCCCTCCACCATAGTGTAGTTTATCACTCAAAGTAAACGATATAGCTACGCTCTTGTACCTCATATTTTTCAGTTCCAATGTAGCAGAAGTAGACCCCTAATGCATAGCAAAGGTAGCCCAAATATGGGAACTCTGTGGAGGAATAAGTAAGATGATTGATGGTATCACATGTACTGGGAAACATTCCCAGTTTGAATGGGAGTTAGTGGACTGGGGTCGCACATTGTAAAAAGTATGGGCAGACGTGCATTGGACATTCTAGCTGACACGACAGCAACATGGCGGTGGTCGGTGCCTCAGACCGTACCTGCTTGGGTGGAGATGACGTGGGTGAAAGCAAACAGCACTGCAGGAGAGAGGGAAGAAGGATCGTACAGGCCGGTGTGTTCAGTTCTCACTACATTGGAACCTTGGCCAAGTACAGCAGTCGTAAGGCACAATACCAATCACAGTGGTGGGGTCCACACATTGACTACCCGGTAATCTGGGTTACAGACACAAGCAAGTTAGTGTTTGTGTTGGTAGGGTTCGGTTTGGGCATATATAGCTCTCTTGCAAGTGTGAATCCCAATTCCCATGTTCATTGACATCAGACTGGTCCACCCCACCTACCATCCAAACACCCAACATGCCGATGCTTCAAGTGAACATGAACATACCATTAGGAATGCGGTATCTACAATGCAAAATTATGCAGGTCATGACCAATTCACAGTTCTGCTACGCGGCCTGCAGTGCTCCCACATCCATAAGCCAGATAACTGTGGCCTAGTCTCGGTCCCAGACCCAAACCAACCCCAGCGCGGATCGCTTCCAGTATCCGCACTAGGGTTGGTTTGGGTCTGGGGCCGAGACTAACTGTTACCTAGCATAATTATACTGTACTTGGGCAAACCAGGCCCTTTGCTTGTCTAATCCTACGCCTGGGAACGAGTTAGGCTAGACCCAACCAACCCCATGCATGTACTTATCACTCACGCCCTATGTAGCTATCTCACCCACTAGTCTCAGTACACCGGATTCCCTACACAAGTGAGGAGGGACTCCGAGGCAGTCTGGTACTATAGTCTCGGCATACCAGATTTCATACACAAGTGAGGAGGAACTCCGAGGCAGTCTGGTACTAGCTAGTCTCAGCATACCGGATTCACTACACAAGTGAGGAGGGAGTCTGGTACCAAGACTACGTACTTGTGCACTAGCTACTGGGTGGTTGGGTCTAGCTTTGGAGTATATTTGGATGATGCAAGGGCAATCGCTCTTGTACTTTAAAGACTAGCGATCAAAGACTGGAGGTAGTGAAGGTCTGGGACTTCATTTGTCACATGAAGCAAAAAGACTACAGTGACACACTAAGTTAAGCCCTGCATGCCTTTCTTCAGTGGATCACCACTATTCTCGTGCGTCGCCTGACCCTTCAACATGTTTGGGAGTCTGACGAAGTTACAGTGGTGAAATTGCAGTACATATACTTCAACCCACCAATGAACAGCGCAAGTGACCTCCATGTAGGAGTTCTCCTGTAGTGCAACACTGTAGAGTCGTGGCTCACTTTCTTCAGGTAATACGCGCCCAAAAACCTCGCCAGCAACGCTCCCATCTTCTTCTTCTGGACATCCGGTCTCAGGTAAACCAGCCCCTCCCCTAGCCTCGTTCCCATGCCTCCACCCCAGCTTTTGTAACCAGACCGGAAGTACTGTACTGTACACGTACCGGCCCGCGGGCATGCAACGATCGAAGGATATACTGCATGGCAGCATCATGCTCTAGGCTGCATATGGCCCAGTCTTGCATCTTCAAAGTTGTTCCATGCAACAACCTAACCTCTACCACTAACTCCTGGCTTCCTGCCAGAGACCACTAACCTTGCATATATCTCTTCCTCTGTATAATATAGTACGATGATGGAGGTCCGTCCACCTTTGTACATACATGCATGCACTGCTCACCATGACAGCAGCTCTTGTGAAGGCAGTCACACGCAATCACATACACATGCATGCATACATGCACTGGAATTCCATAGAATCTTTCACTATTATTATATCAATTTCGTCACCATGCTGCTTGCAGATCGCATCACATGATCTTTATGCATGCCGGCCCTCCAGTTTCTCTGTGCTATGGAATCGTGTAAAGGTTGGAAGCAAAATATTCAGCTGGAAATCAAACAATTCAGTCCACATTACATTATAAAAATACAGTTGGAAATAATGCTGCTACGTTAATGAAGTCAAAGTAGTAACAGCAGTATTGAATAAAAGTATTCATGCATGGAGAGGTATGCAGCAAGTATGTAGGTATAAGTGTCAACTGGTTTTGTTATACTTTCTCCACGTAGTTGGAGGGTAGCAAGCCATATCCGCCAGTGCGCTGCACACGCCCCTCCATCCACCCCTCATCAATTATTGTAGCGTCCACAATGATATCACCTGCAATGAAAGAATTAATTTTATGCATTGAAACTGTTGGCGCCAACGCTAGCTAAAAAAATGTTTAAAGAATCCAGCTAGATGTTTCGGTTGGTTGTCGTGGCGACTTCCTGGTTCTGTGGCGACATGCTGGTTGCTGTGACGACATCCTGGTTGCCATGGCAACTTTCTGTGGCAACTTCATCATGAGTCCTGCTAGCTACACAGGCCTCTAGCTGTTATTTAGATATGTGTGTAGTTTCATGACCAACAAGTCTCCTACTACCCCAGAGGAATGTACCAATGGCTTCGATTAAACACCCGAAGATAAATGGCACATTGTTGTGAACGCTTATAATAATTATGTTTTAGATTATGTAGCCCCTGGTATCCCTACATAGAGAGCCTACCGACAACAATTGTATGGAATCTGACAACAGCAGCCCCGCTTCCCTGCTTTGGTGCTATTCAACGACTACAGTATACTCCCCTAACAAACCTATTGCCATTGCATGCCAGCATCATCTTACCTTCCACAAAGGACACTTCATCGTCATCAGCAGCGTTGTAATCATAGACAGCAGTGTAGCGTGGTTGACCAGAGGAGGTTGTAGGGGGGAGCGTGGGAAGTGGTGGAGGCTGGAAAGAGGATCGAGGTGGCTGGAAAGATGTGGGAAGTGGTGGTGGCTGGAAAAAAAGGAGACATACAATCACATGATCCTCGTACAAAATATACTCAGTCGCATTGGTGATTATCATTACAGGGTAAGATGAGCAAGGTTTCATCGGGGGTGGGGGGGGGGGGGGGGGGGGGGGGGGGTGGAGGAGATGAGGAGAGGGGTGGAGGAGATGAGGAGAGGGGTGGAGGAGATGAGAAGGAGAGTGGAAGAGATGAGGATGAGGGTGGAGGAGATGAGGAGGTGAAAGGGGAAAAATGGTGGCCCACACTTCTCACAGAAATATAAAGCTGCAAAAAACATACTAGGATATTTACCTGCTTATTTTGTGGGTTGAGAATGGCCACCCGTTGTGTGATGTCCTTTTTCACATAACCAACTTGTGGGACACATGCAGGGAAAGAAAACCAACGATTTGATGGCAATGATGAACAACACTGCAATTCCAAACCGTGTATAGTTGTACCATGTATAGTACCTCCAGCCTCCACATACATTAAGGTTATGGGTACCCGTGCTTGGGGTGGAGCAACGTGACCGCATTACGCATTATGCAGGTGACCGCTATAGAAGAACAGTAAAGTACAGAGACTATGGGCTCAAATTTCGGGACTTTCCCAAGCTGACCGCAATGTGGAGGTGACCGCCTTATTCAGGTGACCGCTAAGGCAGGTTTCACTGTACCATCACCAACTAGAGGTGGGAGCAGCTGAGCATGGGAATGAAGCTCACTTGTGCAGCTCCTGCAGTCGTAGGTGCCACCCACTGCATTCCCAGGCCACCTTTACCTCCAGTTTTGATTGTGTTAGCATGACCAAAAAAGTCGTCGTTTGTGTAACACTGTACTGTTACTCTGTGACACCTGACGCATACTGTGTGTGTATTATGTAATGCACTTCTGCACATGTTCATAATAAGATGTCTTTGGACAACCACATTTACATCTGCAACCATTCAGAGACCCCAGAATTCTGGCTCACTTGTCCCATCCTCCTTTTCAACAAGGTACCGTCCATCAGGCAGCTTGGGGTGGGTGATCAGGATAACAAACACCTTCTCTCCCTCTGTCACACCAATGTGATCCTTTGTCTTCGGGTGGTCAAGCAAAACCTCCACAGCAAAAAGTGGCTGGACATCACTTGGGAGACCAAATTGCTGGTGTTTGTGTATGTGTGTGTATTGTGTACGTTAACTTGTAACCTTGCCTCATTCCCAGGCTCTGCTCAGCTTTTCGTCGCTTGCAGTATGGAAAAGCGGAGAGAGCCGGTATGTTTCCTCACATAGACAAATTTAAATTTTAATGCCAAAAGGAAAACACAACGAACTATGTGTTCAATGCTTGGTGTGTATGATTGTCACTTCCCGCTAGCCAGATACGAGTGGTAAGTTACTTGGTACCTTAGCTCTCCTTGCTGTTTCTGAGCCCCAGTGTGCCCACATTCAATTAAGTCCTTTCTACCACTTTTCTACACTTGATGTCACACACATGAGGAAAGATACCAGGCCCTCCACATCCTTCGTGCAACCGAAAATGGCACGGGCCTGGGAACGAGGCTACTTGTAACCAATCATGTACGTTAAATCTACATCTTCATCTCCCATACAAAAGAGCTTTTTCAATACAGACGACTTCTAGTCGAGAGCTTGCTCATTGCAATGTTCAGTGGTTTATTGCCAGTTATTGGTGGGCAGTTAACCAGTCGGCCAGGGTCACAGTGTGTATTAAAGTGGACAGTGCTGAGAGCACGTGGGGGGCAGAGGAAGGATGCACTTACCTTACAGGACTTGAGTCCCTTTCGCCTGTTCTTCAAACGTGCCTCTTCTCTCTTCTTCATTTCCTTCCCTTGTTTCTTCTCTCTCTCTAAGTTGACCTTCTTCTCCTCCTCTTGCTGGTGACCCTCAGGCTTACTCCTGGGTTGGTGAGTGAAGGAAGGGAAGGAGGAAGGGGCAATACTTTAGCATAGTCATGAACTTTACACACATTTGCTTCCTGGGTATCCCCCAGGCAGGTGACAGACATGTGAAGAAGGAACAATAAGGTGAAGGTAGTGGTGGTGTGTGTATGTGTGGTTGAATGTGTGTGTGTGCGTGTGTGTGTGTGTGTGTGTGTGTGTGTGTGTGTGTGTGTGTGTGTGTGTGTGCTTGAGAGGTTATATCAAAAGAGAGATTTATGCGGTTGTCATGTACTGTCTGTACGTGATATGCATATAACTTACACTGGATTGAAATCAATATAGTCGGCTATAGTTGGCTGCAGTGAAGAGCAAATGAAGAAACAACAGTCATGCCACACTGCTCTGATGCACACTGACGCTCTCCCTATACATTCCTCCTTTGCCTTTATGCAGGGCTACCTATTCCTTAGGGGGACCATAGGTCCATGGCCCACCCAACTTCTAGTCCTTACGTATGAGGACCACCAAGCATAGTGGAGTTTGCACTTGTGGAGTGGGAGCGGCAAAGGTTGCAAAATGATGTTACGTAAACATCCAACTCCAACAGCAGGAGAAATTCCCACCACACCGGTCAACATCTCTCAAGCTTCCATCCCAAACACAGACGGACATGGTTGCCAATTTATACAGGCAAGCAGAAGCTATACCCGACACAGATCTTTTCTACGGTGCTTCCTTGGTCTCCATATTTTGCACCGTGCCCCCCTTCCCACTACCCTCCTGCTGATGCCTGCTCCATGACCTGTACTGCACTACCTTCCTTTTTTCATTTTTGTGGTGGCCCCTCACTCTCAACAACAGCCCTGTTATGGAATGGCCAGTGCATTACCACACAGTAAGTAAACAGCTACGTAGTATTCTAGAGCTCACTCACAAGTTCTTCATACAATTCTGTCATTTCCTCTGCTGGATAATAGGCTTCATAGAGCTCCTCTTGATTGTCATCACTGCAGAGAGGATCAGTATGCAATCTGAACAGGATAGACAATGGTGACATTTTCCTAAACCTTGCACCTTGATTCAGCTTCCAGCTAGTTATACCTCTGACAGCAGAAAAGGGTGAGATATTGGGTTGATGTGCAGCTTGAGTTAGAACCAAAAACGCAATGGCTGCTGTGTGAATGTTACTAGCGCTGTAACTTGTATAAATTAAATAAGTTCACGCAGCAGCTTGTTTCTGTAGATAAAAGGCTGTACTTAGAGGCATGTGTTATATGCTTATTTCCTATACTTTGAACAACAACTTCACAATTTATGCTAACTTGCAGGACCCTACCCTATACCACATGCCGAGGTATGCGTGACAACTTACTTCAAACTAGATAGCTCTCCCTGCAGTACCACAAACGTTGGCCTATCTTCTTGTTTCTGTGGACCAAAAGAGAGAAAACAGTACATCATCAGGCCACACACACCCAGGCTGAATCAAAGATAGAGACTGACCATCTGCCAGCATCGCCTCATGAGGTTATACACCTCTTGGGAGCAGCTCTGTGGTTTATCAAGACGATAGCCTGCCAGCACCTGCAGTACATGGTAGGATGGTTCAGTAATGGCACACGAAAACCACTGCAGTATGTGTGTTTGTTGATGCTGCTGCACTATAGGCTTGTTCCCTGACCATGCATCGCGTACTATAGGCTTGTTCCCTGACCGCCATGCATTGCAAGGAGGAAGGAGTCTGGGCAGAATCATGTACATGTACATCAGAAGTTGATACATTGAAATGTTGTAATGAGGTGCATAGTTGCATGTGAAACTAACACATGTACATGGTGTGACGGCAGCTGTCTGTGGTGTGGAGACACAAGTGAAAGGACAAAGAGTGCTGAATACTCTGAATATGCAGTGCACAGGTTTTGTGTTTGATCATGTGACCACCGTCCTGCAATTTGATTGGGTGTACAGCGCACTCACAACTTTAATACATGCTGGTACAGGGACTCCATTCCTCTTTGTGATGTGAGGCTGGGAACGAGACTAGCTGCTGTACCTGGTCCACAGACTGTTGCAGTTTGAATTCAGGATAAGGTGCCATGCCTCCACTCCAAATTTCCCAAAGAAGAATCCCTAGAATGAGATGGTAGAGTTAACAACCAGCTTTGCTCTCGTCTTACAAGAACAACATATGTCTTCTTAGTGGTGGACTTATCATTAACCTCAACCTGGCTATTAGGTAGCCTTGACCTCAAACTCAGAAGACTACCAGGCTTGTCCTCAACATCATGCATGAGAAGAAATGCAATTGAAATTATAATGTTGTACCTAACCAGTCAACTATAGATGCTCCATCATAATTACAACCACTTGAGACCATGCATAGAAGTAGAGTTTCAGTGTATAAGAACTGGACTATACACACTGACCGTATGACCACACAACAGATTTGGGAGAGAGGATGTCTTCTGTGATGACCTCTGGAGCAGACCATTTAATGGGGAAGCACGTCTTTGCTGGCTTGCGGTCAGATGTGAATATGGACAGGGAGAAGTCTGTCACTTTCACCACATCATTTCCTATCAGACAGTTGCGTGCAGCCTGCGAAATAAACAGACCAAGAAGTAAGCTACTCCACCACATATTCAGCCTCACAATACCGACATTCCAGCATTGGTGGATACAACATTATCCATTTGTCTGTCAGCCTATCTCTGCATATGTATATCCATGTCTGTCTGTCTGTCTGTCTGTCTGTCTGTCTGTCTGTGCATCTACCCACTAGTCTACTTCTGTATATGATTACTAAATCTCTGTGGATGATTCCATTGGTCTCTAGGAACTGCATAGCAGAACAGATCTGGGTGGCCATATCAAGCAGAGCTCTTTCGTTTCCCATCAACTCCTGATGTTGTCTCAGATAGGTGAGGAGGTTCCCTGTAGAGAGAGAAATCATGGGAGCGAGGTTAGACATCAACCACCATGTCTTAGCAATGGCTGTGGCAATGAGAATGACTGCTTCAGAGCAACTGCAGGCTGATGTTTTGGGCAGTTTGGCATGGCCTCACTTGTACAGTGTCTATAGCTCCAAAAGCACACAAAACAAGTACCTTGCAGCTGAATTAACTCCGTAACCACGTACAAAGCGCCCTCACGGGTGCAGAGTCCATGCAGCTTCAGTAGATTTGGATGTGCAAATTTCCTACATTGTGGGATATTACAGATCAAAATACACCCGACATGAAATTAAAAGCTCACATGAACGCATACTTCATGGCTGTAATTGCTTCTTCTATGAACTCAAGTCCTTCCTCAGTGAGAGCATTGTCATTTGCCACTCGAATGGCGACCTCCCTACCCTTCCACTCTCCAGACATCATATACTGTGGGAAGATACAAACTCTGCTAGATCCATGTACCGATAGTTTTTGCGGCTACAAATTTTCGCCAACCATGTTAGAATGAAATTTTCAGCCTTAAATTTTTCACAAGGGTTCATGACCCCCCTACAATTCTCCTTCCACACCCGAAAATGGCTGCTCAAATCCCCAGCTCCTTCAAGAATTGGCAGATGGTTGTGTATTGCCATGGAGCGAAGCATACTGGTCAATCTGTGTACCCTGTTGTTCACTGGAGATCTCCTATAATTATATGGTCCCATTGACTGGGTCCATGATGATGTGCTCACCTTGCCGTTAGAAACTTTCAATGCAGTGATATAGCCAGGTACTTAGTCACGTAGCTACTTCTTTCCCAAGTGTTAGCTATAATGTTTGTGAGATCTAGTATGAATTATCTGTGCTTGCATTTGATGACAAAAAGACGGAATATGTACCTCACAAGACTTTCCCACTATATGGTGTATATAAAAAAGCATTGTGTAATGTATTGACAACAGTAACGAACTCACCCCATACTTTCCACTTGTAAGCTCCCTGCCGAACTTCAGCTGAGACTTGGGGATTTCAAGGGCACTATCTGAAGTATCATGACCAAAAGAAGTACCATTCAGCACTCTCCTACAATCTAGCCCAATTGTCAACAGAATCCTTAATACTAGCCCTGTTCTGGCTCTCCGTCCCAGATTTTGTCCAGCACCTTTGGAGAAAACTCGGAAGGAAAGCCTGGGAGGATTTCACACATGATACGGTGTCAGTGTAACATAGCTTTGGTAGCTCCGTGTGTCCTCCTGGTGCTAAATTGTCTTGGTCTTGCATCTTTCTGGTTCCTCAACTCACACACACACAATGGCGAGCATTCCGCAGCGTCAATATGGTGGCACCATATTATCACAAGTGAACTCCCCTTAGACTTTACTTCTGAATTTTTTTCCAAAGTTGCAAGACAAAATCTGGGATGGAAAGCTTGGGTATGAGGCTACCTCACACTCAAAGTAGAGCTTCTTACCATAAAGGACCGCAATAGAGGAATGCTTTGGAGCTGGCTTAGCTAGAGTCTTCTTGAATCCCGTTGGTACTCCTGAAAAGAGGACATTACATTATGCATCCAACTATTCATATGAGAACATTTACAACCTTTGCAGTTTTATATACTCATATCTCATTCCAGAGTACCGGTACCTTGCAGTTATATATACAGTTTGTGTTTAATGAGTATACCGAATATGTCATCTGGGGTGCTCAGAGCTCTGAGGCCATCACAAAGGGTTGCAAAAGATGTTCTCTGTTCAGCATCCTGGTCCACAGAAAATGGATGTAATGATCAAGGTATATGACTATTGAAAGGCACAAGTCACAATTTACATGTACGTACTACAGCACTAGTACTGTGTTTGATCACATTTTGCCTTAGCAGTTTATAATGTGTTTATAATGTGTCTTCTCTTTAGACAGCTTTAAGTCCAACAGGGAATCGTGAAGAGTAAACTGTAAGCAAATTCTGCATATTTGACTGCGCTGCTGGCCTGCAGTTTGCAGTATTTATGTGCATACTCATACAACTTGAGAAGAAAGAAACTGCACTACTACCATTTTTACTTTGCCTGCTCCTCATGCAAAGTTGTACTCAAGCCCGTAAGTGATCAAACAATTATAGTGCATGCTTATATGGTTATCCAGGATATAATCCAAGTGCCAAATAGCACAGCCAAATGTCTTACAGCAATCCAGCAGCTTCTCATCAGTTCATATACACGCTGTGGACAGTGCTGAGGTTTCTCAAGGCGGTGCCCAGCAATAACCTATAATAGAATATCTGTGTAAACCAATGTACCGTGCAAGTATTCTCTGGTATACAGGAGCTTTTACCCGGTCTGTTACTTGCTGGTTACGCAAACCAGCATAGGGTAGCTCAGCAGCAGTCCACAGTTCCCACAGTAGGACACCTGGAAGTAGAAGTGAAGTTTGTGTTAATGTTGGCACTCACGCTCGGCAATATGCACATACCAATATATCATAATGGCATGCTGACACCTTTAGTTCATGCAACAAATAGACAAATGCATAGATAGAGAGAAAGATAGATAGATAGATTTGGTAGATGATAAATAAATAGATAGACGGATAGATAGACATGCAGACTGACAGATATATAGATAGATAGATAGAGAGAGAGAGATGAGAGAGAGAGAGACAGACAGACAGACAGACAGACAGACAGACAGACAGACAGACAGACAGGAAGCCGAAAATATCTTACTCTGGAAGTATAATGTAATAAGCTATACTATGTAGCTGATCTTATGAACATACCAAATGACCAGATGTCAGACTTGATGCTGAACTGGCCTCCTTTGAGGATCTCAGGGGCTACCCAGCGGATGGGAACACAGTTTGGTGATGTTGTCCGCTCACTGGTAAACAGGGGTAGCGAATTGTCAGCCAGCTTGATGACATTTCTGTCACCAACCAGGCAGTTGCGTGCAGCCTAAACATTCAGAGCAGTAGAAGAAACTTCAAGGTTGGGCTTTTAGCTAAGGAAGTATCCTCTTGGAGAAAACGTAACGTACGTACCACATCTTTGTGAACAATCCCCTTGGTCTCCAAGAACTTCATGGCAGAGCATACTTGATTTGCCATGTCAAGAAGCACCTCAGACTTCTCCACAAGTACACGATGCCCATGGAGATACTCGTTCAGGCGACCTGTGTACGTATTACTAATTCTGAAGCAGTAACTGTGCACCGTGGAAGTACTCATACTCAGTCCGGTGAAGCTATGTGTAGGTACAGTGAATGAACAAGACAAGGGGCAAACACTGCATATGATGTACCTCTACTCAGCAGTTCTGTGACAATATACAGTTCAGGCCCTTGAGAGCAGATCCCATAAAGCTTCAGCAGGTTTTCGTGCTGACACTCCCTTCGATATCATAGGAAAAGAATTGCAGCATTACTTGCTTCAAGTAGAATAGTGATTCACACTATTGTACTATAATCGTTAGGAGGAGTAAGCATACTTCAAAGTGTTGATTGCCTCATCAATGGAGTGAAGGACATCTTTGTTCATGGCCTTCTCCTTGGTTATTCTAATGGAAACATCAATTCCTCTCCATCTGCCAGCCACTATGTACTGCAGGAGGGCAACAAACAGCATGTGCAAATAGACCATTGCATCACGTCATAGAAGCGGCATCATGAAATGTACTTGGAATTAGACACATTAGACATCTACATTTGAAGAAAAGAAGGAATTCACTGCCTTAACTAGGCCTTAACTCAGAATGTGATCAGTACGCAACTCATCCTACTCCTGCCATCTTGGCAGCATGCGGTAGCGCAGCGAATATTTGAGAGATACATACTCCTACTCTTGCATTCTTAGCAACACAATAAACTGTAGAGTTGGCAAAATAACTGATGCTACTCATTCCACACTAGCAAAATGCCTACATACTCAAAGTTCACATACCCCACATCCTCCATTCCCAATCTGACTGTCAAGAGTTAGCTCTGACTTGGGAATTTCCAGGCCCTCATCTATGCAAGAGAGATAATTGCATACATCACTCCCATATTAGGCCCATTCTAAACTCTTGCTCACAATAGAAGGTTCTGGTGGAAGAGCGGCTCCTTGTAGAATCCTGTCTTGCTGTTGGCTTCTGCAATTCACCTACAAAAATAGGTATTATGTCACGGTGTGAATGGCATCCTGCATTCCCTACTCAGCGGAGATTGAGTTTATGTGCAAAGATGTATTTTCAGGTACGTAGCATCTAATCACTGGACTGGACCACCAGACTAGACTACTGGACTGATCTGACCACAAACTAGTGTTCAACATCATATTATATCCACCCCTTGTCTTGTTTCGCCACAGTTAATTGGACTGTTTGTTACTCAGTAACCAGCAAAATTAAATTGTGGTATAGTCTCTCAATCTCAGCTATGTGTACCTATCGACTCCTTGCACTCATTCTGGTACACATGGCATAGTCTCACACAGCATTGCTTTTCAATACTCTACATTTAGCTCTAGCAGACAATGTTTTGCCTGTGCGTAACGCAGTGCTATATACGTATGTATAAGAACTAAAACTTCATGGACTCCCTCCCTGTGCAAATTGTTGACACATGAGTACATAATTACAAGCAGTTAAGAATATTTTTACAGACCACAAATACAATTGACCCCATGGGACACTATAAAAAGCATTACCAAACTCTTCACGTGCAGCAAATGAACAGAGCTCGTCGTGGAGATGAGCAAATGATGGCCGTTGCTGGTCAACCTACAGGGACAACATAGTAGCATCATACAGCATTGACTATATAGCTCTATATATCATGCTTCAGTGTAAACATAGGGATCACACTGACTATCATGCAGGGCTAACGATTGTACAAGTGACAATAAATGTACTAACCAGGTTCCAGCAGTTGCGCATGACAGTATATACTTCATCAAGACATTTTCCAGGCTTTTCGAGGCGGTGACCATCCAGTAGCTATGGAAGGAATCACTCTATGATGTTATCGTTTACGTAAATTGAGGACGTTTTACATACCTTGCCTTTCACCTCCGGGTTGCGTAGGTTCAGGTATGGTGTCTGGGCCCCTGACCATAGCTCCCACATAATAATCCCTGGAATATAACAACATGAAACTACAATGCATAGTAGTACACAATAACTTGCAATAACTTGTGACAATTAATACCGTGTAGTGAACTAGATTACACCCATGAATGCACCTTCAAATTATACAGTCTGTAGGCTGTGTATAAGATATTAGTGCTACTCATGAGACCATCGACGAATCAGACGCCTCAGAATCATTCACATGACTGAACATTAAATCGCTTAATGAAACACACTTTTCAAAGACCAATGGCTGTTTTGGGTCAGCTAAGTAGTTTAGATACCAGTTGCAGTGCATTACGGGATTTAGTGCACTTGGGCAATCTAGTTAACAGTCTCAGGCAGATATATATAATGCACTCGCCTTCGGCTCGTGCATTATCTTGCCCTCAACCGTAACTAGATTGCCCTCATGCATTAAAACCTGCAAACTGGTATTTAAATAATACACTTACCAAATGACCAGACATCTGACTTGGTGGTGAAGACAGGTTGCTGCACGATAAGCTCTGGAGCAGCCCATCTAATAGACACCACCGTCCGTGATGGCTTGCGAGGACTTGTGTATAGGGCAAGAGAGTAGTCTGCCACCTTCACAACATTGCTTTCTCCAACCAGGCAGTTGCGGGCAGCCTTCAGATAGAAATCATGTTGTTGGAGAAATCATAATTATACCAGCCCTCTACTATAGCATTGTTCTTACGTACGTAACTTCCCCCAGTTTAAGGCATACTGCAAGTAGTCAAAATGAGAGGAAGGTCCTATGAGTCTGCTTGTTAGACTTAATATTTTATACTCACCCTCAGTGTCCACTATACATCTAATATGCATCATACCCACCATATCTGAATACTTGGCAATACAGTTTATGCATGTGGTATATTTATCGTATGGGGCCTGGGAACAATGTTAGTGGCCTGGGAACGATGTTAGTGGTTCTATATATGTAGCAGTGGCATAGGAACCACAGGCCTATCAACCATCAGAAAAATGAATTTGTACGTCAGAGCTCAAGTAGTGCCTCCCTATAATATATCTTCCTATGACACTGTGTAGCATACAACTTGGTTGTATTGCTACACATAGAATGTCTTGCTTGGTTACTCTGACAGTACATTGAACTACACTACAAATTATTACCAAATCTCCATGAATTATTCCTTTATTCTCGAGGAATTTCAGGGCGGAGCAGATTTGAGTAGCCATATCCATCAGTATCTCATTTCGTTCCAGGAGCTCTTGATGCTGCCTGATGTACTTGTCCAGTGAGCCTGAGGATACGATTGTATTGATACAAGTATACATATTACCTGTCTGCAGACTAATGAACTGTATGATTCTTTGCTTCTTATGTTGCCATAATTTTAGACATCAAAAGTCCAAGGGATCTACAAAGCTGAGGCCACTGGTTTGCAGTGTCCTGTGCAAAGTGAAGACATAAGTACTAAGGACCCATGGGTTTCTAATCACATACATCCCATTGGACGAGCGAGGTCTTAGAGTATAGCAACGGTATTAACATTTAAGCTAGAATGAAAAATTAATTTTGAATAGATATTCTACTGGCCACGAGACTAGCTACAATGAGGCAGGCATCGTAGTCAGACGTTATTAAGTGCAGCGCACTTATAAGCAAATATTCACTATTAGCATGTTCAACTCTCATTCCAAGCTACTCTAAATTTAGCACTGAAGTCCTCTTCCAGAAACTCTGTTATTCTCAATCCTATATAGCTACGGAGTGGAAAAGCTATAATTCCAATTGAAGCACAATTCCTATGTGATGAATTTTAATATGTGCATCTCGTTACTAGGCCCATATTTTCTTCCTGTTTGGGTATCGACGCATGTGCTTCTAATGCGCGACTACGGTAATTAATTGAATCTGCCCCTCAACCTGGCTCCACTCCACCAGAGTGTGAATTGACCACTTGCTGTCTACCAGCTTCGATCTCCCTCTCATGTCCAAAACAGGCACAAAATGTGCAATGTTATCCTGAGGGCTTCTATAGAGGTGGACTGACTTTATAGGATTCATTTTGTAGCACTATATTTTTTAATGTGTATGATGTACAAGTGATTATATTTGTTGACACCAAGCATTTCTGTCAGTAGTACATCGTAGCCACTTCACATGTAATGGCCCTTTAGGCTAATGCACAGAAGTGGCCATGATGTAATTAATCTAGTTAAGAACAACTAACCTCTGGGCATCAGTTCAGTCACAATAAGCAGAGGTCCTTGCTTTGTGCAGATCCCGTGGAATTTGACCAGACTCTCGTGTTGAAACTCCCTAAGCAGGTGCATAGAGTACTGGTATTTCTACGCACAGTTGTGACAGAAGTGTGGACTCACTTCAAAATGGTGATAGCATCTCCCAGGAACTGGATTCCAGCCACATCCAGAACGTCTTGCTTGGTTACTCTGACAGCAACCCCAGTCCCCTTCCACACACCAGTCACAATGTACTGCATGCGATATCAAGTATGCCATGGCTGGAAGAAATACCTTATCCACCGCACTATGCAAAGTCTACGAATCTCCACATATAGCTAATTAGGTTATAACAGCAACAGAAGGTTCTATATAGCAAACAGCTACCAAATTTCTGGACTCTAGCGGAGCTGCATGGTGCTTATGGACAATTCGCTAGTGAAAAAATTAGCCTAAGTATTCACAACTATAAATGAAGCCATGTTTTTTCAAACACTCACCCCACACTGTCCTTTTGCAATCTCAGATTCACAGATCAATTCTGATTTAGGAATTTCCCACGCTTCATCTGTGTAGGTATCAGTGATCAAGTACAGCGCTGCACATTCCAGGAATAGCAGCATTCTCAGACTTACCAGTGAGTGATGTCTGGTGTGTGACGCCTCCTGGTCTAGTTGGTGTGTATTCACACAGCTTGGTGCAGAGTCCTACAAACAAAATGAGTGCAACATCCTGTGTTAGTGTAACAGTGGATCAGTTAGATTTATATATTCAATTACCGCTGTAATTTCAAAGCTGTTAATTGGTTGAGTTGTATTGGGTCAACAAATAGGTAGCCCACACATACTGTAGTAGTCGCTGTCAGGCTGTACGCTTTTGACAGGATTCACAAAGTTCCCATAGAACCTCCTATCATCATTGAACGGCTATCAATGTTCAACTTTCTGCACTGTGTCACTGCGTAGACCATGCAACACAAACCAATCTGTATTCTAGTTTGCACTCACTGTATTCAACTCACATAACTACATCAGAGAACTATTGTGTATATCTAACCTCCTTGAGACTTCTTGTAGAATTCTACCAGCTCTTCAAGGGTTTGGAAATGGATATTGTGATCGACAGAGAACTCACTGCTCTTGTTCTGCCAGATGCGATAGTGGTACACCTTGCCAAGGTGGCTGTTAAAAGCAACACAAGAAATCAAAACAGTGTACTAAAGGCCTAATGGACTGCTAAAATCACCTCTCACCAGAGGGTCAGTGAGTACTTGCTGCCTTTTGTGGTGGAGATCCTCACGAGAAAGTTTCCTTCTTTTCCCTATGACAGAATCAATAGCTTACATAGAAGTGCAAACCGTATATGGTGGGCTTATTTCATGGGAATGAATTTCACGTTTCTGCGGCAATTTCTATCTGCAAACGTTGACCAGGAATCAGTCCCAGAGATCGGTACATAGTTGTGGCATTATTTACCGTACTGATTCTGCGTTACTGTATGTTCCTCTATCGGTGCTTGTACCTGCTTCAAGTATTATGACTACCGTTCATTTGTAAACTGGCCGCTTATTGGCCATGCAGGCTGCATCAGTGGGTAAGGAAAACTGCAAATTCGCAAGCGTATATTCTCCACCAAAATCTAATTCGTGAAGTTTCTCCCATGAAATAAACCCACTATACGGTATAGTGCTCATGCACATTGATGTTACCACAGAGAGAGAACCTTACGTATATAGCCATTCAACCAACCTCAGTATCAAGCTTGTTTTCAGCTTCAATCCGGGTTATTGAAGGAACAAACCATCTCCTGTATAATTGATACATACCGCAAATGGCAATTTACAACTCTGAAATGTGAGACAGAGAGAAGAGTAAGAACTAACATTTCAACGTAGTTGTTGATGGGCTATGTGTAGGAAGCAAAGAATGAGACTAAATATTGACTCAAGCTGTTTAGTGCACTGAAATATACATGCAGCAAAGGCATTACCTGCTGAGCAGGAGACTTCTCTGGCAACCTCTGCAAAGGAAATGATGTGAAGTTTCAGAGATTGATACATACATCAGAATGTCATGCTTCAACTATGTGATTCTAGTAGAGTAGCCAATAAAGCATTGTCAAATACACAAACCTCCAATGAATTGATTATATCCTGCATTGAAGGACGTTCCTCTGGATTATCTCGAATGCATATCTCGATCACTAGATGCATCTCTCGCCATTCGATTTCCTGGAGCAGTCGTAATCGCTTCTGTATGATTGGTAGCTGGCAGGTGAGCATTTCAATGAGGAGAATGCCAAAGCTGTAAGTGTCCATCTTGCATGACTGTTGCCCTATTCCCTTGGCTTCAGGTGCAGCATACACGATGTTGCCAGGGGCGATTGTGCAAGCCAGATTAATGGCCTGAAGACTCCCATAGTCAGAGACTTTGGCCTTCCAGTAGTCTGGGCCCAAACGCTGCAGCAACACATTCGCACTGCTCACATCTCGATGTATGAGCGGTTGGGGCTTGCAAGAGTGGAGGTAGTTGAGAGCTCGAGCAACATCAAAGCTGATGGACTTGATTTGTGACCGAGAAAGCTGCCCCTCTGCTAGAACATCCCTGAGGCTGCAATCCATGAACTCATTCAGGATGATGAGCTCGGTTAGGTCCCCTTCAATGACAGCTCCAAGGAAGAGGACCAGGTTTGGGTGGCGGAGATTAGAGGCAATATCCAACTCCCTTCGAATACCCTTGTAGAGAAACTCCGTATTCTCTTGACTCAAAGCCTCATGGAGACGCTTGGCTGCAACTATCTCACCTCTGAATCGTGCTTTCCTCACAACACCCCATGCACCTTTGCCCAGCTCATCATCCAGCAGCTCCACTTCTTCCCTAGATATAGCCCAGATGGGATGACTATCATTGTAAAGCCGGAGACTATCCGTCTCAGCAGGGGACTCTGGCTGAAGTGAGAGCAACTCTTGTTGTGGGTCTTCGTATATATCGTGCGAGTCTTCATCAGAATAGTACTCTTCATCAGAATAGTACTCGTCCATTGGCAAACTTTCCCCTAAAGAAAAGTTTGTTGCAATGGGAGTCACTTCACCCTGTAGAAGGACCAGTGGGCCATAATTAAAGTTTCAATGAAAAAGCACCAAATGCAAACCCTCCTTGCCCTTGTTACAATTACAGCTGGACCCATGAAGTGCTAACATGCTCTTTGCCAGAGACGCTATCACACAAGCCTGTCAGTGCACCAGAGTAATGAGCTACGCTGGACTCACGCAGACGCATTGAGGGAGGAGAGACCTCTATAGAGAGATCTGCACTAATATGACTGCCATGCCCCACCAGCTACAGGCCTACCACAGCAGAAATGATGTGTGCACAAACTTGAGCTCAAAAATAATGATGATGGAGTTGGTTCAGCATTCAGCATAAACTATATTGTAAGCTGTGTTTACCCACAAAATCACTCACATGTACATATACTCTTCCCCCATCTACTACCACTTTGCAGTGAAACAAAGCTACTAATCACAGTGAGCATGAAATCCATATTTACAAATCAGTAACTATCCATACGCTTTCAGGTGTGGCAGGTATGTTTGGCCTTGGAACAGCAGTAGGCATTGCGTTACTTCTTGGCCTGTGAGGAAGCTCCGGCATTGCATCACTCTACAAGAAACAATCATGATACCCATGATATGCAAACTGGCAACAATCATTATCATGAGTACATTGATATGTTTTAATATGAGTAATCGTCTAGATGTCATCAATAAAAATGGGACAAAGTAATATACTTGGAATGTACAAGATAACCTTGGATAGGCACTATAACATTATGGCTATTTGGAGGTTTAATCAAATTACACAGAAAACACAACACCAACCAATACCTCTGTAGAGACCGTCATGCCTCTAGGTTTTTGAGTGGGTTCTTGCTTTGCATTGCCCTGCAGGAAATGGCACAATATTGAGTTTAATATCATGTTGTACAGCCAATAGGTGCTTTGCATATAATTACCCCGCGCACGCATGCGCAAAGTGGGGTTAAGCAATCAGTTTGTCCGTCAGTCAGTCAGTCATATGTCTGTCTGTCTGTCAGGCGAAAAAAATTGAAATCTTGCCACATAGACCCTCATAAACCATCAAAACGGAGTCAAACAATAGCAAATAGCAAAAAACTGCTCTATGTGTACCTGACTGAAGTCAAGGCAGTTCATTTCGCTGTATTTCGGCTATTTCCTACTTTTCATCACTATTCATAACATGGCTCCACCTCTTTGTGACCTCAGAGTCCCATCAAGAACAAGACACGCAGTGCATTTGGAAATTTCATGCTTCGAGATGACCGCTAAGAAACAGTGCTTTCTCATGATTTATGTACTTCACAGACATCGTGGCTATTGTTTCGGCTGTTTTTTCCATCTATTTCCTATTATTCATAACATTTGGCCCCACCTCTTCAGTTTCACAATATAATATGCGGTAAGCGGTCACTCCCACGCCTTGGATATGGCCATACACAAACACAGTATAGGCGATAGCACCTGTTCAATGCGCATCGGCAGAGATGTCATGTCGATTGTAGCTGCACTGTATCCTGTAGACGTTCCGTGTGGGGTATGTGTTCTATGAACACCTCTAGTTATGATAATATCATGCATCACTAGTAGAACAATTGAATGACATCGTCACAAGATAGCCAACTTTGCAAATGTCAATAGATATGAAGTATGGGCAACTCATTATACACTCCTGGTAGGGAAAAATTGCAGAGCCCATGTGCTGTTATTCTATTCAGTCAACAATAACACCATGAGCTGACAATGATGCCATTACAATATATCTTCAAGTAATACAGTAGCAATCTTACTAACTTCTGTTAGGGTAGTGAAACTTCTTGGGCGAGGAACTGGTGGCGTTTTCGGCAAACCAGACTGCAAAGATAAGTGTGTGCCATCCATAGTGATTCCACAGTAGCTTAAACTGCTAAGTATTATGATAAGTTAACTCATTTCCTTTCTTGAAATCACCATATCCACTGAAACAATTGCATTGAACTATTCAATCGTGTATAGCAGGGGGGAAACCAAATGCTATCCTAGTTGCCTTGTATGGTTGGAAATGGAGATCGTACAAGGTGTGAGCACTGATTTCTTTGAAATAGCCCACCTGGTACTGAGTCAAAAGCAATTGCAGCTATGTGCTGTCACCTTAAAGTGATGCACCGGTACCACCCACCCCCATCTCACCACATCCACCTGCCACACCCACCTCCCCCTGTCCCACCCACATCCGCCTGACCCATCCACCTCGATCCCCTTGTCCTACCCACCTCCTCCTGTCCCACCCACCTCCCCCAATCCTGGCCACCCACCTCCCCCAGTCCTCACCCACCTCCCCCAATCCTGGCCACCCACCTCCCCCAGTCCTCACCCACCTCCCCCAATCCTGGCCACCCACCTCCCCCAGTCCTCACCCACCTCCCCCAATCCTGGCCACCCACCTCCCCCAGTCCTCACCCACCTCCCCCAGTCCTGGCCACCCACCTCCCCCAGTCTTCACCCACCTCCCCTAGTCCTCACCCACCTCCCCCAGTCCTGGCCACCCACCTCCCCCAGTCTTCACCCACCTCCCCCAATCCTGGCCACCCACCTCCCCCAGTCCTCACCCACCTCCCCCAATCCTGGCCACCCACCTCCCCCAGTCTTCACCCACCTCCCCCAATCCTGGCCACCCACCTCCCCCAGTCTTCACCCACCTCCCCCAGTCCTGGCCACCCACCTCCCCCAGTCTTCACCCGCCTCTCCCAGTCCTGGCCACCCACCTCCCGCTGTCCCACCCACCTCCCCCTGATCTCTTACTGGCAGTCCTTACTTTACTCTTACATACCACTACCATACTAAGCAATATAATGCAGATGCCAAGTTATAGAGAGCACATTAAATTTTAATGTACCTGTGGACTTGGATTGAGATCAGGTTGTGCTTTCAGCTAGTGAAATGAACAATACTTATAGGTTGATATGAAGTGACGTTAGCACTTACTACATATACAGCAGTTAATGTACCTGTGGACTTGGATTGAGTTCAGGCTGTGCTTTCAGCTAGTGAAAAGTATACCAGGTTGCACAATGAACGAAGCTCAGGTGGATGTGAAGTGACGTTAGCACTTACCTGTGGACTTCTTGCCCGAGGGACAGGCTGCAAGAAGAGAATTCATTCTAAACTAGGGAATATGAATGCATGTGCAGTGTGCAGCAGAACAGTCACTCATACGGTCCTGGTAAGTATCCACCGAACAGTGAAAGAAAATCCGTAATCACATACTCTCGAGGCATCATCTCAGCACAATATATGGTGGTTGCCAATGTAATTAATGTCTGATGGATATAGACTTGCTTACACTGCACAATTAAATGCATCACACTAAGGAGCTCAAGTACTGGTACATTGGTTTCGTACTGGACTTACCAGCAGTCATATCTTACTCATTACTGCAAGTGGTATAGCGGTTCACACTGGCAGTCACAGGAGACTAGCCATGCAGCTGACTAGCAACTAGTGTTACGTGTAACTGTTTGCATGCAAAGATGCACAACACATGTAGCTGAAGCTGAAATTGAGCAACTGGTGTTACATGATATATCATACCCTTGGAGTTCTTGGCTGAGGTATAGGTCGTTGTAATGGAACCTGCAGATGCTGAACCTGAAAAGACAGGTCCAAATCAGTAAACATGCACAGTTGCATGGCATTTAATCTCACAGTAACCGCACAGCTGCATGCAAGAAAAATCTGGCCGGCCTGGAAAAGAGGCTAGTGTTGAGATCCACAGTGCCTTACCTCAGTACTGAAAATCTGAGGGGTAGTCTGCTGCTGAGATGATGAATCTGTGGCTAATAGCAAGAGATGATCAAAATGAAGCCCATACCTCACTATGCAACAATGTCAAGGGCAGAGGATTTTCAAACACCAATTTATACCACAGCAAAGCTTTTTACGCCTGGTTATTCCAGTCTGTTCCCCAGTACCACAGCAAAGTAGCTCTCTAACAACACAATGCAGCTGAAAGAGTGCAAACAAGGCAGACTAATACCTGTCCACATGCATTTAAACTTTTTACAGGTATATATGATCCTTAGGAAGACCATAAAACCCTTTATTTGTTCAATGATGAATGAGAGTAGATTGTAAATCAAATGTGTAACTAGTTATACATCAATAGTTTACACAGGCCTATTTTATGGCTGATGTGGTACGAATTAGGTTACTACTAGCAGGCTGCTTGTAGGAGAAATGGCCTGGCAACTTTTGTGAGTTCAAACTGTTACGTCTGCTGCCAGAAATTAAAGAGTCAAACATTTTTTCAGGCTGTCATTACAAGTAAAAGCATGCACTGCTTCATTAGCCTCATTCCCAGGCCACATGGGCCTTGGAACGAGGATATTGCTTCGAAATGTTACAGTCATGCCCATTCTATTGTAATTGCACATTCAGTTGATCACTCAATCATGTTAGTGCATGTAGGAGTTCTGTAGAACTTTTTGCTCAACTTTGATCTGTTGTAGAAACTGCAGCAAAACTCAAGCAGGAAAGCCACGTTTTTAGTAGCTGGAAAATCATGACTACTATCACAAGCACTAATGCAGTAGTCATGCACTGCTTGCATGACAGTTGCTGTGACATTCCATCTGTATACAGTTTGAACTTACGAAAGTTGTCATGCGATTTCTCCTCCTGAAAATGGCCTGGGAATGAGGCTAGGTTGCTACTGGTGACATCCAACATACACATACCTTTATCTACAAGCATTTGTGGCAAGTGCTCCATGTTTGAAACGATGTCGGTGAAGTCTGGACGAAGCTGCAAGGATGGCAACCAAATAAGAAAACCTTTCTCTGCCAGTTGTGTTATGCCTGTTCAATCATTCATGATACTCCACCACAAGTTAGAGCAACACTACATACACTGAACACCGAGAAGAATAATATTACTGTTCCAGTGGGAAGCACACTCCTTGTGGGAAAACTGATAGAGCAAGCTCATTCTTCTTCTTCACAATGATACCTCTTGCCTTCTTTACTTCAGCAGACTCTGATTGCATCAACCAACTCATGCTTATGATTAACCCTTTCACCGTCAGAATCCCACTCATATGTATTTTATGGCTCATTTCATATTAGGTGTTAATATCTAGTCACTAAAGTGGCCTATGACGGTGAGAGGGTTAATGTACATGACATCATGCACCGCCTATGATCGTAATGATCGTGATAGCTAAGGCAATGATAATCATCTATGTAAAAAAAAATCACTACTGCCGTGCATCCCTACGAGCAATTACGTGCATCAGTATTAACTACAGCTTCCTCTGACTTCATACCAATGACGTTTGTCTATTTACTTAGCTCACTTTTGGGTTGGGATCCCAGAACCTTCTTAGCAGGTTAGCCAGGATAGGCGAACAGTCCAGTGGAATTGGTGGCCGCTGTGATAAGCAAAGCACAATAATCTTCAGCTTCCTTTCATGTACGAGGCACTAAAGCAGTCTCCCAACTTGAGTACCAAGCTACTGTAGCAATAGTTGGAGGCAGTCACGATAAATATAATCACTAACCTCATTGTTTGCTGCCACCCTCTGGCAAATCTGGAAGAAATCTGTTATGTCTTCAAATGGAATCTTGTGGGTAAGGAGCTCCCAGACCACTATGGCATAGGAGTAGACGTCACACTGCTTCGATATGGGCTTGCTTTCCAGTACCTTCAACGAAAATGAAACAGAACCTGCATGTAACTACGGCTGAATGAAATGTAAGGTAGACACAGATAATGTTTACAAATGTACCAGACTCTCCCTCACCCTCCTATCCCAGTAGGAATGCATACCTCTGGAGCCATCCACCTTGGAGTGCCAAGGACCTTGGTGGTTGTGTTGATACTGACTCCTGGCATCTGATCACGGAGTTTTGAGGACCCAAAGTCACAGATCTGCAGAACAGAAATGGTGAATGATGGCACATGTAAAACAGAGTGTATTCACTTCTCAAGTATGTATTATCTGACCTTTATTGTGTTGTCCGCAGCAACCAGTACTGTTGGAATTCAAAACGAAAATAACAATTCAATGAGACATAAACAAGAAATGCTATAATCACATACTTCCAAAGGTAAGATCAATGGGCACAGACTTACATCTGGCCAGCAGACAATAGTGAGCAATAGTGAGAACAGTTATGCTGTAAAAGGAACAAGGCTAGCGCTATTCAGAGAAGTCTGCTGTAACTTCCCAGACATAGTGTCAGTATGGTCTAGAAATTTGATTCTCCTGTTATACCGTTCTTTGACTTCAGGTCGCCATGAATCACCACTCGGTTTGGGACATCAAAGTGGAGATATTTCATGCCTATAATAGCAACAGGAATTAGAAGGTCGCACTTTCAACATTTATGATACAAACAAGACTGGAGGTGGAAACAACCTGGGGAACAGTTGGGAAGAACCCCGGGAACAACCGGGGAACAAACCCAGAACAAGGCTAAATGCACTAGCCACTTACCAGCAGCAATCTCTCTTGCCCATTGGAGGTTTCGGTCTGAGTCAAACTTATTTTGATGGAGGAAGTCAAAGAGCGCTCCTTGCTCAACATACTCTGCAATGAACCAAAACACAACACCTGTAAAACTGTGGTCCTCGTCCCACACTGCTGTGCATTCTGCTAGTCATAGTGTAGCAGCATTATTGCAAGAAATCCTTTATGGGTATTTGCTACAAACATTTCATAGACTTCTAACTATGCATGGTGCAGGAACATGCCCCCCCCCCCCCCCCCCCCCCCCCCCCCCCCCCCCCCCCCCCCAGTGCTTTCGCCAGGATCCAAAGACTGAAGGGTACATTAATATTCATGCCACACCCCTACTTTTGATCTGTCATCATACACCTTGTGGTCACTATTGTTCCACGATGTTAGTATGTTACATACAGTCATGTGATTTATGACAATTATGCTGACCTTAGGGTTGATTAGGTAAACATCAGGCCCTGAATTCCTTCTAGCTGTGCAACTTATGCCTTGTGAGTAATCATCACTAGTCAAGTACCTCAAGTGGTTGCTAAAACAACCAAGCAAAGAGTACATTTTCGCCTGACCACAAATTAAGTAAGGGCACAATAGAAGTCTCTTCAGGGTGAACTCAGTCCTACCCCAAAAGCTGAGGAGAAGGGTTTACCTTCGGGCCCTTCGGAGGGGACATTAAGCCGTCGGTCCTGGGGAACTTGGTTAAATAGGCTCTGGCCCTCATTAGCCACCCCTCGTGGGTAAGAAAAACAAAACAAAAACAAAACAAGAAGTGCAAAGGGTACAGTGCTGCTAAGTATAGGCCCAGGAGAAAAAAGCTGCAAAGCACTCCTGTTGTAGGTTGATAGTTGGAGGTCTGAATAGCTAGCCTCATTCTTAGGAGGTCAGAGATGTGTTCCCAGGCCTTTACCAGCTCCAGTCTCAGCAGTATGCAAGATGCCTGGAAAATCCGGTCATGTGTGAGAACTCGGGTAGATTACACAGGGGGCGGTGTCAAACCACAATAATGCGTCAACCTGTATCCAGCATCCTGAAGGAGTGGTATTGATGCTGCCTTGCAAACACTCCAGTCTCCAGCTCTTGGATTGAAAAGGGTTCCAGATCTGTCATTGGGCACTGTTCCCATTGCGTCTACCCTCTGATGTAACGCCAGGTGCGTTCACATACCAAAACGGCATTTTGGAAACCATTTTCTACCCATTTTGACATGTCAAATACACCAAAATGGCAGAAACAGTACTCCTGTTCTGTCGGGTGACTGATGTGCCATTTTGGCAAAATGGAACGAACCAAAATTGGCAGAAACAGCACTCCTGGTGAGCGACAGCAAGAGGTATGTTTTGTGCCAATTTTACATACCTCCATGATCAAATCTCCCAGGACTTTACCGCCTGCAAGTGATCAAACCCTGGAGGTGGTGATGGCCTGGCAATGAAGCTACTCAGGCCATTCGCATTCAGCACTTTGTTGCTTGAAAGGCTAGACTCAGATCAGTCAGTACAATGCAGTTGGTGCATTCAACCGGAAATATGCGTCACTTGAGTAAACTTCAAGTGGGAGTGTGTTGAGATTGAGGCACACACATAGTTGCTGCTAATAACCTAGTAAGAATGGCTGCTATGCAGAGAATCTCCTATGCATTCAACTGGGGTGTAATTTCATTAGTGCTTACTCCACAAGAAGCAAAATCATGATCGATGCAGTCAATGATCACTTCTATAGCCTTGTACCTGGGTGTTCTTAGCCAATGCGTCCATTGGGGGCAGAGCATGAGAGAGTGACTCTAGTAGCCAAGTAGTTAGTCTCGTTCCCAGACCGTTATCCAGCACGTGTATTGCTTCCAGTATAACGCCCTTCCTTCCCCGCACGCCATGCTAAAAGCGATCCGTGCTGCGGTTGGTTGGGTCTGGGACCGAGACTACCAAGTAGTTAGTTGCCTGCACTTTGGTTACGAGACTAGCAAAGAGACTGTGATAATAACCTGTTACAATGCAGTAGAGTGGTGGTTGCAGAACAGCTCCATAGAAGTGAAGGAGGTTGGGGTGGTCCACTAAACCCATGATCTCCAACTGAAAGAAACGTAAACAGTGTTCGTTCAATTTTAGGCTGGCAACAGCTACATGTATGCAGGTAGACACATAGTCTCGGTCCCAGACTCAACCAACCCCAGCACGGATCGCTTTTAGTATCGCGCGCATTATACTGAAAGCGATACACGCACTGGATAAACGGTCTGGGAACGAGACTAGTAGACACACCAAATGCACAGGCAGCCAATATAAATTATTTCATTCAACTGGATTGAAATGAATTCAAGCATAGCATACGTACATAGTGGGTGGATTAGGTGTCTTTCTGAGAGCAAAATGGCCAAATCTGGACACCCTAAGCCAACTGACGCTTTTCTTTTGTGGGGGCAATGCTCCCTCTTCTGTCATTTTGTATTATGACATTAAAACATGTGACCTCGCTTAATTGCAGCTTTCATGCCAAGTAAAGTGGTCCAAAGTTTCTAAACCTTCCTTGTCCTCACATGCATACTGAAAGCGATGGTGTGCTGGAGAAAGTGAAGGCTAGCTTGTTAGACTATAGATGTCCACCACTTCTATAGGGCCACAAATCACGGAAGTATAGTTATGGTTCAAGTGTGGTTGGGTACAGGTTGCATTATGTATTGTTGCTATTGAGTCTTTCGTGCCACCATTGATGCTCTTCTTTGTATCAGGTATGTTAGTATAGCTATTGTTGTAACACTTCCGTTCCTTTGGCTTGTACACTTGCATGCAGGACTTGTAATTGACGGACCACCTAAAGTGTACTACTACTACAACAACAACTACTATAGTTGGATAATCAATACGTTACTGCCTGGAATAATTTGAATAAACACATGCATGGTATGTGCCAAGCAAACCTCGCTCTGAGGAATCCCCTGGACTGAGGTCTTTACGGCCACGATCATGTCCATCGACTTCCATCTACCTTTGTAGACCGTTGCTGACCCTCCGACTCCCACCCGCTCCGTCCCGAACTCAAGATCACCATACTCGATCGCCTTAGCCATTTTGGGGACAGCCACGCCCCTCCTGCTGAAGGCAGCTATTGGATGCTAGTTCGTGCGCATGCGTCAACTCTTCAGATCTGCAGACAGACTTGTTGTGCTTGCTGAAACTTTAGTCTCGCGTGGCCCAGACCCTTCCTGGCACGATTAGTGTGGCGAGAACGACCAGCAGTAACGACTAGCTACTGTCTGAGTTGGAACAGAGCAATCTGAAGAGATGAGTAAACACAGAACACCAAGAGAGAGAGACAAATGGACCCCACTAATCGTCGCAGGAAAGGTCTGCACCACGCGAGACTAGCTGAAACTCTTGTATAAACTACTGCTGCATGGTATCTCTTTTGAAATAACTCAATATGAAATTTGCAGAAGTGGAATCCCAACAGACAAAGTAATACTCTTAGCTACTACACCCACACAGCTCTCAGCCAGCATCAGAGGAACTGCACTGTTCCTTAGCAGCAGTAGGGTCTACACTGCACTGTTCCCTGGCAGCAGTAGGATCTACACTGCACGGTTCAACACCTTCACTCTTCCCCAATGTCTCTGCATGTTCCTGCTTTGGACCGCCATAAAACTTGTGGCCTGTAGAAAAGGAAAAGATGCTGATGACTCCACAGCTTTCGGCTAGTTAGTCGTTATCCCTCAGGCCTCAGCCTTCAATGTTCACTACTATACTAGGATGTGGGTGAGATACAACTACAACCTTTGTACCCTGGTGCTTGGTTTGATATCTCAAAATTTGACTACTAGCCTTGTGATTGAGGTCAGTGGTACAGTTACACGTACAAGCAGCTAATTTGACCCATCGTGCTGGATTATTTACAAACAGTAATTCTCACCATTGCAGCCCACCGCTTCTGCTCTACACTTCACTCTGCAGCAAATCTTACACAGACTGTGGTCACAACGCAGTCCCTAAGTGGAGCATCACGCGGATCACACACAGGAGAAGCAGAGACATCTGCTTGAGTCAGCAGAGACATCTGCTTGTGCACATGGAACATAATGAGTCAGCTGACCCATCAGGCTGGTGTTTAGTTAGTCTTGGTCCCAGACCCAAACCAACCCCAGCGCAGATCACTTGCATGTGAGATCCGTGCTGGGGTTGGTTGGGGTTGGGGCCGAGACTAGTGTTTTGGGTGTGCATATACATATACTTGCTTACATCACCAGATAAGTATAAAAAGGTACCTGAAATGTTAGCACCACGAGCTATGGATGGGTCACCAGAGATATGTGTATTCAAGATGTGATAGGGGAACACAAGTTCACTACATTGGGAGCAGGGGTACATACATCAGCCTATCTACAGAAGTACCTCATACCTTTGGATTTGCTTTACACACACTGCAAGTGACCCATCGCTGCACTGCACGAGAAAAATTGAGAAAGATCATCCATGAAGATTGAGGAATGGTCAGTGCAGTATGTACCTTTGGGTGCCGCTACTTTCTTCAGTCTCTTTGAAATGTTCTCCATGGTATCAGACTCCTTTGAGAGGGGATGGGTCCGTTTGCTGCTCTGCTCGACCCCCTCCACAGGACTGAAAGCACATTCACAGTTATACAACAACAGGGATTGGACCTTCTTCCATAGCCCTTTATCAGCACAAAACCTACTTTCACACAGCAATTGACAAAGTTACAAAGGAGCTCTAGGAGGCTACTTCTCCAATTCTAGCTTTACCTCGGTCTGACATACGGCTGACATCTCCAGAATGGAATATCGTCGAGTGAATATTTATCACTTAATTCTTCTTTGGTTAATCTCAACTGTGCAGGAAGGAATTGATACCACCAGGATCTCAACAACAGGCTAGGAAGGGGGGGGGGGGTATAGCTGAGAATGCTATGGTCATTACAGTCACTGAACAGTGACAAAATCATAGCAGTTATTATGAACCTACCAATAGTAGTGACTTCAGTTCGGAGGAAAACTGTTCCATGGCCTCCACAGACCTGGCGGTGCCGATCTTCTGTCGGTAGCACTGGTATTCAGGCTGCTGCAACCTACACAGGGCCATAATTCATTTTTTTAAAGCTGGTCACAGTAGTGTGCCATCTTGCTAGATTCCATTTTGAGTTCATCTTAGATATCCAGCTCAACGCTTTGCTCTCCCTACTCCATAGGTCTCCTCTCCTTCCTCTTCCTTCCCCTTTCCCCCCTTCCCTCCTCCCTCTCTTCCATTCCTTCATTCACTCACCCACCCACCCCTCCCTCCCTCCCTCCCTCCCTCCCTCCCTCCCTTCCTTCCTTCCTTCCTTCCTTCCTTCCTTCCTCCACCCCTCCCTCCTCCTAGCCTCGTTCCCAGTCCCATGCCCAGCTTTTCGTCGCTTGCAGTACCGTACTGCAAGCGACGAAAAGCTGGGCGTGGGACTGGGAACGAGGCTACCCTCCTCCCTCCCTCCCCCCCCCCCCCCATCCCCAACATACACATGCAACCACAGCTTGAAGAGGTGTCCTCTGACATAGGAGAGAGAACAGGGGTAACTGCGGACCATCTCAAGATACTCCTCTGCCACTCTCCAGCAAGGGGGCTGCTCCGCTGTAAAGATGGCTGGGTTGCAGAGGCTGCCCTCTAGAAGAGAAGAAACAACACTAGAAATGCAGCTGTGTTCCTGGGTCGTCTCACACAGCTATGGTGACAAGGCTCATTGCTAGGCTCCCACACAAAAGAAGGGGGCCCTTCAATAACAAATTTGGAGACAGAAGTCATCCACTGTGAAAACATTGAGACACAGTAGGAGAGACAGCTCAGACTATTGAGTAGTCATGTGATAGACTTAATTAAAGGACACCTCCGGAATCAGGACAATTAGACAAGTCAGCCTCATTCCCAGGCCCAAGTGTGGGTGGGGTTTTGGAATGAGGCTAACCAAGTCCCAACTACATGATGACCCCCCCCCCCCCCCCCCCCCCCCCCCCCCCTGGAACCTGGGAACAGTTACGTTCATACTGCAAATGAAAAGGATAAAAGGTGTGGTACAGCTGTTTCGACTCCTCTCCTCTCACCTGCAGACATGACCCCATCCACTCTTGTCTCACAAAGACATCTCTCCACATCCCTCTGAAATTGGATGTTGCCATTGGCAAACACAGGAATGTTCACATTCTGCCTGCAGAACCAAAGAACAGTAGCTATGTAGCCACCTGGCCACCTGTGGTATCACCGTGCGCTGGTCTCACTCACTTCACAGCCTTGATGTGTTCCCAGCTGGCCAGTCCTGTGTGTGGCCCCTTCTGGGCCTTGGTGCGACCGTGCACTGTCAGAAGCTGTGAAGAAGTTTAGTGGACAGAAGGTTCAGGAGATGAAAGAGCACTTTCAGGAGCAGTGGGTGGAAAGTTTACACACTATCCCCCCCCCCCCCCCCCCCCCCCCCCCCCCCCCCCCCCCCCTTATGGTAACGCTAGATGGGTAGAGAGAGTTTGCAAGAGCTATTAACCTACCATTCTGATTTTCGAGATCGGGCATCTAGCAAGAGTTTTTACTTATAGCAATGGGTGTTTATCCCTTCTGGGCAAACTCCCCTTACCTGGCATCCTGCGTCTTCTAGCATTCTGGCATAGCACACAGTCTTCTCCACATCTTCAAACACTCTGATCTTGCAGGTTACGGGCACCGACAGCTCACGGTGAAGGAGGCTGACTGATGGAAACAAACATTTGTTCAATAATTCACCTATTAACCCCAGTCTCATTCCCAGGCTCTTCCCCCTGAAAGTGTGACTAAGCACCGGAAAGGGAGAGCCTGGGAATGAGGCTAGGCATGCTATCTCTCTCTCCACTCACACAATCCACCTACCACCTAGCCTCGTTCCCAGGCCTTCTACACCTCCAGTTTTTGATCACTTGCAGTATGCAAAAACTGGCCTCCATTTTTGCATACTGCAAGCGATCAAAACTAGAGGTGTAGAAGGCCTGGGAACGAGGCTACCTACCACCTCCTTTCCTCTACGTTAAAACATTAAGGTACTTCATTTTTGTACAACTACCTATTTGTCTCAAGAGGTCCCATTCATCCTGCAAAAAGGCACCATAGTGACCTGAGAATGAAACATCGCATGGACCTTCATAACTGATCGTGATGGAGACAAGAGGAAAACACAAATACCGCACTTTCCGTACCTTTCCTTGCAATGGACTGTGGGCATCCCAGATTGAGGTCCACAGCATCACAGTACGGCTCAGCATATCTGGCAGCCTCCAGCAGCGTTTGGGGGTCGTTCCCACAAAACTGGAGGGCAAATGACATACTAAGGTAGCCATTAGTCACTTGAGTTAGACCTTCTCTCGCTCACAGTCAGAAAAGCAAGAAAGGGTCTAGCTATAGAAGAGGCAACGGGTAGTCACTTATATTTCACCTACTGAAGTGTTTGCAACCAGGACCAATGTGTGCTTAAAGAGCTAGTCAAGGGATCAAGATGAACTCCTAGCCTCATTCCCAGGTCACACTGGAATAGGAATATTGGCCTGGCATCTACTGTTTAGATCATGTGATCAAGGACAATATTTTTTCCTGGTTCTACATGCGACATGTAACCATACTTTGAGAAGTCGCTAGTAGTCATGAGCTGCACACCCTCTCCCAACTAAACAATCTGACAATAAACTTCGTCCAACAAGAACTATAACTAGATCATCGATGGCAATACCAAGGAAAATTTAAGGGGCTGCCAAAGGCAGATTCAGTGATCTGATGCATTGTCAGTATAGTTCTCTAGTTCCAATACCAAGAATCACCTGGACAATGAGGGGTCTGTCCTCTGGGCAGGTCACCAGGTTATCTCTTCTGTAGTTTGGGTCTCTCTTGAAGACAGAGGCGTGTAGCATGGGAGTGTAGCACAGCTGTGCCCCGTACTTTCTGCTCAACATGCGCCAGGCTAGCTCTGACTGGTCCACCATCGGAGCTACCACGTACTTAGCTCCCTTTAGGACGTTGTTCCAGAATTCGTACCCACTGTTCTTTGCCATCTCAGAGATGAGATAGAGCTAGCTTGAGCATGAGCTGGGTACCGATGATGTCACGGTGATGTAAGTAGATCTACTCACCTTTGACCCTTTGCTTTGCGGGGTGTGGCAGGAGGTCGCTAATGTATAAAAGGAAGATCAGTGCAGTGCAAGGACCAAAGGTAGCAGCGGAGACGGAAAGATACGAGACACTGATAGTCTGCTACACTTCGATTGCACCGGCCTGAGCCTACCTCTGTACAGGGCCTCTGCACATTTGCAAAAAAAGGTTGGTTTAATAATTAAATTTTGGCTGGTCAGTTTATGCTTGTGCCTTGTGGCAAAGTCTGCGGAGTTTGGTAGGTCAAAATGGCTGTTGCACCGCAAGTTAGATGCATGCCCGATTGTGTTGCAAGCTCTAGCTAGCTAGCTGCAATATCTATGTTGATTTTGAAGGAGAGTGCTAGTCCTTGGTAGCTATGTTTGTGCTAGAAATGACCTTTTGTTGCAAGTTGTCTGCTGTATATCACTTCAAAAAGATAATATTTTCATCCACTGTCTTTGTCATCTGAGTTGCAGCTGCTTTCAGAGGTGGTACAGCTAAGGCTAGGAACCAGAGTGGACTGATTGGCTTTCATGTCAGCTACTCATGCTCACCTTAAAAACGAACCATGCATTCTCTCTCTGGAGGAGCGTGCAGTTGCAGAGCATTTGATATTTTAATTGCTAAACATTAGTTTCCCATGGCCAACTCCCCAGGGAACAAGGAAGATGCAAGAATGTTCATTTGTTCACTCACCTGTGTGCAACTGAATTACACAATGATTGTTTACTTCCAATAAGCTGTTCACTTGTTCACTCGGGTGAGCATACCTAGCCTCCAGCAAAATCTTGGATGACAAATGCAGTAACCTTTCTTGCAATGATATATACTAGGCCTGCAGTTTTCTGCTATATGCAGCAACTCCCCTGATCAACAATATAGTAATCAGTCCTCTGTTGTCGCACTTCCCTCCTGCAGACTATATACAAACTTGGTACTAATCAAATTCACCGACATCTTGAGACCCACATGGCCACCTCCAAGCAGGTAGAGAATCCAAAACTTCACCACGATGTGACAGTCATAGGGGCAGGTTGGTCAGGTCTCGTGGCCTGCAAGTACATGCTAGAGGAAGGCCTCTCGGTAGTTGCACTGGAGAAGAGGGAAAATATTGGAGGAGCGTGGTTGTATTCCAACGATCCAAACGTCACTACTGTGATGCAATCGACACGAACTACATCCTCTTCAACAGTTACCGAAATGTCTGATTTCCCCATGCCAGAAGAGATTGGGATGTTCCCTCACCACAAGGATGTTTGGAACTACCTCCACTCCTACGCTGAGACCTTTGACCTGATATCGCACATCAAGCTGAACACTGGGGTGGAGACAGTAGAGAAGGAAGGGGAGGTGTGGAATGTGTGTTGCAGCAATGGAGATATTTACACTAGCAAGTATCTGGTAGTGGCAAGTGGGGAGCACCAGCAACCAAACCGTGAGCTGGAGGAAAGCTCATTGAAGGGTTTTACAGGGAAGATTTACCATGCACAAGAGATCAAGTATCCATTGGAAGAGCACAAGGGAGAGAGGTTACTACTGGTGGGGGGAGGAGAGACCGGGAGTGACATCTGCACTGAATGGATTGATCATGCCAAGTTCATCTACTGGAGCATCCCAAGGGGCCAGCACTTCTTCCGAAAGTACGCCAAAATTGTTCCCTGGGGAAAACCACAAGCACTGGACAAGGCCTCTTCGAGAATGATGAAGACAATAGCACCTTTCCACAGAAGCAAGCCTGGGCTAGCCTGGGTCTGCAAGTGGACGACCAACGGCTCACTCCTTGCCTACCAGGGCCACGGGATTCCAGAGTGGAGGAATGATGCAGATTTCTTTCATTTCTTCATCAACAAAAATGGAAAAGTTCTTGACTTGGTTGACTACAAAACGCTGGTACCCAAGGGTGCTATAGTTGAATGCAAAGGGAAAGACGTCACTTTTGCTGATGGCACTACACAGGAATTTGATCTTATCATCACATCCACAGGTTACAAAGTCAACTTCCCATTCCTCCCGAAGCAATACGCAGATGTTAGCATCCGGCAAAGACACAAGCTTGTCTTCGATGTTGAAGATCCCAGCATTGCATTCGTGGGCTTTGTTCGTCCAATTGTTGGTTCCCTGGTAGGGATCTCTGAGCTGCAAGCTAGATGGGCAGCTAAAGTGTTCAGCAAACACATTCCTCTCAAGCCACTTCAGGAGAGACGAGAAGACGTCAAGAGAGACTCAGAGTACTGGAACAACTTCTTCAAGCATTCCTCGCAGAGACTGCAAGGGCTGGTAGAGGGCTTCACCTACATTGACGACATCGCAAAGCAAGCTGGAATCTACCCTGACTACTGGTCACTCCTGAAGAGAAACCCACAGCATTGGTATATCTCAGTGATTTCACCCTACAATGGAGCAACGTATCGTCTGAATGAGCCCGAGTATGAGGAACAGGCTGTAACCACGATGCAGAGCCACCGACAAGTGACACTCAACCCTGTCTACCTCCTACTCATCCTCTTCCTCCGCTTCGTCCTGTTCGATTGGTGGCTGGATCGCATCAGCACCATCAAATATCACATCCAGGTAGCCTCATGGTGGCCAACGGTGCGCTCATGGCGAATCGTACAAGCAGTCAACTATATTTGGTGCATACCAAAAAAGGCAATGTTTGATGACAAATCGACTGTTGGGTAACAAGCATGCAAGAAAATTATCAGCACAAGAGAATATAAACATGCAACAAGAAATACACTAACAGAGACAGAGAACTTGCGAGTATTTAAACTATTTATGCAGTCTGAGTCCATCATGCAGCTGTACTTGGCATGAAGTGTTCGTGGTCAGCTGTATTCATTGTTTGTTAGTAGGCGTTGACACACTGTGCTTTGTTTTTACACAATATTCTATTCCCTTATACTCATCAGTCATGCCTGTTATATTTTTCAAAGTTGACCACCAATTATGTTCGGCAAGAAAATGTTCTATAGTGTGTTGTAAACATAGTCTTGCAGAGAAAATTGTTTCTGATGATAAGAGTTTTGCAAAAGTGTGAACACTCTCCGTAGCTGCAGATGAGTGAATTAATTGGCCTAAGTCGGCATTTTTCCACTATTCCAAAATTTCAATCTTCTGCTGCTGCCATATATACTGTAAAAGAGAAGGACCAAGATAGTGGTCACCTCATTTGCATCTCAGTGCTTCCTTGGTGAATGAGCACACATGCAAGTGCAGCCTACTTTGATCCTAATTAGTACATAGCGGAAAACCTAGTGGGCCTATTGAGATTATAACCTAGGTGAAGTTTCTTAGTTCTAGGTATCTAGCTACGTATATAGCAGTGTATGAAGTCACTTACTTATAGCTGATTACAAAACGTTAGAAGTGAAGCTAACAACATTTGAGGTTGTGGACCCATTCTTTAATTGATCGACACCACGAGATGCAACTATGGCGACCAGAGTATGGTTAAAGCAACCCTTCTTATACATGTGCCTATTATCCTCACAGGTCTGAATATTTTTCATATTTATGCTTTGACTTCAGATAGCTACTACACAACAGACATCTCTGTATGTAATCAAAATGCTTGCGCGGCATAATAAGGATGGAAATTTCATTTATACATTCAAAACGATTTTCCACTCTGTCTTTGTGGTATGTTATTCACACTCACTGACTGGTGTTGTTGTGTCTATACAAGGATTTGTTGAAGTAGTATTTGTATACCAAATATGTTATGAGCTCCTGCATGCTGGCCAGATATTACCTGAGGTCTAGTGAATGTCAACATGCAGACATGGCGTATGATGCATGCCACCACCGTACCTTTGTAGTCAACTTGCACTTGTGTGCTGTATAATTATAGGTACACAGTTCTCATGAAGAAATTCATAGTTCAATGTAGGCTACTGTTAAGCCATTACCTTACTCATGCAGGTCATGGAAAGCAAGTTTGAATGGCAGCTACCACAGGGCCTCAAAATCACTACCCAGTGGCTGTCCAATTATTAAGGTTAGTTATTATTGAGCTGGGGTGGGGAGATAGTTTACAAGCCCAAGTGACTCATACTACTAGCTAGCCCAAGAGCGCATGATGACATCATTGTTTATGTCATCATGCGCTCTTGCTAGCTTATAGCTTTTTGGACACTACTAGCCCATAATTTTAGTAGGCCCTGAACTACATGATCGAGTCAACCTGGATGTGATAGCTAGTGTTCTCTCCGCCTACATCTTAATGTGGGACATCAATTTCTTCAGCACTCTGTGCTGCACCAAAACAGCTGGCTTGATGACAGCATAGGTGACAACATAAAATACGGAACTAAATACCACAGAACAACAAAAGTAGCTAGCTAGCTAGCTAGCTAACTAGCTATAGCTGTTGTGAGACCACCCACTGACTGAGGGATTATTCAAATACACACTAGAGTTAGGACTGTTTACATGACAGGAAACTATTCGACACAGGCATTCACAACAAACAACAAACTTTATGAGACCACCTAGCTACTTACTGAGACTTCAAATACACACTATAGACTTTGGGCTGTTTACATGCCAGTAAACTATTTATGCGTACACAACCAACAAGAAGAAACTTTACCTTACAAGTACGTACTTTGAGACCACCTACCTACTGAGACTATTCAAATACACACTAGAATAGCGAGAGAGTTCGGATTGCTTATGTCGTGTTGTTTACATCAGCTGTGCTTGCAATGATTTTGCCTTGTCTCATTCTTTGCAAGATTCCAAGCATATTTGTCTTCCCAAAGCACGGTATGTTGGACCCTGTACCACACAAATCGGTGTAGCTAGCTGTGATATAGTATATTCATCTAAGTGTAATCACAATGGCATAATTCATGACAATGAATCTTCATGCTGTAATATTAACACTCATGAACTGCATTCTTCGTACTAATCTTGCCATTGGTTAGCAGCAAGTAGTAATTAAATCCCACTATAGTATGCCCTCACATAGCCTCGTTCCAGTCATTTTGGGAGGGAGAAATGGCCTGTGTCTAGCCCTCACGTAGCTGCTCATGCTGTTATATTTCAGAAGGCTCAATCTCATGTATCAACTGCACGGCATTGACCTCCAAATCTAGCTCCGCTTTTTGTAAGTCAACCTTACAAAGGTATGTAGTTAAGAACTTAAGAAATCATCCAAAACATCCAATATTAATGTTGCTATGGTGATGCTATGAATAGACCAAACAGCCCAAATTGTCATTGATGTTCCAAGATCAGCTGCAGTGTCTGGCCAAGTCTATAGCTACAAGGCTGAAGTATTCAGCTCTATTTCATAGCTACATAGCTAGGATAGGATGTTTTGAATGCAAGGAGTCACAAAATGCATGTAAGGCAGTTGTAGCTATGTAATTCGTACGTAGTCCCAACTAAATCTTGAACTGATCATTCACATTTGGAACTGAAAGATTAATTGAACTAGTCAACTAGTCGAGCAACTACAAACCAATTAGACCTGTCCACTAAGAAAATTCCCTAGTATGTGAGAGTCTACTTGCAGGAGTGTGCACCAGTAAAATTTAATGTGTATACCATCCTGTAGTTTAGATTCAACCAATATGAACTCTGGATTCAACCAATCAAAGGGCACCATAATAATTGGCCCAGACTTATTAACCTGTAGCTATAAACTGAGTGTTCTTTCCCCAACAATGTCATCTTCTCCCTAGCTCCTGACTTGGTGCATGGAAAACTCCCTCTAGATGGCAATCTGCTAATGATTTCAGAAGCAAATTGATTGGGGTCAAAGGTTGCAGGACCTCCCTGAAATTATGAACAGTAGGCTACCACATGGGAGCCATCCAGGCTTAGGCTGTCAACTAGTCTCGGTACCAGACTCCCGGGGAGTCTGGTACCGAGACTAGCTGTTAACTTGATAGTGTGTACTGAACAGGTACACATCCATGTACAGCAAATACCCTTGCACCCTTCCTGTAGTAGCACATGCAGTGGAACATTCAGGAGTTAGCCCTCTGCAATCCCGTAGCCTCACAAATACACTCACCCATTAATGAGGTCACTGCATGATACCTCAAAGCCTTAGCAAGTAGGAATACAGCTGGAGTACTCCAATGTTTATTCCACATCAACATTCGTATTGTTGCATGCATGCATGCAGTGTAAATACAACAGAGAGCATCCTAGTCCTTGAAAATAACCAAAGATAAAAATTCAATGATCTCTGTTCTGCTCAGTCCACAAACTCCTCCGTCTCCTGCACTAGGAAATCGATTGTCTCCTCCGCAATCTCCCCTTCCTGCTCACCCTCCTCCTCCTCTTCCTCTTCCTCCTCCTCTTCCTCTTCCAATGCTAAACAGGAAGAACAGTACACAGCATTAATGCTGCAGTATATTCTACGTTGTTGTAAAGGAGCGTGCAACGACTAAATTTCCGACGGTAATCACATTATTATCATCGCAGCAAGGTGCCAAAGATCACTGGAAGAGAGAACCTACTGTCCATACATGCTGCAGGATATATTTCACAGAAGTCATCAACTCCGGAAAAGCCAAAGGGGACGTTTTTTTCCACTAGTCGAGTCGCCCACTTGGTTGCAAAGGAGAAGGTCTGTCACTGTGTCCTTCCTTTGCTTCACTACCAGTGGGGTCTTGATACTGGCTTTTCTGAAGCTTCCAACTTCAAGCCACTTCCCACTTCATATTAAAGGTCAGCCATCACGTCAAGTGATCTACCTCAAAATTGCCAATAATATAGTAGGAACATGCCTCCCAGAACATTATAATTTTCTAGAACAGAAAAAGGATGGGAGAACAATTATTCAAGTGCCACAACAATCTCTTGATGCCATGTCTACCACTTCCGGCGTGCACATAAAATTAATGTGAACTTTGTGTGCAAAGAGTTAAAGATGGCACCATACAGTTCATAAGGTTATTTGTACCTGTAGATATGACCTACCACTTGGGGTTAGACAAAATGCTCAGGGATGAGTGGGATTCTTGGAAAGTTTTAGAACAGAAACGGATGCCATGCTGCACTGGAAAGACCCTTAACAAATCAAGTTGTGGTGCACAATACTAAAACGCCACAAGCCATGCCTGTAATGTATTGACTGTAAATTGCTGCATGATGTCATGCAATTGTGGTTTTTGGTATTTCCTGTTCTATGTGTATATATAGTGCATTCTTACAGTGTACTGCCAGAGAGATTTTATAGCATCAACAGTTGTTAAACTTTGGGTGAAAGTTATAACATAAATTGGCGACGAGCTACGGGATCGAGCAATGGCCCTCTTGGGAAAGATAGAGGAATTCGACCCGAAGAAGGAAGACTGGCGACAGTACCTGGAGAGGCTCGAAGAGTTTTTTGTGGCCAACGACCTTTCTGGAGAAAGCGAAGGCAAGGCGGTAAAGAGGCGTGCGACATTCATTTCATTGATTGGGCCAGAACCCTACAAACTGCTACGAAGCCTTCTCTCTCCAGACAAGCCGAAGGACAAAACCTTCGAAGAACTAGCTGCAGTTCTTACCAAGCACTACACTCCAAAACCGTCGGAGGTCGTGCAGAGTTTCCGGTTCTTCTCCAGAGTAAGGCAGCATGGCGAAACTGTCGCTGATTTCGTTGCAGAGCTGCGAAGACTTGCAGAAGATTGCAACTTCGGGAGCGCGCTCGAGAGAATGCTGCGGGACAGAATTGTCTGCGGTATCAACGATGATGCAATCCAAAAGAAATTGCTATCCGAAGAGAAACTCACCTACAAACGTGCCGTGGAACTGGCGCTGGGCACAGAGGCAGCCAACAAGCATCACTCCGAGATGAAGACTCCCTTCAAGAGCGAGCCAGTGCAGTCAGTCACCCCAAGGCCAAGGACTGCTGGTCGCACTGAACCGACTGCCCCCAAGTCCAATGCGTGCTACCGCTGTGGAGTTACGGGACACAAAGCACCTGAGTGCCGGTTCAAGGACAAGACGTGCCATAACTGTAAAAAGAAAGGGCACATTGCCAAGGTGTGTCGGAGTAAGCCCAGGCCGACTCGAACAGCCAAGCACACGAGCAAGAGGGTGCATCAAGTGTCGTCGGAGTCAGATTCGCAGTCGGGTGGAGAACGTGAAGGCATATGGGGTGTCGACTCAGTGGAGGACCGTGGTGAGCGGGTCCCACCTATATTTGTGTGTGTCCAGCTTGATGGTAAAGAGGTTGCCATGGAGTTAGACACAGGTGCCTCTGTTTCTCTAATGTCTGAGAGTGTTTACCACAAATTGTGGCCAGGGAGGAGTCTGGATAGTACAACTGTCAGACTTCAAACGTATGCATGTGAATCCCTGGAAGTAGTGGGCAGTGCTACAGTACAAGTTGGGTACGAAGGCCAGACAGCTGAGTTACCACTAATTGTAGTCAAAGGAGATGGAGCCACCTTGCTGGGCAGAAACTGGCTTCACAAGATCAGACTCAACTGGCGAAAGATTCAGCAGGTCAGTAAACCGAGGCTGCACAGCTTGCTTGAGCAGTACCGTGAAGTCTTCCAGGAAGGCTTAGGTACCATGAAAGGGTACCAAGCCAAGATAGAAGTTGAACCCGGTGCTAAACCTCATTATGCAAAGGCAAGATCTGTGCCATATGCTCTAAGACAAAAAGTGGAAGAAGAGCTTGATAGGCTGGTAGCCGAGGGAATTCTAGAACCCATTGAATACTCCGATTGGGCAGCGCCCATCGTTGCAGTAGTAAAGAGCGACAAAAAGTCAGTGAGGATCTGTGGAGATTTCCGCACGACCGCGAATGCTGTGTCACGACTAAATCGCTATCCAATACCGAAGGTAGAAGACCTTTTCGCAACCCTGAAGAAGGGTAAAACCTTCACAAAACTTGACCTCAGTCAGGCATACCAGCAATTGGTATTGGATGAGGAGTCCAGGAAGTACGTCGTGATTAGCACGCACAGAGGTTTGTACCGTTATACTCGACTGCCGTATGGGGTCTCCTCTGCCCCGGGAATCTTCCAGAAGGTAATGGAGCAGTTGCTCCAAGGGATCCCAGGGGTAACGGTGTATATAGATGACATTCTAATCACCGGTGAGACAGTTGAGGACCATCTAAATTCGTTGGAGGAAGTACTGAAACGGCTAGCTAAAGCTGAGCTTCGTGCCAAACGAGAGAAGTGCAAGTTTCTAGTGCCGTCAGTGTCTTACCTTGGACACCTCATTGATAGCGAAGGCTTGCATCCACTCCCTAGCAAGGTCAAGGCCATCCAGGATGCGCCTACCCCGAGGAATGTACAAGAGCTCAAAGCATATTTGGGGCTGCTAACCTATTACGGGAAGTTCTTGCCGAACTTGTCTACCGTGCTCGCACCCCTGTATGAGCTACTCCGGAAAAACCAACATTGGAAATGGTATGCTTCTCAGTCCAGAGCTTTTCAGAAGTCGAAGGAATTGCTAACCTCAGCGGCATTGCTAGTTCATTTTGACCCAACACTACCACTAGTGCTAGCTTGTGATGCCTCGCAATACGGCATCGGAGCTGTTCTCGCACACAAGCTTCCGGATGGATTGGAGCGACCAATTGGCTATGCTTCGAGATCCCTAAATGCGGCCGAGAAAAACTACTCCCAACTGGAAAAGGAGGGGTTGGCTTGTGTCTTCGGTGTGAAACGGTTCTTCTCTTACCTGTTCGGACACACCTTCCAACTCATTACAGACCACAAGCCGCTTCTGGGGCTGCTGAGCGAGGGCAAGCCGGCTTCACCACAAGCGTCAGCCCGTGTGAGAAGATGGTCTCTGTACTTGTCAATGTTTGAGTACCACCTGACCTTCCGCAATACGAGTGCTCATGCAAACGCTGATGCCTTATCTCGGTTGCCATTGCCAACACAACCTGCTCTAGATCAACCACCCCCAGAACTCGTACTCCTAGCAGACCACTTGTCAAACTCTCCTGTGACAGCTAAGCACATTCAAGTGCAGACCAACAAAGATGTCACCCTGGCAACAGCCCTACAGTACGCACTTCAAGGTTGGCCCAACCGTCTGGAGCCACACAGTGCCTTACAACCCTATTTTGAGAGGAGAACAGAGCTCTCAGTCTTTCAGGGATGTTTGTTGTGGGGCTCTCGAGTGGTCGTCCCTGCTGCATGTCGACAGCAAGTGTTAGAGCAGTTACACGAGGGACACCCTGGCATCACACGCATGAAGAGGCTGGCAAGGATGTACGTGTGGTGGCCAGGGATATCGAGTGCGATGGAAGAGATGGTGCGTTCCTGTCAATCTTGTCAACTACAACAGTCTACTCCAGCTCCTGCTCCAATGCAACCATGGAGTTGGCCTACCAGGCCATGGGCCAGACTACATCTGGATTACGCAGGACCCATTGAAGGCAAGATGATTCTTGTACTCATAGACGCTCACTCGAAGTGGATTGAAGCGATGGTTACTCCCACTTCAACCTCGACCGTGGTGATTGAGGAGTTGAGAGACAAATTCAGTCAGTTTGGCATTCCAGAGACGATTGTCACCGATAACGGACCTTGTTTTACGAGTGCAGAGTTTGAGTTGTTCCTAGAGAAGAATGGTGTTAAACACACAACCACAGCACCATATCACCCTGCCTCAAATGGCCTTGCCGAGAGAGCTGTCCAGATCGTAAAGAAAGGACTCAAAAAGTGCAAGGATGATACACTACGAACCAGATTGTCTCGTATGTTGTTCGCATACCGTCTCACCCCTCAAGGTACTACAGCCGTATCTCCAGCTGAATTGCTACTCAATCGGCGTCCCAGATCTCGACTAGATCTGTTGCGACCCAACCTTCCCGAGCAAGTGGAAAGGCGACAGGAGAAGCAAAAGAGCTACCACGATCGTCGTACTAAGGAAAGAGAGTTCGCAGTGGGAGCGTCAGTGTGGGTTAGAAATCCCGTGAGTGGAGACAAATGGCTCCCAGGAGTGGTACTGAGTAAGGAAGGCTCAGTTAATTACCAGGTTGAATTGGATACTGGTAGAGTGAGGAAATGTCATGTTGAACAGATGCGTACTCGAACTGTGTCGTCTACAGAAACTGTTCCACCGGAGAGTCCACCACAGACTCCCTTGATCTCACCTTCCATTGGGATACCTGAGCAGATAGTACCCTCTACAAGTGTTACTGAGCCTCCAGTTGTATCCGCACCTTGTGATGAACCTAGAGTGCTGGATTCCACTCCTAATTCCACTGAACACACTGAGTCCACCAGTGTTGAACCCAGTGTTGAACCGAACACTGAACTTCGTTCGTCGACTCGAAATCGTAAACCGGTGAATCGATATGAGCCCAAATGGTAATTGCAGTTTGTACCTTTGGAACTCAGGACTTGGACTATGGTGTGTTTTGTGTGTGTTTTGATTTTGTTTTGTGCTAAGAGGGAAGGAATGTAATGTATTGACTGTAAATTGCTGCATGATGTCATGCAATTGTGGTTTTTGGTATTTCCTGTTCTATGTGTATATATAGTGCATTCTTACAGTGTACTGCCAGAGAGATTTTATAGCATCAACAGTTGTTAAACTTTGGGTGAAAGTTATAACAATGCCTACTCGAGGCTGCCTTCATTAACTCATTTGAATTTGAACTCATTATTATAACTACCCCCCAATAAGCAAAACCCTAAACCAAGTTTATTGTTACCTTCCAAAAACAATTTCCTCCTCGGCTTTTGCTCCTCTGCCTTCTTCCTACGGAACTCTGCGAAGTCTTTCATCATCTTCTGGCGCTTTTCAACCAGGTCCTACAGGAGGGGGAAGGGTAGAGAACAGGAGGGGAAGGGTAGAGAACAGGAGGGGGAAGGGGTAGAGAACAGGAGGGGGAAGGGTAGAGAACAGGAGGGGGAAGGGGTAGAGAACAGGAGGGGGAAGGGTAGAGAACAGGAGGGGGAAGGGTAGAGAACAGGAAGGGGGAGGGGGTAGAGAACAGGAGGGGGAAGGGGTAGAGAAAAGGAGGGGGAAGGGTAGAGAACAGGAGGGGGAAGGGGTAGAGAACAGGAGGGGAAGGGTAGAGAACAGGAGGGGGAAGGGGTAGAGAACAGGAGGGGGAAGGGGTAGAGAACAGGAGGGGGAAGGGTAGAGAACAGGAGGGGGAAGGGGTAGAGAACAGGAGGGGAAGGGTAGAGAACAGGAGGGGGAAGGGGTAGAGAACAGGAGGGGGAAGGGGTAGAGAACAGGAGGGGGAAGGGTAGAGAACAGGAGGGGGAAGGGGTAGAGAACAGGAGGGGGAAGGGTAGAGAACAGGAAGGGGGAGGGGGTAGAGAACAGGAGGGGGAAGGGGTAGAGAAAAGGAGGGGGAAGGGTAGAGAACAGGAGGGGGAAGGGGTAGAGAACAGGAGGGGAAGGGTAGAGAACAGGAGGGGGAAAGGGTAGAGAACAGGAGGGGGAAGGGGTAGAGAACAGGAGGGGGAAGGGTAGAGAACAGGAGGGGGAAGGGGTAGAGAACAGGAGGGGGAAGGGTAGAGAACAGGAAGGGGGAGGGGGTAGAGAACAGGAGGGGGAAGGGGTAGAGAAAAGGAGGGGGAAGGGTAGAGAACAGGAGGGGGAAGGGGTAGAGAACAGAAGGGGGAAGGGGTAGAGAACAGGAGGGGGAAGGGGTAGAGAACAGGAGGGGGAAGGGGTAGAGAAAAGGAGGGGGAAGGGGTAGAGAAAAGGAGGGGGAAGGGTAGAGTAGAGAACAGGAAGGGGGAGGGGGTAGAGAACAGGGGTAGAGAACACGTAACAGTATAGGCAAACCGTTCTGTGGAAGTGCTGACAAAACCACACCACAACCATTCAACTGTTGTTTGTTCATGTCACTTTTCTAGCAGTTACTGGAGGCATGTTGAACGAATCAGATCAGGTCCAGCAAACAGGTTGTTCAGAATCAAGGTTCCAACCTCAAACTCCCAGGTAATGAAATTCCTAGGTGATCATCAAACTACAAACCATGTACGTACTGTATGCTCTGCAAGGTCATCCGTGGGAAATAGTATCTTCAGTGGCAGTGGAGCCAAGGTGAGCGTAATCACAACTTTAGCCAGAGCAGAAAAATAATGTACACACCTGCCAATGTCACCACTGACCTTTGAAGCCCTGGAGCGGATACCTCGGTCCTTCTGTTCAAACATGTAGTAGTACTTCTTCTGTTCCTTCTTGACAACCTAAGGGGGGGGGGGGGGGGGGGGGGGGGGGGGGGGCATGAGAGACAGGAAGGGGAGAGAATGATGGGAGGGAAAGGGGGGACATAAGGGACAGGAAAAGGAGGGGTGGAGTGAAGGAACAAATATCCAGAAGATAGTTAATAACTAATAGCTCTTGTGATGTGCTGAGGAAAAACAGACACGTCCTGAATTCTGCGTAAAAGGAGATTATAGAAACAAAGGTAAATTTCTAATAAAATTATTGCGGCGATGGCCTCTGTTCGAGGGTGGGTAAGACTACGGTAGTTGCATGGTTCATTTCAGAAAATATCACAAGGGGGGGGGGGGGGGGGGGGGGAATGGGGCAAAACAGAACATAGAGAAGTTTGGGGGCGATTGAATAGTGTGCGGTAGTGTGCCATTTAGGGGGGTCTGGGTTTGAATCTCTAAGGGGGGGGGGGGGGGGGGGGGGGGGGGGGGGGCAAAACATTCTCAGAAACCCTGACCGTAGTTGCATCTACGAAGACTCATACCCCATCAGTGCAGGTACGTTACTGGTTCAGGCTGATGATCGTAGCAATAGCTTTGGCAGTAAATACCATCACTCTTGACCGTTTCCAATTATACCATACCTTCATATCATCTTCTGTGAGGAGAGAGGGCGGCCGTGGTCGCCACAGTAACTGGCAAAGTTTGTCCACTTGGACTGGGTTGCGATACAGCAGCCTGCCCTGGAAGAACCATACACAGAACCCTGTGTCCATCTGTGCATTGGGAGGGAGGGAAGGGAGGGAGGGAAGGGAGGGAGGGAGGGAGGGAGGGAGGGAGGGAGGGAGGGAGGGAGGGAGGGAGGCAGGGAGGGAGGGAGGGAGGGAGGGAGGGAGGGAGGGAGGGAGGGAGGGAGGGAGGGAGGCAGGGAGGGAGGGAGGGAGGGAGGGAGGGAGGGAGGGGGAGGGAGGGAGGGAGGGAGGGAGGGAGGGAGGAAGGGAGGGAGGGAGGGAGGAAGGGAGGGAGGGAGGGAGGGAGGGAGGGAGGGAGGGAGGGAGGGAGGGAAGGAGGGAGGAGGAGTAGGGAGGAAGGAGAGGGGAGGGGAGGGGGGAGTAGGGAGAGAGAGTATACTACAAGTAGCTTCACTCGATTCACTTGTTACAGCTACTGCTTCCTCATTATGTACATTTGAGTTGGGCTGTTGGGCTGCTGCTCTCTGTGCAGAAGTCTGGCGAGCTCTCGCCTCCCTTGTGGCGTTCGTGTTATTGCAGCACAGGACAGTTTTCTCTTCAGAGGTCTCACAAGCTCTTACCTCCCTCAATGCATCTGTGCAAGGCCGGCATATATTCTGACATGCCAAAAGTCTGACTCTGACTTCCACTACGCACACATGCACACACAGTAATGAATTGATATCAAGCTCAAATGCCCACTGTACTTCAGGTTGTACGTATATTGTTTGGAGTGGTCTTTCAAAATAATAACAATATACAAGTAGCTTTGCTGGCTTCACTCGCTCAGCTACCTCCCCCTTGTTCGCCTACGTGAGTAATCTGGTGCCGGACAGCTCTCTGTGCAGAGCAGCTACTCCCCGATTGGGTCCGCTTCAATTCAGTGTGCTGCTCCCCGCACGATTGCACCGATCTGCTTCAACTGCTGCTCCCCATTTGCATCCGCTTCAGCTGCTGCTCGCCGCTTACGTACGCTTCAGCTGCTGCTCTCGATTGTGTCCGTTTCAACTGCTCCCCGATTGCGTCCGCTTCGGCTGCTCCCCCCCGATTGCGTCCGCTTCAACTGCTGCTCCCCGATTCAACTGCAGCTCCCCGATTGCGTCCGCTTCGACTGCTGCTCCCCACCAGCTGTTCTGGAAGATTCCAGCCCATGTCCAATGTTGTTGAACATTCTCCGCAGAGTTCAAGGTTCAGTAAATTGAAGCACAAAGGTCGTGCATCACTAATCTAGTCCCGCCCCACGAACATCCCACTTCCGTTACACACACACAGACACACGAACACACGGTTAAAATGTATTGATAGCTAGCCACAGATCTGGTACATACCTTCTGTGACCAATAGCTGACAGTGGTGACCACATAGCGTCCCGTGGGATCCCACTCCAGATCAGTAGCCATGGTGTGCTCCGCTGCGTTCATCAACGTCATGTCCGCAGTATCCCAGAACTCCAGCTGGCCCTCCAGACTATAGTGTGTGTGTGTGTGTGTGTGTGTGTGTGTGTATGCGTGTACAAGCTAGCTGTTGAATATGCACATGCCTTTGACCCCAAAGAAGATGCATGAACTGGTTATGAGTAGGTTAGTAGGTAAACAGGCACACAATAGAGCCAGGTCTTGCTACGGAAAGATTCCCCAGTCCATTCCATAGACCATTCCCCAGTCCATTCCATAGACCACTCCCCAGTCCATTCCATAGACCACTCCATGGTCCATTCCAGTCCAGCAATTAGAGTGGTATGATGTAAATGCCTAATTGCTACTTCATCTTTTTGGACAGCCACAGTGTATCTATATTGACCATTAGTTGGCTTTCTATTACAGAAAAACAATTACCATAACAGCAAACTTAACATGCCATTAAAATCGTGGTAGTCTCAAATGCAACACGCTCATTGGTACCTTCAGAAAAAAATTTGTATTACGAAATAACCACCACAAATTTCAGATTAAATATTTTAACACGACGATCTACGGTACACCAAGTATGTATCCATCACTCACGCAGGAACATTGGACTGGCTTGATGTCTTGTTCAGGCCGGCCAGCACCACAAACTGTCCCGCGGGTGACCAGAATATGTGGTTGGCGCCCCGCTTCTCCAATGTTGCTGTGGTGATGATGAACGAAGAGAAGAACATTCATTATCTGATTAACCCCACACAACCCACAACCCCATCACAGATGCATTAGGTCATGGGTCCTGCCTGTAATATTCAGTGGACAATTCTATTGTGGTATGGTGGATCAATGAGATTATGTTATCAAATAAGATTAGATGGCTCAGCTTAAACAGACTACGCTCAGCACATGATGATGATATGTGACCGGATAGGGACCACTTCGCGCATTTCGAAATCTGCATGCTTCAAAGACGCGTATTTCCGCAATTAAATGCGCTATCTAAATTAGACGTGGGTTGTTTATAGAGGCGGCGTTACTGCAGCAACGATGCGGAAATGAAGCCCTAGGGCTGCACTGTCAGCAAGATACGGGGTGGAGTTTTTTTTTTCCTTTTTTTTTCCTATGAAAATTTGTTGCAAATAGATAACAGGAGAGCCCAGTAGCCGAAGGCTAATACAAGGGGACCCCTATAATTTCTGCACAGAGATTTGAAAGAGGCACACAGCAAGAAGGTAAATACAAACGTGGTGGTTGTGAATGTTCTTGGGTCGCTGAAGGATGACCTGGCCCATACTTTACACTGCAAGTGGAGGTCACTCCAAAGATCTACAGCAGCTGGTACTAACTGGAAAACATGGCAAACATCCCAGCAAACTCCAGCCTCTTGAAAACCACAAAACTAAGGAGCTCAGAAAAGAGCTACATGTACAAGCACGCCAAGTGTTTCACACTGCTACGACGAAAAAGTGCCAAGAAGAACTCGCACACTTCCTGGAAGGTGTACATGTACAGTCTGTACATGTCAGTTATCCCTGTGACACCTTCCTGTAGTCAGCACAGATACATACCTTAGAATGTCTGAATAGAATTTGGACATCCATGCCTTGACCCCTCTATGGTCAAGTACTGCAGCCTACCACCTGTGCTGAAAAGGGTGTCAGGCGCCTTCGGGCATATTATCCGCCTTGGCAAGATATTTGTGCAGCAAGGAATAGAAGACAGTAGTGAGCAGTGGAGACAGTACTGAGATTAACTTAGTTTCACCTGTGATTAATGTATGTGGTCTGTGATTTGTGAAGAATCCCGTCATCTCTGTTTTGCCACGAGACCATGGTTTTGCTGGTCTAGGAGAAATACAAATGGTGGAGGGACGATACCTCTACTGACACCCCCACCAGCAGCTCTTGGCTGGTGAGCAGCCCTCTTTTGTAAACCTTGTTAACCTGTCATGCATGCACCTATGAGCGCCCTAGTTGTATGTCAACAGGTCGTAGGAGCCACTTTTGCATGTGTATATGCTGAATATCAATGATGTACAGTTGCGGTCAAAATAAAGTTTACGTTCCGTAATCGTACAACGATCGTGCAACGATCGTTCTACGGTGCAAAAACGGTTCAGAAAACGGTGTTAAATTATTATTATTATTACGTCAGCGTTTATGCGCATCGTTTTTATGGTACGCAAGCGTAATAAAACGTTTAATGCTTACAGCGGATGCAGCCTATGTCTGATGCTGTTCTACCTGGGTTATGTTTTAGACCCTGGATCTCTCTCCCTGCTGGTCTTTGTTCGATGTCCGCAGCTTTCGCAGAACCGGAGATACAGCGGCAACGCAATCGATCGCTGCCGAAACCCCGCCCACCAAGGCGAAAGTTGTTGGAACTTGCATATCCTTCGAAAGGTTTGGCTGATTTTTAGATATGGCTTATTGGAAGGCATTGACTATACGCTGGCGTTTGCCCCTTGTCTGAAGTTTACTTGTAACCGGAGATATAGGTCGACAAGCCTTGCTGCTTACTCGCGACGGCGATAATTGCTGAGTCAGCAACCGTTGTACGACAGATTGCGTAATAACGGAACGGAACGTAGAACGATCGTAGAACTATCGTTGCACGATCACGGAACGTAAACTTTATTTTGACCGCTACTGTATGCACAATGGATATATATTTTAGCGTGTAGGTTGCCACTCGCGAGGGGGTGGGGAAAGTTGGTGGTTGTCCAAGGGATTTGAGTTTTATTTAGGTCAGCTGCTGTATGCTTTATTCAGTCACCATTGATTTACAAACTTCCATATCATTATACTTCCCTTCACATTATTGTCCCCGAAAACAGCTGGAAGCTTGAACCTATAATCATAACTTCCATACCGAGGCAGAAGTGTCGGAAGTGTAGCCTTGTTCCCAGGCTATCCCACGCACAAACAAAAATTGAGAGAAAGGGGGAGAGCCTGGGATATTTTGTCAACATCATGTTTAATTGCATGTGGGCGATCAAAACCGCAAGTCATGCATGAATATACTATAAATCACGTTGCCCCATACTACACAGCAGCCGCATTATTCCTGCTCAAAGACTCCGGAATCGCACCAGGTTCTGTGTGAGACGCCAAGACGGCCGTTCTATGGCCTTGCTGAGAAGTGGCCATATTCAACGCCAAAACGACCCGTTTCCAGGTTTGTACGAGTTGTTCTAAACACTTACTGTTCACATAGACTGTCAAAGCACAGCTACCGTCGATCTCCATGCAGCTAAAGCGGTTGAGCGCTGAATGAGCCAGTTTCACACAGCATATTTGTAGTCACTGTGCCCACGTTCAATTAAGTTCTCTCTACCCTTCTTTCTACCTTGATGTCAAGCATGTGATACATGTTGTATGTGTTACAATACTCATGATTTCAAATCCTTCCCAGTCTTTGACAAATCTAAACCTCCAGGACTATACCATATTTGGATTGTGAACCCCTTCATACAATCAAAGGGCATCTCAGCTACAGTACTGTTCAATACATAGTGGGCAGTCAATTAGTATGTGTACTACCAAACAAAGCTGTATAAAATGATGGCTCAGCAGATGTGAGCGAAGATGAAATTCATGGTCAAAAAGTTTCACTCTTTGGTGCTCGTAAGAACATGCGTCAAAATGAGAGAAATTCATGCATCTGCAAACAGACCAAGAGGGCAGATAATCAAAGAGCCCGAGATTCAATTGCTTGCCCTGTGCCCATCACAGAGTGACGCAGCTGCATCCAATGAGGATGAAATTGCTAACCGATTACTTTTCATCCTTGGTGACAAACCTGCACAGAGATTTGAAGGAGGAGTTGAATTCGTCACGGCTGCGAGCATCAAGCACTAGTACTTGGTCGCTGATGGTTGCGACTCGGTCTGAGAGCCATACTGCATCGACGATTTTCACCATTATGTTCAAACTTGAATATTATGTTCAGACTTGGAAGTTCAGAAATAAACTCCAGGCAAGTCACCAAGGCGCACAGCAAGAAGGGTCTTACAAACATGGTGGTTGTGAATGTCCTGGGGTCACTGATGGATGACCTGGCCCATACTTTGGAGGTCACTCCAAAGATCTACAGCAGCTGGTACTAGCTGGAAAACAAGGCAAATATCCCGGCAAACTCAAGCCTCTTGAAAACCACAAAATTGAGGAGCTCAGAAAAGAGCTACATGTACAAGCATGCCAAGTGTTTCACACTGCTACGACGAAAAAAGTGCCAAGAAGAACTCACACACATCCTGGAAGGTGTACGCGTTACAATACAAATCCTTCCCAAATCTAAACCTCCAGGACTATACCATATTTGGATTGTGAACCCGGCCCTTCATAGAATCAAAGGGCATCTCGGGAACATGTTGAATGAGCTACAGTACAGGAGTCCACTTCTTTGGACGGTCGGTCTACCACTGGAGTCCACGCTGCAATGGCTCGAGGCATACATGTAGGTTGGTGCAGTAGACCAGGTCTACACTGCTGGTCGTGTGGAAATCTCTCTTATCCTCCCCATTCAAGATATATGACGAGAGAAACTGCACACGTGAATACAAGTAAAGAGTTAACTGCTGAACCGTCCATGAACTGGGTAACAAGAAGCCTCAGAAAATAATTATATGACCAGAAGGCACTTCCTTCGGAGCATGAAAAATATCTTTGAGACTTGGGGGTATCGTTCTTGGAGAAACGCCTCATTTAGAATGACAGCTGAGGGGGATCTTTGTATAGTGCATCCTGAAAGTCCTTGACTGAAACTGCGCGTGCACAAACACACAAAACATACTTGAGTGCCTGTGCCTTCCCTCCTCAGACATCAAGCCATGCAGTCCCACGTTGCCAACACTACACATGATGCGTAACAAGGCAGCTGAGCTAGGCTACATGTACCATCAGGTATGCAGGCTGAGAGAGTCACTTCACAGCCACGCGTCTCCCACCACACCTCGCCTAGAGCATGTCGCCAATACCACACAGCCCGTCAGGGATAACAAACTCCTGCCACACACAAACCCCACAGATCCTGTAATAGGTGCTACCATTTTGAAGTGTTATCTTGATCTTCTGACCACTAAATTAGACAGCGAACATGAGACCTATGCATGACAGTCACATGTCCACCACTGGGCAACTGGTGTACCGCGCCCAAATTTTGCCGCACGCACGTTTGCCAACTGAACCCATGCCTCACCGCACCTGTGCTCCTTTGTTGCTAACCACACTTTACAGAACCCCTCCGTTTGTTGCTCACTGATTTTGGAAACAGTTGCTCCTTTCTCAATTCGGTAGAAAGTAGCTGAGATACGGGTGGGTGGCTCCCCATGGACAACTGCAAACTTTGACCCAAATGGTTCAAATGCAAAGGCAATTACCGGCTCTGTAACATAGACGCAGGGGATGTGTGAGTGTGTGTGTGTGTGGTGTGTGTGTGTGTGGTGTGTGTGTGTGCGTGTGTGTGTGTGGTGTGTGTGTGTGCGTGTGTATGTGCATGTGTGTGTGTGTGCGTGTGCGTGTGTGTGTGTGTGTGTGTGTGGTATGTGTGTGTGGTGTGTGTGTGTGGTATGTGTGTGTGGTGTGTGTGTGTGGTGTGTGCATGCATGTGAGCAAGTGTTCAATACATACTAGGCAGTCAATTACGTGTACTACCAAATATAGTAAAAGCTGTATAAGATCTTAACACTGAAATTTGACATTACATGTTTTGGCATGCAGTATATATGAGAGTTGGGATGATCCTTCTCTTTCATGCAGCAAGACAGAGACGATCAGGCAGTACAAATTATCGCGCTATACACGAGGTGTAGTAATATATTCCCAGCAAGATAGTTACCATAGAAAAGTGTAGTAATATATTCCCAGCAATACCATAGAAACGAACCTTTCATCTCAATGGTATCCACGGGAATCAGGGTCTCGCGCATGTGGAAGATCTCAAAGCTGGAGCACAGTTGCTACAGAGAAGGAGCACAGGCAGAACATCACTACATGTATGTAACAATGCAACCATTGCTGATCAAACTTGACACGCTAGCTGCAAACAGCTGCACCAAAATGCCAGAAAATGACAAAATTCCATTAATGGAACAATGTATATATGACGCAGTTGAGTACACCACAAGGACCCATGACAGCATTCCGGTATAAGCAATGTAGTTTGTAGTTCTTCGTGCATGATTGCAGGCATACTGCAATTCAATCAATCACAGGTTGACTCAATGCTGTCTTGCACACAAAATTACATAGGAGTGATACAGCTAAATATTTCTATTCCTAGTGACAGCAACTGTATGTGTGATAGTCACCGTTCAACAATGTCCGACAAGAGATTATCTACACACTTGCTGTAATCAATCACGACCGTTGTGAGAAATTGACGTCTATGGGAGAACGGAAGAACTTGTAAAATCATTTTCACAATTACACCCAAGAAGAATGAAACTTTTTTGGTGTAGGCAGATTTGAGTGACAGATGACAATACTATCCAAAGTCCTTGTGAGTAGTGAGGAAGTACCACAGCGGACTCCCACCCCTTGGCGAAGAAAGGTCCTTAGTCCCTGATGGCAACATGAAGAATCCCAGGGATGCAAAGTGTAGTATTATATAATAGTGGGTTTTTGCTGTTTTCGTTCGTGGTTAGCATTTGGCGAGGAGGTGAAACTCAACACAATGGCAGCGGCAACTCACGGAACCATTGGCGCCTTTCAGCAAGGACAGGAAGAGTGGATGTCGTACACTGAGCGTCTCGAACTGTACTTTTCACAGCCAACAAGATTCGCGCCGACGCAACGGAACAGCGCCGGGTGATTTTGCTGAGTGCCTGCGGCCCAGAAACATACCAGCTCATACGAAACTTGGTAGCTCCGAAAAAGCCAACCGACAAGACATTTGCAGAACTCGTGGCTCTTGTCCAAGAGCACCAACAGCCCACACCCTCATTTATCGTCCAGCGGTACCATTTCAATACGCGTGTCCAACGTGAAGGGGAGTCAATCAGCGAATACCTGGCTCAGCTCCAAAAGCTCTCCGAATTTTGCTGCTTTGGGGGGACCCTCTGGACGATATGCTCCGGGACCGCCTTGTGTGCGGATGCCTGGGCAAGCGATTGCAGTGCAAGCTCCTGACTGACCCGGAACTCACATTTGCCAAGGCTGTGGCGATGGTGAAGGCCATGGAGACGGTGGAGCGCAGTGCCAAGGATCTGCACAGTGGTTCTACTGGTCAAGTGAATTACCAGAAGGCAGGGAAGGAGGAGAAAGAGTGTGGGTGCTATCGGTGTAATGGAAGGCACAGTGCGGAAAAGTGCCGATTTCGGGACGCGGAGTGTTTCCGGTGCGGACGGAAAGGCCACTTAGCGCGGATGTGTCCAAACTCAGGAAACAAGTGTGAGAGCAAGAGTGAGCACTGGATCACCATAGGAGGTGGGCAGCAGTTCGTTGGAAATGGCCATGGCGAGGAATTGCAGCAGAATATGCCTTGTTTTGAGAGCAGCTATAGTTCTGCAGGAACTGGATGGACCTGAGTTATAGACTTAAAGGGGGAGGAGTGTAGTATAGTGGGTTTTTGCTGTTTTCGTTCGTGGTTAGCACTTGTACTTTTATCTGGCTAGGGCCCCCTTTGTTCTGTATTGTCCTTTGTGGTAGGACCACCCCAGGTCAGAGGCATGCAGTTACTACACAAAGAGTGCTGGCTATGTCCTGTTTGATGGACTGGTTGTCAAGCTACATCTGGCTACAAGAGTCGTTACTGTGATCATGGAGACAGCGCTGATCCAGATACGATCATTGGTCCGCCACCTTGCATGTGATGCTCAACAGACAACCGGCACAGAAGATGGAGACAGCGGTGATCCAGATGCGATCATTGGTCTCACTGTGTGATCAAAGCAGAAAGAACAGCCTGGAGACAATACAGTGGAGTTGATACCAGCAAAGAAACAAACCACCGCAAATCCACTGAAAAGTGAAAGAAAGGATGACGCCCACACTTTCAACACGTTGGTGGTCAGACGTTTCACCACAAGCATCACCACTGGAAGTCGAAGATGGAACGTTTCTGTCAATGGAGCAAATGGACCAATGAACCACAATTGGCACATGGATTCTACTATTGGGAACAGATTTGGAAGAGAACGTCGCACTAGGTATGGGTATGTGAACGAGATATGAGGCTGGGAATTGTGCCATTGTGGTCAGCATGAAAAGAGCTTTCAAATGATGTCCTTAAAATGAATTTTAATCGCAATTACATTTTTTGTCAAAAATTGCAGTCAACCAAAGGCTATAATCCATGGTTTTTTCATGATTTTGGGTCAAAATTCAACTGACAGCAAAATGGACATCACTGGAATGCTCCAGACATGCTGATCACAAAGGTGCAAATCCTAGCTTCATATCTCATTCCTAGCCCAAGATACAGAGCTTATAATTCTGCTATGACTGCATGCATACACATGTATAAGCTTTGGTTGGAGAGAGAGAGCCATAATCCATGCAGGCTCTTTCATGAATCAGACCCTGTACAACAGCCCAAGACTGAGGCTAGACTTTGGGATGTCCTGACAGGACTTGAAACTGGCAATGGCAAATCTGAACAACACTCAGTCTCAGACACGTTTTTATTTTTATCACCAGTACATCACGTCTTCCTCAAAAAGTCAGTTGATCAGGTACCCAAAAAGTAGTCCAGGCAGTTTGCATGGCCTAGGGTCCCATCATATACCTTCTTGCTTTTTGTCATCCAGTGGTCCACCTTCACACAGAGGTAGTCTCCTTGCTTGTGCCAGTGCATCTTGCACTGTGGAGAATGCGAGAGGGAGGAGGGGAAGAGAGTAAGGGGAAGGGTGGGAGGGGGAAACAAGTACAGACGGAGGATGAGGGAAGGAGGTAAAGTGTAGGAGGGTAGGGAGGAATGGGGGAGAAAATGAGAGGTAATTAATTACAAGGAGAGGTGCCTGCTGATTCTCCCAAATTCCATCTCTGACTCCTCCCACCCAATTATGTTCCCCTATAAAGCAGTCCATACACACATCATCACGTACATCAGAGACAAGGTGTCTGCTCTTGGTGCTGATCTCCTTGCGAGAGGGGATCTCAATGATGATGATCTTCGCTGGGATCTGACCCATCTCCGGAACCCAGTAGACAATGCGGTACTCCTTCGGAGACCATGAGAAATCTCTGGCAGGTGGGTTAGAGTGAAAATCAACAAGTCTTGTAATTTCATGTTCTTCTTTCATAGGTAAAGACAAGTTGGCATCATGAAAAAGATATTGAAAATCACCTCGTTCATGCAGCTAGTCTGCAGGAAATGGGTTATCTATGGATTCAAGAGCAATTACTCTGGCAACCAAGAACCAGTTGTTCTCATGCTCATTACCCCAAATATAGTAAACCACAGATACCTAGCTAACGTATCAGATCTCAATGATGAGCTGCTGTGCAGGGCTGGCCAGACAAACCAACCAGCTCGAAGCTGAGTAACGTGGATGGCTGAGCCACATTCGACCCTACCGTGCATGTCCATGTACACTGGCCAGTGACAGGCCTGGACCCGAGGCCTGAGCGGCAACATTGTCTTCATGGTGTGGGTGACACGAGGAAAGTCGCAAGCTCCAGGCAAAATACTCTTCAGAATAATATGTCGACATACTCACTACTCCATTCACTGCCGCTCCAACAGATAGTGTATACACGGGCAGGTCTCGCCAGGTTGTTCTTGCATGTGGCAGTGCCCTTTCTACTACATGTACGTACCTTTCTACATAGAAAAGATACCAGGTCCTCCACTGTTGTTTGCACAACTGAAAACAGGCCTGGGAAGAAGCCATATCTCCTTCGGAGAACACTACCCTCTCTATCTGGAGCATGGAAGCAGCTACTCACCGTATTCCTTTGACAACCAGTGACTTCTTGTCCATCAGACCAAATGACTGCAAGCAGACGACAGATGTACGAATCAATCATTACTTCAGTGACACTAACTCGGTCCATTCCCACTCCACACATCACTACCAACAGCTACATTTTAGAGGCAGTATGCACTCACGGGAACCTCATAGATACTCAGCAGGTTGTCTGTCATCCGGCCAAAATACTTCCCATCATGGCTCCACCTGAAATCCAGACATGCATGATATTCATGCATAAACCTAGTACGTGCATTCACACGCACACGAAAAAATACTAACCCATAATTGATGATGATCAACCCTCCCTCTTCTCCCTCTTCCTACCTCTCCCTCTCCACCCCTTCTCCCTCTCTCACCTCCTCTGTCTCTCTCCCTCTCTCCCTACCCACCACTCCCTCTTCCTACCTCTCCCTCTCCACCCCCTCTCCCTCTCTCACCTCCTCTGTCTCTCTCCCTCTCTCCCTATCCACCACTCCCTCTTCCTACCTCTGCCTCCCTCACTTGATGCATGGACAGGCTCTACAGATCCCCTTCTTCATGCACCTTCTCCCCTTGGCCTCTCAAATTGTCAACAGATAATCCTCTGTTGAATCACCGAATTCCTTTCATCACGCACCTCCCCCCCCCCCCCCCCCCCTTCCATTCTCACTTGAGGATGGGCCAATCCTCTGCAGACCCTTTTGTGAAGGTTCTCTTCTTCAGGCCAGTCTTGATGTCCCAGACGATGATGTTCTGGGGGTTGTCAGGATTGTCTACCACGGTGCTGAACGTCACTAGATACCTACATGTAGAATGATACGTGCATACATTGGGTGTGAGTATAGACATGAGTGTGAATGTCTGTGGGAGGGTAAGGTACATGTAGGTATGTGGGTAGGTAGGTGGGTGTGTGGGTAGGCAGGTGGGTGTGTGGGTAGGCAGGTGGGTATGTGGGTAGGTAGGTGGGTGTGTGGGTAGGCAGGTGGGTGTGTGGGTGTCACTTTGTGGGTGGGCAGGTGGTTGAGTGGGTGTGTGGGTGTGTGGGTGAGTATGCGGGTGGGTAGGCAGGTATGGGTGCGCAGGCAAGTGCGTGTGTGGGCAGTTCGGATAGGCGTGTGTGTGAGGATGTACGTAGGGATATTTGATACGATCATGAATCGTAACTTCTTGTATCTGAAGCACATCTATGTACCTTTCACAAGGTGAGAAGTCAATGAGTTGCACCCCAGAGTGATTGAACCTCGTGATCCTCTCAAACTTTTCCCCTCCCCACAGTGCCACACCCTGGTTGTGCAGGGTGGCCAGGTAGGTACCCTGGGGAGACCAACGAACGTACGTCTCTGTCCAGCGCTGGGGGGGGGGGGGGGGGGGGGGGCAGGAGGGTGGGCATAGTTGAGAGGGGAGAGAGATATAGAGGGGCACGGTTAACTCAGAGAGAGTGATCTAGCAGGTAGGTGAAAAACAGCTGTACCAGCACTACTTTCCTCCAAACCTCTAACATATGTACAGTAGCAGTCAATAAAGTTTACGTTCCGTTTACAAACAACGATCGTTCTACGGTGAGAAACGGCTCAGAAAACGGTGTGAAATTATTGCTACGTCAGCGTTTATACGCACCGTTTTTACGGTATACAAGCATAGTAAAAACTTTTAACGCTTATAGCGGATGCAGCCTATGTCCGACGCTGTTCTACCTAGCCTCGTTCCCAGGCCTCCACCACAGCTTTTGTCGCTTGCAGTACGAAAATCGCGGAGAAGGCCTGGAAGGGTTTCGCACGTGATGCGTGCCGCCGCTTACGTCACGGATTCCGTTAATGCATACTCACAGTATTCAACTGGCTATCGCCTGTTCCAGAGACGCTACAGAGACCAGACAAACTCCAGAGGAGAGGCAGGTCCTACCTATACAACATACCTCGATTTGAAACAAAACCGCTGAGAGATGGCTGCAATACAACGGTTATAACTTCGAAGCGCATGAAGCGCTTTGACTGTTCACTCCGCCATCGCTCTGGAAAGTACAACACTTGCAGCTCAGCACTACTTCGAAGGTAAGACTTCTAGCTTGGATAAGTCGGTGTGGCTCTCTTCTGGCCGTTGACTTGTCTCCGTACGCGATCGTAGCTAGTGTACTAGTACATAGTGGTCTTGAACGGATGACGTTTTATGACGGTCGCGGCACGCATCACGTGCGAAACCCTTCCAGGCCTTCTCCGCGATTTTCGTACTGCAAGCGACAAAAGCTGTGGTAGAGGCCTGGGAACGAGGCTAGTTCTACCTGGGTTATGTTTTAGGCCCTGGATCTCTCTCCCTGCTGGTCTTTGTTCGATGTCCACAGCTTTCGCAGAACCGGAGATACAGTGGCAATGCGATCGATCACTTCCGAAAACCCCGCCCACCAAGCAAAAGCTCTTGGAACTTGCACATCCTTCGAAAGGTCTGGCTGATTTTTAAATATGCCTTATTGGAAGGCCTTAACTATACGCTGGCGTTTGTCCCTTGTCTGTAGCTTACTTGTAACCGGAGATAAAAGTCGACGAACTTGGCCGCTTACTCGCGACGGCGATAATTGCTGACTCAGCAACCGTAGTACGGGCAGATTGTGTAAGAACGGAACGGACCGTAGAACAATCGTTGTTTGTAAACAGAACGTAAACTTTTTATTGACAGCTACTGTACATCACGTATGCACACACACACACGTGTGTACACACACACACACACACACACACACACACACACACACACACACACACACACACACACACACACACACACACACACACATGCACGCACGCACACTCATATACCTTCCTCTCAGTGACAACTTTGATCTCATTGGGAGTGTTCTGGCAGATGGCCACCAGCTCACCAGCACTGTGGATGATGGCACACTGGTCATAGCAGTTCTCATCCAGTAGCCACGAGCGTAGGTTGCCCTTTGCATGGGACGCAGGGTAGAGAGAAGTATCAATTTGGTAATAATACATACTCCATCACTCCCCACTACACTTCCCTTCCCTACACTCCCCCACTCCCGTCTGTATGCCATGATTCCCCCTCTCCTCTCCACAATTCTCACTTCCTACAGTAGCAGTCAATAAAAAGTTTACGTTCTGTATTCATACAACGATCGTTCTACGATCCGTTCCGTTCTTACGCAATCTGCCTGTACTACGGTTGCTGAGTCAGCAATTATCGCCGTCACGAGTAAGCGGCCAAGTTCGTCGGCCTTTATCTCCGGTTACAAGTAAGCTACAGACAAGGGACAAACGCCAGCGCATAGTTAAGGCCTTCCAATAAAAGGCATATTTAAAAACCAGCCAGACCTTTCGAGGGATGTGCAAGTTCCAAGGTGGGCGGGGTTTTCGGAAGCCATCGATCGCATTGCCACTGTATCTCCGGTTCTGCGAAAGCTGTGGACATCGAACAAGACCAGCAGGGAGAGAGATCCAGGGCCTAAAACATAACCCAGGTAGAACAGCGTCGGACATAGGCTGCATCCGCTATAAGCGTTAAAAGTTTTTACTACGCTTGTATACTGTAAAAACGGTACGTATAAACGCTGACGTAGCAATAATTTCACACCGTTTTCTGAGCTGTTTCTCACCGTAGAACAATCGTTGTATGTAAACGGAACGCAAACTTTTTATTGACAGCTACTGTACTTCACACACTCCGGGCCCCTTCCACATACTCTGGCCCACATCACATGCTCTCCCACTCCACGCTTCCCATTTCTCTCCTGCTCCACAATCCTCCCACTCCACCTCCCCCACTTCACAGTCCTCCCACTCCATATGCTCAACACTTCACTCCTTCAGTCCTCCCACTCCATATGCTCAACACTTCACTCCTTCACAGTCCTCCCACTCCATATGCTCAACACTTCACTCCCCCTCTCCACATACTCCTATGTGCTCTCCCACATCACACACTCGCCCTCTCCACACTCATCCCACTCCACATCTCTCCACTTCACTCCCCCTCCTCCCACTCCATGTGCTCTCCCACTTCACACACTCCCCATAGTGCCCATATCCCACTCCACATGCTCACACACTTGCTCCTCTCCACACTTTTTTTTCCATTTCGTATATATACTCACCCGCTCCACAAAATCTTTCTTCTTTGGAGGTTGCCAATTGGCAGGGAGATCAGAAAACCTGTATACAGAAACCATCAATGTGATGGACTTAACAAGCACAAATCGACACAAGTTACCGGAAGCTGGTCTCACTTTTCAAAGTCTCTGAAGTGGTTGACAGCGAAGATGTGTGACTTGTCCAGTCGATACCCATTGCCTGCCTTCACTGCATTGTTAGCCTGTTCAGCAGAGGCAAACTCCAGGAAGAAGTAGCTGCGATGGATGATGTGTGCGTGTGTGGGTGGATGGGTGCATGTGTGGGTGGATGGGTGCATGTGTGCATGTGTGTGGGTGGATGGGTGTGTGTTTGGGTGGATGTGTGCATGTGTGGATGGATGGGTGCATGTGTGCATGTGTGGATGGATGGGTGCATGTGTGTGGGTGGATGGGTGTGTGTTTGGGTGGATGTGTGCATGTGTGGATGGATGGGTGCATGTGTGCATGTGTGGATGGATGGGTGCATGTGTGCATGTGTGGATGGATGGGTGCATGTGTGTGGGTGGATGGGTGTGTGTTTGGGTGGATGTGTGCATGTGTGGATGGATGGGTGCATGTGTGCATGTGTGTGGGTGGATGGGTGTGTGTTTGGGTGGATGAGTGCATGTGTGGATGGATGGGTGCATGTGTGCATGTGTGTGGGTGGATGGGTGTGTGTTTGGGTGGATGTGCGCATGTGTGGATGGATGGGTGCATGTGTGCATGTGTGTGGGTGGATGGGTGTGTGTTTGGGTGGATGAGTGCATGTGTGAATGGATGGGTGCATGTGTGCATGTGTGTGGGTGGATGGGTGTGTGTTTGGGTGGATGTGTGCATGTGTGGATGGATGGGTGCATGTGTGCATGTGTGTGGGTGGATGGGTGTGTGTTTGGGTGGATGAGTGCATGTGTGGATGGATGGGTGCATGTGTGCATGTGTGGATGGATGGGTGCATGTGTGCATGTGTGTGGGTGGATGGATGCATGTGTGCATGTGTGTGGGTGGATGCGTAAAGGTATTCACAGTCTACTTTCCTGCCAGGAACACACTTATCTGAGGCAATCACACATGAATCATGCACAAGTATTGGTGTGGCACATGGGCATGGCAAGTTGGTGGAACCCTAGTATTAACACCATTAACAGTCCTTCTTTACACTCTCAACAACTGTGACCCATTCTTAGTACACTCCAGACAAACGCAGCCTGTATCATTTCACAGCTCACCCCTTGAAGACACCGCTGTCGTCAGTGGGGTAGTCCTGGGATACGATCTCACCAAACCGGGCAAAGACTTTGTTGAGCACTACCTTGAGCTTGGCCATCCGGTCTGGTCCCACCTTTGGGGCATTGTCCACCACAATAACAGTATCCAGCGTTGTCTCCTCCACTGGCCGTTCTTGGAGCAGGTCCTTCAGTAACTCTACAGACAGACAAGGACAGACAGCGGTCAGGAGCACTCTCACGAGCACAACAGACCAAACACCCTAGGCCTTCACGATAACATTCTTTTTACCCCACGGTATATCATCACACGATGCCAAGATTACTGTCCTTCGCTGAGATTTGGTGGCATGCATTTTGGGCGATCAGGTGATCATGTTTAGCCTTTCTCATCCGCTTCGAAGCCAAAGCCGTTCCAAACAGCAGTGACAGCTTCGCTTAGTAATAAGATCTTGGCTTCACCTGCAACACGTTCACCAGACTCTGTAGAACCATCGCTCATTGCTGCCGTTCTCGACTAAGTTACCTCGTATACTTACCGAATGTCCTAATTATCCGTTTTTCACGTTTTTCAATAATACTGTTTGTGGTGAAGCCAGAGGTACTGGTAGCATAGGTTAGATTATCATTGAGTGCATGCATGTTATTCACTTAGTTGGAGGAAGCTGGCTACCACTAATAGATTTCTGTGGTTTTGTAGTATTCCATTATTAGGTAGTCCATGATTCGTGCATTGTGTTGTCTTTTGTGCTACTCTTTTGTGTCCTCATTTTTGTATGTGGGGCGCAGGTAGCAGCCCAGCGGCCAGTATTTAGTGACTGGAGAGGAGCATATTATTGGTCTGGCCAGTATTGTGACAATTGCCTGTAGCCATTGATCTCTATTGCTAGTTATAATAAACATTTTAGTACACTATCATGCTCGGTTCGTGACACTGTTGACGTCCAAGAATCGTACCACCACCTCCGCGAACCGTCGATATCGGTATATATCGCCATCTCCTGCACTGCTGAAACACGCTACAAAAACCTGCCAGCACATTCTTGCAGAGCACACTTCAGAAAGCTGTGTTGTAATGGACAACAGCATACATTGTTGAGTAGGAGATAAATAGGTACCTGTGGAGAATACCAACCCTATGAATGTAGGCACTTACTTTAGCTACACAACAATTTTTCAAAGCACCAAGAGCGCAGGAGGAAGTGCAGAATCTTTGGTATTTTCCCGTGGTGAAAGCAGAATCGTTCGTATTCTCCCGTGGTGAAAGAATCTTTCACAATTTGGCCGTTACACACAATTCCACCTCTGCCGCAATGACGATGTCATCATGCACTCTTGCTAGCACACATGCAGGCATACTACACTCCTGATAGTGTTTAGCAAATGCTAATATAAAGTTTGAGCACACGTCCGACTACAACGCAGTGATCGCCGCCGAACGCCTCTAAGGATTGACCACCTTCAATTGTGCACTGGCTTGGTGTCTCTGGCTTGCCCCAGCTGCACCCCACCAGCCCACACTTCCAAGCTACACCCAAAATTACATAGATCTACTATCTACGCTGACTAACCTTTCCCAGCATGCAAACATGTTGGCATAAGACTACAGCAGACTATCAAAGACTATCAATGTATCTACACACACAAACACGTACCTTCATCAGTGATATCGTCCACGTAGTCCTCTGGATCATCAAATTCATGGTCTTCATCCTCCTCTTCCTCGCTCTCTGTTTCATCTCCCTCGCTCCCTCCGCTCTCTTCCTCCTCCTCCTCCTCCTCTTCTGACTCGTCTTCCTGCCGCTCCAACTTCTTTTCTTCGTCCGACATAGCACAAAGTCAAACTGGAGTCTGAGGAAGCAAAATTTTTCTCACCACGTGCATTAATTATAACGCATGCGCAGAAATGAAGCCCGCCCACTTCCCGTCCTGCTGTCTATATAGGGTCCACAGTGGTGCATCAGACACTGATTCAGACAAGCATGATTCGGACTCAATAATGTTGGATGATGGTAGCTACTACATGTAACTCAAAGATAGCACAAACAAATCAAGTTTGCTTCAAAAGGGAATATAGATGAGGGAGGAGAATTATTTGGTCTCTTACGTACCGGTGGGTTAACCTCTTTCCCAGGCTCTCCCACATGGAAGCAGCAAACCTCACTAGATCTACCTGTAAGCGATGAAAACCTGGGCAATGGCCTGGGAACAAGCCAACAAGGCTATCTGTGGGGCCAGTGTGGGCATTGCTGAGTGAGATGCAATTATTATTGTCTTGTGCCTGGAGGGGCATTCACAGCCGCATCTCTCATGATGGCAGTGACAGACCGGGATGCATTTGCTGCATGCACTGTTAGCTAGGTGAAATTAGGTAACTCACACAGTGCATACATACGGCAATCATAATTTGCTAGCTACCTCTGTTGCATTAGCAGGATTGACTGCATTGACATTGGAGTTATGCTTTGCACTAGTGGCTTGGTTTGTTGGCTCCCTGTTTTGGACTGGTGGCTCAGAGAGGGCTGTGCACGTAAGACTAAAAAATCCCACATGGGAAGCTTTTACCTGCGATGATCAGGATGTACCAAAGGAATATCTGAATGGGAGAGCTGGCCAGTTGAAGCACATGTGGCTACACAGCATTCCATGTACTGTCCTGGAATTTGTACTAGTGGTGATGTCATAACACCAGCCTGCACGAAGTTCAGTATTGGAGATGCGGCATTCCTGTATTCATCATTGATCGTGCGCCATTCATGGTGACGTCACGATGGTATTGAGGGTGGGGCTGACGAGGGGTGGGGCACCATACTGGACATCGACTTACGTACGTGCGCTAACTTACCTACCTGGCCAGATTGTGCTCAGACACCATGGACGTGAGTTCGGAGCATGTTCACAGACTGGCTGACACCACTTACCGGGTGAGCAGGGACTGTACTTACTTTGGGGACGGTACTGATAGCTGACTAGTAAGGTTTGTTATATCGGACGAGTATAATTTTGGGCGACAACAAGCTACATGTAGCTGACCAGTATAATATGGTTTGTTATTGGACGAGTATTTAGGTGACATCAAGTTAACAGGAGAAGCTAGCTAGCTGACCACTAAGGTAGGGCGGGGTAATTCGGGTCATGGGGTAATTCGGGCCACTTCAACTTCAGGTCAACGGTAACTAAAAACGGACAGACTTTAGGCAAACTTCTGGCCATGTATATCCAGGGACTCAACCTGCCTACAACTCACTAGAAGCAAGAATCCAATGGATGCTTCTTTCCTGTTGCAACGTTGAAGTGGCCCGAATTACCCCGTGGCCCGAATTACCCCGCCCTACCTTATATGGTTTGTTATTGGACGAGTATTTGGGCGCCCGCTGAGCAAGTTAACAGGACAGGCTAGATGACTCTGATATAACTATAGAGACAAATCCAGAGCAGTCCACATTTCTATGTCAGACATTGCTACACATGAAATTTGACATTGCTCAAGAATATTTGGAATGTAACAGTTTGTGAGCCTACGTACGTGCCAAAACTATGCCACAATTTCAAAAGGTCTGTGTCACTTGTATCCCATTATTGTAGAATGTCGAGGAACTGGCAGTGGATCTCAAGAGCCTTGTGACAGCTGCAAAGGTCTTCCACAAGGCCATGCAAAGTGAGCCTCCTCCTCCATGCATACACACACAGTTAGGAACACCAGCTTGTGCTCGTGATTTAGCCTTGTTCCCAGGCCATCTCCCGCTATGTGACCTTTAACCCCCGTAAGAAAACCGCTTTTCTGACAGGGGTTCAAATATCACGTATGCAGCTAAAAACGGAGCAGAAGACAGCCTGGGAATGAGGCTACTCCTGATTGCTTGTATGCAAGTCAAAAAATTGTTCCTATTGACTCTTGACATTAAGTGGTGATCAGATACCAGAGGTATTGAGGGTATAGTCCTCCTACCTCCTCCATACTCCATTATAATAGCCTGCTCCTCCTACTGCCTTCATCTCCTTCTCTCCTCGATCGATCCTCCCCTAACTCCGTTACCTCTCCTCCCTCTATTCCGCACAAATGCAACACAGATGTAGTGTCCACTTCACAACATTTTTTCACCATAATGGAATCAGTTGGCGCCAAAGCTGCAAACCTCCCTGGCTCAGTCAGGAAACTAGGTAAGACACTGTACAGTTCATCGAGGCTCATAGCTAGGGTGCATGGCTTCAGGAGATGCTATGAAACCCCCTAAATTCCTAAATTTTACTCACTTGGAACCATGCACCCTAGACTAGTGGAACCTGTATGTTATTGGAAGCCTTATTATCATACTTCCTCCATGAGTAGCAGATAAAATGCCAGCTATAGTTGGAAGTTAAAGGTACTTTACCAATGCTGCTTTTTACACTTCAGGTGATTGCATGAAGGAGATAGTGTCTGGGTATGAGCAGATCAACAGTCACCATGGAAACTGGGTGAGATATAGCCTCCAACAAGGGCATACTTTTGAGTAAAATGTGTCATTGATGCCACAGTAATCTTCACCAACATAAAACGTAAATGCATGTGCAGGGTTATTAGCGACGCCATTCTGCGAGGTTACTTTGCAGTGTTAAGCTGTTATCGTAAGAGGCTAGTTTCCACAAAGATGTGTGGTGACAACATATAATGGTGATGGGGAAAATGTTCCAGTTGGGTGTGCTAACATATGAATAAATCTACTTTAGATCCAGTCCCTGAACACGGACTTCATTGTTCCCTTGGAGACCAAGCTGGAGGGGGAAGCCAAGACCTTCACTGTGAGTAAGCAAGCTAGATCTAGATTCAAACAATGATGTATACCAAAGGTGGACAGTTTGTCTCATTTGACCATGGGGAAGTTCAGGCTTATATGTACTGGAAATACAGAGCTGAACTGGATCCTAAGCTTCCTCCACTGACTGTAACCCTACCCCCTTACATTACTCATGAATATCATTACTGAGTACATAATTATCCTTATGTGTACCTTTTTGTGTATTTGGCTAGGGCTTGAATCTTATTAATGGTCGTGCAAAGACTGCCAACTGGGTACTAAACCTTTGTTTGCCAGCTATACCTGTCACCAGAGCCCTCATGAATATCCACTCTTTGGCTCTATTACCTCACCATTTAATGTTTGGCCCCACACTTAGTTGAGTCCTGATCTGTGATCCACATGCATATCTGTACTCTGCTATTCACCGGAAAAGCATGTAGCTATAGCTACTGGATACGGGAGATTCTACAGCTGCCACAACTTCAAAATGTGTTGCCTACATTACTAACTGTACCACCTTGTAAGTGCTGGTCAGCCGTTGAGTCTATATGACTTTACCCACTCTCTTCATCCAGAGTATTCATAGAACATACAAGCAGGAGAATGCAAAGAGGCAAGCGGTGAGCAAGGAAATCTGTTGTACATTTACAGAAGCATACATACCAAGTACACAAAGTACTCAACTGTTTTAGCTGATGGTTCACTGCTGATTGTCATTGTGTCACTTGAATTTATTTGTGTACGCTATCAGCTGGTGGAGAAGACCAGAGGAAAGCTGAAGAGCATCCAGAAGAAGAGGAACCCCTCACGTTCCCAGATTGAAAAGGAAGCACAGGTACATTCTCATATGGCCTCCAGCCAATAAGACATTCCACATGAGTATGTTTAATCAGATGGTGACAAACCCTTGGACTCATTGCATGTGCTTCAATTGTGCAATCCTGTTAGTTAAGATTAAGAGTCACTGTTTTGCTTCCAATGATGTAGCTGAGGCAGGTGTTTTCTGATCAAACTGAAGAGTTGCAGTCCACCAGAGTGGAAGGACTCCGCAAGGTGAGGAGCGAGAGTGGTGGAGGATGAGATTGGGGAGAGTGGGGTAGATGCATGGTGGTGGTGGTGGCTGAAGCTTAATATGGTGAGGTGCCTCATGAGAAACAATACCATGGTAGTCAAAACAACTTTTGTTTTCTTGTGTTGCATGCACGAATACTATACATGTGTGTGTGTGTTTGTAGCACACAAATTGTGTAAGTTGTTGTTGTTGTTGCTTGCTCTGTCTGACCTGTCCATTACACTACCGGTACTGCAGAGGCTGTTAATTTTACTGTTGCTCATTCCTCTTCTATTACTGCTCTCCCCCTACCCGTATCCTCCTTCCCTTCCAAGGCACTCATCGAGGAGAGGAAGTTGTACTGCTTTGCTGTGGACCACTTCTGCTCCGTTGTACACAACCAAATCGCATACAATGCAATGGTACTTGCTCAACAATATAATCACGTCCATATATTATATTATTTACACAATGTATCAGCGTGTAATGCCAATCGCATGTATAGTATTATTGCCAAACTACAAGGGTGATACAGTCTGCTACAACATCAACACAAGGACTGCAAGCCCAGGGCAGACTGCATCAAACTTGTGTCACGATCATTAATTTTGTACTGCATTGACATGCAACAGGACTGCAAGTATCTTGATGTTGTCCCGTGACAAAGCACTAAGTGCACGAGTCAGCATTTTGAACTTGTATGGTGCCATGACACAAGCTGCATGTTTCTAAAGTGACTGACTTGCTCCCTCTCTACTTGTAGTCACACCAGGTTCTCTCTACTCGAGTGACGGACTGGTCTAGCCTCTGTTCCACCCCCAGCGAGCTGCCTGCTGAGAGCTCCATACTCCTTGTAGTGAGTATAACATTGGTTCCTGTTGTTTGAGTAGGAGTGAATGTGCTATGACTATCCTCCTTCATAGATCCCTTCCTCCACTCCAGGACCCTCGCTCTCCTCGTGCATTCTCCTCGACTCCAGGAGAGAGGCTGTCTAGAGAGCTTCACCACGGTAACCAGCCTGACGGTGCCACTCCCCTTCGGAGGACAAGTGAGCTAAGCAATTCAATATGATGCTGTTAGCTGTTGTTTAGTAACAGGCTGATGTGGCACATTAATGAGGAGGACAAAATTAAATATGACAAATACTTCTTGCAGTGCACGACAGGTCCCTGAAGTACAGCTGAGACAAAATTGCTCAATTCATAGCAGTCAATTAGCATGCTAATGTGCAAAAGAGCCTATTACCATTCCAGGAGAGTAGCTGCAGACTACATGCTGGACCAGCATGGAAAAAGATTGAACTGACCTTTCAAGGACATGAAAGTAGCTGCTGCAAACACCATACTCACTTGCAAGTATCACATTGATCCTTGCGTTACATGTATAGGTAATGCCATGCACCTTGTACAAACCAGCTGGCCAATGAGGTGTGGTTTAAACCAGGTGCATATACGTACCATGCGAGAGGGCAAATGAAATACACTGCAGGAGAGTATATATCATTTATCGTCCTTGCAAGCTAAGCTATCTGCATAACACAATAAAGCCATAGTAACACAATGACCATTTTTACTCTGCGGGAAGGGCATATCTATCTCTTACACACGACTCTGGCATTGGAATGAGGACCCTTGCTCTAGCTATAGCTTTCCTAAATTAGAGAGAATGAGCTACTGCTTACATTGCTGTTGAAAGCCCTGGCTCCATTCACCTGCAGGCTCCGGAAGTGCTACAGGCGGGCAAAATGGGGCTGCCCAGGGAAGAATCAGATCCAGGAGAGTAAGGTACACATGATGTCTTTCTGTAGTTGCATACGTACATCACTGCTGCATGCATGCCCATGGATCAGTCCAGTAAAGTGAAGTCAATCATTGCCTGCTTGTGTGTGGCGATGTGCTAAATCCGAACCATTGTTTGTGGCAATGCTCACTAGCCTCCTACCCACCAAGCTGTCAGATAGGTTGCTAGCTCCAGAACATGCATGCGCAGTCATTCTTTCCTGCGTTAAGCACATGCTCAGCCAATTTTGCATCGAGCCTCTGCATTTAATTTAAAGGCTCTTGTCACTTTGATGCTTACATTACAAACACGTATGTATGTGTATGTGGAAAGGCATTTTCACACATGCTTACTCTGCAGCTGCCGAGTGCGTGCTCTCTACCCCCACCAGTCTTCTACTACCGGACAATTGGATTTCAGCATGGTACAAATATTGAAAGTTGCAACCTTGGTCTTTTAATCCCAGCCAGCAAGTCAAGTGCATGCATTGTCGAACTGAAGTTTAGATACTATAGTGTAGTGGGATGGATTCCACACCCTGTGTATGATCAATTCCACTGATATACCACTCACCCTATGTATAATGGACAGCGTTATCTGACTAAGACATCAAAGCGTACAATCATTGGACGGGTGCTTTGACTGATCCTTAGTCTTGCGGTAGAGGAGATCTTTGTACGTATCTGACTTCTTTTCTATGTGGACATGTTGCCAGGGAGATCTCATTGATGCAATTGATGACCCTCAAGATGGTTGGCAGTTTGGAGAGAACACAAAGACTGGAAGGTTGGAGCTGTAGGGAGTAGCGGTAAACATGGACTGTCTGTGCCATCCCTTTAGCTGTACAGTCTTCGTACCGAAAACTTCACTGCAACTCTTTAAAAAATTAGCTAGTATGCATAAACTAGTACTACTGAGTACTAAATGTCCTTAGCTAAGTACCACAGCAACCAAGATCTAATAGATAGCTCTTGTAACAATCCATCCATCACACACTCTGTTCCCTTTCTCTTCCGTATACAGTAGTGGCTGGTTTCCTGTCCAGTATGTGGACAAAATCTGGCCCACACCAGAACCGTAAGCAGTGACTGGCTGCATAATCATTTAAACTCACAAACTAAGGTACCCAATGCATTCTCAATCCCTCAGGAGACACAAAAGGAGAGACAGTGCCCATCATCTGTCTATGGGAGGGGGCAGTGGGTCCAGCCTCCTCCACGTACGTTCTCCAACCATTCCAGAGCGGGACTACCAAGGGATGTTACCAGCTGGTCAGTATGGGGACCAAGGCCTCCATGGCAGCTCAAGTGGGATGAGCAGAAAGTCCAGTCAGAGCTCTGTCACCTCCCCTGGTTATAGGCAGTGAGGGGATGAGGAGGCGTAGCTTTAAGTTGACCATTGTTAGTTTCTGTAACTTGCTGTTTAGGCAGTGCCACAATTTTATATAGTAGTCCCCTATACTATGATTACCACATGGAGCTTATGTTCTTCTATTGTTGCGTTGCACAATAGACTGTAGACACTGGCACAAATGTATTTATTTGGACCAAGTTACTTTTGACTTGGCTTCAATTGCATTTCCTGTATTATGAAATGGAGTCTCCATCATTCTTGAACACAATGCCTGATGCTTACATTTCTGAGACCCCCTCCCTCCTGTTTATCAGCTGGCACTGACAAAGGCAACAAATTAATGAAGGATACCAGTAGGTGTGTATATGTCTCCAGGGAAAGTTTGTCATTAATCACAGAGTACAAGCGTATCAAATTACTAGGAATACGTATCCGCATAATTGCCTCGCGCGCACGCCGCGGCCGCATGAGCAGCCTGGCCACGTGCTTACGAGTAGTATGACAGCTAAGTGTGAATTTGCGAGTGTGTAGCTGAGATAAACATGTCGATTACACTCACTGTTCGACTCCACATGTAGCTGCTCTAGCTCTGCAAGCCCTGAAGGCCCCGTTCGCTTGTACCCTAGCCTCTGGCTACGCGAGATTATTGTGGAGTTGCGGTGTAAACAGATGTCGACTGTTTGACTCCATATGTAGCTGTTCCAGCTCTGCAAGCCCTGGAGCACCGCGCGCTCGTCCACTGATCTGTTTCTCAAGGTTGTAGTTCTCGCACCGTCGAGCCCTCGCAGCAAATCAATTGGCCGGCAGGAAACCCGCAACATTCCTATCAACATTCCTGAGCGTGACATCTTCCGGTACGTACCACGTACGTACGTACATACGTATATAGTGAGCAATAGATCCCCCATTCAGAGCCTCGCGCTAATGCGCTCGGCAATAATTGTAGCAAATGCTCACTACTGCTTTCTTGGTGACAATCAGTTCTGGTTTCAATTTCTTCACAAGCAAAGTGCTAATTCCAGAAACCTCAGATTAACCCTTAACTGCAAAATCCTGTCATGATTCATGATGTCATTTCCAGCAATGTCTTTGCAATTGCGTGAGCAGAAAGGGTGGGACAGCAGGAGGGTTGTACACATTGCACAATGCATCAGAATAGTTTATGTGAATGTGTACATGTAGCTATTAATGTCTTCTTTTCCCAGACTTCTAGGGATCAACCGGAAAGGCATGACGTCACACACTTAGTGCACTAAGACTATGTAGGGGGAGTCATTCGTACCTAGGTCTGAATGCCGTTTAGAGAGTCATTTTCACGCCTGGCATCAGTGACTGGGAGTCAGTCATGCACCAGTGAGCAGGAGTTACTCAGGTACTATAGTAACCTGCAGGAGTCTGCTTTGAAAGCGCTTGTTATAGTTGCAATTACCATCCGAATTCCTGATGGCAACAAGTAGCTAAGCCACCTACTACTAGTCTCAGTAGCAGACTCCCATACTAGCCACCCTAAACATCCTACAGTGACTCCAACCACCAGAAACTTCTGCCAATAGCTACAAGCATAGTATCAAATGACAGCTAGCTGATTGAATCAGAAAAACCAGCTATAGTTGGTACACTGCGTAGCTCTGTATATTGACTGTACATGTACAGTGACTGCAATAATATTATGACTGTGCCCTATTATATAGCTATAGATGTTCCACGAATACAACACATTCAAACAGGCAATCAAAAAGAATCTGAATTACAATACAGAAGACGTACCCCTATAGAATCGAACTAGATGTTCTACCATAGTACCAAACACTTCAAGCTCCAGTAGGAGCTAATGGCATCACAATATTAATGCTGTAATTGCGACTATAGTAACTGCTGGTAGAAGAACTCATACCAAACGGAAGTGTGATCTCACGGCAGTATCATCAGGGCGTATAGCGGCGCCGCGGCGCATGCACTGCGTGATTTCACGTTGGTTCCTCATTAATTATGAAGGAAGCGCAACAGCGGCTTGTAGCTAGCTACAGTAGCTACGTACTGAAGGCAGTCATGGATCTGAGTTATGTTCTTGTTGTTCTGGGAGCCCTCTGTGGGCTCCTGTCTGGAGAAAAAGTGAAGAGACTCGCGATCGAGCAGTGGGAGAGCATAGTTAAACGAACGACCGATTCGTGGAAAGACGATGTCGATGGAAGTTACAGCGATGACGCTACGCGCGGTGTTGACCTGCAACAATACTATAGGCAAATTTTCGAAGGGGGATGGGACGAACCTCGCCCAGAACAACTGCTGACGAAATTTCTCCACGAAATCGCTGAGGATGGAAGAGCGCTAACCAACGAGCAACTACAGGCAGTTACTAATCGCGTCACACGCAGCAAGAAAATCCCCGGAAGGTACATTGTGATGTTTCACGAAGCAGCCGATAGTGATGTAGTTGATCGTGCAATAGTCAAACTTCAGGAATTGCATTGGATTAGCAATCAAAAAGTCAGGGCAGCAGATGTCTCCCCTTTCATGCTTGCAGGCAAAGGATTCATAGCAACCCTGAACAATAGAGCTGTGGAGCTGGTAAGTATAGAGGGGATAAAAGGGTTTGCTTGGGTCTGAGAATGAGACTAGATAAAAATAGTGTTACTTCTCCGGATGCGAAAGTCGTACTTATTCATATTAGTATGTCATATCTATAGTCATCATTTCTGTTTGTTTTCTTTGTACGAATTAGATAAGAAGTGGCTATTGGTCCGGCAGGAAGTAGGGTCATGGTTAGAATTAGGGCCAGGGCAGGTGCTCAATGTGCATGCAGTGCACGTCCTTTACCTATACTCTTCCTGCCGGACCAATAGCCACTTATATACTTTCTTTGACTGAACACTCTTCCACTTTGCGGGGTTACAACCCACCCAGATCGATGAACTGTTAATTGCTGAAAGGTATTTGGCTAACTTAGTCTGCCCCCCCTCCTTCTCCTCTACCCACACACACTGTTATAACAATCAGCTGCACTTACATCCCCTCATGGAACTAATAGAACAGGACGTTGCTTTCAAGGACGGGGATGCAAATAACCTCCAAGAGTATCAAGGCACCTCTGGTGAATATATTTCTTCAAGCCGACATGCTGCAAGTGGAGCTGTGCCATGGAATCTAGACAGATTGGATCAATCTAAACTCCCACTTGATGGACAGTATTCTCCAGAAGGTACTGGAAAAGGTGTAAACGTTTACGTCATTGATGGTGGAATTCGATATTCTCATCATGAATTTGATGGGAGGGCGCACTATGTTGGGTATGATGCTATAGATGAACAGACTGGGTCTAATCAGAAGGGAGAAGATTGTGATGGTCATGGTAGTCATTGTGCTGCAGTAATTGGGGGAGAGACGTATGGAGTTGCAAAGGAAGCTACCCTCTACAGTGCAAGAGCTGTGGATTGCACAGGGGCAGGTGCAGTTAGTGGAATCATCAAGATGATGGATTTCATTGTAAATCGGCAAAACGAATATGGAGGTGGGAAGTCAGCTGTTATCTCCATGTCTGTTGCAACAGAAGCCCGCCCATCGCAAGCACTGGACACTGCTATAAGGGGGGTGACTGATGCTGGAATTTTGGTCATCAGTTCAGCTGGAAATCAAGCTGATGACTCGTGCAAACACAGTCCAGCTAGTGCCCTCGTTGGTATCTCTGTTGGCACAACTGATGAAGATGACAAAGTTGCTCCATTTTCTAACACTGGCAGTTGCACTGACATATTTGCCCCTGGAGTACACATCAGAAGTGCCAATAACCGTTGTGACACCTGCACTGCAGTAAAGAGTGGAACGTCCATGTCTTGTCCCCATGTAGCAGGCTATGCTGCCATCTTGTTAGGTCTGCACCCTGACCTCACACCAGCTGAGATAAAGGAGAGGGTGTTGAATCAGTCAACAAAAGGGGAGATTGATTTCTCTGACATCCCCACGCAGTGGGTTTCCAAAACTGAGAATCGTTTGCTGTATGTACCGAAACATGTGTAATTGACCAGATAATGACTTACCGGTAGCACTGAACAGAAACAGCAGTTTTGCATTGCATGCATGCATGGTTTAATGTATTATCCAAGTTGACTTCCATCTATTATAGTAAACCTGACCACAGAATCATGTTTCAGTTAACCATTATGATCCAGTGAGTGCTCGCCAAATTAAAGCATTGCCAAGACTAAAGTGATTGATGAACGTGAGGACTAGCTATGACACTAGCAGTGAGTCCAAATTGTTCCACTGTGAAGAGAAGAATTGTATCCACAACGGAACAATTGGATTGATATACATTTTTAGCGGACATTAAGCAAAGGTAGCAGCTTGGGGCATGCATGTTTGTGCAGACATTGATGTTGCCACCTCACAATTTCACAACTATACTGTAAATGTGCTCAGTCAACTGTGTGCATTCGCCTTTACTGACCTCCGAGGCAATTAGTCAAACTCCTCCAGGATCCTCCTGTAGTCTATAAGCCAAGGCAGGAGAAATCTACATTGTTTGTATCTTTATGGCATGCATGAACTTGGTTCCTTTTATGTAGAAGTATGAACTAGTGAGTGTATACGCCTATGTAGTATGCAGAATGAAATACTTTGTAAACCGTAAGCTATCTGCATGGTCTAGGCTAGTCTAGACTAGGTCTAGGCCTGAGCCTAATATGCCAGCATAATTATAGGGACTGCCTCTTATGGAGCATAATGCGAGAAAATCGGAAACATGTCGTCATCCGAGATGAAAACGGAAATTGCATATTATTATTATTATTATTATTATTGCTTCACAGCAGAGTACATGTATGTGATGGTAGTGAGGGTGGTACACAAGAGAACAAACTGACTGTACAATGCTGAAGGTCAGCTAAAGATTCTTAGCTGCCTTAGTCACTTCTACTTAGTTCTGGCACGAAGCCTTGAGGATATTGGAGGTGACAATGTGACTGGAGATGTTTCATGAGCTGGGGAGGAGCACGATGATTCATTGTCGCTACTGGTCAACTGATCTAGTTCCCTCTTCAAAAGTGTTGCAAAGGCGTCAGGAGGGCACTTGCGTTTGAGAATCCTCAGTGGGACTTGCCTTTTCTTCTTCCTTCTCCGGCATCCTCTCAACCCTGGTCCACTGCTCATCATCTGTCTCATCAACAGCAACTACATCCCCAGATCCGGACTCAGCCTTCTGCCAGTTACCAGAGCTCTTGTCATGGTGCAGTGCACTAATAGGAGTGGGATCTTGAGGGACCTTGCTTTCACAGACTTCTGCTGCTGCCAGCAAGTGTGCAACAGGTGACCCTGGTGTGGTACAGGTCTTGGTCTTGTGCCTCCTTCTTCTCTTCTTCCTCTTAGGAATAGCAGTAACTACACCACCAACCTGCTGTTCAAGGCTTGGCCAGAAGAGGCTAACAGAAAACCCTGCACTGGAGGACTTAGCAGTCCACATTGCCTCAGAGAGCTTCAAACCACTTAGCTGTAGCTGTAGACAGACAGGTAGTGGTAAGCCAAGGGCAGACAGACTTGCAGAAACTCCTTCCAAGACAGTCACTTTGATAGTGTTGTCAGCCATTTTGTTTAATAACCAACATGGTGGAGAAGTGTAGTAGTTGTAGGGACAGCACTCCTCCTCTTCTCCTTTGCATGAGTCTATATGTAGGGACAACACTCTCCTCCTCCTGACCACCAGGAATGGATTTACCCCATGTCGACACGGTCTGGAGGGTTGCTGAAGCCCTCAGAGCACGCTGAACAAACCCATGGAGAGCAGCCATCGCTACACTTAATTATGAGACTATAGGGCCTAGGGCTAGCTAGGCGATCGCGCGATCACGACAAAATTTAATACAATCTGCAGTCGATTCTACTAGTGCACTCTCATGCACCCTAATGCATTAAGAAATAGTTTCTCTGATTCATAACACTTACTTCAATGACTTAGCTATGTCCGATAGTTTATCACTGCCATACTGAACCTTCTGTACAACTGCTTTGTCGACTCCAAACCTTTGCATGATTATACCGAGAGCATAACGGTCACGCTCTTTCCTTCTTGGCTGCTTAGATCTTGCAAACAGGTGACGCTCCTCTATAGAGTAATGATTGTAATCGTGTGGATAAAGGCTTCCATCCTTCCCAGCGATATCAAAATCGATTATCCAAGCTTTACTACCATCAGCTTGTTTATGCCTCGGATGTTAGAATGTACTTACCCTTTATCATGAATCTTGTGAAGTTGACAGAGAACGGTGGCGGTACGTTTTTGTGCAGATAGCTAAAAATATACACAGATCACCAAATATCTCTTCATCACGACCTAGCAAATACTGCGTAAGGTAGGTGCGGGTAATGCGGAACAGAGGGTATTGCGGAACACTTACAGTTATTCAGCCATTACTTGGCGATGAGCGACATCGCGGTAACCACAGTTGTAGAATACAACTGCCTTCGCTCTTAGGCAACTTTCGATAACTTTCTGACCTTCACGGGTCAAAGCTTAACCCAACCCACTCAACTCAATAATAATGCTGATTTTTGTTCGCGCGTGGGAGAGCCTGGGAACGAGGCTACAAAATTGGCTGGAAATCTAAACAACAACAATGGCTCTGTCAAAACCAGGTAGAAAACCTCTGCAAGAACTCAATGGAAAGACAGGATGGTGTGTAGAAGGAATGAAGAAGGCAATTGAAGCTGTTGTTACACAGTGTTCCGCATTACCCGCACGTGTTCCGCAATACCCGCAAATAGTAGGTGTGGCAACCAGGCCGTATTAGTAGTAGCGCCAAAGTAAGATTGCAATGCAGCACTGCAAAGGCCCCAAAGATACTCTGCTGTGAATAGTACAGTTCAGCAGTCGTTCACATGCTGTGGGCAAGTTGCTAAAGTTAAGTGTTCCGCAATACCCGCACTTACCTTAGTAGTCCCAGATAATTTTTGAGGGTTGGGCTCCCGTCTGCCTCTCCAAGCGTTGAGGACTGTCTGCGATTGCTGTTCTCCTGCACAACGACCAAACAGACAGAAGTACAAACAGCCAACGAGCTGGTTAACGGGCCGGAATCGACTGACTGCAGTTGCTAGTTGGAATATTATGACGTAAACGGACATGATGTAGATTAATTGCATTCTTTCGTATGGCATGGTCCTAGACCTCCGCGCGCGCATACTGAAAGCGATCGCGCGCTGGAGAAAGCGAAGGGCTAGCTTGTTAGACTACTGCGCCCTTTAGCTACAGCATATATTACACCTATACTTGAGTTGTACATCTCACACTGAAGCAAGTATGGAAGCTACTGCCTCGGAAGCTGGATGCCCATCTCCCATTCCTCCAAAGGGAGATGCTACCACTGGGTCCACATCTGAAAGCTTATGCCAACAGACTCCTATCCATGGAGACGTAATCCCTGACTCCATACCATCTGCCCCAGCCCTCAACATTGGGGGCCTTGGACCCATGTACCTACGTCCCAGTGGTCCCATTGTATATCCTCAAGGAGAGAGCAATCCACCACCCAGCCACTCCCAATGCAATACCCTCCTTACCAACATCATCAGCCATTGTTAACATACCCTACAAACTACTATCAACCTAATCAACTACCAGTACACCCCCCACCACAACCCACCGGTGTTATATTTGTACAAATGCCGTATCAGGTAGGTTATAATAATTTGTTATGTCCCTAGTGACGTGGTCAGCAAGGCAAATACAAAGCACGACAATTGAGCTGCTTACATGCATGTATAGATCACAGATAAGTCTACAAAAAGAACTCTGTGGGAGCTCATATTGGAGTGACGCTTGAGCAAATATCAGTAGCCTCCCACTAGCATGTATATGAGCACTGCATTCTTTATTAATTGCATGGTCAGGCATTCAACTGTAGCATTCATTTCCTTTGCCAAACATGTTTGTTTTGAAGTATACCAAATTAGGTATAAGCATGCAATCTCATTCCTCTATAGCTACATTGAGGTAGCCTTGCCCCTGGTCTGTGTGAAGCTAGCTATTAATTTCATGCAATTATGTCACTTACTTCATTCAACATTCAGGGTGCAGTGATTCAGCAACCTCCTCCCCCCATCAGAACATCCTTTAACTTTCGCATAAACGAAGTACATGATAACCAACTTTACCTCGCAGTCTGTCTGCTTGTCTGTGTCATTATGTGCATCAATCCTCTGGCACTCACGTGTATTCGGCGGCCTCTATTTTGCCTATAAGGTATGTTAAACCTCTAGTAGTAATTTCAAATTGTTCATGTATGTGAAATTTGTTGTATACTTGTACTTGCACGCTTTAACGGAACACTCAAATTATAATTCTGTCTCACAAGAAATACAGAGACTGCTTAAATACAAAACCAAAGTCACACATAAGCCTTACAAGAACAAAGGTACAAATACATAGTCACACACAACAAAGTAACACATTAGTGCCTACACAGTAACACATTAGTGTCCACACATCCAGGAGGTAGCACATTAGCACATATACTACATTCCTCCCCCCTTAGATTGTAACTCCACTGAGTCAGTCTCAAGCTCTTTCTTTCGTTGTGTACTTCTTCTTTGCCCCCGTCTTGATCTCGATCATGCCTCGCACTTCGCCGATCGCGTAATTTCTCCCTCGCGTTCGCCAATCCAGCGACGCTCGTCGTTTGCATGCTCCAAGCATGTCGGCCCTCGCTGGCCGCGGTCCCCTCTCTCTGATCCTGGCTCCCACTCGCCAACCCACTCACGACCTCCACGTCGCGGCGGACACCGGTCTCTGGCTCAACCCAGGACCTCTCAGTCGTGTAGCCCCCTCGTGGGCTGTCACTGCTTGTCGGGGTATCCTCACCCCGCGGACACGGTCCGTGGCACTCCACTGTCACGACCTCCCAGTCACCTCCTCTCTCTCTGCGCGGAAGTCTGGCCTTCTCGCCGCACCATCCGATGGCCCGCAGCACCGTCAAACGGCGGGGGAGCTGGTCCTCACCGCCTCGGTCTGCGCTCCCTGACACCGGGTTCCTGGCACGCGCTACGTTTCGCGGCCACCCGCACAGTCTTGGTGGGGAAGCCTGGGTCCGCACCACCAGTGGTCTGCAGCACCGTCTCTTGGCGGGGGAGCCGGTCCTCTCCGCCTGGTCTGCAGCACCATCCATCCACTTGCCTGCGCTCGGTCGCTCTCCCTCCGTCACTCGCGCTCCGTCGCTTGCCCTCGCTCACCCGCGCTAGCTCAACCTAGCCACGGGGAGTTTTGTCCTCGTCGCCAAATTTGTTGTATACTTGTACTTGCACGCTTTAACGGAACACTCAAATTATAATTCTGTCTCACAAGAAATACAGAGACTGCTTAAATACAAAACCAAAGTCACACATAAGCCTTACAAGAACAAAGGTACAAATACATAGTCACACACAACAAAGTAACACATTAGTGCCTACACAGTAACACATTAGTGTCCACACATCCAGGAGGTAGCACATTAGCACATATACTACATTGTGCATGTGGTCTGTAGTCGTTAACCCTTTCACCGGTACAGGAACAGATCTGTCCCTCCAAAAATATTTGCATGGAAATCAATCCTTCATGCATCTGTTGTTAGATTTTCAACATTTCTTGGTGTACACTTGGAAATTTTATCGATTAAGCAAATCAACTAGTAAGTTTTTGTCCATGTATAAGTCACTGTAATGGTCTTAATTGAGAGGCGTTAATGACTATACTCTCAACTGCATGCTTGAAAATCCTTACCGATGAAAGGGTTAATTATAAATAAATTCTGTACATATAGATGGCTGTTGTTCTGATCTATTGAGAGAATTTAGCATTCCCAATAGAATCTAAAATTAAACGGCACTGATTATGCAGAGGATAATTTTGTGTCTGCACTGCAAAATGTATGTGGTCAAAAGTTGTGGGAGTTTATATCTGGACTATAAAGAAACCTAGTAGTTAATTACATTTGGTTAAAGTAGACAAATGGCAGACACCCGGAGGGCGGTGCCCAATGACTCATGATCAGACTGAGAATCTCGATGCCCTTTCATGTCCTGTAAGTCCGAAGTTGTGAAAATGAATGGCATTGATGTGATGCAAAATCACATTACCATGGGACTATAAATTGATTACATTGATTACATTCGGCCAAAGAAGAGGACATCACCTGAGTTCCATGTGAGTTCCATACCAGAATATTGAATTACACAACATTAATTAAGACATGCATGACTTCCTTCAAAGGTAGTCCTCTGATTATAAACTTTCCTTGTAACCCATAGCAACTTAGCTTCATAGCAACAAGTTTACAGTTCGGCATGCGAATGCTCTGACATCCAGCTTTTGGATTTACATCAAGTGTTTGGGTGCCCCTGTGTGCATGTCTACCCTCTGTCTACCTGAATATTTCATCGCATGTGACCAAATCTCCCAGGCCTTCCCCGCTGTATAATAACTATTTGCATTATTGCAAGTGATCAAATACTGGCGTAGGGAATGGCCTGGGAACGAGGCTACTCTAGTAGCACTACATGTAGTTGTTATATAATACATAAGTCTCTTGAGAGTGGTAACTATACTGTGCTAATTACACTTTGGTTGTTTCTGCTAAATAAATTTTCTTTGCAATAAATCTAAGTTAGCCCTCACTTTCTGCCTCCCCTATTCTCTTATAAACCCCACCCTCTTTCCTTTCCACTCTTCGTCAATCCAGTCTGCACGCGCAAATCAGCAGAACCTGTATGAGCAAGCCTGCAAAAATCACCATACAGCTTCAACCTTCAACTTTGGTGCAGTTATTGTTGGAGTGGTTCATATCCCAGTTTTCATAGCCTTCATCATTTTCATAGTTGTCTTCACCTCATAGTACTTTTATATGGGATGACCAGTATAGAAGAACTTGGTGTTGATATGCACAGTGGTATCTAGCATTGCCATTCCCTGTTGCCGTGTAATTTTTGTATGGTAACTGTTTTGACATTCCGCCTGTCACTGGTCACCCCTCCATTGCATATGCATAAATGGCTATTGTTTTGATTTGCTGAGAGACATTCCCAATGGAACCCAAATATATTAAATTATTACACAGCACTGATTTTAATTTGAGCTGGTGACCATTGTCTGCACTGCACGCACATGCAAAATTACTCAGAATAGTTAGCTCACTTGGCAGTGGGAACCCCCGCTCAGTATGTATGGTCATAGCTACGTAACTCATATCAATGCAAAAGGTTGGAAGTTTACATCATACTGTTCAATGGGACTTAAAAGAAACCTACCAGTTGATTATATACACTGGAAAAAATATTCAGTTAAAATATCCCATAGAATGGTTACTCTGGTTTCAGTAAACTCTCATGCACTGCAAACTAATTATAACCAGCAGATGATGCATTACATTTCTGGTTAATGAACCAAACAATGGATACATTAGCTAACAGCTGGATACTAACTGGGGGAGTACCATGCATGTGCATACTATATACTTCAGCTAGTAGACAAGTGTCTGCCTTGCTTTATGAAGTGTGACAGAATTTGAAGAATGGTGGATGGTAGACATGTTTGTCCATTCTCTTCATGGTACTAATTACCAGCTAGGTATGCATCATCTGCTAGTGTTACCTGGTTACTTTGCAGTGCATGGGAGTTGACTGAACCCAGAGTAACTACTCTATATGGGTTATTTATGGAGTATTTTTCCAGTGATATAATATTATACATTTGGCCAAAGAAGGACATCACCTGAGTTCCATGTGAGTTCCATACCAGAATATTGAATCAACACAACATTAATTAAGACATGCATGACTTCCTTCAAAGGTAGTCCTCTGATTATACATGGAAGAAAACTTTCCTTGTAACCCATAACAACCTAGCTTCATAGCAACAAGTTTACAGTTCGTTTTTCAATCAGTTGGCCATGCCACTGTGTTGTAGGTAGCTATAGCTCAAGAATACTGAAGTTGAATTAGTGCAGCGGCATAGCCAGACATACCAAACCAATCGTTCACTTTTTGATAAAAGCACCAAAATTGGTACACACATAGATTAATATACTGTGAACATTTTCAGATATTGAGGCATGTGAAATTGTGCCTGCGTCAGCCGTGGTGGGCGGTTTCCAAAATGGCCGCCATGCAACATTACCAAATTTGGCAATGTTGTCTTAATTGACTCTTAGTGGCAATCCTTCAAGCCCTTCTACACTTGAAACACAAATTTAACGCCTGGCTGAGAGAGGACTCATGTAGTGGACAGTAGCGGCTATATGAAAGAAAGAGGGAACATGCAGCTAGGTGGGTGGCACCGTGGGTGATCGAATAACCCATACTTTACTTACTACTGCTACAGCTTGCAGCTGTCTCCACAGCTAGTGTTGCTAATGTTGTGAATAATCAGCTCCACCCTGATTCACCATTGTCTGGCGTCCCATAATCAGTTGCCTGTCATTCCCAGTTAACTCTGTTCTTTTGCAATTGGCCATTAAATAATTGGTACCAGTTAGCTACCACTGTTCATTGGAGGGGAGTCAGGTCAACGATGCAGTGTAGCAGTGGCAGTGAGAGCTTTCCAATCACATGACTCACTTGCTGCTGATCACATGACAGCTTCACTCCCCAACTATGGATATCAGGTGCACATCTGTATATCCATACGTAGTCCTTGGGTGTTTGGGTGGAAAGGTGGTCCTTCCACCATTGTCCACTGGAAGATGTATACTTTCCCCAATATAGGACACTCTATCGTGGGTGTGGCTCCCCTCCCCTTTCCTATGAGTATGATGCATAATGTTTTGTGATACTAGTATATATACTACAACACGTGCACGAAAGTCAGTGACGGGAAAGATAAGTACATGCAGTGGCTAGCCAGCATGTACCTGCAGACAACGTTACCATCACGATATGAAACTAACCATTGCATGTCTAGGCATTCGAGTATGGATTTTATACGCTTCTACCCAACAAATTAATGCGGAATGTATGCATGGGATGCCTTTGCCACAGTGGTTACTGCCCTGATTCTAAAACTGCGATCTCCATAATTATAGGCTGATTCCCAGTCCCAATGGCCTGGAGGGAGGGGTTGTCAAATGCTCTCCCTTGTCTATTATATCCTATGTCGGAAATATGTAATGGCCCTTGCAATTGCTTTGTATATAAGCTCACAGTGGTGGAAAATGGAGTGTATAGGAAATGAGCTTTGGACAAACTATGCTGACCCCCCCCCCCCCCCCCCCCCTTCCGAAAGCCAGCTATATAATATTATACTACCCTAGATCTGAGGTTTGTGGTCTCCAAAGTCATGGGTTTATACATACAGTGGCTTGCAACTGTGGGCTTTTTTCCAACTTGGAGATATTTGTGCCAACAGGTCAGCAACATGATATTTGGCTACATGATTGCATTGTTTATTTGTGTCAACAGAACAGTTTCATGCTGGCAATAAGTTCATTGGGCATACAGGGGATCAATGAGTTATGTTCAGTGGTAGCATTTATGGCCTACTGAGCAGTAAGGCCACTGTAAAATGAGAAGGGTTGTTTTAACCAGGCTGTGGTCACCTCAGTTGCATCTCAGTGCCTCCTTGGTGATCAAGGAATGAGCACACAAGTGCAACCTACTTTGATCTTGTTAGCTAGCTATTGGATAGGAAATCCTAGTAACTAGGCCTGTTAAGATATCCTAGGTCAGGTTTCTTATAGAAGTGTATGCAGCTGCTCTTCCAAACAATGTGCATTCAAGCAGATCATTTACACTGCTTGACCACTATAGGTCCTCCAACAGACATACAGATGGGTAGCTAAGTCACGTACCTATAATCTATAAGTGAAGCTACGCAACATTTGTGGCTGTGGGTACATTCTTTGACCACCACTGTGGAGGAGGCACTGAGATGCAACTATGGTGACCAGAGCCTGCATAGTTAAAATGACCCTTTTCCTTTTACAGTGTAGGCATTCATGTGTACTGCATCGGTTTGTGTAGGCCCTTAGCATTTTGTGCATGATGATTAGCTGCCAAGTGTGTCTTGATTATTTATCTGCAAGCTAAGGCGTTGTTAGCTACAAAGATGTGGTGGGTGTTTGGGAGATATGTTTGACGAAAAAGAGAGGCAACTGCAAGGCTACGACATTCCAACTGCCTGACATAATAAGACAGAATGAACGGCAAATAAGTAAAATGCACTATGCTGTGGCTCAGCTAGTGTTGGTGGTAGCACTGGTTGTTTCAGTGGTAATAATATCCATACCCTTACACTGCCTAGCTTCCTCACACAGCAGACGCTATATACTAAAAGTAATCAAAAATGTAACAGGATGTAGGGATACCAGAACGGCAAAAAGTAAGGAAACAAGGTAGGGATGATCACACAAAACAGTGAAGTACAGTCAAACCTCCAATAGTGGACCCTCCGAGATAGGGACACAATATAATAAACCTCTGTACAAAGGAAGCTTTTCAAGGTCCCAAATAATTGGTTTGCCTATGGTTCTAATACATTTTGAACCTCCGAGAAGAGGACAACCTCTCTACAAAGGACAAAAGACTTGAATTTATATTGTTCCCAAAGTGTCCTTTGTTCGGAGGTTTGACTGTTTACGATCCCCCTACAGAGATCTTTTTCCATATACGTGTATAATGAAGAAAGATATGTAAGGGGGATTGTATACTTCACTGTTTTTTGTGATCATCCTTACCTTGTTTCCTTACTTTTTGCCGTTCTGGTATCCCTACATCCTGTTACATTACATTTTCATTTTATTACTTGTTTATGTCATTCTTTTTTAGCAGCAGGCACATGTTTGAGCTGAAATTTGCCATCACAGAGGTTGTGAAAAAGCAATGGGTTGTTTCACTGCTCCGTTGAAAATGCTGCTGTTTCGTGCGAAAACCATCATGAGAGATTGAGGCAACGTTGAGCTAAGTTGTCTGAAGAAGAAGAAGAAAGAGAAACAATTTGCCCGTTTGCGAGTGCCTGCTTTGGTACTTTCGCGATGGTTTTTCGCGACGCTGGGAGTCTTGTTGGACATGAAAACACTCGAAGATGACTGGTATGTTGTTATAAAGTGTACCGTTTCTGAGATTTGGAGAGATTTTTTTGTATTAGCATATATTGCGTGTCTGTCGTATCCTTACATATAGAGTCTACCGACTCTATGACAATCATATTTCTCCTGTTCCACCACCTTGCCTTTCCATGCTAACTGTATGGAACCACTCTGAAATTTTCCCCTAGTAGGCTAAATTAGGCCAAATTCCCAATGCTATGGTGTCAAAGAGAATACCCCAAAAGACCAAGCATCATGTTGATCCTTCGCATTCATCTGCAAGGGGAACTCCGCATGCCTGGCTCATCATATCACAGTTAAATTGCAGTCTGCTTGACACAATATATACAACACCAGGATTATCCATGCCATGGTCTTATGATAATCCATTGCACTGTAATTGCACCGGCAATTGCCTTAATGGCATTCGCACAATCATATTTTGCCCTGCTGTTTCATGCCCAACAGAGCTGTAGGTCCTCTGGGTGGACTCGTACAAAACTGTAACCACTTTTAGCAATGCAGAGAACACATCTCCTTTTGAATGCTATCACTGGCTCCTTTCGGACTTTAAAAATCCAAGATTGTCACTCCAAACATACTAATTTGTACCCCAGATGTTTTCCCTAATATGAATCCCGGCAGTCAGCCCATTTTTCTTGCAGGAATGCAAATGCAGATGCCTATATCTTGCAGCCACCCTCTCAAAGCCTATATAGAATCCCTGCTACTTGACCTGCAAGATGCCGGTTTCTGTTCCCAGAAAGGTTCAATAACCGGAGCTCTATATGCATGTCCATTTCCGGAAATCATAGCTGTAATGTGGCACATAAAAACAGAATAATTCTAGCAAGGATGGGGCAGTCACAAGTTGTGCAAAAGAACCCTAAGACCCCTAAAAGTGGTATTAAAGACATTATAGTACTGTATTATTCTTGTCGAATAACGCCACATGGCGGCCATTTTGAAAACCGCCCACCACGGCTGACGCAGGCACAATTTCACATGCCTCAATATCTGAAAATGTTCACAGTATATTAATCTATATGTGTACCAATTTTGGTGCTTTTATCAAAAAGTGAACGATTGGTTTGATATGCCGAAAAGGACTCTATGCAAATTATTGCTGGATGGGTAGGGAGAGTTGGCATGCCATCAAAAAGCTTTTAAACCTACCATTCCTGATTCTCAAGGTCAGGTATCCAGCAATTTTTATGGTTTCTTTTATTGCGGGGTGGTTATGGTAATGTGATTTTGCATCACATTCCAGTGGTACTAAGAACTTGACTCGGAAAGTTGGGAGTAGCTACTTACTAGACAGCTGGACTAACTACACCTTTGGTTGTTTCTACTTTTCCCCATGAACTTGTATGAGGAAGCCCACTTCCCCATGAACTTGTATGAGGAAGCCCACTTCCCCATGAACTTGTATGAGGAAGCCCACAAATATCACCATACAGCTTATAGCTGCAACGTTGTTACAGTTCTTATATACCCTATATAGCTGATCACAGTGATCGGTGTGGGTTTGCCATTTTATCGAATTTTCATAGCTGTTATGGTTTTTATGGGGATGACCAGTAGCTATAGAAGATCCTGGTTTGCCATTTATTTTTCATAGCTGTTTTAGTTTTTATATGCATGGGGGATGACCAGTATACATGTATGGGGTATTGCCAGCAACTAGTACATTCTGTATAATAACTAGTCGGATTGGTGTTCATATATTACTTTGTGGTATCTACCCCCAGACTTCAAACAACAAAACTTTGTAATGGGAGAGAAGTATGCATGACACAGTACAGACAAAACATTGAAATCAGTTTCACAGTGAAATGCATATGGGAATGAACCGACCAAATGAAGAATGAAGACTCCAAAAGATGTAGTAGCTACCAATGGACATGAGTCACACACAAAGTGCAGTGGGATGGGTGTGACTTCACCATTTCCCAATGTGTGATTTTCTGTCCAAGTTGAACATTAATTCTTGGCCAGTGAGATCCACAAAGTATTAAAACAAAAGCCCTAGGTGTGACCTTTTCTCTATTATGTACAACAGCCAACCCCCCCCCCCCCCCCCCCCCCCCTCCACACACACACACACACACAGTTTCTCTCTCTCTCTTCTTATTATATAAACGTACTGTACTTCTTATTCCTTGCACACAGAGGTGGGATATGGGGACAATTGTAGTGCCATAGATGGTTGGGGGGTGGGGACCATCTATACAGAGCAATAATTGATGCTTGGTCCCAGAGGACCCAGTTGCTGTACATATGTAGTGTGGATTGCTAACTGGTGAATTCAAATTCGAAATGACACAGATACTGCAAAGTGTGTGAACATCAACTACTTCTATATATAGGCGGTAGTGGGTAATAACAGTCAGTATTATTGAAGGATAAAACTGGCAATGTAAAGTGTACATTTGAACAGCATTGCCATATATATATATAGTTATCTATCCCTAAAAGGCTTGCAAGATAGCGAGAAAGATAATGTAACCTAATCCTACAAAAAGTCCAGCTGCAAGAGCAGCAAGTTCTATAAAAACAAAGCTGCCAACTATGATCCCACAAGTATTTCGATTCCAATATAAAGCTTCCTTATGATTTTTCCGGGCTTCCTCATACAAATTCTGTTGATTTGCAAGAGCAGCCTACGAGAAAGAGAAAGGGAGGAAGAGAGTGAGGATGATGTATTAAGAGAGTGAGACAATGGGGGAGTCAAGGTTAGATTGCTTTCCCCACTAGCTAAGTCCCCCAAACAATCAGAACAGCAACCATATCATCCAGGAACTCATGCAACTCCTGCATGGATAACTTATCATATAGGTATGTTGTAACTACGTACAACTACAGCATTTAACATACCTTATATGCAAAACAGAGGCCACAGATTGCACACATGATTGCCAGAGGATTGACAAACACGATGCCAATAACAAGCAGACAGATTGCCTGGTAAAATGGGTTATAACGCAGAGCTTTAGAGTCAAACTTGAAGGATGTTTGGATGGGGGAATGAGGCCTGGGTTGCTGCATCACTGTACCCTGCATGATGAATAAAGTATGTGATCAATTAAACTGCATGCAAGATATATTTACTTACACACACACTGACCTGTCTGACCATGAAGCAAGGCTACCTCATGCATGATCATTTAGATAGAGAATGAGATTGCTTGCTTCATTAATGTACCTGGATTGTAGGGGAAGTTGACAGTGGATGCTGTTGTTGATAGGGTGGTAGAGGGTCTTCCTGTTGGTTGTCGTCAACAGCCACTGCTTGCAATTGCATGGCAGGTTGTGAATTGAAAGTCTGTTCTTCAGGTGTGGACTCACTAGTCACACTTCTATTTGGAGGAATCAGTGATGGGCTTCCAATGTCTGAAGCGGTAGTATCCATACCATTGAGTTGCTTCAGCATGGGATGCAACTGCAACAAGAGTCTGTGCATGATTAATAGTCCCTCTCAAGACCACTAACCTAGGATGTGACTACATAATACCTAGCCTCGTTCCCAGGCCGCGTGGGAGGAGAGAAGACGGCCTCCTCCCACGCGGCCTGGGAACGAGGCTACATAATACCAAGAGTTCATAACTAATAATACTAAAACACGAAACGGTGTTACGGTAAACGAAGTGGTTCGGCGATGTCGTAGGGCCATGGCGCCAGGGCCAGTGCTGAATGCACATGCGTACCCGTTACCTATACTTTTAAAGTGTGTATTTCCTGCTGGACCAATATCCACGTCATACAGTAAAAATGTAACAGTAAATCCCATGGATATACTGTTACATGGGATACTCGTGCGCGCGCCGTGCGAAATGTATTGGGAAATGCATACTTAAGCTCGCTAACCAAGAATCTCTGGTATGAACAGCGTGAGCAACTTGATTCTAGAGGTGGAGGTGCACTGTCACAAGGTGCAGGGCATGACGGAAGCTTTTACCGATACGCTGTATAGCCGAGCAGTTCAGTTGCACCTTGTGACAGCGCACCTCCACCGCCAGAATCAAGTTGCTCACGCTCTTCGTACTCGAGGTTTTTGGTTAGCGAGCTTAAGTATACATTTCCCAATACATTCGCGCACGAGTATCTTAACGGTATTATCCACGAGTAAGTCTCAGAAATATAATCGCGCGGCGTTAAATGCTGAGCGAGCAAATTTATGATCTTTGAGTGCAACTCGCGCAATCCTAATAGGTTTAGTAAGTCTTTGTGGATTAGTACAATCACTGATTGAACAACATCAGAGTATTTTCAATCAGCATTTCTATGTTATGCGGCCAGAACTTGCACATTACAAATTATGCATGCACTCAACGTTGATGTGGCTAAATGAGGTAGCTAAGTCAGGAGTCCTGGGTAAGTATATACCATTACGCCATTTGCAGCATTTCACTTTTGAAACAGCATACCGTGAAGAAATTTCGTAGTTCAACCCAAGTGGTGGTCAGTCCAGTCCTGCTGTTGGTTGCTGTGAGCCTCAGACCAAACTCAAGCTCTAAGTTATCCCTTGTGTACCGACAGACTACAGCATGGAATTGTGTGCTATGCTGTTTAATGTGATCAAAGGAAACCTACTATAGTTGGTTGCAGGTTCCACATACCAGGACACTACTATAAGGGATCACCCCATTTCACTTGACATTCCAGTAGCACAGAATTGTTGTCAGTAAACAACAACTTGAGGACTGAGAGTGAGAGCAACTGGATGGGGTGACCACCACTTGGGTTGATTCTACCTCTGCCACGAGATTTCTTCAGGGTATACTGCTTCCAATTTACCGGTAATAGCACAGTGCCAATGGTCAAGAGTTCATAACAATAATTGCAACCCTTGCAACGGTGTAATGATACTTACAGATATGTTCTAAGTTAGCTACATCAACATTGAGTGCATGCAATTTCTAATGCATGATGCTGAACTACAGGAAATGCTTGCAATTATATGAAGGGGGTCTATTGGCTATAGGTACCATGAGATTGAATGTCTTACACTATTCCACAGAGACTACACCTATTAGGATTGTGTGAGTTGATTGCACATCAACTGTCTCAAACTGAAGCAATATATAGCTATGGATAGTAGTGCCCGGGAAGCTGGATGCCCACCTCTCATTCATCCAAAGGGAGATGATACCACTGTTGTTTTAGTTAACTAAAACTAAAACTATAATGCATTTTAGTATGGCATATTTCACTTTAGTAATTAAAACTAAAACTAAAATGAGGACTGTCTCAGCCTGTTAATTAAAACTACAACTAAACTAATATGAAAATCACCCAAAAATGGTGGTTACTAAAACTAAAAGAGCCTTTACTAACCCTTTTGAAATTTAGTAATTAAAACTAAAACTAAACTAAACAATGCGACTTCTACCTAATTAAAACCAAGAACTAAACTATTTCAGTTTTAGATAACTAAAACAACATTGGATGATACTACTGTATCCACACCTGAAAGTTTATATCTTCAAACTCCTATCCACGGAGATACAAACACAGCTGAAATTAGAGAAATAGAGTCTATACTTCCACTTCCGTCGTCTCCAGTTCCAGGCCCTGGAGCTATCTACATAGGCCCCAGTGGTCCCATTGCAAATCTTCAAGCAATGAGCAATTCACCACTTACCATGCAACCAGTGGCTGTTGATGACAATCAACAGGAAGACCCTCCACCATCTTATGACTCATTAATGCAGTACCCTCCCTGTCTTTTTGTTTGTGGCATTGTGTGCATCAACCCCGTGACACTGCTATTTGCAACATGTGGCCTCCATTTTGCATATAAGGTATGGTCAAACCTGGAGTTGACATAGTCATAAAGTACAATGCCCTGTATGTGACCCTCAAGTTGTTGATGTATGTGGTCTGTCAGTGTGATAGTTATTCCTGTTGGCTGAATTTAGAATTGAGTTCCAGCACAGCATGCATTGCTATTGTTTTCACTGGTTGAGACCATTGGAATTCAAGCATTAATTAACAAAAATCCCTCCACACTTTATGGCTCCCACTGTCTCACTCTCATATACATTATATAGTCCCTCTTTCTCCCTTTCTCTTTATCCCTCCTTCTCTCTTCCTCCCTCCTCTCTTTCACCTTCCCTCACTCCAGGCTGCTTATTCAAATCAAAAGAACTTGTATGAGGATGCTCACAAGCATCAGCGGACAGCTGCATGTTTCAATCAGTGTGCTGCTATCCCCATAGTGCTTATTATGGTTCTTGTTGTAGTTTGTGGTCTTCCGTCTGGAATTATAGCAGCAATCGTTGTTTCCTGCTGCATCTGATAGCTGCTATGCATTTTCATTAACTATACATGTGGATGTCCAGTATGGAGTTCAAAGTGCATAATGCAGCTTTGTAGCTACTCCCAGCTTCAAATAAACCATCATTACTAGCGTCCATGGCGTGCATGTGCAGCATTACGAGTATGGAAATCAGCACTCAATAATTGCATATGCATGTATTAAGCTTCCTGTAACCCTAAATTGTATTGGTATGCTCAAAAGAAGCTGACCAGCATTCGGACATTCCCATTGAAACAATTCTAGTCCACCATTTATGGATGTACAGTCATGCTATGCATGCAACCTTAATTTGCCACTGTGGATGAAAACAGCAAATTTCCTCCAACTGTTGGCCAAGTGAAATCATTTTTCTGTCTTGGGGAACTGTGGGTTGAGTACAGATCAGTGTATTCAGGGTTGTTTTAACTAATGGGCTAATGCAGTTGCAATGGGAAAGCATGTTTTCCATAAAATTAATGGTTCGCATATAGTCCAGCAGCAGATATGTGAATAAATTGTGGGGAATTGTGCCTTTGATGATACAAGCATGAAATTTGGCACACAGTTAGAGGAAGCCCTAAGGAAGATTTTTGGCTATAGGGCCATCGCCGATTTCGCGTACGGCAACAATGGCAGCCATTTTCCAAAATGGCCGCCACCCGATATTATTTTATCGGTAGCTCAGGTTCTAAACCACCTAGGAACTTTATTCTGATGGCTAATCCTACATTTTCAAGGAGGGGGAATGCAGTGCATGGTGCTATTTGCAACATGCTAGCAACTACCTAATACTGAATTAAACGTTGAGGGATGAACAACATATTAGCGGAGTCAAAAATCTGTAACAGATCAGTAGAGTATGTTCTTTGATAAGTTCACAGCAAGTTTAGTTTTGAGAACATAGTCCACCACAGTGGCAAAGGGCAGTGCATCGAAGTGCTGCTTTGATACATTTACATCTTCCTTTGCAACACCCCTTCTTGCATCCACATTTAAGAGGTCACGACATGCCTGGGTCGCTTCTGGCAATGTGGTCCAATGAACTTCCCATCCACCCGTGTCCTTCCTCTTCCACCCCCAAGCAGTCACCTGGGGATGGTAATTCAGGCTAATTGAGGGTTAGTGGAGCAGGCTGGTGGAGTATGCACCACCTGTGGAGCAAGCTAGTGCAGCAGGCTAGTGGAGCAGGCTGGTTAGTAGAGCATGCTAGCGGAGTATGCTCCACTACTAGGCAGTGCACTACCAGGCTGTGCACTAGGCAGTGCACTACCTGGCTGTGCACTAGGCAGTGCACTACCAGGCTGTGCACTAGGCAGTGCACTATACCAGACTGTGCACTAGGCAGTGCACTACCAGGCTGAGAACTAGGCAGTGGACTATACCAAGCTGTGCACTAGGCAGTGCACTATACCAGGCTGTGCACTAGGCAGTGCACTACCAGGCTGTGCACTAGGCAGTGCACTAGGCAGTGCACTACCAGGCTGTGCACTAGGCAGTGCACTATACCAGACTGTGCACTAGGCAGTGCACTACCAGGCTGAGCACTAGGCAGTCGACTATACCAAGCTGTGCACTAGGCAGTGCACTACCAGGCTGTGCACTAGGCAGTGCACTAGGCAGTGCACTACCAGGCTGTGCACTAGGCAGTGCACTATACCAGACTGTGCACTAGGCAGTGCACTATACCAGGCTGTGCACTAGGCAGTGCACTACCAGGCTGTGCACTAGGCAGTGCACTAGGCAGTGCACTACCAGGCTGTGCACTAGGCAGTGCATTATACCAGACTGTGCACTAGGCAGTGCACTACCAGGCTGAGCACTAGGCAGTCGACTATACCAAGCTGTGCACTAGGCAGTGCACTATACCAGGCTGTGCACTAGGCAGTGCACTACCAGGCTGTGCACTAGGCAGTGCACTACCAGGCTGTGCACTAGGCAGTGCACTAGGCAGTGCACTACCAGGCTGTGCACTAGGCAGTGTACTACCAGGCTGTGCACTAGGCAGTGCACTATACCAGACTGTGCACAAGGCAGTGCACTACCAGGCTGTGCACTAGGCAGTGCACTATACCAGGCTGTGCACTAGGCAATGTACTACAAAGGCTGTGCACTAGGCAGTGCACTATACCAGGCTGTGCACTAGGCAGTGCACTACCAGGCTGTGCACTAGCCAGTGCACTATACCAGGCTGTGCACTAGGCAGTGCACTACCAGGCTGTGCACTAGGCAGTGCACTACCAGGCTGTGCACTAGGCAGTTCACTACAAGGCTGTGCACTACGCAGTCCACAAGGAAGTGCACTACCAGGTTGTGCACTAGGCAGTGCACTACCAGGCTGTGCACTAGGCAGTGCACTACCAGGCTGTGCACTACAAGGCTGTGCACTAGGCAGTGCACTATATAAGGCTGTGCACTAGGCAGTGCACTATACCAGGCTGTGCACTAGGCAGTGCACTACCAGGCTGTGCACTAGGCAGTGCACTATACCAGGCTGTGCACTAGGGAGTGCACTATACCAGGCTGTGCACTAGGCAGTGCACTATACCAGGCTGTGCACTAGGCAGTGCACTACACTAAGCTGTGCACTAGGCTGTGCACTATACCAGGCTGTGCACTAGGCAGTCTACTATACCAGGCTGTGCACTAGGCAGTGCACTAAACCAGGCTGTGCAGTGGGCAGTGCACTACCATGGAGGCTTTGCACTCGGCAGTGCACTACCAGGCTGTGCACTAGGCAGACTAGTGCACTAGGCAGACTAGTGCACTATACCAGGCTGTGCACTAGGCAGTCCACTATACCAGGCTGTGCACTAGCTATATAAAGTGTAAGAGCACTGTCCAAAAAAGTCTGTGCGGCATGCATATGTAATAATCACCACCAAAGAACTCTTTCACTTTCGCTGCAATCCCCCCCACCCTCCCCTTCCTATCTTGGGCTAGGAATGAGATATGAAGCTGGGATTTGCACCATTGTGATCAGCATGAATGGAGCATTCCAATGGTGTCCATTTTGCTGTAGGTTGAATTTTGACCCAAAATTTCGAAAAACCATGGTCGAGTGCGATTTTTGGCAAAAATGTGCCCGACATTAAAAAACCTTTCAAGGACATCATTTGAAAGCTATTTTCATGCTGATCACAATGGTCCAAACCCCAGCCTCATATCTCACTCCTAGCTAGAGATACCTAGCCTTGCATAAAATAGTGTGCTATACGTAGCTGCAAGAATGCACTTTTTTCTGCTCCGGCTGCATGGAGTCTCTCATTGTAAGTACTCTTCCCTATCCTTCCCGAACATCAATGTAGAAAACATTCAACATTCTCTTCCAAGTTTTTTCCCAATACCGATTTTGATTCTTTGAAATATCAAGACAATCTACAGCAATGATCAAGTGATTAATCTGTTCTCCCTTGGTTGTGTGTTAGGGGGAAAATGACTGTGCACTAGGCAGTGCACTACCAGGCTGTGCACTAGGCAGTGCACTATACCAGGCTGTGCACTAGGCAGTGCACTATACCAGGCTGTGCACTAGGCAGTGCACTATACCAGGCTGTGTACTAGGCAGTGCACTATACCAGGCTGTGCACTAGGCAGTGCACTATACCAGGCTGTGCACTAGGCAGTCTACTATACCAGGCTGTGCACTAGGCAGTGCACTACCAGGCTGTGCACTAGGCAGTGCACTATACCAGGCTGTGCACTAGGCAGACTAGTGCACTATACCAGGCTGTGCACTAGGCAGTCCACTATACCAGGCTGTGCACTTGGCAGTGCACTATAACAAGCTGTGCAGTAGGCTGTGCACTAGGCAGTGCACTACCAGGCTGTACACTAGGCAGTGCACTATACCAGTCTGTGCACTAGGCAGTGCACTATACCAAGCTGTGCAGTAGGCTGTGCACTATACCAGGCTGTGCACTAGGCAGTGCACTACCAGGCTGTGCACTAGGCAGTGCACTCTACCAGGCTGTGCACTAGACAGTGCACTATACCCGACTGTGCACTAAGCAGTGCACTATACCCGACTGTGCACTAGGCAGTGCACTACCAGGCTGTGCACTAGGCAGTGCACTATACCAGGCTGTGCACTAGGCAGTGCACTATACCAGGCTGTGCACTAGGCAGTGCACTATACCCGACTGTGCACTAGGCAGTGCACTACCAGGCTGTGCACTCGGCAGTGCACTATACCAGGCAGTGCACTATACCAGGCTGTGCACTAGGCAGTGCACTATACCAGGCTGTGCACTAGGCAGTGCACTATACCAGGCTGTGCACTAGGCAGTGCACTATACCCGACTGTGCACTAGGCAGTGCACTATACCCGACTGTGCACTAGGCAGTGCACTACCAGGCTGTGCACTCGGCAGTGCACTATACCAGGCTGTGCACTAGGCAGTGCACTATACCAGGCTGTGCACTAGGCAGTGCACTATACCAGGCTGTGCACTAGGCAGTGCACTATACCAGGCTGTGCACTAGGCAGTGCACTATACCAGGCTGTGCACTAGGCAGTGCACTAGGCAGTGCACTATACCAGGCTGTGCACTAGGCAGTGCACTACCAGGCTGTGCACTAGGCAGTGCACTATACCAGGCTGTGCACTAGACAGTGCACTATACCCGACTGAGCACTAGGCAGTGCACTATACCCGACTGTGCACTAGGCAGTGCACTACCAGGCTGTGCACTCGGCAGTGCACTATACCAGGCTGTGCACTAGGCAGAGCACTATACCAGGCAGTGCACTAAACCAGGCAGTGCACTATACCAGGCTGTGCACTAGGCAGTGCACTATACCAGGCTGTGCACTAGGCAGTGCACTATACCAGGCTGTGCACTAGGCAGTGCACTACCAGGCTGTGCACTCGGCAGTGCACTATACCAGGCTGTGCACTAGGCAGTGCACTATACCAGGCTGTGCACTAGGCAGTGCACTATACCAGGCTGTGCACTAGGCAGTGCACTATACCAGGCTGTGCACTAGGCAGTGCACTATACCAGGCTGTGCACTAGGCAGTGCACTACCAGGCTGTGCACTAGGCAGTGCACTATACCAGGCTGTGCACTAGACAGTGCACTATACCCGACTGTGCACTAGGCAGTGCACTATACCCGACTGTGCACTAGGCAGTGCACTACCAGGCTGTGCACTCGGCAGTGCACTATACCAGGCTGTGCACTAGGCAGAGCACTATACCAGGCAGTGCACTAAACCAGGCAGTGCACTATACCAGGCTGTGCACTAGGCAGTGCACTATACCAGGCTGTGCACTAGGCAGTGCACTATACCAGGCTGTGCACTAGGCAGTCTACTATACCAGGCTGTGCACTAGGCAGTGCACTACCAGGCTGTGCACAAGGCAGTGCACTGTACCAGGCTGTGCACTAGGCAGACTAGTGCACTATACCAGGCTGTGCACTAGGCAGTGCACTATACCAGGCTGTGCACTAGGCAGTGCACTATACCAGGCTGTGCACTAGGCAGTGCACTATACCAGGCTGTGCACTATATATAGAGTGTAAGAGCACTGTCCAAAACACTCTGTGCGGCATGTAATCACCACCAAAGAACTCTTTCACTTTCGCTGCAATCCCCCCCCCCCCCCCCCCCCCCCCTCCTATCTTGGGCTAGGAATGAGATATGAAGCTGGGATTTGCACCATTGTGATCAGCAAGAATGGAGCATTCCAATGGTGTCCATTTTGCTGTAGGTTGAATTTTGACCCAAAATCTCAAAAAACCATGGATTATAGCCTTTGGTCGAGTGCGATTTTTGGCAAAAATGTGTCCGACATTAAAAAACCTTTCAAGGATTCAATCATTTGAAAGCTATTTTCATGCTGATCACAATGGTCGAAACCCCAGCCTCATATCTCACTCCTAGCTAGAGATACCTAGCCTTGCATAAAATAGTGTGCTATACGTAGCTGCAAGAATGCTCTTTTTTCTGCTCCGGCTGCATGGATTTTCGTGGGGTCTCTCATTGTAAGTACTCTTCCCTATCCTTCCCGAACATCAATGCAGAAAACATTCAACATTCTCTTCCAAGTTTTTTCCCAATACCGATTTTGATTCTTTGAAATATCGAGACAATCTACAGCAATGATCAAGTGACTAATCTTACACACCTGTGAATACTATCGGCTCGTGCTCACAAACACCGTACATAATAAAATAAGTGTGGTGCAGGGTATCAAGTGCAGAGACTGGGCGCCCTTCCTCACCACCGTATACCCCATGTAGCGTCATATCACCAGTGAAGTCCACTTCAAAGCCACCACCTGTAAAATTGAAACATTTCGAGTTGGTGTTCCCACTCACTAGCCAGCGGTTGGAAATTGCTGTGAAGTTAGAGAGGATCCTAGTAAAAGACATCGTAGCATTTGGAAGGATTCGCTGACCCATCTCATTGGGTTCCACATTCGTGAAATCGACACCAAATTGTGTCTTGAAGTGTTGAATTGCATTCTCCTCTTCTTGTTGCACTTCTGCATCGGTAAAACGCAGGGTCTGTCTGTAGAATGCGTAATCAGGATCGGGTCCGATCTGAGAATTAAGAACAGTTACTCTTGATACTGCAGCAAACACAACCTGAAATGGTGTGGAGCAGGTTTGTCCTTTGGAAGCAGTGCTGTGCAGTACAAGGCCCAAGAGGGTAGCCTGAATCCAAGTTGAGGCTAGCATCTGAAGTTGAATTATTATAGATTTTCATAGATAATGATATACAAAATTGTTAACTGCACTATAACTACAAAACAAACAAGCTACACCGCATACTTACCTTTGCTAATAAGCAATAAGCAATCTAAATTGTGATGACAACTTTCTCACTTCAAACTGACCAGTAAATCTGCCCCAGGGCTTTTTGTAGTTACATTGAAGCCCTAACTTATCTTTAAAGTTTAAAGTTTACCAACACCAGGAATGGAAACACCTTTGAGGAGGTGGCTATACCACTTGTACCCAAACTTTGTGGTATAGCCACCTCCTCAAAGGTGTTTCCGTTCTTGGTGTAGTAAACTTTAAACTGCCTTGTCTGGAAGCACTATATAGATGGTTATGTGGGCCACTACCTGTAACTTTCATCACACCACAACAATTATAATTTAGTGTCAGGATGCTAGAAACTGGCTTTACCTGGAAGCACTAGTATTTTTGGCCGGCACTAACATAATAGCCATCATATCAGTATTGTTCTCTATTGAGGATGTTAGATGCTGGCTTCAATTACTTGAACCCAAACTTTGTGGTATACATAGCCACCTCCTCAAAGGTGTTTTTCAGTTCCTGTTGTAGGTAAACTTTAAACCGCCTCATCTGGAAGCACTATATAGATGGTTATGTGGGCCACTACCGTGTAACTTTCATCACACCACAACAATTATAATTTAGTGTCAGGATGCTAGAAACTGGCTTCACCTGGAAGCACTAGTATTTTTGGCCGGCACTAACACAATAGCCATCATATCAGTATTGTTCTCTAAGGTGAGGATGCTAGATGCTGGCTTCAACTTGAACCCAAACTTTGTGGTATAGCCACCTCCTCAAAGGTGTTTCCGTTTCTGTTGTAGGTATATCTAAACTTTAAACCGCCTTGTCTGGTTGTCTGGAAGCACTATATAGATGGCTGATTGTTCCACTGGCATTCTGTCATTCTACTGGCATTGGACTGATCGTTCCACTAGCATTAATTCTGTCATTCTACTGGCACTGGTGCATGTAATTGTTCTGTATCATGTATTGGGATTCTACCGAATATGAATACTGGTCAGTAAAGAGTTATACTTTTGCACTGAGCTACATATGATAGCTTGCATTTGCTCCTGTAGACACTGTACATTTTGTACCAAGCCAATCCGAGTTAATGCACTAAAACATTTACATGTCCTGCAGTGGCGATGGGTAACATTAATTTTAAGCATACGAGCATGTGTGTTTTCATAGAGTCAGTATAGACTCTAGCTATATGTAAGCTGATAGTATGGACATGGGCCTCACTGCCGGTGTCATCAGAAAATGGGGAAGTGTAAACATGCACCAATCCTCAACCCCTTCTCCCAGCCGTTCACCAGGAAGTGCATGTTGGAGGCCCCATATTCCACTGTAGCTCTCCATGCATGTACATTATCGATGCATGGAGCAAGGTCTACAGCTGCATGTGGGATAAAGCAGATTTACAAAATCTTGCAACACATTACTCGGCAACCATGCAATCCCCTTTACTACCGTATACCGAGAAATTTTGGCACATGTACTATAATTATAGTTAAGGTACGTAATGAGGAAACAAGCAGGTGTACTTTGGTTTGGCCACGCATTGTTGCAAACTCATCACTCTGTTTTGCTACTTTCAACCAACTGATGAACGGAAGGTTCGTTCTATTTGACCACAGCCGTGACCTTTGACCCTGGGGCCGCGCGCAACCGGAAGCGGGTTTAAAAGCTGAATTTGTAGCAAGTTTTGGCGGGAAGTCGGGATGGCACACTCGCTAAGCACTTGCTTTGCAGCCTGGGGTCTGAGTGTTCGCCTCCCCAATAATCGAGTACGAGTCTGGGCCACTCCATACATACCGATTCTCGACTCCCCTCCTAGCAGCCCGAGTACGCCGGTTCCCATCTGACCACCGAAGCTAAAGGTTGTTCTGGTTGTAAGCAGGTTAGCCTCCTACGGTTCCGGGCTACGGTTCCGGGCTACGGTTCCGGGCTACGGTTCCGGGCTACGGTTCCGGGCTACGGTTCCGGGCTACGGTTCCGGGCTACGGTTCCGGGCTACGGTTCCGGGCTACGGTTCCGGGCTACGGTTCCGGGCTACGGTTCCGGGCTACGGTTCCGGGCTACGGTTCCGGGCTACGGTTCCGGGCTACGGTTCCGGGCTACGGTTCCGGGCTACGGTTCCGGGCTACGGTTCCGGGCTACGGTTCCGGGCTACGGTTCCGGGCTACGGTTCCGGGCTACGGTTCCGGGCTACGGTTCCGGGCTACGGTTCCGGGCTACGGTTCCGGGCTACGGTTCCGGGCTACGGTTCCGGGCTACGGTTCCGGGCTACGGTTCCGGGCTACGGTTCCGGGCTACGGTTCCGGGCTACGGTTCCGGGCTACGGTTCCGGGCTACGGTTCCGGGCTACGGTTCCGGGCTACGGTTCCGGGCTACGGTTCCGGGCTACGGTTCCGGGCTACGGTTCCGGGCTACGGTTCCGGGCTACGGTTCCGGGCTACGGTTCCGGGCTACGGTTCCGGGCTACGGTTCCGGGCTACGGTTCCGGGCTACGGTTCCGGGCTACGGTTCCGGGCTACGGTTCCGGGCTACGGTTCCGGGCTACGGTTCCGGGCTACGGTTCCGGGCTACGGTTCCGGGCTACGGTTCCGGGCTACGGTTCCGGGCTACGGTTCCGGGCTACGGTTCCGGGCTACGGTTCCGGGCTACGGTTCCGGGCTACGGTTCCGGGCTACGGTTCCGGGCTACGGTTCCGGGCTACGGTTCCGGGCTACGGTTCCGGGCTACGGTTCCGGGCTACGGTTCCGGGCTACGGTTCCGGGCTACGGTTCCGGGCTACGGTTCCGGGCTACGGTTCCGGGCTACGGTTCCGGGCTACGGTTCCGGGCTACGGTTCCGGGCTACGGTTCCGGGCTACGGTTCCGGGCTACGGTTCCGGGCTACGGTTCCGGGCTACGGTTCCGGGCTACGGTTCCGGGCTACGGTTCCGGGCTACGGTTCCGGGCTACGGTTCCGGGCTACGGTTCCGGGCTACGGTTCCGGGCTACGGTTCCGGGCTACGGTTCCGGGCTACGGTTCCGGGCTACGGTTCCGGGCTACGGTTCCGGGCTACGGTTCCGGGCTACGGTTCCGGGCTACGGTTCCGGGCTACGGTTCCGGGCTACGGTTCCGGGCTACGGTTCCGGGCTACGGTTCCGGGCTACGGTTCCGGGCTACGGTTCCGGGCTACGGTTCCGGGCTACGGTTCCGGGCTACGGTTCCGGGCTACGGTTCCGGGCTACGGTTCCGGGCTACGGTTCCGGGCTACGGTTCCGGGCTACGGTTCCGGGCTACGGTTCCGGGCTACGGTTCCGGGCTACGGTTCCGGGCTACGGTTCCGGGCTACGGTTCCGGGCTACGGTTCCGGGCTACGGTTCCGGGCTACGGTTCCGGGCTACGGTTCCGGGCTACGGTTCCGGGCTACGGTTCCGGGCTACGGTTCCGGGCTACGGTTCCGGGCTACGGTTCCGGGCTACGGTTCCGGGCTACGGTTCCGGGCTACGGTTCCGGGCTACGGTTCCGGGCTACGGTTCCGGGCTACGGTTCCGGGCTACGGTTCCGGGCTACGGTTCCGGGCTACGGTTCCGGGCTACGGTTCCGGGCTACGGTTCCGGGCTACGGTTCCGGGCTACGGTTCCGGGCTACGGTTCCGGGCTACGGTTCCGGGCTACGGTTCCGGGCTACGGTTCCGGGCTACGGTTCCGGGCTACGGTTCCGGGCTACGGTTCCGGGCTACGGTTCCGGGCTACGGTTCCGGGCTACGGTTCCGGGCTACGGTTCCGGGCTACGGTTCCGGGCTACGGTTCCGGGCTACGGTTCCGGGCTACGGTTCCGGGCTACGGTTCCGGGCTACGGTTCCGGGCTACGGTTCCGGGCTACGGTTCCGGGCTACGGTTCCGGGCTACGGTTCCGGGCTACGGTTCCGGGCTACGGTTCCGGGCTACGGTTCCGGGCTACGGTTCCGGGCTACGGTTCCGGGCTACGGTTCCGGGCTACGGTTCCGGGCTACGGTTCCGGGCTACGGTTCCGGGCTACGGTTCCGGGCTACGGTTCCGGGCTACGGTTCCGGGCTACGGTTCCGGGCTACGGTTCCGGGCTACGGTTCCGGGCTACGGTTCCGGGCTACGGTTCCGGGCTACGGTTCCGGGCTACGGTTCCGGGCTACGGTTCCGGGCTACGGTTCCGGGCTACGGTTCCGGGCTACGGTTCCGGGCTACGGTTCCGGGCTACGGTTCCGGGCTACGGTTCCGGGCTACGGTTCCGGGCTACGGTTCCGGGCTACGGTTCCGGGCTACGGTTCCGGGCTACGGTTCCGGGCTACGGTTCCGGGCTACGGTTCCGGGCTACGGTTCCGGGCTACGGTTCCGGGCTACGGTTCCGGGCTACGGTTCCGGGCTACGGTTCCGGGCTACGGTTCCGGGCTACGGTTCCGGGCTACGGTTCCGGGCTACGGTTCCGGGCTACGGTTCCGGGCTACGGTTCCGGGCTACGGTTCCGGGCTACGGTTCCGGGCTACGGTTCCGGGCTACGGTTCCGGGCTACGGTTCCGGGCTACGGTTCCGGGCTACGGTTCCGGGCTACGGTTCCGGGCTACGGTTCCGGGCTACGGTTCCGGGCTACGGTTCCGGGCTACGGTTCCGGGCTACGGTTCCGGGCTACGGTTCCGGGCTACGGTTCCGGGCTACGGTTCCGGGCTACGGTTCCGGGCTACGGTTCCGGGCTACGGTTCCGGGCTACGGTTCCGGGCTACGGTTCCGGGCTACGGTTCCGGGCTACGGTTCCGGGCTACGGTTCCGGGCTACGGTTCCGGGCTACGGTTCCGGGCTACGGTTCCGGGCTACGGTTCCGGGCTACGGTTCCGGGCTACGGTTCCGGGCTACGGTTCCGGGCTACGGTTCCGGGCTACGGTTCCGGGCTACGGTTCCGGGCTACGGTTCCGGGCTACGGTTCCGGGCTACGGTTCCGGGCTACGGTTCCGGGCTACGGTTCCGGGCTACGGTTCCGGGCTACGGTTCCGGGCTACGGTTCCGGGCTACGGTTCCGGGCTACGGTTCCGGGCTACGGTTCCGGGCTACGGTTCCGGGCTACGGTTCCGGGCTACGGTTCCGGGCTACGGTTCCGGGCTACGGTTCCGGGCTACGGTTCCGGGCTACGGTTCCGGGCTACGGTTCCGGGCTACGGTTCCGGGCTACGGTTCCGGGCTACGGTTCCGGGCTACGGTTCCGGGCTACGGTTCCGGGCTACGGTTCCGGGCTACGGTTCCGGGCTACGGTTCCGGGCTACGGTTCCGGGCTACGGTTCCGGGCTACGGTTCCGGGCTACGGTTCCGGGCTACGGTTCCGGGCTACGGTTCCGGGCTACGGTTCCGGGCTACGGTTCCGGGCTACGGTTCCGGGCTACGGTTCCGGGCTACGGTTCCGGGCTACGGTTCCGGGCTACGGTTCCGGGCTACGGTTCCGGGCTACGGTTCCGGGCTACGGTTCCGGGCTACGGTTCCGGGCTACGGTTCCGGGCTACGGTTCCGGGCTACGGTTCCGGGCTACGGTTCCGGGCTACGGTTCCGGGCTACGGTTCCGGGCTACGGTTCCGGGCTACGGTTCCGGGCTACGGTTCCGGGCTACGGTTCCGGGCTACGGTTCCGGGCTACGGTTCCGGGCTACGGTTCCGGGCTACGGTTCCGGGCTACGGTTCCGGGCTACGGTTCCGGGCTACGGTTCCGGGCTACGGTTCCGGGCTACGGTTCCGGGCTACGGTTCCGGGCTACGGTTCCGGGCTACGGTTCCGGGCTACGGTTCCGGGCTACGGTTCCGGGCTACGGTTCCGGGCTACGGTTCCGGGCTACGGTTCCGGGCTACGGTTCCGGGCTACGGTTCCGGGCTACGGTTCCGGGCTACGGTTCCGGGCTACGGTTCCGGGCTACGGTTCCGGGCTACGGTTCCGGGCTACGGTTCCGGGCTACGGTTCCGGGCTACGGTTCCGGGCTACGGTTCCGGGCTACGGTTCCGGGCTACGGTTCCGGGCTACGGTTCCGGGCTACGGTTCCGGGCTACGGTTCCGGGCTACGGTTCCGGGCTACGGTTCCGGGCTACGGTTCCGGGCTACGGTTCCGGGCTACGGTTCCGGGCTACGGTTCCGGGCTACGGTTCCGGGCTACGGTTCCGGGCTACGGTTCCGGGCTACGGTTCCGGGCTACGGTTCCGGGCTACGGTTCCGGGCTACGGTTCCGGGCTACGGTTCCGGGCTACGGTTCCGGGCTACGGTTCCGGGCTACGGTTCCGGGCTACGGTTCCGGGCTACGGTTCCGGGCTACGGTTCCGGGCTACGGTTCCGGGCTACGGTTCCGGGCTACGGTTCCGGGCTACGGTTCCGGGCTACGGTTCCGGGCTACGGTTCCGGGCTACGGTTCCGGGCTACGGTTCCGGGCTACGGTTCCGGGCTACGGTTCCGGGCTACGGTTCCGGGCTACGGTTCCGGGCTACGGTTCCGGGCTACGGTTCCGGGCTACGGTTCCGGGCTACGGTTCCGGGCTACGGTTCCGGGCTACGGTTCCGGGCTACGGTTCCGGGCTACGGTTCCGGGCTACGGTTCCGGGCTACGGTTCCGGGCTACGGTTCCGGGCTACGGTTCCGGGCTACGGTTCCGGGCTACGGTTCCGGGCTACGGTTCCGGGCTACGGTTCCGGGCTACGGTTCCGGGCTACGGTTCCGGGCTACGGTTCCGGGCTACGGTTCCGGGCTACGGTTCCGGGCTACGGTTCCGGGCTACGGTTCCGGGCTACGGTTCCGGGCTACGGTTCCGGGCTACGGTTCCGGGCTACGGTTCCGGGCTACGGTTCCGGGCTACGGTTCCGGGCTACGGTTCCGGGCTACGGTTCCGGGCTACGGTTCCGGGCTACGGTTCCGGGCTACGGTTCCGGGCTACGGTTCCGGGCTACGGTTCCGGGCTACGGTTCCGGGCTACGGTTCCGGGCTACGGTTCCGGGCTACGGTTCCGGGCTACGGTTCCGGGCTACGGTTCCGGGCTACGGTTCCGGGCTACGGTTCCGGGCTACGGTTCCGGGCTACGGTTCCGGGCTACGGTTCCGGGCTACGGTTCCGGGCTACGGTTCCGGGCTACGGTTCCGGGCTACGGTTCCGGGCTACGGTTCCGGGCTACGGTTCCGGGCTACGGTTCCGGGCTACGGTTCCGGGCTACGGTTCCGGGCTACGGTTCCGGGCTACGGTTCCGGGCTACGGTTCCGGGCTACGGTTCCGGGCTACGGTTCCGGGCTACGGTTCCGGGCTACGGTTCCGGGCTACGGTTCCGGGCTACGGTTCCGGGCTACGGTTCCGGGCTACGGTTCCGGGCTACGGTTCCGGGCTACGGTTCCGGGCTACGGTTCCGGGCTACGGTTCCGGGCTACGGTTCCGGGCTACGGTTCCGGGCTACGGTTCCGGGCTACGGTTCCGGGCTACGGTTCCGGGCTACGGTTCCGGGCTACGGTTCCGGGCTACGGTTCCGGGCTACGGTTCCGGGCTACGGTTCCGGGCTACGGTTCCGGGCTACGGTTCCGGGCTACGGTTCCGGGCTACGGTTCCGGGCTACGGTTCCGGGCTACGGTTCCGGGCTACGGTTCCGGGCTACGGTTCCGGGCTACGGTTCCGGGCTACGGTTCCGGGCTACGGTTCCGGGCTACGGTTCCGGGCTACGGTTCCGGGCTACGGTTCCGGGCTACGGTTCCGGGCTACGGTTCCGGGCTACGGTTCCGGGCTACGGTTCCGGGCTACGGTTCCGGGCTACGGTTCCGGGCTACGGTTCCGGGCTACGGTTCCGGGCTACGGTTCCGGGCTACGGTTCCGGGCTACGGTTCCGGGCTACGGTTCCGGGCTACGGTTCCGGGCTACGGTTCCGGGCTACGGTTCCGGGCTACGGTTCCGGGCTACGGTTCCGGGCTACGGTTCCGGGCTACGGTTCCGGGCTACGGTTCCGGGCTACGGTTCCGGGCTACGGTTCCGGGCTACGGTTCCGGGCTACGGTTCCGGGCTACGGTTCCGGGCTACGGTTCCGGGCTACGGTTCCGGGCTACGGTTCCGGGCTACGGTTCCGGGCTACGGTTCCGGGCTACGGTTCCGGGCTACGGTTCCGGGCTACGGTTCCGGGCTACGGTTCCGGGCTACGGTTCCGGGCTACGGTTCCGGGCTACGGTTCCGGGCTACGGTTCCGGGCTACGGTTCCGGGCTACGGTTCCGGGCTACGGTTCCGGGCTACGGTTCCGGGCTACGGTTCCGGGCTACGGTTCCGGGCTACGGTTCCGGGCTACGGTTCCGGGCTACGGTTCCGGGCTACGGTTCCGGGCTACGGTTCCGGGCTACGGTTCCGGGCTACGGTTCCGGGCTACGGTTCCGGGCTACGGTTCCGGGCTACGGTTCCGGGCTACGGTTCCGGGCTACGGTTCCGGGCTACGGTTCCGGGCTACGGTTCCGGGCTACGGTTCCGGGCTACGGTTCCGGGCTACGGTTCCGGGCTACGGTTCCGGGCTACGGTTCCGGGCTACGGTTCCGGGCTACGGTTCCGGGCTACGGTTCCGGGCTACGGTTCCGGGCTACGGTTCCGGGCTACGGTTCCGGGCTACGGTTCCGGGCTACGGTTCCGGGCTACGGTTCCGGGCTACGGTTCCGGGCTACGGTTCCGGGCTACGGTTCCGGGCTACGGTTCCGGGCTACGGTTCCGGGCTACGGTTCCGGGCTACGGTTCCGGGCTACGGTTCCGGGCTACGGTTCCGGGCTACGGTTCCGGGCTACGGTTCCGGGCTACGGTTCCGGGCTACGGTTCCGGGCTACGGTTCCGGGCTACGGTTCCGGGCTACGGTTCCGGGCTACGGTTCCGGGCTACGGTTCCGGGCTACGGTTCCGGGCTACGGTTCCGGGCTACGGTTCCGGGCTACGGTTCCGGGCTACGGTTCCGGGCTACGGTTCCGGGCTACGGTTCCGGGCTACGGTTCCGGGCTACGGTTCCGGGCTACGGTTCCGGGCTACGGTTCCGGGCTACGGTTCCGGGCTACGGTTCCGGGCTACGGTTCCGGGCTACGGTTCCGGGCTACGGTTCCGGGCTACGGTTCCGGGCTACGGTTCCGGGCTACGGTTCCGGGCTACGGTTCCGGGCTACGGTTCCGGGCTACGGTTCCGGGCTACGGTTCCGGGCTACGGTTCCGGGCTACGGTTCCGGGCTACGGTTCCGGGCTACGGTTCCGGGCTACGGTTCCGGGCTACGGTTCCGGGCTACGGTTCCGGGCTACGGTTCCGGGCTACGGTTCCGGGCTACGGTTCCGGGCTACGGTTCCGGGCTACGGTTCCGGGCTACGGTTCCGGGCTACGGTTCCGGGCTACGGTTCCGGGCTACGGTTCCGGGCTACGGTTCCGGGCTACGGTTCCGGGCTACGGTTCCGGGCTACGGTTCCGGGCTACGGTTCCGGGCTACGGTTCCGGGCTACGGTTCCGGGCTACGGTTCCGGGCTACGGTTCCGGGCTACGGTTCCGGGCTACGGTTCCGGGCTACGGTTCCGGGCTACGGTTCCGGGCTACGGTTCCGGGCTACGGTTCCGGGCTACGGTTCCGGGCTACGGTTCCGGGCTACGGTTCCGGGCTACGGTTCCGGGCTACGGTTCCGGGCTACGGTTCCGGGCTACGGTTCCGGGCTACGGTTCCGGGCTACGGTTCCGGGCTACGGTTCCGGGCTACGGTTCCGGGCTACGGTTCCGGGCTACGGTTCCGGGCTACGGTTCCGGGCTACGGTTCCGGGCTACGGTTCCGGGCTACGGTTCCGGGCTACGGTTCCGGGCTACGGTTCCGGGCTACGGTTCCGGGCTACGGTTCCGGGCTACGGTTCCGGGCTACGGTTCCGGGCTACGGTTCCGGGCTACGGTTCCGGGCTACGGTTCCGGGCTACGGTTCCGGGCTACGGTTCCGGGCTACGGTTCCGGGCTACGGTTCCGGGCTACGGTTCCGGGCTACGGTTCCGGGCTACGGTTCCGGGCTACGGTTCCGGGCTACGGTTCCGGGCTACGGTTCCGGGCTACGGTTCCGGGCTACGGTTCCGGGCTACGGTTCCGGGCTACGGTTCCGGGCTACGGTTCCGGGCTACGGTTCCGGGCTACGGTTCCGGGCTACGGTTCCGGGCTACGGTTCCGGGCTACGGTTCCGGGCTACGGTTCCGGGCTACGGTTCCGGGCTACGGTTCCGGGCTACGGTTCCGGGCTACGGTTCCGGGCTACGGTTCCGGGCTACGGTTCCGGGCTACGGTTCCGGGCTACGGTTCCGGGCTACGGTTCCGGGCTACGGTTCCGGGCTACGGTTCCGGGCTACGGTTCCGGGCTACGGTTCCGGGCTACGGTTCCGGGCTACGGTTCCGGGCTACGGTTCCGGGCTACGGTTCCGGGCTACGGTTCCGGGCTACGGTTCCGGGCTACGGTTCCGGGCTACGGTTCCGGGCTACGGTTCCGGGCTACGGTTCCGGGCTACGGTTCCGGGCTACGGTTCCGGGCTACGGTTCCGGGCTACGGTTCCGGGCTACGGTTCCGGGCTACGGTTCCGGGCTACGGTTCCGGGCTACGGTTCCGGGCTACGGTTCCGGGCTACGGTTCCGGGCTACGGTTCCGGGCTACGGTTCCGGGCTACGGTTCCGGGCTACGGTTCCGGGCTACGGTTCCGGGCTACGGTTCCGGGCTACGGTTCCGGGCTACGGTTCCGGGCTACGGTTCCGGGCTACGGTTCCGGGCTACGGTTCCGGGCTACGGTTCCGGGCTACGGTTCCGGGCTACGGTTCCGGGCTACGGTTCCGGGCTACGGTTCCGGGCTACGGTTCCGGGCTACGGTTCCGGGCTACGGTTCCGGGCTACGGTTCCGGGCTACGGTTCCGGGCTACGGTTCCGGGCTACGGTTCCGGGCTACGGTTCCGGGCTACGGTTCCGGGCTACGGTTCCGGGCTACGGTTCCGGGCTACGGTTCCGGGCTACGGTTCCGGGCTACGGTTCCGGGCTACGGTTCCGGGCTACGGTTCCGGGCTACGGTTCCGGGCTACGGTTCCGGGCTACGGTTCCGGGCTACGGTTCCGGGCTACGGTTCCGGGCTACGGTTCCGGGCTACGGTTCCGGGCTACGGTTCCGGGCTACGGTTCCGGGCTACGGTTCCGGGCTACGGTTCCGGGCTACGGTTCCGGGCTACGGTTCCGGGCTACGGTTCCGGGCTACGGTTCCGGGCTACGGTTCCGGGCTACGGTTCCGGGCTACGGTTCCGGGCTACGGTTCCGGGCTACGGTTCCGGGCTACGGTTCCGGGCTACGGTTCCGGGCTACGGTTCCGGGCTACGGTTCCGGGCTACGGTTCCGGGCTACGGTTCCGGGCTACGGTTCCGGGCTACGGTTCCGGGCTACGGTTCCGGGCTACGGTTCCGGGCTACGGTTCCGGGCTACGGTTCCGGGCTACGGTTCCGGGCTACGGTTCCGGGCTACGGTTCCGGGCTACGGTTCCGGGCTACGGTTCCGGGCTACGGTTCCGGGCTACGGTTCCGGGCTACGGTTCCGGGCTACGGTTCCGGGCTACGGTTCCGGGCTACGGTTCCGGGCTACGGTTCCGGGCTACGGTTCCGGGCTACGGTTCCGGGCTACGGTTCCGGGCTACGGTTCCGGGCTACGGTTCCGGGCTACGGTTCCGGGCTACGGTTCCGGGCTACGGTTCCGGGCTACGGTTCCGGGCTACGGTTCCGGGCTACGGTTCCGGGCTACGGTTCCGGGCTACGGTTCCGGGCTACGGTTCCGGGCTACGGTTCCGGGCTACGGTTCCGGGCTACGGTTCCGGGCTACGGTTCCGGGCTACGGTTCCGGGCTACGGTTCCGGGCTACGGTTCCGGGCTACGGTTCCGGGCTACGGTTCCGGGCTACGGTTCCGGGCTACGGTTCCGGGCTACGGTTCCGGGCTACGGTTCCGGGCTACGGTTCCGGGCTACGGTTCCGGGCTACGGTTCCGGGCTACGGTTCCGGGCTACGGTTCCGGGCTACGGTTCCGGGCTACGGTTCCGGGCTACGGTTCCGGGCTACGGTTCCGGGCTACGGTTCCGGGCTACGGTTCCGGGCTACGGTTCCGGGCTACGGTTCCGGGCTACGGTTCCGGGCTACGGTTCCGGGCTACGGTTCCCCCTGGCTAGAGAAGAAAATTATATAGCTAGCTGCCGCTACGTTGCAACTCCTGGCCTGGCGCCATGGCCTCCTCAGCTCGCAATATCGTGCGTTGCCTGAAACCGAACGGCTTGGGAACGAGACCACGATCTAGTATACCCCTCCGTGTACGTACGTATTACATTCGTGAGCGAAATAAGCAAGGAAGCAGCTTATGGCGGCCCTGGACCTGCAATCCTCGTACATCTGGAACTTGCAGTGCAAAAAGCGCGAAGGTGCCACGAGAGCCCATCCTGAGAAGTGAAAAATGAAGGCGAAAATTTTTTTCCGCCCTTCGCGCGGACTGATCGGCGCTACGCGCCTCTATGCACTGCCTCCGGCAGCCGCTTCATATACGATGCCCCCCCCCTTTCATAAATCCTGTATCCGCCACTGCAGGGTGGTTTCAAACCTGGTGTAAGCTGCCTTCACACCGCAATGATATTTCAAGAAGCCATCCAGCACATCAGGGAGAAAGGCAAGAAAGCCTATGTCGCTCTGCTGGACGTGAGAAAAGCATTCGTCACAGTGTGGCATGATGGACTATTTCACAAGCTCTTCCAACTGGGGGTTAAGGACCATGCGTGGCGCCTACTGAGGAAATGGTACTCCTCATCATCCTGTTCAGTGCTGTGGAATGGTGTGTACTCAAGATCTTTCAACATCAATCAAGGGGTCAAGCAGGGTGGCGTACTATCGCCTCTCTTGTATAGCATCTACCTCAACGACCTCCTGATAGAACTACAGCAGTCAAAGCTCGGTGCCAAAATGGGAGAAATTTACTGTGGTGCCCCTGCCTATGCTGATGACTTGGCCCTTGTAGCCTCCTCCCCAGAGGAACTACAGAAAATGCTGGATATAGTACATGCCTACTCTAACAAGTGGAGGTACAGGTTGAATCCATCCAAATCTAAGATAATGATTTTTGGAGCAGCCAAGCTGAAGAGCCTAGGGGTAAACGTAACACTCAATGGCCAACCCCTGGAGATAGTGGAGGAATATACTCACCTTGGAGTCCTCAGATCATCGGGCTGTACTACCACTGCCAGAACTAGCCGTCAAATTAGTGCAGCAAGATCAGCTTTCTTTGCGTTCAATAGGGTTGGCTCCAGGTTTGGGTGCATCCACCCAATCACTTCAATGCACCTGTACTCCTCAATCTGTCTTTCCCGCATGCTATATGGGTGCGAGCTATGGGCAGTGACAAAAACTGAGATGGAAATGCTTGAAAGATCGCACAGGAAAATTCTCCGCACAGTTCAAGGCCTCCCACTGCGCTGCCCCAATTCCGGCCTGCTTGCTGCAATTGGTGGCCAGTCAATTGCTGATCTGATAGCAATCAAGAAGCTCCTCTTTGTCCATTCAATTACATCACTCCCTGAACACTCACTTCCTCGCCAGGTTCTGACTCAGAGGCTGCAAGCACCCAATGCCAAGGCTTGGCTGCCATCCATACTAACATCCTCTGACTCACTCAATCTCCCCTCCACCAATGACCTATTGCAGCATGCTCCATCTAAGCCAGTGTGGAAGAGGGTAGTGTCTGGCATTATTCGTGCCAGAGCAGAAATGTCCCTACTCGAGGAGGCAGAACACAAATGCAGCCTACATCTCCTCTCCCAGATGGATCCACGCTCAGGTAGCCCATCCACCCTCTGGACTATTACCCACAACAAGGACCTGCTACACCTCACAGCCAGGAACAACTTCAGAATACGTCTCGTTCTTGGCTGCCATGGGCTCGAGTCTGATGCTGCCCGCTTCCGGAAGAGAAGAGGTGAGCTTGAAGTTGGCTCCTCCACCTGCAGGCTCTGTGCGCAGGGGATTGAGGATCCCACCCACTTCTTGGCTACATGCCCCGCCCTCGAACGGACACGAAAAGAGCTGCTACAAGATCTGATCCCCGCGCTAGACTCCCTCGTCCCCGATCCGGAATGTGACCCGACTGCCTTCACATTAACCCTGCTCGGAATACCGTGGGTAGATGACATTGAATTCCAAGAGTTTGCCATCAACTTCATCACCGAGCTCAAAGCCCTACGGTCAGAAATCCTGCTCAACGGTCCCTAACTTTCTCCGCAACCTGGCGGTACTCTCCCGAAGAGGAGGCAACAAAGAAAGAAAGAAAGCAGTCACGTGCTACCTCAGAATAGCAGAATGGCAGAACGGCAGAATAGCAGAACGGCAGAATAGCAGAATGGCAGAATGGCAGAATGGTAGAACGGCAGAATGGAATGGCCCTTCTCGGCTTCCGTACAAATGACACACTGGAACTCGGAGTCTCGGAACCAGACTCTCAACCCAAATTGGGTTGTAACATGTCACAGGTGGCTAACTGTGGAGACCCCGCGCGCGTTTAAAACTTTTGTCTGTCTGTCGTCTGTCTGTCAGGCGAAAAAAATTGAAATCTACTCTCATAAACCATCTAAATGGAGTCAAACAATAGCAAAAAACTGCTGTATGGCTAGTGGAGCAGCACTAGAGGAGCAGTCTAGTGGAGCAGGCTTCTCTAGCTTGCTTCACTAGTGGAGCAAGCTCAACTAGCCTGCTCCACTAGCCTGTTCCACTAGTGGAGTTTGCTCCACTAGTCGAGCATGCTCCACTAGCCTGCTGCAGTAGAGGAGCATGCTCCACTAGCCTGCTCCACAAACCTGCCCTAATAGTGGAGCATGCTCCTCTAGCCAGCTCCACTAGTGGAGCATGCTCCTCTAGCCAGCTCCACTAGTTGAGCAAGCTCCACTAGTGGACCTAGCCTGCTCCACTAGTTGAGCAAGCTCCACTAGTGGACCTAGCCTGCTCCACTAGTTGAGCAAGCTCCACTAGCCTGTACTACTAGTGATGCATGCTCCTCTGGCCTGCTCCACTATAATTGAGCAAGCTCTTCAAGCCTGCTCCACTAGTGGAGAATTCTCCACTAGCCTGCTCCACTACCCGGCTCCACTAGTGGAGCAAGCTCGACTAGCCTGCTCCACTAGTGGAGCCTGCTCCACTAGCCCTCCACTAGCCTGCTCCACTAGTGGAGCATGCTCCACCAACCTGCTTCACAAGCCTGTTCCACTAGTGGAGCATGCTCCCCTAGTGGAACATGCTAGTGGAGCATATTAGTCCAGCATATCTGTGGACTAATATAATTATGCAGCTCAAGAACAGTCTGGAGGTCATGGCTCTCCTTGGCACTTAAAAGATTGTCACCAAAGTGTCCCCTAAAAGCCTGACACATTGTATGAATCTCCAGAAATGAGTGCATGTAGCTATGTGTTGGGATCTACTTATATACCTGTCTTGAGACTTACCAATTGCAACTGAGGCAACCAAGCTCAGATAAAACAATTGAATTCCGCAATCAATGACATATTAACACCTTCTCAGTACCTTCTGGAGTATACCGTCCAACAAGTGGGAGTTTGTGTCGATCCAATTTGCCTGGAATCAATGACACAGTTCCCCTCTCAGCATTTGAAGAAACATATATTTACCAGTGGCGATCCCTGTAAGCAATGTCCTGTTCAACTACAGTAAAACCTTCAATAGTGAACCCTCCGAGATGTGACACAATGTGATATATATATATATAGGCTTCTCTACAACGGACAATTTGAAGGTCCTAAATACTTGGTTTCCCTAAAGTTTTCAACCTCCAAGAACCTCACTAGCTATATACAATGGACAAAAACACCTGAATTTATATTGTATCCACTATTGAGAGGTTTCACTGTACTTCACCATCCCATATGCATCTCAATCAGGGCTTAAAATTATGGGCTAGTAGTGTCCAAAAAGCCTGCAGTTTTCCTTTCAGCTAGTAGCTAGTATCATGCGGCTCACAAAGTCTGGAGGTCATGGTCCACTTCTTGTTGGGATTCATACTAATTCCTACAATGGAATACAATAGGTGCAAGAGGGGTACAGTAAACTATAAGATAAAGGGACAAAAAGTTTATATTAATAAACTAAAACCAAAGGTAAATATACAGAAATACCAAGGACCGTAGAGGCAATAATTAATACGATACAAACCAAAACAAATAAACACCAAAAAAAAGAACAGACAGTGAGTTAACAAAACAGAAGACAAAACAAACAATAATAATAAAAAATAAAAACAATACAATAATATGTCTTAGCAAAGTCTCTCTTTAAAGCGGAGAGGCCACTTGAATGCTTGTTATCCAAGTGTCCCTTAAAAGCTCCACAAAGCAGTCATCATTAATGTACTTCCTAACTAGCCTCATTCCAAGGCCCCGAAGACCTGGGAATGAGACTACTTTGCTTGTGTCACAAAATACGTGTGTTTAAGAAGTACTCACACTTCAAAAAACAGGTTTGTACTGTACAAATCCAAAAACGAAGTGTCAGGACCTCTTGAACTGCATGGGAAAGCATTTTAGAGCTAATTAGAGTGCACAATTTAATTTCCAATGGCAAACTCAGTAAACAAATCTGGTCTTCTGCAGCTAGGTCACCACCTAATGACAGTGCATATACATGCAGAATCATTGAACAATAGCTAATAGTATAGACCAATAAACTGAGCCAAACATAGGAACATTTTTATTGTTGCGTGCTATTCTCTATGTCATTATTTGGTGCATTATATTTAGGTACATACAGCAAACGATTCTTAGTCTTGAAAATCCAGTTCATGGGAATCAAAGAGAAATCAATCACCCTTTTTGTTGACCAATTCAACACCCTCTCCTTTATCTCAGCTGGTGTGAGGTCAGGATGCAGACCTAACAAGACGGCAGCATAGCCTGCTACATGGGGACAAGACATGGACGTTCCACTCTTTACTGCAGTGCAGGTGTCACAACGGTTATTGGCACTTCTGATGTGTACTCCAGGGGCAAATATGTCAGTGCAACTGCCAGTGTTAGAGAATGGAGGAACTATGTCATTATGGTCAGTTGCACCAACAGAGATACCAGTGAGGGCACTAGCTGGACTGTGTTTGCACGAGTCATCAGCTTGATTTCCAGCTGCACTGACCACCACAATTCCAGCATCTGTTACCTCACTTACAGCAATATTCAGTGCTGGTGAGGTGTGGACTTCGGTCGAAACTGACATGGAGATGATAGCTGACTTTCCAGTTCCAGATTTTTTCTGCTGATTTACAATGTAATCCATCATCTTGATAACCCCACTAATTGCACCTGCCCCTGTGCAATCCAAAGCTCTTGCACTATAGAGAGTGACTTCCTTTGCAACTCCATATGTCACCCCACCTATTACTGCAGCGCAATGTGTCCCATGACCTTCACAATCTTCTCCCTTCTGATCAGACCCAGTCTGTTCATCTATCGCATCATACCCAACATAGTGCGCCCTCCCATCAAATTCATGATGAGAATATCGAATTCCGCTATCAATGATGTAGACATTTACACCCTTTCCGGTACCTTCTGGAGCATACTGTCCATCAAGTGGGAGTTTGCGTTGATCCAATCTGTCTAGATTCCATGGCACTGTTCCACTTGCAGCATTGAGTTGGTTTGAAGAAATATATTCACCAGAGGCTCCTTGATACTCAGGGAAGTTCTTTAAATCCAGATGCCTGAAAGCAACATCCTGTTCAATTACTTCCACAAGGGGATGTAGATGTAGCTGACCGTTGTAGCAGTGTTGTATGTATGTGTGTGGAGAAATTAAGAGGAAGAGGCATACGTGAAAGCTCTTCAGTTTATCGCACAGCCAATGGATCAGACTAAAGAGTTAGCAATAACTGTGCGTCATATATATAACATATCGAGATAAATATTTTTAATATTTAACGGGGTGCATCTTTATACATTAGCTCATGCTACTGTTGTACCCACATTGCTCCTATACATAAAATACTTGAAATAAAATTAATAGTCTGTTCAAAGCCTGAATCTCAGTGAACAGCAACACCAATGTTGTTGTGTTTTTTTTTTATCACAGGCACTATATAGGCCTACATGTATTTGTGTCATAATAAAGTAATAATTAACCCACTTACCAGCTCCACAGCTCTGCTGTTGAGGGTTGCTATGAATCCCTTGCGTACATGCCTGAAAGAGAAGAAATCTGCTGCCCTCACATGCTGATTGCTAATCCAATGGACTTGCTGAAGATTATCTATCGTACGATCCAGTACCTCGTTAGTATCAACTGCTTCGTCAAACATCACAATGTATCTTTCTGGGATTTTCTTGCGAAGGTTGCTGTAAGCAACCAGTGCACTAACCGCATTAATCGACTGCTCTTGACCAGGTTCGTCCCATCCCTCAGCGAATATTCGGCGATAGTACTGTTGCACGTCAACGATGTGCGCAGCGTCATCGTTGTAACTTCCATCGTCTTTCAACGTATCTGTCGCCCGTTTAACGATGCCCTCCCATTGCTCGATCGTGAGCCTCTTCACTTCTTCCCCTGAGAGGAGCGTACAGAGGGCTCCCAGAATCACGAGAACACAGCTCACATCCATGGCTAATTAAGCGCATGCGTGCTGTTTGATGATTGCAACAATTTTTTCTTCTTATCAGCCTCGTTCTGTGGCTTCCCCCACTTTTGACACATTGTTTATGACAAGCATTTAAGAGGCCTCTTAAAAAGCTGTGCAATTAATGACATGACATGCCACCTCAAAAAGGTGAGGTGATCTGCTTTTATTTCTGTAAAATCCGGTGTGGTTGGGTGTATCCATGCCCAGTGTATTAGCTCGCGCACCAACCGAATAAATATTTCAAAACAGACGTTTCGGCCACTATACAGTGGCCCTCATCAGTGAATATACAAATAACGTGCTTACTTTATTATAAAGTTCTGCATACAAGCATGGTCAATGAATTTTACGATACATGAACCTAAACGTACGACAATATAACTTTCTTAAATATAAGGGAAAATTATAAAGTTACTAGAAGGAAGTTTGACTCCCTGGTTTGGAGGGCAAAGAGGCAGGGGACGACCTTGATACAGCTTTGGGGGGTGACCAACGGAGGTTTTGGTGCCAGTTGAAGAAGCACACTGGGCTGGGAAGAAGAAGTCATCCACAATACCAATGGAAGTATTGGATGGCACCCCATAGGGCAGAGAGTTGTGACAAACAAGGAAGAAGTGGTAGAGAAATGGCGTAAAGACTTTGCAACTCTATTGGAGATTTCATCTCACACTCCGATGCTTCAGAAGCTAACAAGGGCAGTCAAGCTGACTGCATTTCCTCAGGTGGGTCTGAAGGAACATGCGGACTCTGATGATGCTGTAAATGATGATATAGTGAATAGGGCCCTCCTTGGTCTTAAAAACAAAAAGCAGCAGACCCAGATGGGTTACCAGCATCACCTTCTTTCAAAACCTCTTCCCATCTTGTTTGAAACGTATGTATATCCCTTCAGTGTGGCAACATGGAACTATTGTTCCAATCCCAAAGAATAGCTCAATTAAGTGATCCTAGAATCCCACTAAACTACAGAGGGATTTCTTTGCTCTGTATACCTTACAAGGCCTTCTGTACTATAACAAACCAACATATCCATGAATGGTCAGATGAAAGAGGTATCCTGTGTGAGGAGCAGATTATGGTTTAACAGAAGCTGCCTAGAGCACATCCTCTCTCTATCGAGTGTAGTGGAGCTTAGAATGCAATCCAAGATGTCGACGTTCGGATGCTTTATAGACTTCCGCAAAGCCTATGACAATGTGAAACATGACTTACTGTGGAAGAAGTTGCAGAATTTGGGCATGCCAAGCCAAATGCAAGAGCTGCTGCAATGCCTCTACAGAGACAATACCAGTTGTGTGAAAGTAAATGATTACCTCTCTAAGCCTTTCAAGATTTCAATGGGCTTGCGCCAAGGGTGTGTTGTCACCAATTCTATTCAACCTGTTCGTAAACGACCTCCCAGCCTTCATTGCCGCTGTGCAGGAGGGGGTGCAGTTTGGTGAATCGTCGCTATCCTGTTTACTCTATGCTGATGATCTCGTTATCCTAGCTGAAAATGAAGAAACAATGCAGGCATTGTTGATCATGAAGAAAGTGGGTGATTGGTGTTCAGTGTGGGGTATCAGTGTAAACAGCAACAAGTCAGCCGTATTGCATTTCCTTCAACCCACGCTCCCACTAACTGATGCAATCTTCACTCTTGGTGTGATGCAGATTCCAATTGTGAAGCGTTATACCTTGCTATCTAGGTATAGCTAATTGTAGATGAGTTCACAACGTATCAAGACACTGTACAAGCTAAAATTGAAAAAGCTACAGGAGCCTTCTACGCGATGGTAGCTCAGCTAAGACAAATTGGTGGTGCATCCCATAGAGTATACAAGAATCTTTTCGACTCCATGATAGCCCCTGTGCTTGACTATGGGGCACCTGTGTGGTCATGATTCGCAGGCAACAGAGATATTGAGAAAAGTGCAGAACTTAGCTTACAGGTACTTCCTGGGAGTCGGTAGGAAACATCCTTTGACAGCTGCCTCGGGGGATATGTGCTGGATGCCAACTAAACGCAGGCACCAGCTGAGCACTGTAATGTTTTGGATCCATCTGCTTCAGTTGGACAATGAAAGAATTGCAAAGAAAGTGTACAATGAGTGTAAGAGTCTCGCTGATGACCATAACAAAAAGAACTGGGCATGGGAAGTTAAATCAATTCTCAATGAATGTGGTCTGCAGTCCTGGTGGTGCTAAGGTTCCTGCGATGGCCTCTCACTCCAAGAGGCAAAGCATTTGGTCACCTGTTGTCTCTTCCGCCTGCAAAGAGAGAATTGGAAAGCTGAAGTTGCAACGAAACCAAAGCTGAGATCATATGTTACATTCAAGTCAGACTACAATGAGACAGAGGGGTACATACAGAGAACAAGGGTGAAGGCCCACAGATCCCTGCTGGCTCGCCTGAGAGGGGAACAGCACCTCTCCAAATTGAGATAGGCAGATATGTTTGCCTCCCAAAGTGCAAGACCTGCAATACAGGCATGGTGGAGGATGAGCAGCATTTCTGTGTAGGTTGCCCCAGTTTGAAGAAAGCTAGGGGCCCTCTGCTGCGTCAGATGGAGCAAGCTCACCCAGGCTTTGCAATGTTAAAGGACAATGACAAATTCGTTCGAATTGTGCAGCAGGCAAATCTGGACAGTCACATTGCCAAGCTTTTATACATAATGTTCATCAACAGAGGTGTTCATTAAGTACTGTAGTCTTTTCACTGTAAATAGCATCGGTTTAATGAAGTATGTTTCTTTTATAAAATTAAAGTATGTGTGTGACTTGTAAGTCGTGCGTGTCGGCTGAGTGCATATTGCACATGTCACAATAATAAAATCTTATCTATCTATCTATCTATCTATCTATCTATCTATAAGCATGTGAGGAAAAAAGAATTATAGTAAGCGTTTGTTCTGGCAAATGGTACAGTGAAATAGGAAAAGGTTTGCATATGAGAGGAAGCATAAGCAACTTGAGAGGAAGCTGGCCCAGATTATTTTACAACCACAGTTGCAATCAAGGGCATGCAATCAAGTTCCATGACAACCAGTTGTAGCTAGTGACCTTGCAGATGTTCCAAGATTGTCAGTGAGATGATCTTGGCAAGTTGCCTTTGCAAGTTGTCTTATGCAATTACCCTTACCCTTGAGTAAACCTCCTATAACCAACCACTCTGTGGTTAACAACATTATATTATTATTAGGTAACAGGGCTATATCCATTGGAAACCCAGCTTGAGCGTGCCATAATTTTATATCCAAAATTATTCAGAAGTAGAAATCACTAATATATTCATACACATTACACAAAGCTATCCGAAGTCACAGAAAAACACTACAAAATCTTAATGAAAATGAAGTATTGAACTGTAAGTATTCCAACTATAAAGTTTAACTGGTTCAAGGAAAGCTGAAAACCTGCTGAAGGTCGAACTGACTTGTTGCTGGATCATTAGTATTACGGAATTTCAGAACAGTTTGGGAACGACCTGTTCCCAGCCAGCGGCTGTATAGTTGAAGCTCTTGGACTAACCATTGCTCGACTGGCAATATGCGTGTTGGAATCATTGACACACCTGTGAATACTATCGGCTCGTGCTCACAAGCACCGTAAATGATAAAATAAGTGTGGTGCAGGGTATCAAGTGCAGAGACTGGGCGCCCTTCCTCACCACCGTATACCCCATGTAGCGTCATATCACCAGTGAAGTCCACTTCAAAGCCACCACCTGTAAAATTGAAACATTTCGAGTTGGTGTTCCCACTCACTAGCCAGCGGTTGGAAATTGCTGTGAAGTTAGAGAGGATCCTAGTAAAAGACATCGTAGCATTTGGAAGGATTCGCTGACCCATCTCATTGGGTTCCACATTCGTGAAATTGACACCAAATTGTGTCTTGAAGTGTTGAATTGCATTCTCCTCTTCTTGTTGCACTTCTGCATCGGTAAAACGCAAGGTCTGTCTGTAGAATGCGTAATCAGGATCGGGTCCGATCTGAGAATTAAGAACAGTTACTCTTGATACTGCAGCAAACACAACCTGAAACGGTGTGGAGCAGGTTTGTCCTTGGGAAGCAGTGCTGTGCAGCACAAGGCCCAAGAGGGTAGCCTGAATCCAAGTTGAGGCTAGCATCTGAAGTTGAATTATTATAGATAATGATACACAAAATTGTTAACTGCACTATAACTACAAAACTAACAAGCTACATCGCATACTTACCTTTGCTAATAAGTAATAAGCAATCTGAATTGTGATGACAACTTTCTCACTTCAAACTGACCAGTAAATCTGCCCCAGGGCTTTTTGTAGTTACATTGAAGCTCTAACTTCTCTTTAAAGTTTAAAGTTTACCAACACCAGGAATGGAAACACCTTTGAGGAGGTGGCTATACCACTTGTACCCAAACCGTTTGTGGTATAGCCACCTCCTCAAAGGTGTTTCCGTTCCTGGTGTGGCTTCAACTTGTACCCAAACTTTGTGGGATAGCCACCTCCTCAAAGGTGTTTCTGTTCCCTTTGTAGGTAAACTTTAAACCCCCTCGTCTGGAAGCACTATATAGATGGTTATGTGGGCCACTACCTGTAACTTTCATCAACAATTATAATTTAGTGTCAGGATGCTAGAAACTGGCTTCACCTGGAAGCACTAGTATTTTTGGCCGGCACTAACATAGTAGCCATCATATCAGTATTGTTCTCTATTGAGGATGCTAGATGCTGGCTTCAATTACTTAAACCCAAACTTTGTGGTATACATAGCCACCTCCTCAAAGGTGTTTCCATTCCTGTTGTAGGTAAACTTTAAACCGCCTCGTCTGGAAGCACTATATAGATGGTTATGTGGGCCACTACCTGTAACTTTCATCAACAATTATAATTTAGTGTCAGGATGCTAGAAACTGGCTTCACCTGGAAGCACTAGTATTTTTGGCCGGCACTAACATAATAGCCATCATATCAGTAATGTTCTCTATTGAGGACGCTAGATGCTGGCTTCAATTACTTAAACCCAAACTTTGTGGTATACATAGCCACCTCCTCAAAGGTGTTTCCATTCCTGTTGTAGGTAAACTTCCCCTCGTCTGGAAGCACTATATAGATGGCTATGTGGGCCACTACTGTGTAACTTTCATCACACCACAACAATTATAATTTAGTGTCAGGATGCTAGAAACTGGCTTCACCTGGAAGCACTAGTAATTTTGGCCTGGCACTAACATAATAGCCATCACAGAGTCAGTATTGTTCTCTAAGGAGGATGCTAGATGCTGGCTTCAACTTGAACCCAAACTTTGTGGTATAGCCACATCCTCAAAGGTGTTTCCGTTTCTGTTGTAGGTATATCTAAACTTTAAACCGCCTTGTCTGGTTGTCTGGAAGCACTATATAGATGGCTGATTGTTCCACTAGCATTCTGTCATTCTACTGGCATTGGACTGATCGTTCCACTAGCATTAATTCTGTCATTCTACTGGCACTGGTGCATGTGATTGTTCTGTATCCATGTACTGGGATTCTACCGAATATGAATTTTGGTCAGTAAAGAGTTATACTTTTGCACTGAGCTACATATGATAGCTTGCATTTGCTCCTGTAGACACTTTGTACATTTTGTAACAAGCCAATCCGAGTTAATGCACTAAAACATTTACATGTCCTGCAGTGGCGATGGGTAACATTAATTTTAAGCATACGAGCATGTGTGTTTTCATAGAGTCAGTATAGACTCTAGCTATATGTAAGCTGATAGTATGGACATGGGCCTCACTGCCGGTGTCATCAGAAAATGGGGAAGTGTAAACATGCACCAATCCTCAACCCCTTCTCCCAGCCGTTCACCAGGAAGTGCATGTTGGAGGCCCCATATTCCACTGTAGCTCTCCATGCATGTACATTATCGATGCATGGAGCAAGGTCTACAGCTGCATGTGGGATAAAGCAGATTTACAAAATCTTGCAACACACTACTCGGCAACCATGCAATCCCCTTTACTACCGTATACCGAGAAATTTTGGCACATGTACTATATAGTTAAGGTAATGAGGAAACAAGCAGGTGTACTTTGGTTTGGCCACGCATTGTTGCAAACTCATCACTCTGTTTTGCTACTTTCAACCAACTGATGAACGGAAGGTTCGTTCTATTTGACCACAGCCGTGACCTTTGACCCTGGGGCCACGCACCGGAAGCGGGTTTAAAAGCTGAATTTGTAGCAAGTTTTGGCGGGAAGTCGGGATGGCACACTTGCTAAGCACTTGCTTTGCAGCCTGGGGTCTGAGTGTTCACCTCCCCAATAATCGAGTACGAGTCTGGGCCACTCCATACATTCTCGACTCCCCTCCTAGCAGCCCGAGTACGCCGGTTCCCATCTGACCACCGAAGCTAAAGGTTGTTCTGGTTGTAAGCAGGTTAGCCTCCTGTGATTCCAGTGACACCTATCCAACGCTCCTGAGGCAGCACACTTCGGTGTCTGACCTTTCACGGAGGGATGGGTGTGTTGCTAGGTTGTTCCTTTTTTTTTTCTTTCTTTTTGTTTTCCTATTGGGTAGGCTTTTTTCTTTTTCTTCCCCCCCCCCCCCCCCCCCCCCCCACCTTTTTTTTCTTTTTGTTAGGCTTGTTCTTTTCTTCTTTTCTTTCTGCTAATTATTTTATGTACTGCTATACATGTACTGTGAATTAAATTTTTGTACCTAGTTTTGGCGGGAAGTCGAGGTGGTGCATTCGTGATCATCTACTAGACTGGGGTCTGAACGTTGCCTCCCTAATAATTGAGTCAGGGGTTTGGGCCACTCCGTACACATATTGATTCTTGACTCCCAGCCTAGCACCAGGATGCCGGTTTCCTCCATCACCGAAGCTAGAGGGCAACCTGTGATCCCAGTCACGCCCATCCAACGCTCCTGGGGCAGCATACTTCGGTGTGTCTGACCTGTCATGGAGGGATGAGGTTGCTAGCTTGGGTTATAGGTTTATTCTTTTTTCCCCTCGTTTCCCCCCCCTTTGTTTCTTTCCTTTTTTTCCCCTTCTTTTCTTCTTTTCTTTGTTCATGTAGTCATATGACTATCAGTACTATAAGTTATATTATACCCTAGCCTGTTCTTGGCACGTTCCCTCCATTAAATTGTAGAACTGCATGCATGGGCATGAGGTGACAGTAAGACCTGAGCATCATTCTAAATTTCCGACAAGTTTGCCCTGCCAGTTGCACTACCATGCAGGATGGTCCCATTTCAGAATAATATTTTTTGCATCAGTGTAACCAAAGCATAGTCTTGGTCCCACACCCAACCAGCCCCAGCACGGATCGCACAATAGATGAAGAGTCTGGTGATCGCACAATAGATGAAGAGTCTGGTACAACACTACCAATTAAAGCCACAAAGCTTGCACTAGCCTGAGATGATAGTCCCAGGATCTTATAGCCAAATTGATTGTGTGACAGTATATAAACACACAGTAAGTATACACTGTTGTGATTGTGTGACAGTTCTAGTGTAATCTTCATGGTGGCTGAGACAAAAATTTGTTCACAGTAAAACATACACACTGCAAGCCGTGCAAGGCAGTCTATGTATAGGGACTGTATAAATTACCTAGCTGGTGGTACACTATAAGTGTGCATTCACGGTGGCTGGTGGTCGAAAGTTGACTGCTAATCACAAGGTTTCATGCTATACGAGATTTGACCTGCATAGTCTGCAGGATGACAATCATGTCATGTCATCATGCACACTTAGTTCCCCATCATAGTGGTTACATAGCTACCCTCTGGGATCTGGGACTGTGTTATGCAGGGACAAGCAAGGATGAATAACCACTTTAGGAAGAATATATCCGTGTGGTTCCACAGACGGTGCTGGGTGACAATTAATTATAACACACAGTCATAGTATTTATTCTGCAAGTCAGAGGAATAAATCTGCACATCTAGAATACGTTATCCTTTCAGGTTAAAAATCTTCGAGCCAAAATGAAAATAGATGCTACCATCATATGTCTGTGACTGCAACAAATCTCTGAAGTTGCTCAACAATGTGGGAGAATGTCGTTCTCAATCCTAACTTCAAGAGTCCTATGTATCGAGATAGGAAGGATGATAAGAAAGGATAGGACAGAGGAGGAGAGGAAGAGTGGACGGAAGACGGGAAGGGGAGGAGGGGAGAGGAAAGGAAAGAGGAAGGGAAAGAGGTGGGAGAAGAGGGAAGCAGGGGTGGGGCAGTGATGCAGGGGGCAGGGCAAAGAGAGGAGGATGAGTTACAGCTAGTGTGGCACTATAAGGCTTCACTTTCCTCCCATAACTAGCTGTCCCTATTCTGGTGAGTCAGCAACATAGTACCTGAATTGTATGCTCCCTTGAGCATTTTGTGTAGCGCTCCATAGAAAGCAACTTGCACGAGGATGGTAGCATGAGTATGTACAACACCACCTACAACATTGTAACAAGATTCCATATCAAATTCCTGGTAAGGGAAAAATTCCGCATAACGCAACATGATGAAACTTTATAGCACTCAGGAGAGGTGCACAAAGACACGACTACACCGGTACAATCACTGTCGTGCACTGACGAACCTTGTTAGTGAAGCCATGAGTGTTCTATTTCCCTGTTGACCATTACTGCTTGCTTCAAACATCATTGGCAGTACATGACATCACATAATTGAGCGCTAACTAGGGTAAGCCGTACATAAGTACAAGCTGGAGGACACAACCAGAGTCCACTAAAATATCCATGCGTGTCCAAGACGTAAGAGTAAGGGGCGATGCATCATCCTGAAAATCAAGCTTGCCCCAGCGCCTACCAGGAGTGCAGTTGGCACTCAATATACAACATGTGCATGTATCATGCTTTGAGATTGTGGTGAGTTAGAAAGCAACTTCATCAAACAAAGTATTACGTACCTGGTCCAGGGTAAACTGACAGCAAAAGGCCTGAAGGGTTGATGTTGATCCGTCGAGCATCCTATATAACAGAGACAATCAACAATAATACTACTACAATCAGGAGTACATTGCACACCACATGAATCCCATGTTCAGCACACATGCTCAGTTATGCTACTTTCAAGTTCGAGAACAGTTCCGCATGGGACTGTCACATATCACTCTAAAGAGCCCAAGTTCTCAGGATGTGATTTCATGTGATTAGTGCCTAATTTTCCATGACATCATCATTGAATGGGACTGTGTACTCTCAGTTGCAGCCTAGCCCAATGTTGAGATGTGAAACACATGACTTTTGTAGCATTAGGTGATGGTCTAATTTTTCCATTACATCATCATTTAATGGGTACACTATGTACAGATGCAGTAATCTCCTCACACACCCTCTCAGGCTGTGGTGCTTCAGGGTGGTCCACTGAGAACATTACAAAGCCTGTAGGGGGGACCAGGAAAGGACTGTCACAAATCGATCAGGTATCCGATTCGAAATACAAATCAATACTTGTACAACGTTGTACAATAAACTACATTCTATTGGATAAAAATTTCTCCCAGATGGCATCCAACGTAGCCAGGTTCCCAACGGGAATCAGGCTACCTTCAAACCCAGCTTACCTAGGGCAATACTTACTCTGTGTGCAGAATTACGTGACGAAAATACCTGCCGCACAGATCTATAGTGTGGCGTCACATGTACAATATGTGAAGTAGCTTATACCCAGGGCCATTTTCAAACCAAACTGCAAACACTAACAGTGGAGAAGACATGGGAATGAAGGCTAAAATGTACAGCGCATGCTGGCGTGATCACCTGAGCTTCCATCCTGTGTGAGGTACTCGGGTATCCACAGTTTCATGGCAGCCACATCCCTCTTAGAGACTCTTGGGAGGGGCAGGAGAAACTGATTGAAGATGATGGTGCCTTTTGGTTCAGCTGAAAGAAGAGGGGAGGGAGGTGGGGATGGAGGGGGGGGGGGGGGGGGGGGGGGGGGGGGAGATAGGAGGGAGACAGGGATGGAAGGAGGGGGAGAGGGGAGGGAGGTGGGGAGGGAAGGGAGGGGAGAGAGGAGGGAGGTGGGAGGTGGGAGGAAGAGAGGGGGAGAAGAGGGGTAAATTCATGTGATGATGAACAGTGGTTAGAGCCAGTTAACTTGGCTTACTTTCAATCTCTTGAATCAATGTCTCATTTCTGAATATGTAGTCCAGCTGCAGCACAGAATAAACAGACAGTTGCACCAGTCAACTGGAAACATCCCTTCTTCCCTCACCTCCACACCTTCCACTGTTTCCACACCCTCACTCCCTCCACTCTTCCCTCACCCTCACTCCCCCCACTCTTCCCTTACCCTAACTCCTTCCACTCTCCTCTCACCCTCACTCCTTCCACTCTTTCTTCACCCTCACTCCGTCCACTTCTCCCCTCACTCTCACTCCCTCCACTCTTCTCTTACTTTCCCTCCCTCCCTCATCCCCACTCCCTCCACTCTTCCCCCATCCACCCTGTCACACCCACACCCACCTTCAACACCTCCCTCCTCTTCTACACCGCTTACCTTCCCTCCCTCCCTTGTGCTCAGCTGCAGGAACTGGTAAACGGTGCTGGGGTCAGCTGAAAGCACACCTTCAATTTTAAACACTGCATGGCCCCTGCTGCTCCGCCCAAATTTGCACCTTGCTACAGTAACGCCATCCTTTATGTCGATCTTGGACCATCGCACCGTCTTCACTCTGTGACACAACTCATGCCACCTCTGTGGGCAAGAGCAAGAGGAACAATTATGTAATGTTCTCACATGAGCCTTTTTGTCAAACACGAGCTGTCTCCCCTTCCTTTAGTGCACAGTTAGTTATGAGCTGGATGGTTCCTCCTAATCATCTACTGTGAACATGCGCATGCAATTAGCAATAGTGCAAGTACACATTTCTCAACAAGGTGAGTGAGGGACAAGCCATGTATTCATACTAACCACATAATGTTCTACAGACCAATTAGTATTACACTGCAGTAATCCCCAGTATTCTCCAGTAATCCCCAAGCCATGCAATATGGTCAGGTCAGCTTGTAAGAAAGTACTTAATTACCTCATTCCCTATTGGCATTGGGGGGCATCTCCTGCTGAAACTTGAACATGCGTTGACTAAAAAAACACGCCTAGTTCACTGCATCAGGGTTTGTTAACAATAATGTGATAACCAATAAAGATGTATCTGATCTCCCTCTCACTATACCCTCAGTTCATTCTCAGCCCTATCTGCAACATGGGAGATTATTTACAGTTCGTGAAACCAGGTCCCTCCAGTAACCTACCTCCATTCTCCACTCAGGGTTGTCGTAGAGAAGAAGCCTTGCAGAGGGTCTGAGGCTGCTGTCTGGACTGAGGACCTTGCGACGGTGTGAGGGAAGGGCTGACGCACCCTCATCTTCCTCGTCCTCCTCCTCCTCACTCACCTCATCCTCTACAATCTCCCACACTTCATCATCACTCAGGTCTTCATGGTCCAAGCTGTGTGAGGGAGGATTTGCGCATGTGAGTTCGTGGTGTGGTGTGAATGTGGGTTTGTGCGTGTGTGGGTTTGTGCGTGTGTGGGTTTGTGCGTGTGTGGGTTTGTGGTGTGGTGTGAGGGTGGGGTTGCGAGTGTGTATAGTGTGTGGGTTTGTGCGTGTGTGGGTTTGTGTGTGTGTGGGTTTGTGGTGTGGTGTGAGGGTGGGGTTGCGAGTGTGTATAGTGTGTGGGTTTGCGAGTATGTGGTTTTTTGGTGTGGTGAGGGTGAGTTTGTGGTGTGGTGTGAGGCTGGGTGTGAGGGTGGGCTTGTGTGTGTGGGGGTTTGTGGTGTGGCATACAGTGGGTTTGTGTGTGAGAGGGGTTTGAGTGTGGTGTGAATATGGTGGGGGGAGAGCAGGAGGGTGTGGAAAGTGCATGCTTTTATAGCTAAATCAGATCCATACTTTCAGGATACGTGAATATAAAAAAGTCACAGTACTTCACAAGCTTGCTGATTGATAAACGTATTATGAGTTTGTGCCAGAACTTCAACAACAATCATTGCTTACTCAGCTTCAAGTTCCTAAACTGGTTTCTCCCAGGGATGCATGCACACACATTATCAGGAGTTGTGTACCAGTTTGTGTCAACACAGCCTCAGTATGCGTGGAACAACCTTGCACTCTGGTGTTTACTACAATGTCTGGATTATAGTTGAACCTCGTTCCCAGGCTGCATGGGAGGAGAGAAAGCGGCCTGGGAACGAGGCTGTATTATTGGTTTAGTTTTAGGTTGAGATCTCAAAAGGGATAACTGTTAAAAGCACGTTGAGTTCAAGTAGAAGACTATGAAAGTTTTAGACTAAGACAGTATATAACTTTTAATTATGCCTTCATTCCCGTAATGCATAGGCACACATACCAACCCTACTCAACTGTGTAAGACAGTATATAACTTTTAATTATGCCTTCATTCCCGTAATGCATAGGCACACATACCAACCCTACTCAACTGTGTAATGGGATTTGACCAGACCTGCTTTAATTGGAATATGCATAGCAATTGGTTTGGGAATAAGACACATCGGAACCAGCTCAGTCTACCTGGTGTCCAGAGTGGCACCCAGAGAGGGGCCGTCAACTGCCTCAGGAACCACCTGCACACTGACGCTGAGGTCCAGCCCATTCTCACAACTCTCTCCCATACTGTTGAGACTGTCCTTGGTGTTCCGAGAGCGACCTTTGGACTGGGAGTTGAGAAGGCATAGATCAAGTCATAACGACAGATTCACACAACTTGAGTGGATGTTTACTAGCTCCACATTTCGAATAACACAACTGGGTGTCTACTACAAAGAGTTGCTACTACTAGTACGTAGCTCCATACTATATTAGCCTAACAACAATAACAACAATAGGATGTTTACTAGCTCCATACTATATTTAGCTCCATACCACACTAGTCTAACAACAATAACAACAACTGGACGTTTACTAGCTCCATACCACACTAGCCTAACAACAATAACAACAACTGGATGTTTACTAGCTCCATACCACACTAGTCTAACAACAATAACAACAACTGGATGTTTACTAGCTCCATACTACATTAGTCTAACAACAATAACAACAACTGGATGTTTACTAGCTCTAACAACAATAACAACAGCTGGATGTTTACTAGCTCCATACCACACTAGCCTAACAACAATAACAACAACTGGATGTTTACTAGTCCATACTACACTAGTCTAGCAACAATAACAACAACTGGATGTTTACTAGCTCTAACAACAATAACAACAACTGGATGTTTACTAGCTCCATACTACACTAGCCTAACAATAATATGATGTCTGGACTAGCTTCATACTACACTTGTCTCCATTGCATCGAGCCTCCACACCCGCTAGACCTTCCTTTCCTTTGTTTTTTGGGGGAGAGGGAAGGACTAGCAGCTAGACTACTCCACACCAGTCTTGGGACTACCAATCATGAAGACACAGAAGGTTCCCAATGACCTACGTAATAGTTTCAGAGAAGAACACAACACCCACTCCCATTTTGTTCATCAACTCCCATTATGTCTATTCTCATTACATAATTATGTTTACTCCCAATTTGTCTATTCGTCTGAGTTGAAGATACCCACTACTAGAGCCAAGGATGATGAACTGACTGCAAGTGTCCCTCACCTGTGCCCTGAGGCTGTACTTGTGGTTGACGGTCTGTCTCCTCCGCTGAGCCTGTTCTGGTACGCCTTGGATGGCTGCATCAATCACGGTCATCCACTCCTGCATCATTAGCTCGGTCTCTGTGAGTGAGGGGTGGAGTGAGGGGTGGAGGGTGGGAGGAGGGTGAAGAGGAGGAAGAGGGGGAAGGAGGGATGATCTGGCTTAAGATTTTGTTCAAATACTGGACAAGGCTACTTCTACTGCTGTTGGTTATGTGGAAAGAATTCAGTCACTAAAGCAGTGGATAGCCTACGGTTCAACCAACAATCTGAATGATTTTTGGTGATAGCAGACTCAGACAGATATCATCTGACAATATATAAGCTACTATCAGACAGTGTATCATATATTCCACCATTCCATAGGGGGAGGTTTGGAAGGGATACCCAATCCTCCCAATTTCTGGCAGTTACCTATATAATCATTGTATAGACAGACTTCGGGTATACTGGTCTGTAAGAGTCACTAGAACAGTTGGCATGACAACAGCACCTCGTCACATACGTACATCTCTAATAACTGTAGTGTAACAGCACACACTTCCTCATTGTTGCACTCACGGCAGCTGACGTAGTATGTACGAATGGCTCCATCGTCCACCAGGGGGCCCACAGCAAAACAGTTGGGGTGGGGTTTCTCATGGCTCTCCACGGGACGTGTACAGTCTGCAGAGAGTTACAGTCTATCCATTAATTATGATGTCATTGCCATCAACCACTTTCATTATGGACGCAACAGAAATGCCGCCATCCCAGCCAATACAGACACTGATACCACTGTGTGATAGCAAGAGTTCATAACAATAAGAGTGTGCAACTGCCATATGGTATCAACTACCACCATCTCGGCAGTATGACGTAGAACAATCAGTGGTGAAGTAGTAGCAGCTGCAGGCATATACTCAACACCCACAGCAACAGAAACAGTCAAAAGCTTACGTACTTCTCACTAGTCTTGAAACTTTCAAGCACAATTCGATACATATTGGGCAACTAATGAGCAACGGTACAAGGAATTGACAGAGCAACAAGGATATTATATTAAACCCTGCTCAAAAAACCTCCTTTGCAACCTTATCTGCTGTACGAACAGAGTTTGCGAACTTACTTCCACAAAGGTTTATCAATCAGAGCATCTAATAGCTGCAATATGGTCGAGTTTAAATTCCATGACATGGATCAGAGTAGAATGTACATTCTTATTCTTTTTGGTACCACAGATTTCCAATAGCTGATTCTCAATACCCAAGCACTACGCTGCTATCAAATGCAGACAACTGATTGGTCAAATCTCAGTCACATGCTGTTGGTATCAGTACACATCATGCCGATTTTGTAAAACTGGCATATCATTTTCATTTTCAGGTAATGTATTTGTACTTGGTACGAAACCATCCAGTGGAATTTATTTGCTGAAACCTGTGACTTTCAGTTATGGGATAAATAGACGACTCACAAGTTGCATCCAGCTTCACTGAGCCTGCTGGGATTTTATCATTCCTACTCCTGTTAGGAGGATGTCAGGGAGGGAAGGGGAGGGAGGGAGGGAGGGAGGGAGGGAGGGAGGGAGGGAGGGAGGGAGGGAGGGAGGGAGGGAGGGAGGGAGGGAGGGAGGGAGGGAGGGAGGGGGGTAGAGGGAGAGGGTGGGAGGGAAGGGATGGAGGAAGGGGAGAACGGAGCAAGATAAACAAGGGGAAGGGAAGGAGGGATGGGCAGGGAAAAGGGTGACGGAGGAAGGGAGATCAATGCACAGTTTTTATCACTGAAGTCTTATTTCCCAAATTCAGTTTGTCCGGGGGGAAATGGATTCAACCTCTTGTGTGCACATACACTAGCCCCAAATGTACACAATCTGATCCCTTATATGGTCAAGTGACACAGCTATGGTTATCAATTCTCCTATTGGAACAATCTGAGGGCCAGTGGCTTTCTACTGGAAAGTAGTCTGGACTTGTTTCTTCTGATATGCTAACCTCTCTTCCCTGATTGAAGAGGGGGCTGTTCCACTATCCAAGGCACAATAGGGTGGGGTAGGTTACCCCTCCAGCTACTAAACCTTCTCTCACTCCAGGCTTGGCAGGAGATGACGTCATCACTTTACCTTGTACCCAATGGTAGAGCAGGAGAGGGGCAGCTAGGTCACATTTTCCCACTCCACGTGTAGTAGAAGAGGTTGTAGCTATTATAACCTCTTACCCTCACACACTCCAGGACAGGTGGCCCAGACTGCAAGGCTGCAGTGTTGTCTTAGTTACTAAAACTACAGCTAAACAGCAAGGCATATTCCAAAAATTGCAATCTGGTATAGCCTCGTTCCCAGGCTCCTCCCCAGCTTTTTGTCGCATACAGTATGCGACAAAAGCTGGGGAGTAGCCTGGGAACGAGGCTACCCAACATATACATTAGCCACGAGCATGGCAGTGCCATAAAATACAATAGACATAATTCAGGTACATAAATTATATGACATACAACACAACTGATCAGAAATTGTCAGTTGTCAGGCGGATAAATTATCACAAGCCCTGGCATGGTCATATGCAATGTGCGTGATACAGTAAAACCCACACACACTTTGTGCAGTTACATACGATGTGTGTGATACATCCTCCCTTTGACACCACGCACCATCGTCAATGTGCACATATGGCTACCTATACACGTACGCTGGAAAGTGATGCCACATACTCTGTTTAATTCATGTGGAGGAGCAATTACGAACGGTGGAGCAATGGAGCAATTACAAATGGCGGAGCAGATATTATGGATGATGGAGCAATGGAGCAATGAAGTGGGAGCTATGACTGCTGACAACATTAATGTTGTGTCACCTAACGTAGAAACAGGAGTCCAACGCAAACAACAAACACTGTGACAAGATAGTGAGTGAGTGCTGCAGTACGGAGATTTATGGTACAACAGATATCACTTTAGCCACAGTAGATTACCTGAAATACTGCAGTGTTACAGTGTTGCCTTTGTGCACAAGTTTGAACAGCCTTCTTCTCCAGTTGGTCTTGCCTAGGAAAGCTGTCCCGCTTTCCTTCACGCACCAGCCTTCATGGAGTACCACCACTGATCGAGGAGGGAGGGAGAGAGCAGGAAAGGTTTCTCCAAATCAATCAAACTCCTCCACCTCTTGTTTCTTGTGTGTCTTATGTTATGTTTGCATGCCATTTCTTTGTCCAAATTATGAGGAGCGCTTTATACATGTTACTCCTTTCTCAGCACTCCCTTGCCGCAAAGAATGCCTCAATAAAATTGGTGCTAGGGAGTCAGACTAGTAGGTATTTACACACCAAAGCCCTGGTCAAATTACAATTCGCAGTGAGATGGGCCTAGTACAGTACGACATGGCAAAGTCTAAACATGCATAGCCATAGATACATGGTCTAAAGCTACTGCGATCTTCGCTCTCTCCTTACCGCTCACTGCAGAGGCGCTGGTGCATGATTTGGTCGACTTTCTCTTCATCAACGAAGCCATGTTCAGGCAGTGGGGTCCGCCTCCAATCGATCAAGAGTTCATAACAAATTAATGTCAGCTGTAAACTCCACCCATTTCTGTGTGGGCGGCCGGAAACGATCCATTTCCGTCGAAGCATGCTGTTACCATTACCTTCACTGCTTCAGCTGAAGTGGTAAGTCCGCAGTAAGACTGAACTAAAGCTACATAGCTAGGAGTACTCCTCTTGAGCTAAGCCTATGTGATGATGAAAAGTAATTTGTCATGATTGATGATGAAACTCTTTTGACAGGGTATAGCCCTTCAGCATGTGTAAAATTATCTGCTGGATGCTTTGAGTAAGGAAATTATGGTAGTAACAACATACAACACTTCGTGACACATGCACACACACGCACACACGCACACACACGCACACACCCATGCACGCACAGAAACAGTCAGCCATGTCTAGATCAGTTACGCTGATCAAGGGGAAGAACAATATGATTGGGATCAGCATTGGTGGAGGAGCGCCCCTCTGTCCTGTCCTCTATGTGGTACAGGTGAGTAGCATGCATTAATATGGCAACCCTTGGTCTCGTGACCTAGGTCCTGAAGGTGAGGGGGTGTCCCGGATGCCCCGCCATATCCTTCGCACAGTTGCTGAGATGTCCGGGCAACCCCCCGGACACCCCTGCACTTACTTTACGTGGCTAGGCACTTGTCGTGAATCCCCTGATGTTTAACTTTCTCACAAGGGGCAAGTCAAGTATAGGTTGTACAGTGCCGTCATATGGTAAGGTGGTGACACTCCCATAGATGCCGTAGTCACAGAGTCAAGAAATCTTGACCATCATTTTTGTTGCTTGACCATGTACCACTTGCTTGACCACATCGCAAAAAAACTCTTGACCGTTTGACTGCAGCCATTGACCATTTGACCGAGCATGCATTTTCCCCTTGACCCAATATACGGAAGAATGCATAGTGACTCCACCCCTTCCTTAGTATACGGGGTCAAGATGCCCGGTTGCAGCTGTGAATTGGGAGCATCACCCCCTTGATGTGGTGAATGATCCCTGATCTCCTTTCCTCCTGTCCTCCCCCCTCCTCCTCTCCCCCCTCCTCCTCTCCTCCTTCTTCCTCCATTGCACCCTCCCCTTTCCCTCCCAACAGGTATTCCATCGAACCCCAGCCTATGAAGATGGTTCCCTCTGTCCTGGTGATCAGCTAGTGTCAGTAAATGACCAAAGCCTCAGAGGGTTCTCCCGGAAAGAGACAGCTGACCTCATTCAATCCACAAAGGTACAGTTCAGCAGTCATGTTGTATTGCATAGGCTGACCCCAATGACCTTAGCCTCATATACACATGTTCCTAGGCCTTTTGATCACTTGCAGTATGTATGAATGGATGGGAATTTTTATCACAAGACTGACGTCACTGTCTACCTAGGGTACACAGAGGGTAGGAGGGGTCTCGATGAAGGATCTCCAGGCCCTTTCTTGTATTGTCTGTCCAAGGCATACAGGCCAGAGTGTTCCAAAAGTGGCATCGGTGCTGCTCATTGTTCAGGATACATACCAGTGACTGGTCAATGAATTAGTGTGGTCAGGATCCCAATCACTAATCCCAAACCACGTACCATCCAAGGAATGGATAGTGGGAAGACTTAGCCTCGTTCCCAGTCTCCTCCCCAGCTTTTTGTGCACAGTGTGCGACAAAAAGCTGGGGAGGAGCCTGGGAACGAGGCTAGGAAGACTTGGGATGAGGCTTTTACATGTACACGCAGCTGTTTACGTAACATCAGCAGGTGTTGTGCGTATCCTTTTCAGTCTGTTTTCCCCTCTGGTGAGTCTTGAGTACAAAACTGAAGACTCATCTTTGCTTATCAGTGGTGTCCGTCTCTGTCACAGGGTGAGATAATCATCTCGTTCAACAGGATAGAGCCGCCCAAGGGAAGAAGCATGGATATTTGTAAGTACTAAGCTGCATGTGAAAGGAGGGGATGTGGTCTGGGCACGAGACCACTTAGCTTCCTCCAGGGCTGGATAACTTCCTCATGCTTGTGGTTGAACTGCTTGTAGTTTAATTGAGTGTGAAGACAGTCTTATAGACTGAACACAGCAACCTGTTTCATTGATCAAACTGTTATGTTGCATCACAGTGGATTTGTGTACGGTGTGAATCACTGTGATGACTATACAGGAGCCTGGTAGAGATGCCATAATTTGACAAAATAGGAACAGAGGGATTGTCCAGTTCTGCAGCTGCTGTTGAAGGCAGAACTGGAAATGAGGCTGGCAGTTGGACCAATGAGGCTAGCTATGTGTCTTCATTCCTCCAATCCCCTCCTTCTCCCCCTCTCAGCTATGAAGAAAGTGAAGCACCGACTTGTTGAGAAGCTGGACGACAGTACGGCTGACTCCCTTGGGCTCAGCAGAGCTGTCCTTGTCAATGGTAGGCAATTCCACCACAGTTAACAGACAGGTTTAGGAAGATTTGCTGATCCATTTGGTTTTGGGTAAGGCTAGTCTCGGTCCCAGACCCAACCAACCCCAGCACGGATCGCTTATACTGGAAGCGATACACACACTGGATGAAAGGTCTGGGAACGAGACTAGCACAGACTGCTTCTGAGTTTGAATTCTTGACACAGTGGCACCACACGTGCCCCTCACAGTACATTCCCCCATCTCCAGTGGTTTTATGTGTGCATGGCTGGAGTATAGATGCACTAGAGTGTTGAGTCCCTTCTGTCTTATTCCCCGGCAGATAAGCTGCTCAAGAAAGTGGAGTATCTGGAGAAGAACGCAAAAGTGTACAGGGGTATGTATTGTGTACCCGTGAGGCATCTTTCCCAGGCCATTCCCACCTCCAGTTTTTGATCGCATACTGCAAGTGATCAAAAACTGGAGGTGGGAACGGCCTGGAAACTGCAGTTGTATGCCTGAAGAAAACGCTGTCCAACATTGCAGAGTTAAGATCCAATTTCTCTGTGACCATGCCTAACATGGTCTTGATATATCACCGCAGTTATTAACTTGAGTCTCATTTTTGCGTAGGGATAGCCGAGCGTGCCAGGAACTTCCTTCTGGGTGTCAAACACTTAGCAGGGGCACACAGAGGTATGGACTTGATAAGGTTTAACTCAATTTGGTGTTCTGATAGGTTTGGTTAGTAGTCATGGCAACTGTATCAGTGTATGTATCTAAATTAGCACTGATTTATAGCCTTATTCCCAGGCCCGTGTAGTTTTCGGTTGCACGAAGAACGGCTGTTCTTTGTGCGGTTGCATGAAGAACGGCCTTTGTGCAACCGAAAACTGCGCAGCCTGGGAAGTTCAACGAGGCTAACAGATTTACATCTACACATATCCCCTGGAGTATCCTCATGTCTCAGGGAATGGCTTTGCATCTCCTAGGTAGCCTTGTGTCCCGGGAGTAGCACTGGCCTCATGTCCCAGGAGTAGCACTGGCCTCATGTCCCAGGAGTAACCTTGGGTAACCTTATGTCCCAGGAGAGTGAGGCTGTGTACACAGTGCGAGTGTGGGAGGTTATTGATGTGATTGTGTATGACAGCAGCCATGTGCTGATAGCCTCATTCCAGGTAGTCTCGGTACCGGAGGTCTGGTACCAAGACTACATTCCAGGCTGCTCCACCTCCTCTCTCACAATACTCCACCTCCATACTCCACCTCCTCTCTCTCACCATACTCCACCTCCCACCTGTCACCATACGTACTCCACCTGTCACAATACTCCACCTCCTCTCTCTCACGTGCACCATACTCCACCTCCCATCTGTCGCCATACTCCACCTCCCCTGTCTCACCATACTCCACCTCCCCTCTGTCGCCATACTCCACCTCCCCTCTCTCACCATACTCCACCTCCCACCTGTCACCATACTCCACCTCCCATCTGTCGCCATACTCCACCTCCCCTCTCTCACCATACTCCACCTCCCACCTGTCACCATACTCCACCTCCCATCTGTCACCATACTCCATTCCTCAGATTTTGGCCAGGTGTTCTGCAACATTGGTGTGTACGAAATGCAGCGCAGTGCAAGTATTGCCTTCACAAACTTTGGGATTGCTCACAAGTACGTCAAGCTGTTACCACATTCCTACACTGTATACAGACAAAACCAAGACCAAAAATCATTAGGGTAGCTCAATATATCGATATGGCTATGCTGTCATAACATTCTCTGCAACGTTTACCATCATTGCAATTTATCCCAATCAGCGGTCTTATCGACATGGCAATTTGCATCATGTATATATCACATGCATTGTAACACTATGCATGATGCCTTCCACTCATGCAGATGAGAATAGTGTCTGTTAGTGTCACCTTTGAACTTAGTGTGTCAAGCGTTTAAGGCTTTGAATCCTGCGTGAGACTGTTTACTTGTTTAGTGATACAACCAGACCCTTTGGACAAACTGCTGTTTTTATCTGTTAATGTGACGCGAGTTGTTTCTTGGAACTACTCGTCGAGTCGTGTGGTGATGATAATAGCTATTATCATGTGCAACAGTATCGTGCATCCCAATTTTAGAGTTCGTTTGTCTGCACTTCGTAGCTGCATGTGCAATGAGCACTGTTCTACCTGCCCACCAAAATGGCTGCCAGAGATGATGTGTCACTGCCTGTGACATCAGATGACATGCTCTGTCTGCTCTCGGCTACACAAAATTATACATACGTGATCCATATTTTCGATCCATAGTGGAAAGCGACATTGCGAAGTGGATTCTGTTTCTATATTATGAGTGGCAACTGCACTCACCTCAGTAGACTCTGACTGCATCCACCAGCTTGTACTTACACCTAGCCTCGTTCCCAGGCTGCTCATGGCGAGTATTACGTAGCAGCCAATGGGAAGACAAAAGTGCTCGTAACTCCACCACAAAGGTTAGTTTCTGTTCTGCACAAGTGCTGTGCAGTGCATGACGGTGATACGTACACTGAGGTTTATTAATGTACACAGAAGAAATTTCAAGAGGGCAACATTCCTGCCTGGTACAACCACACATATTATTTATATGACACCACCTTACTGACTTCACTGAATGTCCCTGACAGTGTACTGTAACTATCCTCGTTCCCAGGCCCGCCCAGCTTTTTGTCGGTACTGCAAAAGCGACAAAGAGCTAGGCAGGGCCAGGGAATGAGGCTGTACTAGTATAAGATGCATTTTGTAGTGCAGATCGTTTTCCATTTATCAGTTCCAATTCTACTCTCCTTTACATCAGGACAATGGCAGATGAAGGGGAGAAATTCATTGGCAAAGTCGGCCCTGTGAGTCATTCGAGCTAGACATCATTCGTAATCGTCAGTCAGCAGTATAACTAGAACTAATTTTAGATGCTGGTATTAGCATAGTCTCATTCCCATGCAGGCCGCATCCTGGGAACGAGGCTAGGTATTAGCAATACACCTGCACACTTGGGAGTGCACTCCCAAGCGTGCAGGTGTAGTATGACTAACGCTTTTCTAAAAGGGTTTTGTTTATCTTGGTGACAATGTACATTGCAGCTTAGTTAACAAAAGGTTCAACTAAAACCATGGTTGTTGTAAGTCAAGTTAGTTTTAGGGGTCTGAGTGTGGAAGCATTTATTGTTGGGTACTAGTATACTGATTCAGAGTACGAATATCATCAGTGCTGTAGCTAACCTCATTCCCAGGCTCTGCCCCAGCTGTAGTCTTGTTCCCAGGCCCCATACGAAATATCTACCGATTTTCGGATTGGGCCTGGGAACGAGGCTAGCCCAGCTGTGGGTTGTACTAGTACGTATGTACACATAAGAGCCGGAGTGTAGCCATGGAATGGGGTGAGTATCGTGTGTCAGTAAACTACCGGTAACTGGACAGCAGCCTCCTGCCCATGCCGTGGAAACTATACTGTTCTGTGTGGCCAAACTAGTATCGTTTCAAGCTCACTGACGACTTGTGTACATGCACCTCTCTCTCTTTCAGATGCTCAGAGACTTGTACACTTTTCTGGAAAAGGTCAGCACTCAACATTCAAACTACGTAACTATTGATTCACCATAAAAGTGAAGCCGTTATTATCCTACGTAGCTGACGATGTGTGTAAATGTATTGTCTGCACGGTTCCTTGTCACAAATGGAGTGAAATGTGTCCTTGTACATGTGTAATTAGCAGCCTCATCCAATCCTCCTACAAATGCCTGGCAGTAAAAGTCAATGTATGTGACCCCAGAAAACAGCTAAAATGTTCCGTGGTTTACAGCATTCAAAATATATTTATCGATCATTTTACTACTATTACCATGCAGTGCAGACTCTATCACGTAAGTGTCATCGCAATCTTAGAATACATACGTATGTAATCATTTTCGAGTTTTACTCCCGGGCTTCACCAATAAGCACTATACCTAGTGCTGCAACCGAGGTCACAATCCCGTATATTATGTAGGTGTGGCTTACTGTATTGCTCTGTATACCGGTACTACAAAAAGCACGCAATCACTGTGATTGTTTGCCAAGGTCACATATGGTCACTGGCAGTGTAATCACATGCAGTTCAGAAGGTCACAGGTTGTGTCACCGATCATAGCTCCAAGTACGGTGCATATTGGAGTCACCGTGCAGGCATGCAACTCTTGCTCCTGTTTTCAAATACCTTTACATGCTTTTAGCTCATCTGTTTTGATTACACGTAGTCACGCTCGATCATGACCAACATGGAAAAGAAACATGAGATCACAAGAGATTACTAGACCAGAGAGATATTTGATCTAGGAGCTTTGAGCTTGCACCAGCTACTTCTGTTCACCTGTTGCCCCCTCTACACGTCCTGCACAGGCTGTTCCTGACACCAAACTCACTCTGAAGAAGTATTCAGGAGCCAAGTTTGAATTCCTGGTGGGTCTGAGTTACTACTTTGAAGAATATATCATCTGTGTGAATTGGAGACTGTGTCATCTTAATCAGGCAGCTTTTGAAGTGTATAGAAAGCCAGTTAATACACTTGGTTGACAATTCCTTTGCTGAACTTAATTTCAAGTTACTTTGTTGGGTCATTGTGCAAGCTTCTCTGTTCGTCTGCAGGCCTACTGTCTCAAAGTGAAGGAGATGGATGATGAGGAGTATGAGGCAGTGGTAAGTCATGTGATAATCATATGATAAGCAAACCCACAGCCATGTGACGGCCATGTGTTACAGCTCTCAGTTGCAGCCCCATTAGGCCATCAGCATGTAGAAAATGTATCTCAAGATAGCGCATGCTGTATGGTGTGTTCTGACGGATACAGCTTCTTTCCTCTCCCAGAATTACGGCCAGCCCCTGAACCGAGTGATAGGTGGGAACTATGAGTACCGTGTGTTCCTGAGGTGCCGCCATGCTGCCAAGCTGAGGTTCATCAAGCTGCGCTCCGACGTGCTCGTGAAATTGCAGCTGCTAGACAACAAGAGGGGTGAGGAGCTGCAGAGCTACAAGGGGCATTTCTGTGTGGGTTATGTATGGGATAGGCCTGGGTTGGTCCCTATTCACCAACATCGGTTTGCCTGCTTATTCTGAAAGTAGAGCAACAGTGTTGTATTTGCTCCCCCCCCCCCCCCCCCCCCACACACACACACACACACATGTACACACAGTAAAATTATACTTACTCTCCTTCTCTCTCTCTCACACACACACACACACTATAGTCCAAGATGTTGCCTTCCACCTGGAGAGACTGGTGGCTGGGATGTACGTCTACTACCGGCAGAGTCACTTGGCACTCAAGCCAGCAGCCGTGTTCCCCATTGAAGTGGAGCTCCAGACTGAGTCAACTGCTGAGTGTTATGACGATGAGAGTGACACTTAGACTATCACACAATCATTCACTGTTTTCTTCATCACATACACCACCGAAACTACAATTATAGGTTTTAATGTTGCTTGCCGCCAGGGGGCCTAAAGTTGTAATAATGACATTGCATGGGGGGGGGGGGGGGAAGCATAATATTACTACATGCAATCATGTAGTACAGTGATCGACTTAAGTCGATCCCCAGGGCCCTGGATCCATGCATACCTGGCTGCATTGTTCTGATCTCTTATAAGGCATAAATATAATTATTACGTCTGGTGTATGTTTATCGTTACAATCACATAATTATATAGCCATGGGTTCCAAGTCACAGCCCGCATGGTATACTGCACATGGCAGAAACGAATGGCCTGTTAGCAGATCGAGTTCAACATGAGGAATGTGACTGTACATGTCAAGGACATAACATGACAACGAAACACGTACTGCAGAGTGCAAGGCAATCAATGGATGGTGGAAGTAACAGCTGCAGGCTTACAATATATGTGTGTGTGAAATTATCAACTTTGAACGGTATGAGCACTAGGAGGTTGTTCGTCTTCCTCTTCCCCCTCCTCTGCTAAGTTATAAGGTCTTTGGTCATGTGAGTCACTGGGTGGAGTCATGTGACCTCCATGTGACTCAGGTGGTGTGTGTCCCTGAGAGATTATGGAGGCATAAGTCTGCTGTCTACTTGTATAGCTTGCTTGACTTGTAAGACCAGCAGCTGCCTGCAGAGATGAAAATGTCTGCTGGATTAGCTACACAATTAGTCTCGGTCCCAGACCCAAACCACCCCAGCACGGATAGCATCTAGTATCACACGCGGGTGCGATACTGGAAGCGATCCGCGCTGGGGTGGTTTGGGTCTGGGGCCGAGACTACTACACAATTAGAGTTCTGCAGCCACATTCCCAGGACACATCATCTCCTTACTGTGAGTGATCGAGCAAGGAGGTGTGGCTAGGAATGGGACTAGCAGCATAGTTTGAGAAGCAACCTCAAGCAAGTTCTATGCTCAATGGTATTATGGTTGCACTACTCACAGAAGTTACGGAGCTGTCTTCGTCGTGGTAACACTCTCCAACAAGTCTGAAAGGTAGGAAGGAAGTCGTGAGGGCAGCAAGGAGGAGAAGGGAGGGATGGAGAGGAGACGGGGAGGGAGAAGGAACGGGAAGGGAAGGATGGAGAGGAGAGGGGGATCGAGGGAGAAGGGTGGGAGAGGAGGAGAGAAGGGGGCTGGGAAAAGGAGGGATGAGAGGAAGGGGAGGGAGGGAGCAGGAGGAGGGAAGGGAAAATATAGAAAGCAGAGAATGAGAGAGTGTGGGATATCTCACCCAAACTCCTTAGTAATCTTGCACTCTCCTCCTTCCCTGGGGTCAATGCTGCCAACGTATAGCAGGCCCTCTGAGGTAGCTACCAGGATTCGATGGGCTCCTTCAATACTGCCGGTGGGACAGGGTACAGGTGAAGGGAGAAATGGCTACGAAGGCCTCCTCAGAAAATGCAACAATCCCTTTAACCTCACAAGTATGACTAAAATGATAATAAGGATGGTGATCACCCACCTGGCAACCGTACAGACACTTTTCAGGCCTGCAGAAGGAAGTAGACAGGGCAGGTGCGTTTGTTAAGACAGTGAATATCGTACTACTGCACAATGAACCAGGTTGGTTCTCACCAGGTTTGGGTAGCTTCAACTGCGTAAAAGCTCGACTCGGAGTCAAGGCATCCGTCACCTATGTGTGTGCAACAGGAAATAGCTAGTGTGAGCTGCTGTTGTTATATGAAATGCAGATACAACAAAAATTCAGTATGTATCACCACCAGCACTGCGGTATCTGGTCAAAATAATGCAGTTGCACTATAAACGTTACTGCTAACATGTACCAGCGGTGATTCCAAAGGCATCAAATGTTGAACTCAAAATGTGCAAGTACATACGTAGCAGCATTACAGGAGACAGACTACACACATACAATGAGAGAGCTGCAAATCATTCTTCATGTGTAGTATGAACAGTGGAAGCTTGTAGGAGTCTACCTCTCCCTTGGGTCCTACCACGTGTGGACAGCTGTTGCAAACTGACAGACACCTCCACCTCCCCCACCCACACTCATACACTCTGCACTCACTTGTGCTGGTAGGTAGCTAGCAGGGGCTGTGAGTGCTTTGCTAAGGTAGCTCATCCAGCCTTGCTGCTCTTCTGCTGGCCTGGGGAGGTGGGAGAGAGAAGGAGAAAGATAGGAGGGAGGGAAGGAGAGAGGGAGGGGAGGGGGGAGGGAGGGAGGGAGGGAGGGAGGGAGGGAGGGAGGGAGGGAGGGAGGGAGGGAGGGAGGGAGGGAGGGAGGGAGGGAGGGAGGGAGGGGAGAAAGATGGGGGGACAAGGAGAAAGATGGGTGGGTGGGAGAGAGGGAGGAAGGAAGGAAGGGAGGTGGGAGTGTGGGATGGGGGGAGGTGGCACCCACAGCATTTCACCGAGCACAAACTTGAAATCCAAAAGTAATTTCATCTCTCACAGCCCTGTTCGTATCCCCACTTTCTCCCTACACACAAGCCGGACTACATGTAGTTTCAACCATAATGTGGCAGCGCTGGTGGTGTACTTTACAAACGTCACACTCAATGTATGTGATATAACAAATGCAGCTGACGTTGAATCAATGAATGCTAGTCAGCTGTCCCTGCAGCAGTAATGGACTTTTCCGCAACGTTGTGCATGATAACAAGAGTGAAGATGGTTCACACTTCTGCAGATTGCAGTGTCCTTGTTCCTGGGAAGTCGTGCAGTTGGCGATTTGTGAAGTGAACGAGAGTACGAAGCAGCAGTACAACCTTTGCAATAACCGAGGGAGGCAAAATGCACACCCACAATTGCAAAGACAAAGTTGAAAAGTACCTAAAAGCAGCTCACACACAAACTATCCTAGCATTAGGGCCTCACTTCTCCTGTGGAGGTTCAATGAGTCTGAAGACGTGGACAGTCTCTGTACTGCTGGAGCTCACTAGGTACATGTCGTCTGTACTGAAGGACAGGCAGTTGATTTGAATGAATCTGGAGGAGTAGGATGGGGGGAGGGGGACAAGGAAGTAGATGATGGGGAAGGACGCAGCGAGGAAAGGAGAGAAGTGAGTGAGGAGACAGGAGATAGGAGATAAACCTCAGCATGTTGACCTACATCTACATGCTAGTACACGCACACTGCACACTGAACCAACACGTCTCTCCTCTACCTCTGCTCCTCCACACCTCCCCTGACATACATACCTCTTCATCCCTCTTCTGAACTCAAACAGCTTTTCTCCCTGCGGTATGCTGAACACTCGGATGACCGTACCCTACAGTGCACACACATGAAACAGTGAACTTCAGAGCAGCCAAACTCATGCACTAACTTGCCTAACCTTATACATGGGCTCCTCTCTACAAACTGTACAGACACTCCAGGACCTCCTACGTAGGTCCAGGAATGAGACTGCTGGCTTACAAAAACCTCCCTCATTCTTAGGCCTCTCAGGAATGAGAACGCCCCATATCAGCCTCCCCCTGGAATGAGGCTACTAGCTTACACATGTACTTAGCCTTATTCCAACAAACGAGACTGTGGCAACCAAGGCTGTAACTCACTGTGGTGGATGCAGTCGCCAGTTTGGTGCCTGTGACATTGAATGCTAGTGCTGCGAGAGGAGAGTCATGAGCCGTGATTGCAGCAACTGCTTTCTGGATGGCAGAGGGGGAGATGAGGAGAGGGAGAAAGAATGCATACTGCCAAGTGATTGGCTGAGCCAACTCGCTCCCCCTTACCACCCACCCACAGCCCCCACCCCCACTCACACCTATCCCACCCCAACACAGCCCCCACCGCCACCCACACTCACACCTATCCCACCCCAACACAGCCCCCACCCCATCCATAGCCCCCACCGCCACCCACACTTATACCTACCCCATCCCAACACAGCGCCCACCGCCACCCACACTCACACCTATCCCACCCCAACACAGCTAGCCCCCACCCCCACCCACAGCCCCCACCACCATGCACCCACACTCACACCTACCCCACCCCCACCCCCACCACCAGTGGTTCAGCAGCAACAGTACCTCTAACTCTCTACTCCCTTACCAGGTTAATGACATCAAACACTTGCACTTCGCCATTCTGTAGGAGAACAGGAGTCAGAGAGAGAGAGGCAAAAGTACTAACTACATGTACTACACAATATCCTGCCGTATTGGACAGTTATTCATCTGTCACATAATGAGTCTGTACCGGTACATGCTATGCATACAACAGTATAAGCACCATACAGGTACCATGGACAAACTATAAGGACCTATTGACACCCAACTGCTGTTGAAGGGAGTGACAGTCGGTCATGGCTCACCTGACTGCTGCCGGGATAGGCAATATATCCACTGTCATTGTCCACTGAAAGAGCACACAATCCTACAATAGAGTACATCACCATTACATGTTACATGCTTGTACATGTACATCATCATTCTTACAGCATTATGTCATCATTATGTCATCATTACATCATCACTATATCAAGAACAGGTTTCCCACCTGATGGATTTTTGGGTGTGTCTCTGATTGTGTGCATTACCTGAGGGAGGATTACAATGATAGCTATGAGTGTATACACAGCCACTTCAGAGTGTGTGCAGTGCTCCAGATCACCTTCATGTCTCTGATATTGTGGATGTACAAGTTCTGTCGAAGAACAACCACTAACCGCTAGGATGTGACATTTTGTGTGTGAGTTTGAAGTGGGAGGAGGGGGAGAGCAAGGCATGAGAGTAGGAAAGGATGGGGGGGGGGGGGGGGGGGGGGGGGGGGGGGGGGGGGAGGGGAGGAGACAAAGGAGGGTAGAATGAGGAGATAATCAGAACGTACATCAAAAATTTAAGCCAACAGCTCTGCAATAATTCAGTTGCTATGACAACACACACTGTGTGCATAGGTACTGTGGATACCTGTCGATTTAACTTTACTGAGAGAATTGTGTCTGGATAACTGTATGTGCAGATCTCTGAGTTTTTCTGTGGAGAGCATGACAGACAATGAGAATAGCCATTCCACAACTTCTACATCATCAATACATTAAGATTTTGTGTGTGTGTGTGTGTTGTGTTGTGTGTGTGTGTGTGTGTGTGTGTGTGTGTGTGTGTGTGTGTGTGTGTGTGTGTGTGTGTGTGTGTGTGTGTGTGTGTGTGTGTGTGTGTGACTAATGGAACCAGGGGGGACTAGACATGTGATGTTTGCACTTTTTTGATCTCGATTTCATGCTGATGCTCTTCACCAGAGACATTATCTGTTGGTGCATCAGAGTAGTGAGCTATGCCGGACTCACGTAGACACCATGAGGAACGAGAGCTTGCGAGACTGCTGTAGGCAACAGCTGGCCCAACCTCTGCACTGGGAGCTGTCCAGTGCTAGACTCACGCGTTGACACAATCGGGGAACAGGAGCTGAAGTGAGCGAAGCTGCTCGTAGGCATTATCATGATTGTAGCATGTACAGCAACTTGTGTGGCTCACTAGCTGCAGCTACCCGGCATTTGAGTGGGTGTGCATTCACGTGTTGGCTCACCTTGAAGTGGCAGACCCTCAGCTTCCTGGGATTGGCCAGTTCCACCATGGCAACAAGGCTGCTGGCAAACAATCGCTCAATGATACACACCTCTCCTCCATCTGTATAGAGAGGAAGATTACGATGTGCATATCAGGTTCTGAAATCTCAAGACTGTGCAGCCAATCTTGAGATTGTGCAATTCGGGAGCACAATCTCAAAACTGGGCATGTGAACTTTAGGAGTACTTCTGTTTTCCCGTTGGCCACCATTGCTTGATCGCTCGCTTTGATTGTTGCTGGCAGTACAGCACTCAGGAAAGGCCCACAAATATTCTGACCACAGCGTTGTGATCACCGTTGTGCACCGACATGTTGTGTTTTTTGGCTGGCTTTGACTTGACTAGCACAACAGAAGGTAATCTGAAAGCTATGGACAGACACAATTCCCTGTACAAAGTGTTTTCATATACAGAAATCGCACTCACTCTGCTCAATCTCTAGATTGCACACTTGTGCTGTTTCATAAGGAGACTGTGCACTATGTTAGCACAGTCTCCACTTATGCTGGAATCCCTACAAACATGTGAATGGAAGTGACTGTTCCTGGCACTAGCACAGAGTGTGTGCTGAACTCAGGTCTCGTCTCACCCTTCTCAAAGCTTGGCTCCATCCGCTCAATGGAGTTCAAAGGGAAAAGTTTGTAGCCACTCTTGGTCCCCACCGACAGAGACCTGGAGCCATGGGGCAGACAAACACATGAGGATAGGGCCATCACATGGATCAGTGTACAGTACAGAAACGTGAACACTTAGCAGGCTAGAGTTTGTCTTACTCTCCTGTGTATACTCTCCTGCGTATACTCTCCTGCGTATGTGCAGGCAAGAAAGAATTTGGAGGTCGACTCACTTGACTGTGAGGTGGAGTGCTTGGTAGGCAGTATAGTAGCTACAGCATAGCAGTTGGTAGGCACAATATAGGTGCTTATTAGTCTACACCTCCCAGGGAGGTATCGGGGCATGTATTGCAGTCCAGAATATTTGAGGTGCACTCTGGAGCCTCCTCACTTGAGAGTAGCTGTCTTTCTTTGGAGGCATCAATTCTGGACTCTAATTCTATTTAATGCCAACCCACATTGTCTGATATGGAGCACTGTACTTGAACTTCCCTACTTATGGGCATGCAGTTCTGTGATAGTCAGAACTTGTTCTATACAACCTGCACAGTGAGTTCAAATCATTTCAGCTGCTCAGTTTGGAACGGTATAGCTAGGGAATGTGAAACATTGCTAAGGCCCTGGGTTGGCTACGCCTAGCCTAGTTCCCAGCTAGGCCCTCTCTCCGAAAGGCTGGTAATGAGGCTAGGCTACGCGCCTAGTGCAACATACATATTGAAGCAGTACTAACAGCTAGAATCTTGAACCCCTGTAAGCTATTCAATGAACACGTTTGGAGGTTCTACAGCAGTTTTGTACTCATAGGCGTAGGAAGCATTTTAATGTTGGGGGGGGGGGGGGGGGGGGGGTTAATTCTCTCCTTATAAGAATTTTTTTTACAACAACTATACAACACATACTGTACACTAGTGGAACACTAGTGGATGACCAAGGTACATCACAAGATGCTCCACCTAGGTTACGTTTTTTTTGGCTGGCTGGCTACAAAGAATGACTCTAAATGCTTCATCACAAACCAGTGACCCCGATCGACCATGTGCTCGAAGGTGTGCTGTAAATAGATGTAGGAATTTTAATTATACTGCATAGTTCTTATTAGAGCCCTGCAGCTGTTCAGTCATGATCGGGCTTGTCGCTGTTGATGAGTGGCTTGGTCTGAAACTTTGAGGTGAGAAACATGTTTGCTCAAGTATTAAGACTACTATATATTAGCTGAAGAGACTTTTGGGGGGGCTGAGCCCCCTTGTTTGCATACTTGGGGGGGCTTTAGCCCCCCCAGCCCCCCCGCTTCCTACGCCTATGTTTGTACTCCTGCATTCAAAAATGTAAGGCCCGACAACAACTAGCTGCCATAATATAATAACAAGAAGTACGTCCAGCTGTTGGAAAGTCCCTGAGAGCACACAGCACTAAAGTTCATGTGAGATCCTTCGCTTATTCCAATAAACGCTGCTTTGTGATTTCATTGGTCCTCAAATTTCTGGAATGGATTTGGATGGTGTCATAAGACCATCTCCTTTCATGGGAGGGGTCTGGGCATGAGACTATTCACCTTCCCCCTCCACGTTTTCCCAGCCACCCATTCCAACATACGTTGCATCCTGGTTGAAGTTGACAAAGAGGAGCTCTGCAGTGGATTCCCCTGCCTCCTGTGATAGGTTCATCTCTGTAGATCAGAGCCCTGGTTTTTTACAAAAAGTGAAAAATAACCTCGTACCCCATCTGATGTGAGAGTGCCTCTGGACGAACCTACTGCAGCCTGCTCTTCAGTTCCGTATTACAAGAACATGATGTCACTCATTGTGTGTGCATGATTGTCACATGATGGACTACATCACTTTGTCTAAAAATAGGTCGAGGTTTGATATATATAAAGCCACGAACGGGTGGGAAAAATCAGTCATCGTGAGCAGCAACACAGCTTCGAAGACGGGGACCTATTCCTGTACTTCACCACCATGAAGCCTCGGGAGATGGTGCCGTGCGCCGTTGAGACAGTTTACCCCCTCAACTGACGCTTACTTCGCTTCCTTCGATGTAGGTACAACGTCTAGTTGTATCGCCATTGACTCACGCTCTGGGAACCCTGCACCACTTAGCGGCCACGCAACCACCAGGAACCTGGTGCTCAGTGGCAGGTGTAGGTGCTTCTCGGGGCACCCAAGCGGCCTTGGCTGTCTGGAGCGACTGAAGTGCCCGTTGGCACAGTGCCTCAGAGAGTCGGGGTCGTTTGGGTACTTAGTTCATGACATGAGTGAGCGTCAGTTGAGGGGGGCAAACCGCGTCAGCTGTGTACGACACCTTTTCCTTACTCTTGAGCCCATCTCCCACATTCACAAGGGTCACAAATCATGCATGCACAATTTTGAGCATTACATCATGCATTGCTAGTTTGGCCTGGGGCGGGTACCGGTAGGGCTAGGGGGAGAGGGCGGCTGAGCCTTTGGGCTCTTGGTCTGTAGGTCTGAGTTTCTGCAGTGATGAGAGAACACTGCTTGAAAGGTCTCCTGGAGAACAACTGAGGTATGAGGCAATAATTAATCTGGTTGGTTATAGTTGCTCAGAGTTGATCGTTTGATCCCGGTCACAAATGCTGCGGACTCACCATTGTGACAAACATACTCGCCCACTCCTTCACACTGTACTGCTTGTACGTAGTTCCCACACACTGTCGTAAACATCTTAACTGATTGCTTCATAAGGTATTTCACTTGGCAGTGAGCCTTTTGTGTCTCAAGTAGGCCTGAGATAATTATGCCTCAACTTGTAGCTATTATTCTATTCCAGAATTCTTTCAAAATCTTGCTATTATTCCCCAAACCCTTGCTATTATTCTCATATTATTCTCAACAAATACCTTTATAGTCAACGCTTGTTATACTGCAACATTAGGGAACATTCAACATAGTCTTGAGTGAGCAAAGATTGCACCTGAGGTACCGGCAAATCAGAGTCCTCGGACTACACTGTCAACAAATCAACTACAATATCTGTGCCAGTGCTGCAAATGTCAGCCATTATTACCATGTGCAGCAAAGTGGAAGTCAATTTGCACCACACCCCTTACTTCCACATGTAAATGCTTGCTATTATTCTCGAATTATTCTCAATTCTTTACCTTTGCTACTATTCTCAAAATTATTCTGGCATAATTATCTCAGGCCTAGTCTCAAGTCCAGCTCTTGTTTGAAAGTAGCAAAACAGAGTTAATACCTTAGTTCGCAGCAATGGACTTCGCAAAAGTACACCCGTTTGTTTCCTTATTCATAAACATGATTTGTTTGTTGCCCTTGTTTCACGTAGCTAATCAACATTTGGATTTGTAGGCAATGAAAATATTAAGTGTCCCAACGTACCGTATGCAGAGACTTTCACATCACGTTTATCATCTGCTGACGTTTATGTTGGACGGCATTCCCTCCAAATTCCCCGGAGAAACTTTAACCATGGAATAATAGAGCACTCCTCTATCATCCATACGTTAATGAGGTTCCTCAAAGACCTGTAGATATCTGTATCATATGGATTTCAAGAGTGCATCTCATATGGCAAGAAGTGACAAATCCACCGCCTGATTATTCACGGAGTGACTGTTTGACATTGTGATGAAACTTGATTGTAGAGTAGGGGTGTCTTGTGGCATGTTGTCGAGTGTACAGGCAACAGTATCTGGAATACATTAATTACCCTTCTCTGTTTTAAGTCTTGTTCTTGTGTGTAAGCTATGTATCTATGGCTTTGTATGGTGTTACCGTAGCTGGCAAACAGTCCGGGAGTCACTTCTAACCAGTGGAGGCCTTTGCGTGCCTTGTCTTCATCTCAAAAACCTTATCACATACCTTGCACTTTCACCGGTAATCTTTCCGGGAGAGTATACATGTTGAGGATCCAGAGAGGCAATACCATGTCTAGTGTCTCCTGGGAACCAGTAGTCCCTACCCCCATAGCACAGAGAACTAGAACTAAGAGCAAAGTGATATAATTATATTATTAGCTTCTCTGACATAGGCCTAGAGTGGTCTGTTGCCATGTCATGTACATTTGTGTGGTCTTATGGGCCAAACGTGGCCTGCTGTCATTGCGACAGGACCTAAAAATAAAATTCATTCATTCATTCATTCATGTACACAATGTAGGGCCAAGTGAAGTGCTTGTAGGGTCTCCAGAAAATGCAGCATGCAAGTGACCATATAAACAACTGCTAGTGCATGTTGCAGTCCGGAACGACACTAACGGTGTGTGCAAGACCCAGTGCTGATACAGATGTGGGTGCATGTACTATAGTTCACTATTCAGTGGTGACATCAGAATAGTATACTACCGTTGAGTGTGTGAATGTAAACTGACTGCACACTCTTCCCTGTAGCACATGGCAGCCATTCATCCACCAGCTTCAAACCATGATGAGCCACAGGCACGACAAGGCCATTGCACTGTGTTTGTCTATGGAAAGATCTTTATGTATGGAGGTCGCATTATTGGGACCAGTCATATCCAACCTCCGACTGAAGTAGACGTGTTTGACCCAGCTACAGAAGAATGGGACTGGATTACCACCACGGGACCACCACCACCAGGGTTCATCCATGCATCCTGCACTGTCATTGGTATATACCTGTACGTGTTTGGAGGATGGAATGATATCACCTACTTCAACAACATCCACCAGCTCAACACACGCAGCATAGAGTGGACTAAACTAGATGATGTCAACCAGGGAGAAGCCCCAATGACCAAGGCTGCTGCTGCCATGGTCTCATACAATGAGAGGATGCTCATCACAATCGGGGGCTATGGAATCCTGCCAAACCACCGTCGCACAGGAGCAGAGTATATTCTGCATCCGTTGCGTCCAGGTCGTGGATATACAAACGAATTGCTGTGTTTCGATGTTGATTCAAGTGAGTTTATTCATGCCCATTCACTGTCATTACACACTGAAACAGCATTCTATGTGATCCTAGTTAGTGCCCAAAACACCAGCAACTATTTCATATTTTGATGACACATTGGATCGTTCACATTCCTTGGGACAGCTAGCAGTTCTTTGATGCTCTATGGTGTATGTCCAGCTTAATAATGTTATAATTACAGTACCCAGTACATATGTGAGTGGATTTGAGAAAGGGGACCACTTCACAATTTTAAATGTGCATATGCTTCAAAGATGCGTATTTCCGCAACTCTTAGTACAGCTCAAAGATTTCATGTCACTGCTGCAATAATGCCTCCTGATAAGCAACCCACGTAATTTAGATTGCACATACCATACGGTTAGGGCTCAACACATTGTATGTATGTATGTAACAATGCAAGGCTGATCTGGAACCGCGTGTAAGCATGTTGAAATTGTAGTCTTGGTACCAAAACAATGAGTAATTGGAGTACCAATTGCGTATGTGAGAAAAGGGACCATTTTGTGCATTACTTGACATGAATTTTTTCTGACTGTCATATCTCTACAAATAATGATGATAATGAAGCGACTCTTCGTACAGTGTAAGTACTAACCTTGAGCTAGTACCAACCCACACCAGAAGTCTGTTACAGAGTTGAGTGCCTTCATAGCATTGCCATTTTCTGGAAAATTCTGTGTGCTGTGAACTACTGTCCCATAACTCCCCTGCCCTGCACAAGTACACCATCAGATACCGAGTGGATACATGAAAGTCCACATGAATGTGTACAAAACATACATGCTTGGCTGTGAGAGCTCTCACTTACACTTACTGCAGTGAATGTGTCTGTTGATTGCTCTCCTCCCAGGGACCTGGTCATCACCACACACCACTGGCACTCCTCCACCCGCCTGTGCAGGCCACTCCTTCAGCATGGTGGACCTGCACAGAGCTGTCCTGTTTGGGGGTCAACAACTACGTCGTGTATTATCCAACCATGTGTACATCCTGGATGTTCGACAGTGGGTGAGCTCCACCATTGATAACTCAGCCCAGTATAACATGGTTTGTGTAGTGGCAGAAATAAGTGTTAGACTGGTATTCACTGCATGTATTGCAACTAAATCAGTTTTATGCTGCTTTTTGGATCGTTCCCTGGTCATTGTCGGAGTAGTAGAGTTGGTCCATAATTAGTCTTGTTCCCAGACCATTCATCCACATGTATATCGCTTCCTGTGTGATACTGAAAGTGATGTTTGGGTCTGGGACCGAGACTAGCCCATAATGTACACCATGCTGCCCTTTACCCTTAGTGTGGTCATTGCCGAGCGCCTTAGCGCGAGGCAACTAATCGTGCAGCGTAGTCAAGTCGCGTCTGTATATACGTATATACCGTCACACTTTAATTGCGCGGGGGCACGGGGGCGGTTGCTTGCGCGGGGGCACGGGGGCGGTTGCATCGCTGCGGTTACTGTGGGCGGTTTCGATAGCCACGTGCACCGCGTGCGAAATAAGTTGAGAAAGGCGAAGGAGAGAGAGAGTCTGACAGATTCAGCGATGTATACAAGGAGAGTTTTGCCGAGCGCCTTAGCGCGAGGCAACTAATCGTGCAGCGTAGTCAAGTCGCGTCTGTATATACGTATATATATATATCCGTCACACTTTAATTGCGCGGGGGCACGGGGGCGGTTGCATCGCTGCGGTTACTGTGGGCGGTTTCGATAGCCACGTGCACCGCGTGCGAAATAAGTTGAGAAAGGCGAAGGAGAGAGAGAGTCTGACAGATTCAGCGATGTATACAAGGAGAGTTTAGCGGAGACAGGTAGGACAAACTTTTAGTCCAGACCACGGTACATGTAGAGTGTTGACTGTGTTTCGTCCATACTTTAGTTACTACTACCGCCGAAATGGAGCAGGAGCAGTCCAAGCGTGATCGTGCTAGAGCGCGAAAACGCAAACAAAGGGAGACTGCCTCACTGGTGTCGATACGAATACCAGGCTCGTGGTAGCACACACGCACATGGCTGTGCTAAGCTAAGAAATGATCCAGGTGTTTGCACTCTGGTGGAGAAAGCCGCTGTTGGATGGCTGGCAACCAAGAGACGTCAAGATGACACTAATGTGGATGATGACATTGAACTGCTAATACAGCAAGGAGAAGTTGCCAAAACTACAGCATTGCAGTATGCTGACTGGTTGGTGACTACAATGAACGACTCCATACCTGACGACATGTGGCGACTACCAGTGCCTCACCCTTGCACTTTGAACGTGACTCACCTTGGAGATACTGATGATGCCGACTACCATGACATTGTCAACGCAGTGCAAAGACACACAAGATGTAGTCCTGCGTATTGTCTACGCAAAAAGCCTGGTCAGCAAGAGCAGAAATGCCGGTTCAACTATCCTCGCCCACAACAGCACACATCAACTCTACAATTTGAGAACCTGCCTGATGGTACAGTTCGCGCTTCACTGACGACCAAGCGCAATGATCCACGGCTGAACACACACAACCGTCTAATGGTCCAACACTGGCGCGCAAATGTTGACGTTGACGCATGTGCTAGGTACATGGCGAAGTATGCCTCCAAGGGTGAGCCCAGATCCCAAGCTGTCTCCTCCATCTTTAAGTCTTCCGTAGACTGCCTCAGCGACAATGGTGATGCCCACAAAGCCCTAAGAAGTGCCATGGTTAGATCAGTAGGTGAACGAGACTTCAGTGCTCAAGAGACTGCCCACCAGCTTCTCAGCCTACCTTTAGTGAGCTGTACCTTCTCCTTTGTAGCTCTCTCGCTAGATGGTGGGTGTGCACTAAGAAAGGATGAACGTTCTGGTGAACACATTATTGATCTTTCAGTACTTTCAGTAGCTAAGTCTCGTTCCCAGACCCTGAACGCGCACCCGGGTTGGGCTCTGGGAACGAGACTACCGGTAGCTAGGCGCGAGGCACAGACACTGCGCATGCGTATTCCTAGTTTAGCATCTTGTAAGTCAACTTCAATTCTGTACATGTCGGTGAGCCATAAGTATTGCCTCTGGCATGCATGCATGTTGGCCACACTGACACAAAGGTACGGATGGAGGAATGTTGACCATCAGTGTGAGGGAGAGCTGTCACCGTGATGCAAAATGCACAGAATGTGCCTCATAAGCATACTCAAGACTTGTTGCCTCATAAACCTGTTCAGAAGCTGTTGCTTCCTGGTAGTGTGAGAGAGTGTAGCTCAGACCAGTAGGTGTCAGTAGAACTGACAGTCCAGAAGAAGGTTGGTGTCGTTGAAACCAAAACTGATTGTATCTGCATATTGCTGGAGTGACATCATCAAGTGCTCACAACTCTGGTTGATAGTGATGGGCATGGCTCCATGACTGCTTCCCGTGAGGCACACACATGTTCTAGTAGCAAAGAAAATTTGTCTTAGCAATCTTTGTGGCCAAGGTCTGAAATTACATGTAGCTCAAAATTACAAATCTCCCTACTCCATTATTGCCTCAATCTAGACAGTGACTATAAACTGCATGTACAAGTAGTGCTACATGTATTAGTGTGTTATGATCGCTGTTAGGAATATCTGTAGTAAACACACAATGGAGGATTGTATCTACAGAGACAAGAATTCTCTGAGGACTGTAGTATACAGCAAATGTACATTAATTTTTATGGCTATTAATAGTATCACTGATGAGTCATCGTATGACGTTTATGTCTAGTCTGCAGTGAAAACGTGCCTGTACCTGTAGAAGGTACTGAAATGCACTTGGTATAAAGCCTTCTACAAGGTTACACTTGCACCTCCTCCATGCAATACATTTTTCATCTGCAGATGTGGACAGCTATAGCAGGTGGTGGTCCTGGCTGGCCTGTACCTCGATGCTACCATTCTTCTATCACCCTTCATCACCCTGATAGTGACCTTATACCCGACCCGGCCCTGATGGTGATGTGGGGACAGGCTAATAATGTGATCCTCAGTGACAGCTGGGTGTTTCGAGTCAATGTACAGCAGTGGAGGAAGGTACTTACACTGACATGCATGTAGCACTGTATTGACATGCAGAGTTCCCGCCACCCATATCTGTATGTGCCTGAACAAGTGAAAACACTGTATTACTACATGTAACTTGCATGGAGTTAGTTTATGACCGTTTCCTGTAGCCTCGTTCCCAGGCTGTTCCCACCACCAGTATTTCATTGCTTCCAGTATGAAATACAGTGGGGGAAGGCCTGGGAGATCTGGTCATGTGTGATGACGTCAGGTAGACAGATGGTAGACACACGGGGGGCGGTGCCCAACCGTTAAAATACCTGTTTCATGTTGATCTGTCCCCGGCGTTGTGAGCAACGAACGGTATCGATCGTCTGCCTTGCAAACGCTCTGATATCCAGCCATTGGACAGACAGTACAACACAGGGCATTGAGATTCGGCACTGCCCTCCGTGTGTCTACCATGTGTCTGCTTGATGGCATCGCACGTGACCAGATCTCCCAGGCCTTCCCCTGTCGTATTTCATACTGGAAGCGATGAAATACTGGCGGTGGGAAGAGCCTGGGAACAAGGCTACGTTTCCTAGACATGTCCAACACATTCACATTATTTCAGAAGGTCAAAGGTCACTGTTGTCTACTTACATGGTAGTCACTGACTAGTTACACAAGTTGCCATGCCAGGCCATCTAGTTTGTCTTACACACATGCAGTAGTCACGCTAATCACAGAGCACAATGTGTCTGTTCATGTTCTGCAGGTCACACTTCCAGACACCCTCGAAGGCCGGTTCGGTCACTCTACCGCTGTAGTCCACACTAGCTCTACTCTCAAGAAGCTGGTCATGTATGGAGGATTAGATGAGATCACCACGAACCTGAGAGACAGTAGCAACTGCTTCCCAGTGGCAGAGACTACTGTAGTAAATATTGGTGAGCACATGTATGATCACATTTTTGACATCACTTCCATTTTTGGAGGGCAATGGAGGTCATGGGCTACTATACATTCTGTGCATGTTCATTACAGTCTGTCACACAGGGTTGTGCCCAGAAAGTTGAGTGGCGGCAATCGGGACGTCAAATGTATACATAATAGACAAACTTCAGCGAAGACATGATGCTGCTACCAATCCAACAGTTGCCCCCTTGTTACCAGACTGACTGCAGTCTGTGGATGGCCTGGTGTTTTCATGCAAGTGGTAGTGAAGATCCAAGTTGTGGTCAGTGAGAGCGCTGGTTAAATGTTTCATATTCTATCATTTATGTCATGTGTTGCAAAGGCAGTGAACAAGGAATGTGTGTGTAGTGTCCATAACTTATGGCAGCTGCCCATAACTAGCCTCGTTCCTACGTAGGCTCTCACATGCGGGAACGAAAATTACTGTAAGCGACAAAAAGCTAGGCGGGGCCCGGGAACAAGGCTAGCCCACAACCATGCAGTTTAGTTTCCCCTCATGAGGTGGTTGCCATAGTGATGCCAGATATACCACTACCAAGCTCACACTTAAGGTTACGGCAGAGAAGGTAGGACACGCTTACAGAGGTACGCGAAATTCCGTATCACATTGAGTTTCAAGAGCTCATGAATGGAGTAATGTGACAGACGCTACCCACGTGGAAACCATTAAAGATCACCTTCAAGTCGGCAAGTTGGCTTCGTCTGTTCTCTCGTTGTGAATTCGCTGTCGGCTGCAGGTAGCCACAGTTCAAAGTGGCGATGGATGCCTTCAAGAAAATCTACCTCTCCCCTCCCAAGACCCCAGACTTTTTGTGCTATAAACCTCTGAAATAGGGGCGGGCTAAGCGGGGAAATTATTGGTGATGTTCGAGTGAAGATATCCGGAGAACGGGAGCAGCTGAAAATACCGGACCTGCATCACAGGATTGCCCGTTCTCTGGATTCTTGTGATACCTACATGTGGGGTGACATCCCCCTCAGGTTTGGAGCTACAGGCCTCTGAATCCAACCATGTTTTGAGTGCAGTCGTTGCTCACAAACCGTACATGCTATGGACATGCCACTGGATAGAGCAAAGATCAATGTTGCCAATGTGGTCCCTGTATTGGGTGACAACCCTGTTGTGCTTGGAGCTATGGATGCCTCAAATGAACAATTTTTCAAGATTTGATGTAAAAAAAATCCTTGTAACAGAGTCGTACGATACCTGCATGCAGTGCATGTGCCCTAGCACTTGTACCGCTGCATCCAATGGTACATCTCTTGTACTTCATAGTGCGTGGGGCCTTGCTTACTACTATAGTTACTAGGGTGAGCCAGAACGAGCTCCACATTAGTTGTAAAACTAGGAAGTCACGCCCACTTAATTAATCTAAAACTAAACGTGGATTGGAAACGGCAATATAAATTTACTACATAATCCGCATTGCACGTCCGTTGTGTTAGGTTATCTTGACCAAGGAAGCACCCAGAGAGATGAAACTACTTGCTATCAATGCTTGTGTTGTTACTGCATTAGGCTATTGAGTTTCTTTGCCCTCGTAAGAACGGAAGCTAGGTACGCAGCCTCTCTGTCATTAGATTGGGCCTGTGACACGTGATTACTTGTGTTAGGTTATCTCGACTAAGAAAGCACCTAGCGATATGAAACTACTTGCTGTCAATGCTTCTATGGTTGCTGTATTAGGCTATTGAGTTTCAGGAAGAAGTCTGATCTGGGAGCGAGGCTAATGACCGCGTGTGAAACACGGATTGTGACATCATTTGTATTGCCGTTTTTAATCACAAGTTAATTACATTTGGGTATCCCGGAACCTTGGTTACGACGTACTCAATTTTTTGCTGGTAACTTTGCGGCTTTATATCCCAGGAACTATAACAGATATTAATCTGAAACAAGTTGCATTCAAACATTATTACAACACCAAATGAAAAAGTATGAACTCCTGGAACAGGAAAGTAAATGCCCCAGGGTATTTGGACCTAGGCAATTAGACTCACTGCTCAAGCACTTTTGCGTCAAATTGCTGAGAGGCAGATGGGAGCCCAGCCATCAAAAATTCTCTGGCACCACTACACAGAATTTGATGAAATGTAGCAAATTGTGCTCAGTGCACAGACAATACAGAAGAATGATCCAGCATGCTTTAAACACTTTCAATAGCGGTGTTGAATGAGGGAGGGGCTAAGAATGCGAAAAATGTAGCCAGAATTGCAAAAGATCACAAACTACTTGCAAAACATTTCTCACATGCAAAAATTGCACTTTTTGCATTCTTAGCCCCTCCCTCATTCAACACCGCTATTGAAAGTGTTTAAAGCATGCTGGATCATTCTTCTGTATTGTCTGTGCACTGAGCACAATTTGCTACATTTCATCAAATTCTGGTTCTGCAATCTTTCTCAATACAACTGTATTTCTTGAACAATCAATCAATCAATGAACAACGTGTTCCATCATGTGATCAATAGTGGATCAAATTATTAACGTTAAGTCCAGTACATGCACTATAAATACCCCAGGTATCAGTCCAGAACGCAGCCTGACATGCAGGAACAATAGTTGCTACATGAAACGTGTACAGTGCCAATCATACAGCCTACATGTACATGTGTCTAGTAGCTACGACTGTACTGTACTGATATTTGATTGTGGCAACATTAGGAGGAAATTGTTCATTGATTGTGATGGGATGGATGGACAGCTCACAATTAAGGCCACATAGCAATATGCTGCAGGAAATTCACGATCCATCGTATTTCATCTATATACAGAGTCCCACATGGATGTTTGGGTAGTGAGAGCTGTCCGCCATCTTGGAAGGAGGAGCGTCCCATCCAGACATCTTACCATTCACCCAGGTCAGTGAGTTCATGTTCTGTGCCATGTGTGCTGAATTACCCATAGGCTGCTGTGGATAAATTAGATGCACTGTGGGTAATTGTAGTTGTAGGTACTAAGGCAGAAGTTTGTATGTTCACATAATATTATTGGCTGCAGTTGTGTATGCACAACAGTCCCTGTATGGCCACATTTGGCTTCTAGATGCACGCTTGCATCAATCTGCATTGTGCTACACTTAAGTGCAGCATAATGCAGATCGATACAAGGAAAATATATCCCACATGTATCTTGAGTGGAAACCACATCCCTGGTAGCCGGTGAATCATGGCCCAGGTCTTACTCTCACCTTGCGGATACCTGCTGGACAGAATTACATACAACAGGCTCACCCCAATTAATGTGTATCATGGAATAAACACTGGCAACTGTACTCCCTGTGTTAACCCTTTAACCACCGAATTCTTCCCACCAAGACAACACATTTTCATGCATTCAGCGCACACCACTTTCGTAGGTACTCCTCTCCCACAGCATTCGCTCCTCAGCGGCCAAACTTGGTGGGGCCCGCACACATGGAGAGACCTCTCTGGCAATACCGTTAATGATATTCATGACCCCCCACAAGCCCAGCAATCGGAGGTCAAAGGTGGATGTCAGCCGGATTTTCGCCCAGCATTTCCCTAAACTTGGGCCAGATCTGACTGATGGCACACCTTACACCACCAATTTGCAGGTTTTGTTGAGGCCCTGGGTGGGGTCTATGAATATCATTAGAATCAAAAATTCTCGGGTCAATGAATCTCATTAAAATCAAAAAAACGCCAACGACAGGCGAAGCCCCCCCCTTTCGAAACCCCCCTGCCTTTCGTTTAGTGGGGAGGGCGCGCCGTAATCTGACCAAATTTTTGAGTTCGTGCCTGAAAGTTGTCCCTAGGCCCTCTGAAGCCTTTTCGGTCTCAGTTTGGACTGGCGAGAAGCCCTACAAGTGCATAGGGTCTAAATGACGCCTATAGACGTCAATGGGGCTTAAAGGGTTAAAGTGAAACCGGTATATACGTAGGGCAGACTCACCATTTAGCATGAAGCATTGTGTCTTCCTCTCACCTCTTGGACATCTAAGCAGACTCCAATTGCATCCACAAGCTTGTACCCACAGCTATATAGCTAGACTCATACCCTGACTGAGTTCAGTGTTTCCCCCAAAGCTGACTGGAAAGGGGGTGGGGGAAGAGCCAAAAATGTGACCAGATCAAAGAACTTAATGATCGAGGTTCAGTGGTGATGTACATGTACATTTAGTGAAGCTACAGCATGTTTTGTGTAGTGACGAGTTCTCATTGCAATGATAGGACATCTTATTTCCTTTTCTTCAGACTTTCAAGTTCAACCACCAACCAAACCCCTCACTCCACCACTAGTCCCTACTGTCCCCATTCAACAGCAACCTATGTGGCCAATGCTTTTACCAGGTCAACCACAGCAAACCACACTCGCCGTTCAGCATCCAGAAACCTTTCAATCAACTCCACAGCCAGCCACCACTTCTCCAATCCTCCCACCATACCTCCAACCATACATGTTCAGTCCTGGTATCCAGGAAATTCAACCGGAGCACCTATCGCTCATTCCTCCGGTTGAAGCACCCCCTGATCATTACTTTGACTTAGAGGATTTCGCTTATCCCTTCGCAGAGCCACATTCTCAGGTACTGCCAGTGATGGGCTCTGCTACCACCCACCATGTAGAAGCACTGCCTGCATCTGCTCCACTCCATCAGCCCACCTCTGACAGAGGACCAGTGTCTCTCTAGTTGCAATCTCGCAAAATGGTACATATACACATATTCATGATTAAGAGATTGCACGAATGTCTAATTTGCATGGAATTATTGTACCCTTGTCTGGCATCTTTCCTTCACGGAGCCACCATCATCCAGTCAGGTGGGTGAGCCAGCAATTGCTGATGTAAAGCCAAAGTTGGAACCAGCATCACCCAAAGATGAGAAGCCCACACTTTCCAAGCTCAAGGTAGAGCCAGACTCACCCAGCAAGAAAGACATCAAATCCGAGGAAGTGAAACCACTCAGCGACAATAAACAAGAGGAGTTGTTGTTGAAAGAAAATGCGCTTCTTCGCAACATTGTCGCCCATCAGTTGAAGCAAATTGAGGAGTATGAGGAAACCATACAGACGTACAGCAAATCTCTGCAAGGTAACTACTGGACAGTGGTTACACTGGGTGTTCGTAGTGAGGTTTTCACCGGCCAGCTACTGCCATGTAAGTGGAATTGTTCTTCCTTTCTCTTCTGCACAGAAGGGCAGACTCTTCCTACGTCAGAGCAGGCAGTTCAGACAGATGAAGATGTGAGAACCACAGGTACATGTATGATAGAGATTATTTGATTACGTCATAAACATAAGCATACGGCAGCCATTTGAGTGGCGATTATAGTACAGCAAAATAGTATACTAGGGATCAGCCAGATATGAATTAGCACCAAATTTTCACGATGCATAATTTCTTTCATGAGTAGGCCTTAGATCGCGAACAAGTCAAGGATGTTCCATCAGTCTTGACCACTGATACAAATGTGTGTACTAATGAGTCAGGAAGCTCTCAATGGTGTGACACAACTTCTAAGTTGTAGAGAATATATTTTCTCCACGCCCAGCAGCCAGTGGAATTAAAAGTTTCCCGCTATACAAAATAGCACAACTACTGTTAGTTACACTCACTAGCATGCCTGAAATAGAGTGGGGCTAGTCAGCCTCACCTACTTACAGAACTACCTGGTGTGTATCAGTAGACACAGTTGACATACTGTAGGTTTACATAGGAACATGGTGACACAATTTTTGAGTGGTGTAGACCACTCAATTGACATTCCCTATACTTACACTGAAGTGTCTACTTAATGACTGATATTCCTCCCTGTGTAGAATACCTGCGTGGTTTTGAGTCCTTTGCAGAGACAAGTTTTGTCATCACCAGCAGCCACTCTCACAGTTTCGAATGGCAGAGATATGGTCTCAAGCTGCATATCCCAGAAGGGGCAGTACCCACAGAATGCAGGATTGACATCAAAGCTGGTTTGTCTGGACAGTTCAGTTTCCCGGAGGATTCACAGCTTGTTAGTTGTGTGTACTGGATATCCTGCTCTCAGAAGTTCCTCAAGTCTGTCACTCTAGACATTGAACACTGTGCAGCCGTTCAAGACTCCTCCCAGTCTTCAAGCCTTCGCTTTGTTGCTGCCAAGTGCTCTCAGGCAGAACTCCCGTACCAATTCAAAGAGCTCAAGCAAGCAACATTCTCACCGCAAAGTTCCTTTGATAGTGTACAAGTGTCCCAGTTCTCATTCTTTGGGATAATTGCCTACAAGATGTGTTGGTGGTTGCGGCGCTACTGTGCTATCTTTTACTACAAGGAGAAGAGTGTTAATGAATGGTGGCTGTATTTCTTCATCACCTGGAACTTACCTGGATTCCACAAGGTCGATTATAGAATTAATGATCAGTTACATCTGGAATTTTATTAAAATGTTCTTTACTGTGTAATGCTGCAGGCTATTGAGACTAACTATGCTGGCCGAGCTCTAAGTGATGATGATTTTGAGCTGGAAATAGAATTCCAGGAGCCTCAGAATAGCATTTCACTGGATATTCCAAAGGGTGGTAAAGTTTTGAAGAGTGGATGGAAGATAACTCCAATGGCTCATCCAGGGGTAAGCTGATGATCCATTCTTGCCCCTTGTGTGTACTCCAGGTGACATGCATGTTGCTGAGTGTCACTATAATGATACCACTGAGCATTCTGCAGTGTATACAGTACTTGCATGCCCTTCTTTGATGTGCCTTCATACACAGTATTGTGCACAAACTAACCACAGCTGTTCATCATTCACCAGATCACCAAACAACAGGTAGACCGAAGTTGTCAGCTGGGTTCCCCTACTGTTGTCTGAAAATTGAATGGACCAGGGAGGAGGAACCAATCAAACTGGAGCACGTAGTTGACTTGACTGGGACAAAAGGCCCCTCCAACTATTTTTGCATCAAACGCACTCCTGAAGGTATGGGTCGAAATAATATTTTGTTAACAACATTTGGCATTGCTCATTACAGGTATAACAATTACAAGTTGCTTCGCTCGCTCAGCTACTGTGCAGAGCTGCTGCTCCCCGATTGCATCCGCTTCAGCTGCTGCTCAGCCCTGCATGATTGCATCGATCCGCTTGAACTGCTGCTCCCCGTTTGCGTCCGCTTCACCTGCTGCTCTCGATTGCGTCCGTTTCAACTGCTCCTCTATTGCATCCGCTTCGGCTGCTGCTCCCCAATTGCATCCGCTTCAACTACTGCACCCCGATTGCGTCCGATTCAACTGCAGCTCCCCGATTGCGTCTGCATCGACTGCTGCTCCCCGCCAGCTGTTCTGGAAGATTCCAGCCCATGCCCAATGTTCTCGAACATTCTTCGCAGAGTTCAAGGTTCAGTAAATAGAAGAATAATAGTCTAGTCCCTCCCCACGAACATCCCACTTCCGTTACACAACAGACACACAGACACACAAACGCACGGTTAAAATCTTAATGTATTGACCCTGCAGTCTTGCCTATGGCTACTGTATATTATGCTAGGTGTGGTAGCATGCAAAGCCTACATCTGCATGTACTCACTTCCAGCACAAAAATAGCCAGGATACATAGAAATGGACGTTTGTAGGCAGTGCTCTAGGAAGTCAAAGCTGTGGCTGGACAGCATGCACAGGAGTAGCTTGAGGTCTGATGTGAGATCTTCCTGTGAATGGTTTCTTTGCTGAGAAGCTGCCATGACCTCTGAATTAATTTTCTCTGCTATGTTGAACGTTCCTCATACGTCGTTACATGATGCTCCACAATATATATAATTCATGTTGACAAGACATACCTCGCTGAGCAGCGATCGAGGTATGTCTTGCGATTGTGGTGATGTCTATTGTAAAAGAAGACCCCTGTGAAAGAGAGCTCATCTGAACACCAGACTGCATGGGACAATTTCTAGTACCTTCCTTAGGCTACTTGTGATGGTGATGATACCAAAATCCTGTGGTTTCAATGCAGTCTGCTCTTTGCTGTCTCGTTTTACAGGTCTTGTAAAGCACACTCTGAAGAGAAGACGGAAACAGGAGGACAATCACCGTAATGTTGATCTCACTTAGGAAGCTCCGTTGCTATTGCTGTAACAATACCTTGTACTGAAATGAATCGGCATGAGTGCTTAACTGAAGCCCCTATGCAATTTTCTGATCATTTATCACTTGGAGGCCCTATAGCAACAGCTTACAGCGATGGTAAATTTAACCACATTGTACCCAGCGGGGGGTTGTGTGTTAGTATGGAGGTAGGTATCTGGTTGTCACTGCCTTGAAAATTTACACTAGAAAGCTGAAGTCTATTCTTATAAGCCACTTGCAATCACACCACATGTAATCACAGCTGTACGTGCTTTCTGTTTGTGTGATTGTACTCTGTAGGGAAATCCAAGAGAGAGAAGCTATCCGTCAATCCTGAGATCCAAACAGGTATTGTGTGAGGTATATGGATTGACATTATGAGTATAGGTGTAGTCCGTTTACCTTCATATAGAACTACCTAGGAGATTGTGAATATCATTCTAATGTAGTGGAGCAACTGAGGTTATACACAGAGCATATTCCTATCGCACATTGCCCCTGTGTTCTATCAGCCAGCATGTGTAGTGTAACCACCCAAGATCAGATGTTGATGGTTGCTTTCTGCTCTTCATCAAAAGACATCCCTGAGGCTGTTTCACCCTCCTCATCAGAAGATGCTGAAACTCCAATGGCAGAAGAAGTTGACAAGCTTGGTAAGCTGGTAGATTATGGCAGTTTTTGTACATTTCCCAATGACCTACATCCATTCACTGTTCTAATTGTGGCAAACCGACAAGGTAATGGCCCTGGTAGGAAAATAGAAAGCTTCGAATTCCCTGCCAACAGGGTCCAGCTCAGGACTGATATATGACAATGGGATATCAAGTGCTCCAATTCCTATGAGGCTTCCTTACAGTTTCTAACTTTGTGTTGTACAAGAATAAATAGACGTACAATGCTTGGTCAGTTAATGTCCAGGGTAGAAATAAGAACTCTGATATGGCAACTGCATGCATCATGCAATATTTGTCATTCATGTTCAAGTGTGCAAAGGTTACTTTTATTCCAACTATGGTACACATTTGTCCACAGACCAGGACAATCACATTGAAATCACTGGCTACCTGCTGGGATTGGACAAGACTCATATCTACCATCTTGGTCTTGTCCTGGGGCTCAGTGAGCCACGAGTGAGGGGGATGGAAGATTCAAAAACTTTTCTCGATGACATGGTCGTGGCATGGCTTCAGAAGGTGGACCAAGTGCAGAAGAGGGGAACCCCATCATGGCGGAGGCTAGCGGAGGCTCTGAGAGATAGGACAGTAGGACAAAATGGGATTGCTAGGAAAATTCTACAAGATAAGATTCTCAAGTGAAACTAGTTGCGTTCATCTGTCAGTTTTGTTGATGTGAGTTGTGCTCCTATAATATACATGACTGTTGTAGTTGAGGATACAATAATACTGGTACTGGATACTAGCTAATGTTGAAGTGGCTATTGGTCCGGTAGGCGGCTTAGGGTATGTTAGGGGCCGGGCCGGTTCTAGATGCGCGCGCGTTTCCGGTACCTATACATGTACCTAGAGTATGTACTTACTGCCAGACCAATAGCCACAGCGTACTAATATAGTAATTGCATGTGTGCTGCCAAATTTCACTAATACCTGCACCTCAATTGGGCAGTGATGCACTCAATCATGGCTGTGTGGATGGCATTATATACACTGCATGCTGGGGCCATGCAAGTTCCATCCATGATTACACTATCTTTGCTCCCCAAAATAAAGTGACTCTTCCATGGTGGAGCATATAGAGTTGTATACCAACAGACTTCAGAGCATTGGAATTGAGTGGAATCATTCTAAAACCTCTTAATAGGGGACGTGCACGACTATAGGGACAGATGCGTTGTCCTTTGTAGAGAGGATGCATGCCCTATGCATATGGCTCTTCTCAGAGGTTCAAAATCAACAGGAAAGTGGACCCAGATAGGGACACAATAATCTGGTCAATAATCAGTCTCTTTTGGAGATAATTATTATACTGTACACTATTGCATGCTGCTGCGTCAATTCGATTCCTAGGCTGCGAGCAGATAAAATCTGGTTGGAGGCCTGGGAACGAGGCTAAGGCATGCAGGCGCGGCGCGCGCCTAGCAATTTCAACATGACGTCATGCTATTTTGGGGGGAATACCGTATCGGTTAGCGGTGCATATTAAAATTTGGTCTTCGTAAAGTACAGCACGGATTCCGCATTACGTCATCAACATCAAGGTCAGGGTTCACCCTATAACCAAGGTACGCACGCATGCGCCGAGGCAAATTATGCCGGGAAATCATGGGCTAATCCTCGAGAACTTAGCTTTTCTTCATCTTGGTAGAATAGGCACTAGCTATTAGTAGACTCTGCCAGCAAGTAGCTCAGAATGGCTAACCGGGTAGAGCATCTGGAGTCAGAGCTGCAGAGCCCAGAGCCGGAGGCAACTCAGCAGCTGCTCACGGAATATTCTGAAAGTTGCCACAACGGAACAAAGTGTGAGTATATTCTTTGTTTACATAATGGTAGCTTATTAGCAAAAGGTAATCCAACTAGCCTAATCGCCAAAGGTCATAGGTCCATCATTAGGGCTGAGGAAATGCTATGCGCATACATCAAGCACCATGGCGTAGTCATACAACTTAGCTACAGGTTTTTAAAGTTAGGTGCAATTGCAAGATGGTTAATCGATCACCACTCCCATTATTGTAACAGTTGTGGAGCTTCTCGGTAGGTGCGCTGCATGTATCAGGAGCAAGAGATCAAGTGAATATTGCCGACTGCAAATGGAACACGATGAGGAAAGGTGTACGGTGTGTTCAGCATGCTACGCTAAAGATCCAGAATCTAGTTTGACTTCTCGTCGGCAAAACAAGAAGCATCAACAACCAAATGCTACTGCTCAATAGCCTGTGTCACTGGGAACACTGCTTCCTTCCGTTCTCAATTCCCAGTTTAGCTCATTCCTCCAGTGCTGCTTCAGCGCTACCAGAGATTGCAAGAGCTGTTCTCAACCTAGCAGAGATTGAAGAGGCAGAGGAAACTGTTACAGTTGCCAGACATGCAGCTGATAGTCAGTCTTTTCTACTAGTGTTCCAGACACCTCAACAGAGGAAATGGCTGGCAAAATACGGGAACACAGTAACATGTATGGATGCCATCTGGGTAATTCCAGGCCAAGTGATCACAAGAAATGGACGACCCCCCTCAGATTTCAACGAAACTTGGTACATACATTCCTTACCAGAAGTTATTAATCCCCACCCATTTTTGGCCTCTTATGTTATATGGCTTCTGAGTTACAACTCTTCAAAAATCTAATTTTTGAGGAAATTTTCAGCGACCCGGTGATGCTTAAATGGCCATAACTTGTGACCAGATCACTTCTGACAATTATAAATTATACCATCGTGTTTGTTTTGAGTTGCCCTTTCAGATGATATATTGCAAAGGGGTGGGCACCTATTTGGGGTCAAAGGTCACCATTGATGAAGTTTAATTTTAATTTAATTCAAAAACGGATTCTTATTTTTTGGTCATTTGTTGCTCAACTATTCTTCAATTATCATTGCTGAAGTGGTATGAATTTGGTGTTGGGACGGCCATGGGACTGCGAGATATATGCAGTAGAGTGTATCCCTGATATGAAAATCATCAAGCAAATTGAGCTTGCTGTTTGATGTTGTACCTCTTTTGCTCTGACAAGTACTAGCAGAAGTTGTAATGTGTCTCTATGGCACTTTTGTAGTCATGCTTCAGTAGCTTCCTGCTTGTTAGCACCTCTCTCTCTCCTTTTCCAGAATAACTGAGAGCTATCTGTAGGTGGAACATTGGAGAAGACGCTTGTCAATTCAACATTAGCCTAGCCTCATGCCTAGGCCGTTCCCACCTCCAGTCTTTGATCACTTCAGCAGCCAAACACGTTTGGCATGCACTAAACTATCCAAGTAATCACGGGAAGAACAGAGGAGCTATTGTACGTAACCCATGCTAGGGATGCAATCAAGATCAACGGCTTCCCAGCTTCTCATTTGAACTGCTCATTGTTCACAATGCTAGGAACGAGTCGACACAAAAATAGGAATTACTACTGCGGCAGGGCCGCGGCCCCCTGTGTGTGTCAACTTGATGTGACTGCACATGACCGTGCAGATTTCCCAGGCCTCCCCCTCCATAATTGCATGCACACTGCAAGTGATCAAACACTGGAGGTGGGACTCAAATTGCGGCTATATTAATATAGCCTCATTTACTAGGCAATTTGAGTCCCACCTCCAGTGTTTGATCACTTGCAGTGTGCATGCAATTATGGAGGGGGAGGCCTGGGAAATCTGCACGGTCATGTGCAGTCACATCAAGTTGACACACACAGGGGGCCGCGGCCCTGCCGCAGTAGTAATTCCTATTTTTGTGTCGACTCGTTCCTAGCATTGTGAACAATGAGCAGTTCAAATGAGAAGCTGGGAAGCCGTTGATCTTGATTGCATCCCTAGCATGGGTTACGTACAATAGCTCCTCTGTTCTTCCCGTGATTACTTGGATAGTTTAGTGCATGCCAAACGTGTTTGGCTGCTGAAGTGATCAAAGACTGGAGGTGGGAACGGCCTAGGCATGAGGCTAGGCTAATGTTGAATTGACAAGCGTCTTCTCCAATGTTCCACCTACAGATAGCTCTCAGTTATTCTGGAAAAGGAGAGAGAGAGGTGCTAACAAGCAGGAAGCTACTGAAGCATGACTACAAAAGTGCCATAGAGACACATTACAACTTCTGCTAGTACTTGTCAGAGCAAAAGAGGTACAACATCAAACAGCAAGCTCAATTTGCTTGATGATTTTCATATCAGGGATACACTCTACTGCATATATCTCGCAGTCCCATGGCCGTCCCAACACCAAATTCATACCACTTCAGCAATGATAATTGAAGAATAGTTGAGCAACAAATGACCAAAAAATAAGAATCCGTTTTTGAATTAAATTAAAATTAAACTTCATCAATGGTGACCTTTGACCCCAAATAGGTGCCCACCCCTTTGCAATATATCATCTGAAAGGGCAACTCAAAACAAACACGATGGTATAATTTATAATTGTCAGAAGTGATCTGGTCACAAGTTATGGCCATTTAAGCATCACCGGGTCACTGAAAATTTCCTCAAAAATTAGATTTTTGAAGAGTTGTAACTCAGAAGCCATATAACATAAGAGGCCAAAAATGGGTGGGGATTAATAACTTCTGGTAAGGAATGTATGTACCAAGTTTCGTTGAAATCTGAGGGGGGTCGTCCATTTTTTGTGATCACTTGGCCTGGAATTACCCATCTACAAAACCCTGAAATATGGTTTTCCTTGCTTTTTCCTGGTAGCAAAAACGGCAATAGGAAAAGGCCGTGTTATTGGGACCATCATCCCGCAGTATGAGACGGAAGAGTTGATTGCTGAGGGACTTACAGTTATAAGCTCGTGGAATCCTGGATGGTGTCCAGATTTCTTTATGACCGACAAGAGTGCACAGGAACTGAGTAAGCTAAATCCACACAATCATATTTTTAACAAGTAACATGTATACTGCTGCGTTAGGAGTTTGTAACAATGTAGTTGGGTGAAGTACTACACACCATAATGCATGGTGTGCTCTAATTCAAAAACGTTGGTGGGGGAACCAATTTATGTGTATACTACACTATACCTTTGTAGGTGCCATTGCCTTGGTCCACCCTAGCACAGTCAGACTGATCTGTGACTTTCACCGCGCTCAGGCAGTGGATCGGTGGGTCAATAGCTCACAGAATGGAGTACCAAGTGGCCTAAAAGAAGTGGTGAAGGCCATGATGAAGAAGCTGGCTTATGCCACAACACGTAAGCATAAACCTCCACCCATAGCAAAGTATAACCTTGTATATTACTGATATTGCATCCCTTTACCTTTCACACAGAAAAAGAGTTTGACAGCATATTGTCCACAATAAAGCAGTCGCCATGGTACTGTACCAACAAGGCTTTACAGGCCTACTTGGAATCTGAATGGCTTAGCTGCAAACCAGTAAGTGCATGTGCAGAATCATAACAATGTGGTAACTTCTAGCCAGTGCCCACAAAGGGTTGGCCTAACTGCTTTTCTAACTAGAGGTGTTCATAGAACACATACCCCGCACTGAACGTCTACAGGCCAGGATGCATGCTACAATCGACGTGACATCTCTGCCGATGCACATCGAACAGTGCAGCTATCGCGTATACTGTGTTCGTGTATGGCCATATCCAACGTGGGAGTGACCGCTTACCGCATATTATATTGTGAAGCTGGAGAGGTGGGGCCAAATGTTACGAATAATAGGAAATAGCTGGAAAAAAACAGCCGAAACAATAGCCACAATGTCTGTGAAGTACATAAATCGTGGGAAAGTAAAGTACAGCGAAACGGAGCGCCTTGACTTCAGTCAGGTACACTTAGAGCAGTTTTTGCTATTTGCTATTGTTTGACTCCATTTCAATGGTTTATGAGGGTCTATGTGGCGAGTTTTTCGCCTGACAGACAGACAGACAGACGACAGACGGACAGACAAAACCGATTGCTTAACCCCGCTATAATTCATGCATGCGTGCACGGGGTAACAACCACACAGGATGGTATATACTACACACAAGCTTCCCTGATTTTTAGACTAATAATTTTTAAACCCTCTTTCAGTTGTGGTCACATGTGTACCGGCAGTGCTTTCATGCCAACATCGACACCAACAACTTCACCGAGGGCTTCAACAGCTCCCTTCGCAAATACCTGTTGTTACGGCATGACAAATCAGTGCACTCTTTGGTGAAGATCCTGCTGTCAGTCGTTTTCCCTGAACAAGAAAGAGAGTATTTGGAACTAAATATCAGACAATCAGAACAGTACCGTAAACCTATAAATTCCACTGTGCCACCATATTTGCTGAATCGGCCCCAGGAAGTACGTGCAGCTTGTCTGAAAAACACAGAAAAGGCCAAACTGATAGAGTCGTCCCGTTGTTACAACTTCTGGGGGCTCATATGAATCCAGCATCTCAGCTGGCAAATGCTCATGTCCATACTTCCAAAAGCAGAAAATACCATGCAAGCACATGTTTGCTATATTTATGCACACAAAGTGGGAGTGGGACGATCTACCCAAGAACCTAACCCAAGCACCATATATGACTCTTGATCATGATGTTAGCAGTACAGCCTGTGCTCACGACCAAGAACAAACTTGGTTAGATGATGTAGAGGAACTACAGCCAGTTGCAGCAGTAATCCCACCAAAGGTAACCCCAGGGAACACGATTGCAAAGCTACAGCGAGCAATTAGAGATGATTTGGCAAAGTGTGCTAGTATGGCATACATGGTGAACGATGCTCCACTCCTGATGGAAGCACATGAGCGGATCAAGGCCATTCACATGGAGTTGCTTCAAGCTGCTCGTAGCAATCCTGATAAAGAAAATCAACTGCCAGTAATGTCCTTGTTGGTCAAAGCCGACCTATCTGATTACCGACGTCGCTCAAAGTTGACACCAAGAGCGAGTATGGTACTTCGCAAATACCGAAAAAGAAAGGCAAATGTGACTTCACCTATAAATCACAAAAGAATGAAGATGGGAGATGACCCACTTCTTGGAGCATCACGGAGGTCTGTGGGGAGACCAAAACTGCCAAGAAAGAAAAAAAAAGCTTCAATCAGGTATATACAAACACTTTGCACGTCAACAATCATCAGTTATACTTATCTAGCCTACTATTTAGCCCTCTTCACGCTACTGTCAGGAAACTACAATCAATCACTAACAAACTGCGTAAGTGGTATCACAGTTATACATGCAATACATACATGTAGGTACATAAAAGTATCCCCTATACAATAGATCACCGAGTCTCTGTCAAGAGGGTTACTGTTGGTCAGTATCCATCAGAGGTGAGACAAATGAACTACATTTACTTTGACCATTATCAACACAAGTTTGCTTATATTATCCCATGCCATACACTCTAGGGAAGAAAGAGCTGGGGCTTATTTTCTTGTAAGAACGTCCATACCCGTACATCACCAGATGCTACTGAACATGGGAAAGGGCTTAATACTGGAAATGATGAGAACTATCAACGTGCAAGCCCTTTTCCTCAGTAGGTGGACCAATTATATTTATTATTACAATATTGACACTCATATTTTATGTCTTGCTGTATGCCTTCATTAATTAACATCATTATAATAATAATAACAATACCAATAGCGTCAATCAGAAAACTCAGCAGAGAAGTGAATCTAGTTCAAGTCTGCGTGGATTAAGTCGAGTATAACAATCCACCACTCTGCGCACGGTGAGTAGTTGGACCACGCCCACTCACAGTTCGCCCAGACCATTGCCTGGATGCGGGTGGTTCGTCCGAACCCCCCCCCACCAGCCTACGGGCTTGGTGAAATGAAAAGTCACGAAAAGCATCTTCAAGAAATCAACCGAAAAGTCGTAGTCTCAGTGGGAGATGGGAACTGCTCAATCTCAATGGGGCTACTTGGCACTGAAACCAGAGGTATTCACTAAGCTTTGCAGTGTAATCCATGCAGATCGCTTCAGCAACACTGTCAACGTATGAGTAAACAAGGAATATGGGGATCTACTGTAGAGTTGATAGCTACAGCAACTGCGTTTCAGGTTCCAGTCTATGTGTTCTGTCAACCACGCTTTCCCAACAAAGAGTGCATGGAAATGGCTAAAGTATAAGGTAACGGAGGGGGTTTCCGGACAGTCTTTTGATTCCGGACACGCACTTCATGCCCCTCGCATTCGCTACGTTAGCAGTTCTTCCGAATTATGGTAAGTGCGCATGCATACCCTACCTTCGAACTTTCCAACGCTGTGCAGTTGTTAGCAAAAACTGCTTCTAGAGAGCGAAAGCTGGGGAGGTGTCCGGAAACCCCCTACTGTCCGGAAACCCCTTCCGTTACCTTAGACCCCGTACAACTTGCAACTTTAATAAGTTATGAAGGCCGAATATGGAATCGAGCTTTCTTACCATAACCAGTCACACTTCAACTGCTTTGTTCCGCTGGATGCATCGGCTGCCACATGCACAGCCATGACAGCTAACTGTTAACATCTTCAACGTATCGAGACTAGTAAATATCAGTTCAATATTGTTGTATTGTTGTATAATTAGAAATTACTGCGTTTCCGGTTGATGACGTAGTGCGGAATCCGTGCTGTACTTTACGAATACCTTAAAATTTTATGGTGGAGGCGTGTTGCCTCGAGGCTTGCTGTCAATGCTGAGCCTTTGGGCTGTTGTCTACAATGGGAGAACACTACTTGAAAGGATTCCTTGAAAACAACTGAGGTATGAATGAGATGGATATACATAAACTCAGTGGCGGATCCGGGGGGGGGGGGGGGGGGTTCCGAGGGTTCCATGGAACCCCTCTTTCAAGGAGAACCCAAAGATGTATTTTGATCAGACTGTACACGCAACGCAGAATAGTTTCACTATTGAGTGGCGACATCAGGATGGTATCCTACTGCATGTGGAATGTATGTGTAAACTGACTGGTATGTACTCATCAGTCAGTAAACTACAGTACATCACCCACATAATTATGTATCACACTGGCTACAGTGAAGCTTGGTCAGCATACCATTCCCAGGATGTTCCCACATGAGTACATACCACACTGATGAGTACATGGTATCCTACTAGTCTCGTTCCCAGACCCAAACAACCCCAGCGAAGATCGCTTGCAGTATCTCGCGGGGATACTGCAAGCGATCTTCGCTGGGGTTGTTTGGGTCTGGGAACGAGACTAGTATCCTACTGCATGTGGAATGTATGTGTAAACTGACTGCATAAATATTACAAGTAGCTGAGCTCGCTTCGCTCGCTCAGCTACTTCCCCCTTGTTCGCCTCCCGTGCGTAATCCGGCGCCGGACAGCCCTCTGAAGAGCTGCTTCTCCCCGATTGCGTCCGCTTCAGCTGCTGCTCGCCGCTTGCGTCCGCTTCAGCTGCTGCTCCCGGGTCCGATTGCGGCACTGCTGCTCCCCGTTTGCCTCCGCCTCCAGCTGCTGCTCGCCGATTGCGCCCGCTTCAGCTGCTGCTCGCCGCTTTCGAATTTCATGATCAGCTGCTGCTCCCGATCGCGTCCGCTTAAGCGCTTCGACTGCTGCTCCCCGATTGCGTCCGCTTCAACTGCTGCTCGCCCAATTGCGTCCGCTTCGGCTCAATTGCATACTGGATTCCAGCCCATGCCCGGCGCCCGGGCCCAATGTTCTCGAACATTCATCTAGTCCCGCCCCACGAACATCCCACTTCCGTCACTCACACACACACACACACACAGACACGTAAAATCTTAATGTATTGATACTCTTCCCTGTAGCACATGGCAGCACCAGCTTCACACTATTATGAGCCACAGGCACGACATGGCCACTGCACTGCCTTTGTCAATGGAAAAATCTTTATGTATGGAGGTCGCATTATTGGGACCAGTCATACCCAACCTCCAACTGTGGTAGATGTGTTTGACCCAGCTACAGAAGAATGGGACCAGATTACCACCACCGGACCACCACCACCAGGGTTCATCTATGCATCCTGCACTGTCATTGGTATATACCTGTACGTGTTTGGAGGACTGGATGGAATCAGCTTCTTCCACAGCATCCACCAGCTCAACACACACAGTCTAGAGTGGACTAAAGTAGATGATGTCAACCAGGGAGAAGCCCCAACGGCCAAGTGTGGTGCTGCCATGGTCTCATACAATGAAAGCATGCTCATCACAATCGGGGGATATGGGGTCATGGCGTATCACCGTCGCTCGGGAACAATGTATATTCTGGATCCAGATTATCCAGGTCACGCATATACAAATGAACTGGTGTGCTTCTATGTTGAATCAAGTGAGTTGTATGTTCATTCTCTTTGTGATCCTGGTTTTTGCCCAAACATCAGTAACTATGACGAAGCATTGGATTGTTCATGAGGGTAGTTTCATTGCTGTAATCTGATCTCAGTTCTAGACACTCATTGTTTGGGTACCAGGACTAGAATTTGTGAGGCTATTCAACTTTCTTACATGGGTTACCAGATTAGCCTTGCATTGTAACATATGTGCCGAGTCCATGTTAACTCCTAACTGCACACTCTGGGAAGAGCAAAGTGCAGGGTTATATGGATTTGCCATCTAATGACTTGTACCAACAGCAACTCCGGACATCTAGGACATCCAAGGTTGTCCTTGGTACAGTCTGTGGGCATCACTATTACAATAGTTGTGCCCCATCAGTCCCAGGGACTACTTTGGACGTCCAAAGTTGTCCCTGACATGGTCTATGAGCACCACCATTCCCAGGTGCATGATGTCCTATCTGTCCCAGGGTTTTTGGACATCCCAGGTTGTATCTGTGAGCATCACCACTTCCAGGTCCTTCTGTCCCAGGACAATTTTGGACATCCCAGGTCCCTGACATGGTCTGTGAGCATCACCGTTTTCAGGTACCACCTGTCTGTGTGACTTGCCAGGTTCTATTGTGGAACAAAGTGTACATGTCATGTTTTGGAACCTATGAGTAGGCGAAACGATGCATCTTTGAAGGCAAACTGACACATGTAGCTATAGGCGGCCTGCAGGCACCACCCTTGCGGCAAATGAGAGCTTGCCGATCAAGGAAAGCGGCTCTCTCTTCGTGGTATTTGTGTGGGTTGCCCACCAATCCAGCCGATGCAGATCTCCTGGAATTTCTTGGGGGGCAGGCGAGTCTCCTGTCAAATAGAGTCAAGGATGAGGCCCAAGAACGGCGTGGTTGGGCCATCGACCTTCTCCATGGCAACTAGTGCTCCAAGTAGGATGGCAACGTGGAGGAAGCAGTGGAGGTGTTGAACACATTGGGGGGAGGAGGGTGGACTGGCCAGAAAGTAGTCATCGATCAAGGCGGATAAGTCATAGTTGTGTAACAGGCCAAAGGGGAGACAAGTATTGAAGTAGAAACCCTCCTTCCAGTGCAGCAGTCCCCAGTTGGCTGGGTGCATGGGCACCATCCGGAAACCAGACTTCAAGTCCACTTTTGCCATGAGTCAGGGCTTCTTTTAGGGGAGGGGGGGGGGGGGGCATTCGCCCTTAGTGTCTCCAAGGCTCTATACCACAATGTTTTGTGTGTGGGCCTGGGTACAACCTAAATCGTCATAGCAATACTACATTGGAGTAAGCTGGTACCTGGACTGGATTGATCCCTAGGAACTCCCCTCTAGGCAGATCCTCTAAGACAGCTACATCCAGTATACCATGGATGGCTTAACTACGTACACATGTATATATCCTCAGCTGTAACTACCTTTCAAGTACTGTACTTTATGATCGAGTTGGTAGACTCTACACATATACATACCGTATTACGTATGTAGGGATACAACCGACATGCAATGTATGGCAATAGTCTCGCGGGCCAGACGTTCTAGTATGACAATACAAAAATATCTCTCAAAATCTCAGAAGTTACTTATATACCACAAAGGTGACCGAAACTTTGCAATAGTATACGATCCCGTGCCCAGTACACGCTAATTTAGTGATTCACATCCAGGTAGCACATGCTGCACTGGCTTGAGCTGTAGCATGTGCCTATGGAGCGTTCTTGACTGGAGAATGCATGGAAATGTATGTCCTTGGCACATTTTGTGTGTTGTACGTCACTTATGGAATTTTGCCGTGTACACTTTCTGCATGCAACCTGGTGATTTTTGACAAGCCTACATAGGTGGTTGTGGTTTATTAAGTAGTTAGCCGTACCGGTTCCAATTTGCTTCTATGTACGGGCCTACAGTGTAATGATAGAACGTCATAAATGGGAGAATCTGTACTCTGGTTATTGGAGAGGACACCCTGGGAAGTCCTGGGGACATTCCAGGACTCACTGGATACTATGACCTGGGACTACACACATGCGTGTGAAGTGTGAGGGGACATCCTGGAAGTACTTTGTACCTGAGTGCAGTCTGCATGGTTACTGAAAGGGACTCCTGGAACATCCCAGGAAGTGTCTGAGTATGTTAGGAATACCCTGACAGTACGTCTTATCTACTTGTGGCAAAATGCACTTACACTTACTGCAGTGAATGTGTCTGTTGATTGCTCTCCTCCCAGGGACCTGGTCATCTCCACACACCACTGGCACTCCTCCACCCGCCTGTGCAGGCCACTCCTTCACGATGGTGGACCTGCACAGAGCTGTCCTGTTTGGGGGTGGACAACTACATCATCAGTTACCCAGCCATGTGTACATCCTGGATGTTCTGCAGTGGGTGAGTTCCACTATTTACTAACTCAAACTCAAAATGGGAATTCAACATGGTGTTGTACCTGTGGTGCAATTACCATACATCAGGAATTTTTTGTTTGTTAAAATATTAATATTTTTTGAGATTGCCTCAATTTACTGCGCAAAATTAATATACAAATAATAAGAGCATGGAGGGGGCGTGTGTTGCCTAGCTGGCACCAGGATACTGCCAAGGGGGCGTGTGTATTGCAGTGTTTGCGTGTGTCGGGAGCTCAGGAGGAGTTCAAGGTTGCAAACAGGCTGCTTCAGAATACAAGAGAAGTCCGCAATACTATAGGTGGTCATTACGAGAGAAGTATGGTGAAGAGCCGTTACAGCAAAATGACAGTTTTGCTGCAGCAGTACGCATGTGTCACACATGCCACATGCGTACGTGTGACATGACCACGTGCTTGCAAGTATCTATGATCTAGCTAGTGTGAGTTTGAGAGCTGGAATATGATAGGCCATCCCTGAATCCGTTTAGTTTTTTTGGAGAAACCTTTTTGCTTTCTTGTACCTATTGAAAAGCATACTGAAATGTACATGTACTTGCCCTCTGCAAGGGTACGTCTGCACCACCCCCTCCATGGAATACACTTTTCATCTGCAGATGTGGACAACTATAGTTGGTGATGATCCTGTTTGGCCTGTACCTCGATCCGAACATTCTGCTGTCAGCCTTCATCACCTTGATAGTGGCCCTATACCCGACCCGGCCCTGATGGTGATGTGGGGACAGGCTAATGATGTGATCCTCAGTGACAGCTGGGTGTTTCAAGTCAATGTATGGCAATGGAGGAAGGTACTGTCATTGACGTAATTATGCATGTAGTACTGTGTGTATGTCAATACAGAGTTCCCACCACACACATGCAGTAGTTGTGCTAATCACATACCACACTCATGTTCTCCAGGTCACACTTCCCAACACCCTCAAAGGCCGGTGCACTCACAGTACCACTGTAGTCCACACTAGCTCCACTGCCAAGAAGCTGCTCATGTATGGAGGAATAGTTGAGCCCCCCTGGAACCCGAGAGACCTTAGCACCTACTTCCAAGTGGCAGAGACTACTGTAGTAGACATTGGTGAGTGCATGGTCACCATATGACCACTTGCAAAAGTACCTCCTTCAGATGTTAGAATGACATCACTTCCATTTCTGGAGGGCAATTGAGGTCATAAGTTACTACAGTCTGTGTTCACTACAGTCTGTCACTCAGGGTTGTGCATGCCCAGAGTAATGGGATTGAAACATCAATTGTATATCATAAGCAAACTTGTAGTCGTCACTTCTTCCCCGCAAACACTGTTGCGATTACCAAGAGTATCATCACAAGTTTGCTGTTCACTTTACTGAAGTACGTAGGTGGTATTTGGAGGGACTCACTTTCAGCAACTGGAGGCACTGGAGGCAGGGTTCAGTGTTGACCCTTGTGCGCTTCAACAACCAGTCCACTTCCACATTCCTATGGAAACTGCAGAGAAAGGGAACAAGCTTGGCTTTCCATCTGCAGCATTCGTTTCTTTTTAGTGACGAATGCGACGTGTAAATAGCGATGTAGGTAACCTACCCTTGTCATGTACATCGCTACACAGCACTTATGGTACAGATGTCGGGGATTTATGGCAACACACTGACAGTAACTTGCATCTCAATAAAGTTACCACTGAACCTCTATGGGAGTGGCTGAGTGCCAATTTTGTACCACAACATATCCATATCATGCAGTGTATAGTGTGTGTTAGGGATTCATGCAACATAAACCAACCGAGTCCTCGGATGACAGGCCAAAGATGTACTGCATGTTTGCATACCTTATATGCACCTTATATGCACAGCTATACGTAACTCTACTTCAGTATGACTGATGGGTTATTAGCTCCTTACATATATAAATTGCCCAGCCCTTAATTGGCCCCGCACACTTTCAGGATCACGTGACCTTCTGTGATTGTGATGATCACTTGGATGCGTTTGCTGAATGGTGGTTATTTAAACAGTGAATGACGGCCTTGCTGTTTGAATGTGAGAGAGAGAACAGAATAGGAAATTAAGTCATAATGTACAACTGCTGCAGAAACCTCGTGATTCCAATTAATGTCCACCACATTTTCACTATTCCTACATTTCTCTCACATGCAAGCAGACTCACTGTTTAACCCTTTAAGTATGGAATCCTCTCCCCAACAGTACACATTTCATGCCCTCGGTAGTCAGTACCCATTTCATGCACTCAGCACACACCACAATTTGTAGATATACCCCTCTCCCACAGCATTAATTCTCTCCTCAGCTGGAGCCAGACTCGGTCACACGGAGAGCTTCCTCTGGCAATACTGCTAATGATATTCATGACCACCCACAAGCGCAGCAATTAGGAGTCAGTTGCAAAGGTGGAGGTCAGACCGATTCTCATCCAGGACCTCCCTAAACTTGCATGGACCGGATCTGAATGATGGCACATCATACACCATCAATGTGCACGTTTTCTTGAGGACCTGGGTGTCAAATATCCTTGGTGTGGTCTATGAATCTCATTAAATTCCGAAACGCCATGGGGGCTGTGCCCCCTACCCCCCACCTAGCAATGGAGGATCTAGGACCCTCTCTTTGCAAGTTTTATATTTCAGTGGGGGATTGTGCGCTGAAAACTGACCAATTTTTGTTAGTTCGGCTCAAAGAGTTGCCCTGAAGCCTGACTTTCTGTTACTTGGACTTAAAAGGGTTCATGATATTCATGGTTGGTGGTAATGTGATCTCAAGGTAGTGATGCACAACACAGTACAGAAGAGGAGCATTTGCGCAAGCTTGAGGAAGTACTCCAGCGGCTGCAGCATCATGGAGTGCTGTTGAAGGCATCCAAATGTGCATTCCTACAGGATTCTGTGGAATACCGAATACCTGGGTCACATACCTGGGTCACATACCTGGGTCACATACCTGGGTCACATTGTTGACAAGAAGGGCCTTCATACCATATTCCAGAAGGTTGAGGCTGTGAAGCTGGCTCCAGTGCCAAAGAATCAGCAGGACCTGCGTTCATTTTTGGGCCTGGTACACTATTATGGGAAATTCATAGCCTCACTTCTCCTACCGCTCAATGAGCTTCTGAAGGCCAGAAAGCTGTAGAAATGGTCTTCAGAATGTGAGCAAGCGTTCATTGCTGCAAAAGAGAAGTTGTCCCAAGCTCCCGTCTTAGCACATTTAGTGCCCTTGCGACTAGCCGGTGATGCTTCAGCTTTCGGTGTAGGGGCTGTACTTTCTCATGTGTATCCTGATGGGACGGAGAGACCCATTGCATATGCATCCCGCACTCTCACCCCTAGTGAGCGGAATTATGGGAAAAGAAGCTCTCTCTCTGGTGTTTGGCATACGGAAGTTCCATCCATACCTCTATGGTCGGGAGTTTCAGCTGTTTATAAACCACAAACCATAATCTTGGGCCCCAAGACAGGAATTCCCTCTCTAGCCGCTGCTCGGCTCCAGCGTTGGGCACTTATTTTGTCGGCCTACAAGTATCAGATCCAATTCAGGCCCACCAAGGCACATGGAAATGCCAACGGTTTGTCCAGATTACCCCTGAAAAATGGTATGGGGTCTGTCTCGATCGGTGCCCATTTCCACTATCTATCAGATGGCTGCTTTACCAGTGACCTCAAAGCAGATAGCAGAAGCTACTCGTTGTCACCCAATTTTGTCCCATGTGCTGCACTACACAAAAGTTGGCTGACCTGCAGTGTTGAAGGAACAAACCATACAGCCTTATTGGTCCAAAAGGCATGAGTTGTCAGTGGAACAAGGGTGCCTCCTTTGGGGAATACGAGTCATTGTACCCGTCAAACTCCACAGGGTCAGGTACTCATGGAACTGCACAAGAGCCACACTGGCATTGCCCGCATGAAGGCTGTTGCAAGAAGCTATGTCTGGTGGCCTGGGCTGGATGGCGACCTTGAGTCCTTGGTCAAAAGTTGCACTAAATGTCAATCGTGTCGGAGCACACCCGCGGTAGCACCACTCGATCCGTGGTTATGGCCGACTCAACCCTGGCAGCATATTCACATTGACTACGCTGGTCCAATTGATGGAAAAATGATGTTGATGCCCACTCTAAGTGGCCGGAGGTCATAGAAATGTTCTCTACTACCTCTCAAGCAACAATTCATGCACTAAGAAGCCTGTTTGCAACTTTTGGTCTTCCTCAACAAGTTGTATCTGACAACGGCCCGCAATTCACTTCTTCTGAGTTTGCTATGTTCTTGAAGAACAATGGGGTGAAGCACATCAAAAGTTCCCCCTATCATCCCTCTACTAATGGCTTGGCAGAGCGATTTGTGAGGACTCTCAAGAATGCTATATATGAGGAGCAGTGATTTCAAGGAACCGCACCAGAAACTGATGAATTTCCTATTGTGCTACCGCACCACTCCTCATACTACTACCAATGAGTTGCCGTGCGAGTTGTTCCTCCAGCGGAAGCTTCGAACAAGGTTTGATCTGCTGAGGCTGGATCCCACCATTGCCATATCCCAGAAACAGGCAAACCAGAAGGATGGACATGACTCCCATTCTTAGAGGTGAGAGTTCTTCGTGGGTCAGAGAGTTTTGGCTCGGAATTTAAGAGATGGTCCTCGTTGGGTGTTGGGCACTGTTGTTGAGCGAAGGGGACCTTTGTCCTACCTAGTGTAGGTGGCTACTGGGGTATTATGGAGGAGGCATGTTGACCATCTCCTGGAGACTGCAGACAGTCCACAGGAAGAGACTGCTGAACAGAACACTACACCAGACTTGGGGAACCCCGTCAGCTATTCTCCACCTTTGACTCTACCTGGGGATGTTCCTGCTGTGGTACCTGCTACGGAGTCTCCCTCTACTTTAGCCGAAGCTGCTGCTCTCTCCGATAATCAAGAACCGGCTGAGGAACTAGTGATTCCTCGTCAATCACAACTCCACCTCTGAGACGCTATCCTCAATGTGTGCGCAAACCCCCTGACCGATTCCACACTTGTACGTTGCTTTTCCCGAGGGTGAGAAGGAGATGTAGCATTTGGAACAATACATGGACAGCTATGTTGTACATTGTTCTCAAAACCAGTTCAGTCCAGTCATGAAATATTGCAGGTGTATTCTCTCTATAAAATGCCTGTGTATGATTGTTGATGCAGTTCTGAATTCCAGTTGTACCAATATGCTGTCACTATAATCAAAGCTAAACTCTCTGACCCAGCTTTGAACTCTCAAAGTCACTACAAAAGGTCACATGCATGTTTAATCAGCTTGAACGGATGTGTTCTGTACATAGCTAGTAGCCTTATGAGACTCTTCTCTATCAGTCAGCTCGACCTGGGTCCACACTCCTGACCCCAAATTGAAAGTTGTAACCTTATCTGGCATATTTCCTCACTCACACAGAACCACCATCATCTGGTCAGGTGGGTGAGCCAGCAATTGCTGATGTCAAGCCAAAGTTGGAACCACCATCACCCGAAGATGAGAAACCCACACTTTCCAAGCTCAAAGTAGAGCCAGACTCACCCAGCAAGAAAGACATCAAATCCGAGGAAGTGAAACCATCCAGCGACAGTAAAGAGGATGATCCAGACTTGGTGTGGAAAGAGGTTACACATCTTCGCAACGTTGTCGCCCATCAATGGAAGAAGATTGTGGAGTATGAAGAAACCATACAGACATACAGTGAATCCCTACAAGGTGACTACTGGACAGTGGTTACACTGGGGTGTTCATTGTGAGGCTTTCGCCAGCCAGCTACTGTCATGTCAGTGGAATTGTTCTTCCATTCTCTTCTGTACAGGACAGACTCTTCCTACATCAGAGCAGGCAGTTCAGACTGAAACGCCAGATGTGAGAACCGCAGGTACATGTATGATTATTTGATTACATCATAAATGTAGACACATATACCTATATCTATACGGGCTCGTTGCACGGTGGGCGTGGCCAGACAATTTGTTCAAGCCCATTTTTCTTGCACAGAAAGTAAGCTAGTGAAATCAAACTTACTCGACACAAAGCAGGGAGGGTAGTCAACATGCAGACTAAACATCATCATAGTAGCTCACACTGTAGCCGTTGTATGCGGGTTAAATCAATTCCAGCAAACTATTTGTCCAGTGTGAAGACTGCCAGCAACTCGATTCTACTGTTTGGAGACACGCCATCGGAAGCACTAGGGCGTGACGGAAGTGTTTTATGGCTATACTGAACTGTCCTCGAAAGAATGACCCTTGAGTGCGAATAACCACCATCTTGATTCCCGTCTTTGGAATACAGCACCGCCGGAACGGTCATCAGTATTTACAAAAAACGCTTAGTCCGGCCCTTTCTACACTGTTAGTGCCTATTACATACGGTCTTCCAAGTCCAGGTCGGATAACACGGTTTTATTTTGGTGACAAAAAAAAAAATCAATAGTACTTAGTTTAGTATGCGGTGCATCCATGTGTAGGTTGTGGCCTACTACTTGTATGTACGTCAAATTTGCTGTTCAGCAGAAGGACATGCATGGTAGAGTAGCAGAGGCAGCTTCAACAAGTTGCGTTACCTGAATGGGTGTGGTTACCCTAATGGGTCAGAAAGCTCTCAGGTCAGCAGGTCAGAAAGCTCTCAATGGTGTGGCACAACTTCTAAGTTGTTATAAATGTAAAAGAGCCGTGACTTGCTACGACAGTAGAGAAGACAGTAAACCACTACATGACATTGACATGTGTATAGTTGGGCACATGGAAATTTCATAGATATGTTTTCTCCACACCCAGCAGCCAGTGGAATTGATAAAGTTTTTAAGTTTTCTGCTTTACAAAATAGCACAACTACTGTTAGTTACACTCACTTGCATGCCTAAAATAGAGTGGACCTTCAGTCAATTCAGCCTCACCTACTTGTGTATCAGTAGACACAGTTGACATACTGTAAGTTTACATAGGAACATAGCTCAAGAGGGTGACACAATTGTTGAGTGGTAAACAGACCACTCAATTGACATGACCTATACTCACTGAAGTGTCTACTATTTCTCCCTGTGTAGACTACCTGCGTGGTTTTGAGTCCTTTGCGGAGACAAGTTTTGTCATCACCAGCAGCCACTCTCACAGTTTCGAATGGCAGGGATATGGTCTCAAGCTGCATATCCCAGAAGGGGCAGTACCCGCAGAACACACAGAATGCAGGATTGACATCAAAGCTGGTTTGTCTGGACAGTTCAGTTTCCCAGAGGATTCACAGCTTGTTAGTTGTGTGTACTGGATATCATGCTCTCAGAAGTTCCTCAAGTCTGTCACTCTCGACATTGAACACTGTGCAGCAGTTCACGACTCCTCCCAGTCTTCAAGCCTTCGCTTTGCTGCTGCCAAGTGCTCTCAGGCAGAACTCCCGTACCAATTCAAAGAGCTCAAGCAAGCAACATTCTCACCACAAAGTTCCTTTGGTAGCGTACGAGTGTCCCAGTTCTCATTCTTTGGGATTGTACACAAGATATTCTCTTTCCGTCGGTGCTATTGTGGCAATCTCTACTACATGAACAAAGGACTTAATGATTGGCAGGTGGACTTTGTGATCATGTGGAACTTGCCAGGATACCGTAAGGTACATGTTTGATGCAGTAGACATATTGGACACATTTCATTTACACTTGAATATGTGATATTGCAGGCTGTTGAGAGTGAGTATGCTGGCCGTACCTCAGATGATCATCTCAGTATGGCAGTGGAATTTCAGGAGGATACAATCACCCTAGCGGTTCCAGTAGATGGTGAAATTTTGGAGAATGGGTGGAGAATTACTCCACTGGTTCCTCCAACAGTGAGCTTGCTACAATTATTCAATACATAGATGTAGGAATACATAAACTTGGGTCAGTATAGGTAATCACATGGGTTTCGAGTGCAATTTGGGAAATAATTGCACGAGCAACAGGCAAAGTAATTGCATGAGCGATAGCGAGTGCAATTTATGACTGTTGTGAGTGCAATTATTCCCAAATGGCACGTTGTGAGTGCAATTATTCCCAAATGGCACGAGAATACATGTGATTAAATACTAATCGTATACTTCCAGGCATGGCATGGTTGAAAGTAAGCGGCTTGAGTGATTAAAGCCACACCCCAGCCACAAAAGCGCTCAAGCGCGAGCGAACTACACGCTACTAGTACCGCTTATCTTATTTGCTCAAAGTACTACTGACCTGTTGTGTAGTGAAGCTTTAGGACGGAAGCGCGGTGTTGCAACTGACACCCAGGGTCCCAAAACAGCAGCAGCACAGAGCCTGTGTGCGCATAACAGCTAGCCACGAACAGTACGGCTGCAGCGCTAGTATGGTGCCATGGCACAATGACTAGCGCCACCGTTTCTGTGACAACACTTTCGCCACGCTATCGTTCGGTTCTCACAGCGTTTCTTCAGCTCAGGTACAGAAAGCTTAAAACGCGAGCGTTCACACAGTACAGCCATTTTCAACTGTTGCTAATGAAAACTAATGAAAACGAGGCGTAGCCATGACGCGGACGCTCGTTGCTAGGGCGGAGCTTCACCTGATTGGTTAGCGTGCGCCGCGGCCGCTTCGTAACCGTGCAATTTCTGACAGCCCTCGGGCTACAATAACCGTGCAATTTGTATAGGTAATCACATGGGTTTCGAGTGCAATTTGGGAAATAATTGCACAAGCAACAGGCAAAGTAATTGCACGAGCGATAGCGAGTGCAATTTATGACTGTTGTGAGTGCAATTATTCCCAAATGGCACGAGAATACATGTGATTAAATACTAATCATGTTCTTCCAGGCATGGCATGCATGGTCGAAAGCAAGCGGCTTGAGCAATTAAAGCCACGCCCCAGCCACAAAAGCGCTCGAAGCACGAGCGAACTACACGCTACTAGTACCGCTTATCTTATTCGCTCAGAGTACTGACCTGTTCTTCAGTTGTGTAGTGAAGCTTTAGGACGGAAGCGCAGTGTTGCAACTGACACCCCCAGGGTTCCAAAACAGCAGCACAGAGCCTGTGTGCGCATAACAGCCACGAACAGTACGGCTGCAGCGCTACTAGCGCCACCGTTTCTGTGACAACACTTTCGCCACTTCACCTGATTGGTTAGCGCGCGCCGCGGCCGCTTCGTAACCGTGCAATTTCTGACAGCCCTCGGGCTACAATAACCGTGCAATTTGGGAAAAAATTGCACGCTTTTCTATGGGAGTAAATGTATGGCAACTATAATAAGTATGTGAATAATCACATACTTATAGAGTTGCCATACATTTACTCCCATAGAAAAGCGTGCAATTTTTTTCCTAATCATGAAATCTATACTGATAGAACCAACCTAAACTTGGGACTCAAATTTATTGCATCCTTTTACTTGTAGATCACTAAACGTAGAGTAGACAGCTTCCGACCTGGTCAGCAACTTCCCTCCTGCTGCCTGAGTGTGGAGTGGACTGGAGAGAGCAATCCAATAAAGCTCATGCACAGAATATCCCTAGTCGGAGCTAAGGAACCATTCAACTTCTTCTATATCAAGCTCATCCCCGAGATTCTACTTACTGGAATGGAAGGTAGGGAACATGTAGAGAATATCCCCTTACCAGATTATGCATTCACTGGGTGCTTGCTTGCTTCTGGCATTTCCACTTCTTGGTGTCACAGATTCAGATACAATTTTAAGGGGTGTACAAATCTATAAATAGATAAACACGGAAATCTTCATTGGCCTAACTATTATACGTATCTGTGCTCCCACTCTGCACTGGCCGGCCTAGAGGAGTACCTGACCACTCTAGAGCAAAAATTCTGGGACTGGCCAACCACTTAGAGCAGGCCTCCCAGAAAGAACACGACAGAGAGAGCATGATATTGGTTTGGAGTCCTAATAACCTGCTGGCAGTGTGCTTCATACATGGATGCTCAGGTGGAGAAATCTACCGAGACTCGTTTAGAGCTTGTGGGTAATGCTCCAAAAGTTGAAGCTACTGCTAGACAACAAAATATTAATGGGACCTCATCTGAACACCAGAATTCACAGCTTGGGACAGTTTCAAATGCCTTGCTACTTGTGATGGCAGTTCATTAAATGAATGACAGCACTAAAACTGGGTTGTAACTTGTGATCAGTTGTTTTTTCTGTTGTTCCCTTGTTTTGCAGGCCAAGTTGGTGTGAAGAGAAGACGAAAACAGGAGGAAGATCACCGTAATGGTAGGTGATATGACCTCACTTGGAATTTCAGCCTCAGCGCCATAGCGACTTGAAGTTTGAATTGAACCACATTGTACCCATCTGAAATCTGATTTTGTGATTGTGCTTTGTAGGGAAATCCAAGAGAGAGAAGCTATCCATCAATCCTGAGATCCAAACAGGTGGTGTGGATTAACATAATGAGTACATGTATAGTCAGTGTCTTTCCGCTTACCGTAGCGTACGTATCAAGCGCCCACCACGTATCAAGCTCCCACCCCCCTCTTCACGCAAAAGTTACTGCACAGGGTCCAAAAGTAGTGTAGTAAGGGCCCAACCATCACAAAAGTTTTGAGCAGCATTTTGTAACCTCTGGGCAAGGTTGTGCATTCAAAAAGGCCGATTTACAGTCAAGGACTTCGCAACAACGCGCGATCCTTGCGTGAAAAATGGACTTATATTATATTCATAGCTGGTCATTGATATTCACAGCTTACCACAGCTCTTGTTGTTTATACAGTGCTGAATGGGTGGGCGAATGCTACATGCCTAAGTAGTCTGAGTACGCATCTAGCGCCCACCCCCCTGTTCAGCAGCGTTCTAACTAATGTCCCCAAACCCTGGGCGCTTAGTACGTACTCTACGGTACCTTCATATAAAAACTACCTAGGAGATTTGTGAATACCTTTCTAATGTAGTGAAGCAAAGGAGGTTGGACACGGTCATGTGACCTACGAATATATATGGAGGTTTACTATACCAAATTGTGTTCTCGGTAGTCTTTACGAGTATCTCGACAAACTTGGCTTCATTTGAAAGCTCCAGTAGAGTAGATTCCAAATATGCTGTCATCCCCGTTCAACCCCTGGGTCGCTTAGGCTGTATGGCCTCTTGAAGAATCGGCCGCGCGGGATGGCGGAGAAGCCACACTCCAACTGGAAGCCTTCCCAACCTGAAGCGTCTTCAATGTACTCCTACCTTTCAAACTGCCCAACTGTAGCTTCACTTCTCGTTGGCAATTTACGTTTTCCCTCGGTCCCAGGCCATATTGACTTGGGAACGAGGCTGGTGAGGTTAGGAACGTAAAACACGCAATTATTTCCGTTCTGCAATTGCGCAAGCGCAGTGCATAGTCACGTTCGCAGAAAATGTGTCCAACCTCCTCTGGTAGTGAAGCAACCGAGGTTATGCAGAGTTGTGCCTAGCACACACTGCCCCAGTGTTCTATGAGCCAGCATGTGTAGTGTAACCACCCAAGACCAGATGTTGATGGTTGCTTCCATGACTGTGCAATGTTCTCACTTGTTTCTGCTCTTCATTAAAAGACATCCCTGAGGCTGTTTCACCCTCCTCATCAGAAGATGCTGAAACTCCAATGGCAGAAGTTGACAAGCTTGGTAAGCTGGTAGATTATGGCACAGTTTTTGAATCAGTGTCTGTATTTCGCAGTGACCTACATTCATTCACCGTCGCTCTAACTGTGGCAAAGCGATGAGGTAATGTCCCTGTAAGAAAAAGGACAACTTCTCTACCAACAGAGTCCAGCCCTAATTATGACAATGGGATATCAAGTGCTCCAGTTCCCATGAGGCTTCTCTACAGTTTTAACTTCATGTTGTACCAAGTACACTACTTGGTCAGGTGGTAGAATTAAGAATGCTGATATGGAAACTGCATCATGCAATATTTGTCATTCAAGTTCTCCGCACTTTCATTTCCACTGGACCACTGCACTCTCCCATTGTATGACTACTCTCCCATTGTATGACTACTCTCCCATTGTATGACTACTCTCCCATTACACTGAAATATTGCGAATGAGGATGAACCAAGTTATTTTTTCTAACTATGGTACACATTTGTCCACAGACCAGGACAATCACATTGAGATCACCGGCTATCTGCTGGGATTGGACAAGACTGATATCTACCATCTTGGTCTTGTCCTGGGGCTCAGTGAGTCACGAGTGAGGGGGGTGGAAGATTCAAAAACTTTCCTCGATGACATGGTTGTGGCATGGCTTCAGAAGGTGGACCAAGTGCAGAAGAGGGGAGCCCCATCATGGCGGAGGCTGGTGGAGGCTCTGAGAGATAGGACAGTAGGACAAAATGGGATTGCTAGGAAAATTCTACAAGATAAGATTCACAAGTGAAACTAGTTGCGTTCATCTGTCAGTTTTGTTGATGTGAGTAGTGCTCCTGTAATATACATGACTGTTGTAGTTGAGGATACAATAATTATTGGTACGTACTAGATACTAATATCGAAGTGGCTATTGGTCCGGCAGGCAGCTTAAGGTATATTAGGGCCAGGGCCAGTTCTAGATGCGCGCGCGTTTCCGGTACCTATACCTAAAGTATGTACTTACTGCCGGACCAATAGCCACAGCGTACATGTGTACTAATAATAGTAATTGCATGACTGTGTGCTGCCAAATTTCACTAATACATGCACCTTAGGCAGTGATGCACTCATGGCTGTGTGGATGGCATTATACACTGCATGCCATGCAAGTTCCATCCATGATTACTCTTATCTTTGCTCCCCAAAATAAAGTGACTCTTCCATGGTGAAGCATAATAGAGTTGTATACCAACAGACTTCAGAGCATTGGAATTGAGTGGAATCGTTCTAAAACCTAGCTCTTGCAATAGGGGACGTGCACGACTAGGGACAGATGCGTTGTCCTTTGTAGAGAGGATGCATGCCCTATATTATGGCTCTTAATTATCAGAGGTTCAAAATCAACAGGAAAGTGGACCCAGATAGGGACACAATAATCTGGTCAATAATTGGTCTCTTTTGGAGATATTATACTGTACACTATTGCATGCTGCTGTGTCAATTCGATTCCTGTACAATAATTATTCCCAGGTCACATTCCAATACTGGTACATAACTATGTTACATGCATGCCTACTATCATATATTAGTCTAGCGAGCTACAACAAATTTCTCTCACTATGGTATGTGTAGCAGAACCACAAGGTCTTTGACTGCATGGTACGTAAACCACCAGCCATATATTGCATGCTGCATGACAGTGACCAGAAGACTGCTGCCAATAACTGCCCATTGGTCAGTACGTGTAATGCGTGCCATAAAATAAGGTGCTAAGGCCATCTGCTGGGAAGTTGGGAACATGCAGCCCGGCCCTTCATGGCCCATGGACAGTCAAAGCAGATATTGTACTTTGGCCACCTTCTGGGGATTTTGAATCAAAATTGCCTGTTCCAGAAGCGGAGGAACTTGTTTTCTAGCTGTGTGACAAATGACAAATATGCATTCCTCCAAGTTAGAAAGACTAGTAGGTCATAAAGTACAAGTTGATATCATACTGATGATACAGATTAGGGCATAATTACAATGAGGCAGTCAGACGGACTCTGAATCTGTTTAGCAATCATCTTGCCTGGAAATGAGAGAGGAGATAACACGGCCATCACTGCAGTAAGATGGTGTCCCCTTCGCATAGTCCCATACCCTGCATGATAGGTGACCCTCCTGTATGACAGTGTCCCCTTCCCATACCCCAGTATATGATGGTGTCCCCTTGTCATACTGCAGTTTGATGGTGATACCCCAGTATGGTGGTGACCCCTTCCCACATCCCAAGATGAAGTGTATATCTGGGGGTAGCTCATTCAGTTGTATCTACCATGTCTCCTACATGTACATCCACATCCACAGCCCTCCCCCCCCCCCCCCCCCCCCCCCCCCCCCCCCTCCAGCACCACCACACACACACACACACACACACACACACCTCAGAGAGTGAACTCTGCCATTCGGAGAAACTTCTACAAGGCCTCAAGTCAGCTGATCCATGCCATTCGCAACTGAGCTATCACCACCTGAAAGTTCATTACATAGTCCTACGTCAGTCCTACATGACAAGGACTTAAGGGATCACATGATAGGAAGGGAGAATGGGAGGAGGGAAGAGGGAAGGAAGGGAGAAGGAAGGAAGGGACAAGGAAGGGAGAAGGAGGGAAGAGGGAGAAGGGGAGGAGGGAGGGAAGGAGTGTGAAGTTGGGAGGAATGGAAGACAGGAAGCTATGGTGTTTTGCTGGGTTTCATCTAACAAGCTGGAGAAGAGGAGTATTAACCCTTTACCAATAACAAGCAGTGTCACCTGAGCTTGAGTGCATACGTACATGCAGGAGCAAAAAGGAGAGCTATATTGCAGTATGATTGTACCTACAACTTTTGTACACACCGCACTCACTGTAGCTGGCAGGGGATGTTCGGACGTCTGGCATTCACTAAGTGGAGGAGGAACAAAATAGGGACTGTTTATAAGAAGGCATTTTGAGCATCTAGAATTCACCCCAACACATAATTAAAGTACATAGCTACAGTGTATCAATATTACAAACTTGTGGCTCTCTAAATTGTTGTAGTTACGCTAAGTTAGCCTCAATCCCAGTCCCATGCCCAGATGTCATTGCTTGCAGTAGTACGGAAAAGCAGAGAGGCCCTGGTACATTTCCTCATGTGAGCATGATGTAATCGACAAATGGCAAAATTTTCAGAACGAAGACGCTGTGACTAACCAAAGTCAGGTATTTGGGGGGGGGGGGGGGGGGGGGGGGACTAGACTAGTGACGTGTGACCTAATGTTCTTCACCAGAGACACTATCGCATAAGGCTGTCGGTGCACCAGAGAAGCGAGCTATGCCAAACTCATGCAAAGACACTGAAGAACGAGAGCTTGCAAGATTGCTAAAGAGACAATTGCTGTACATCAAAATAACGTGAAAACAGGCGACAGCTCACCCAATCTCTGCACTGGGAGCTGTCCAGTGCTAGACTCACACGCTGACACGATCGGGGAACAGGAGCTGAAGTAAGCGAAGCTGCTCGTAGGCATTATCATGATGGTAGCATGTGTCTACAGCAACTTGTGTGGCTCACTAGCTGCACCTACCCGGCATTTGAGTGGCTGTGCATTCACGTGTTGGCTCACCTTGAAGTGGCAGAACCTCAGCTTCCTGGGATTGGCCAGCTCCACCATGGCAACAAGGCTGCTGGCAAACAACCGCTCAATGATACACACCTCCCCTCCATCTGTATAGAGAAGAAGATTACGATGTGCATATCAGGTTCTGGACTGTGCAGCCAATCTTGAGATTGTGCAATTCGGGAGCACAATCTCAAAACTGGGCATGTGAACTTTAGGAGTACTTCTGTTTTCCCGTTGGCCACCATTGCTTGATCGCTCGCTTTGATTGTTGCTGGCAGTACAGCACTCAGGAAAGGCCCACAAAGATTCTGACCACAGCGTTGTGATCACCGTTGTGCACCGACATGTTGTGTTTTTTGGCTGGCTTTGACTTGACTAGCGCAACAGAAGGTAATCTGAAAGCTATGGACAGACACAATTCCCTGTACAAAGTGTTTTCATATACAGAAATTGGACTTGAGTGCAATCGCACTCACTCTGCTCAATCTCTAGATTGCACACTTGTGCTGTTTCATAAGGAGACTGTGCACTATGTTTGCACAGTCTCCACTTATGCTGGAATCCCTACAAACATGTGAATGGAAGTGACCGTTCCTGGCACTAGCACAGTGTGCACTGAACTCAGGTCTTGTCTCACCCTTCTCAAAGCTTGGCTCCATCCGCTCAATGGAGTTCAAAGGGAAGAGTTTGTAGCCACTCTTGGTCCCCACCGACAGAGACCTGGAGCCATGGGGCAGACAAACACATGAGGATAGGGCCATCACATGGATCAGTGTACAGTACAGAAACGTGAACACTTAGCAGGCTTACTCTCCTGCGTATACTGATCTCCTGCGTATGTGCAGGCAAGAAAGAATTTGGAGGTCGACTCACTTGACTGCGAGGTGGAGTGCTTGGTAGGCAGTATCGTAGCTACAGCATAGCAGTTGGTAGGCACAATATAGGTGCTTATTATAGTCTACACCTCCCAGGGAGGTATGGGGGCATGTACTGCAGTCCAGAATATTTGAGGTGCACTACGGAGCCTCCTCACTTGAGAGTAGTTGTCTTCCTTTGGAGGCATCAATTCTGGACTCTAATTCTATTTAATGCCAACCCACATTGTCTGATATGGAGCACCGTACTTGAACTTCCCTACTTATGGGCATGCAGTTCTGCGATAGTCAGAACTTGTTCTATACAACCTGCACAGTGAGTTCAAATCATTTCAGCTGCTCAGTTTGGAACGATATAGCTAGGGAATGTGAAACATTGCTAAGGCCCTGGGTTGGCTACGCCTAGTACGTGCAACATACATATTGAAGCAGTACTAACAGCTAGAATCTTGAACCCCTGTAAGCTATTCAATGAACATGTTTGGAGGTTCTACAGCAGCTTTGTACTCATAGGCGCACTAAAGTTCATGTGAGATTCTTCGCTTATTCCAATAAACGCTGCTTTGTGATTTCATTGGTCCTCTAATTTCTGGAATGGATTTGGATGGTGTCATAAGACCATCTCCTTTCATGGGAGGGGTCTGGGCATGAGACTATTCACCTTCCCCCTCCACGTTTTCCCAGCCACCCATCCAACATACGTTGCATCCTGGTTGAAGTTGACAAAGAGGAGCTCTGCAGTGGATTCCCCTGCCTCCTGTGATAGGTTCATCTCTGTAGATCAGAGCCCTGGTTTTTTACAAAAAGTGAATAGCTCGTACCCCATCTGATGTGAGAGTGCCTCCTACTGCACAGCCTGCTCTTCAGTCAGTTCCGTATTACAAGAACATGATGTCACTCATTGTGTGTGCATGCATGATTGTCACATGATTATAGCATGCAGTAGATGGACTTACATCACTTTGTCTAAAAATAGGTCGAGGTGTGATAATATAATGCCACGAACGGGTGGGAAAAATCAGTCATCGTGAGCAGCAAACACAGCTTCGAAGACGGGGACCTCTTCCTGTACTTCACCACCATGAAGCCTCGGGAGATGGTGCCGTGCGCCGTTGAGACAGTTTACCCCCTCAACTGACGCTTACTTCGCTTCCTTCGATGTAGGTACAACGTCTAGTTGTATCGCCATTGACTCACGCTCTGGGAACCCTGCACCACTTAGCGGCCACGCAACCACCAGGAACCTGGTGCTCAGTGGCAGGTGTAGGTGCTTCTCGGGGCACCCAAGCGGCCTTGGCTGTCTGGAGCGACTGAAGTGCCCGTTGGCACAGTGCCTCAGAGAGTCGGGGTCGTTTGGGTACTTAGTTCATGACATGAGTGAGCGTCAGTTGAGGGGGGCAAACCGCGTCAGCTGTGTACGACACCTTTTCCTTACTCTTGAGCCCATCTCCCACATTCACAAGGGTCACAAATCATGCATGCACAATTTTGAGCATTACATCATGCATTGCTAGTTTGGCCTGGGGCGGGGGTACCGGTAGGGCTAAGGGGAGAGGGCGGCTGAGCCTTTGGGCTCTTGGTCTGAGCCTCCGAGTTTCTGCAGTGATGAGAGAACACTGCTTGAAAGGTCTCCTGGAGAACAACTGAGGTATGAGGCAATAATTAATCTGGTTGGTTAGTTGCTCAGAGTTCTTCTTGATCGTTTGATCCCGGTCACAAATGCTGCGGACTCACCATTGTGACAAACATATTCGCCTGTTTGGCCCACTCCTTCACACTGTACTGCTTGTAGGTAGTTCACACACACTGTCGTAAACATCTTAACTGATAGCTTCATAAGGTATTTCACTTGGCAGTGAGCCTTTTGTGTCTCAAGTCCAGCTCTTGTTTGAAAGTAGCAAAACAGAGTTAATACCTTATTTCGCAGCAATGGACTTCGCAAAAGTACACCCGTTTGTTTCCTTATTCATAACCATGCATGATTTGTTTGTTGCCCTTGTTTCACGTAATCAACATTTGGATTTGTAGGCAATGAAAATATTAAGTGTCCCAACGTACCGTATGCAGAGACTTTCACATCACGTTTATCATCTGCTGACCTTTATGTTGGACGCCATTCCCTCCAAATTCCCCGGAGAAACTTTAACCATGGAATAATAGAGCGCTCCTCTATTATCCATACATTAATGAGGTTCCTCAAAGACCTGTAGATATCTGTATCATATGGATTTCAAGAGTGCATCTCATATGGCAAGAAGTGACAAATCCACCGCCTGTCTATTCACGGAGTGACTGTTTGACATTGTGATGAAACTTGATTGTAGAGTAGGGGTGTCTTGTGGCATGTTGTCGAGTGTACAGGCAACAGTATCTGGAATACATTAATTACCCTTCTCTGTTTTAAGTCTTGTTCTTGTGTGTAAGCTATGTATCTATGGCTTTGTATGGTGTTACCGTAGCTGGCAAACAGTCCGGGAGTCACTTCTAACCTGTCTGGAGGCCTTTGCGTGCCTTGTCTTCATCTCAAAAACATTATCACATGCCTTGCACTTTCACCGGTAATCTTTCCTGGAGAGTATACGTGTACACAATGTAGGGCCCAGTGAAGTGCTTGTAGGGTCTCCAGAAAATGCAGCATGCAAGTGACCATATAAACAACTGGTGGTGCATGTTGCAGTCCGGAACGACACTAACGGTGTGTGCAAGACCCAGTGCTGCACTAGCCTCGTTCCCAGGCCTCTACCACAGCTTTTGTCGCTTGCAGTACGAAAATCGCGGAGAAGGCCGGCCTGGAAGGGTTTCGCACGTGATGCGTGCCGCGACCGTCATAAAACGTCATCCGTTCGAGACCATTATGTACTAGTACACTAGCTACGATCGCGTTCGGAGACAAGTCAACGGCCAGAAGAGAGCCACACCGACTTATCCAAGCTAGAAGTCTTACCTTCGAAGTAGTGCTGAGCTGCAAGTGTTGTACTTTCCAGAGCGATGGCGGAGTGAACAGTCAAAGCGCTTCATGCGCTTCGAAGTTATAACCGTTGTATTGCAGCCATCTCTCAGCGGTTTTGTTTCAAATCGAGGTATGTTGTATAGGTAGGACCTGCCTCTCCTCTGGAGTTTGTCTGGTCTCTGTAGCGTCTCTGGAACAGGCGATAGCCAGTTGAATACTGCTAGTATGCATTAACGGAATCCGTGACGTAAGCGGCGGCACGCATCACGTGCGAAACCCTTCCAGGCCTTCTCCGCGATTTTCGTACTGCAAGCGACAAAAGCTGTGGTGGAGGCCTGGGAACGAGGCTAGTGCTGCACCTCATAAGACTCTACTGCCATAGCAGTGCATGATACAGATGTGGGTGCATGTATTATAGTTCACTATTCAGTGATGACATTAGAAAGATACACTACCGTTGAGTGTGTGAGTGTAAAGTGACTGCACACTCTTTCCTGTAGCACATGGCAGCCATTCATCCACCAGCTTCAAACCATGATGAGCCACAGGCACGACAAGGCCATTGCACTGTGTTTGTCTATGGAAAGATCTTTATGTATGGAGGTCGCATTATTGGGACCAGTCATATCCAACCTCCGACTGAAGTAGACGTGTTTGACCCAGCTACAGAAGAATGGGACTGGATTACCACCACGGGACCACCACCACCAGGGTTCATCCATGCATCCTGCACTGTCATTGGTATATACCTGTATGTGTTTGGAGGATGGAATGATATCACCTACTTCAACAACATCCACCAGCTCAACACACGCAGCATAGAGTGGACTAAACTAGATGATGTCAACCAGGGAGAAGCCCCAATGGCCAAGGCTGCTGCTGCCATGGTCTCATACAATGAGAGGATGCTCATCACAATCGGAGGCTATGGGATCCTGCCAAACCACCGTCGCACAGGAACAGAGTATATTCTGCATCCGTTGCGTCCAGGTCGTGGATATACAAATGAACTGCTGTGTTTCGATGTTCATTCAAGTGAGTTTATTCATGCCCATTCACTGTCATTACACACTGAAACAGCACTCCTAGTTAGTGCCCAAAGCACCAGCAACTATTTCATATTTTGATGACACATTGGATCGTTCACGTTCCTTGGACAACTAGCTGTTCTTTGATGCTCTATGGTGTATGTTCAGCTTAATAATGTAATAATTACAGTACCCGGTACATATGTGAGTGGATTTGAGAAAGGGGACCACTTCACAAATTTTAAATGTGCATATGCTTCAAAGATGCGTATTTCCGCAACTCATTGTCATTTCATTTCCATGTCACTGCTGCAATAATGCCTCCTGATAAGCAACCCACGTAATTTAGATTGCATATACCAGGTTAGGGCTCAACACATTGTATGTAGCAATGCAAGGCTGATCTGGAACCCCGTGTGAGCATGTTATTGTAGTCCTGGTACCAAAAACAATGAGTAATTGGAGTACCAATTGCGTATGTGAGAAAAGGGACCATTTTGTGCATTACTTGACATGAATTTTTTCTGACTGTCATATCTCTACAAATAATGATGATAATGAAGTGACTCTTCGTACAGTGTAAGTATTAACCTTGAGCTAGTACCAACCCACGCCAGAAGTCTGTTACAGAGTTGAGTGCCTTCATAGCATTGCCATTTTCTGGAAAATTCTGCGTGATGGAAAATGCTGTGAACTACTGTCCCATAACTCCCCCGCCCTGCACAAGTACACCATCAGATACAGGTTCTCATATAGTGGATACATGAAAGTCCACATGAATGTGTACAAAACATACATGCTTGGCTGTGAGAGCTCTCACTTACACTTACTGCAGTGAATGTGTCTGTTGATTGCTCTCCTCCCAGGGACCTGGTCATCACCACACACCACTGGCACTCCACCTCCTGCCTGTGCAGGCCACTCCTTCAGCATGGTGGACCTGCACAGAGCTGTCCTGTTTGGGGGTCAACAACTACGTCGTGTATTATCCAACCATGTGTACATCCTGGATGTTCGACAGTGGGTGAGCTCCACCATTGATAACTCAGCCCAGTATAACATGGTTTGTGTAGTGGCAGAAATAAGTGTTAGACTGGTATTCACTGCGTGTATTGCAACTAAATCAGTTTTATGCTGCTTTATGGATCATTCCCTGATTATTGTCGGAGTAGTAGTTGGTCCATAATTAGTCTTGTTCCCAGACCATTCATCCATGCGTATATCGCTTCCTGCGTAACGTGTGTGATACTGGGGTTGGTTTGGGTCTGGGACCGAGACTAGCCCATAATGTACACCATGCTGCCCTTTACCCTTAGTGTGGTCATTTAGCATCTTGTGAGTCAACTTCAATTCTGTACATGTCGGTGAGCCATAAGTATTGCCTCTGGCGTGCATGCATGCATGTTGGCCACACTGACACAAAGGTACGGATGGAGGAATGTTGACCGTCAGTGTGAGGGAGAGCTGTCACCGTGATGCAAATGCACAGAATGTGCCTCATAAGCATACTCAAGACTTGTTGCCTCATAAACCTGTTCAGAAGCTGTTGCTTCCTGGTAGTGTGAGAGAGTGTAGCTCAGACCAGTAGGTGTCAGTAGAACTGACAGTCCAGAAGAAGGTTGGTGTCATTGAAACCAAAATTGATTGTATTTGCATATTGCTGGAGTGACATCATCAAGTGCTCACAACTCTGGTTGATAGTGATGGGCATGGCTCCATGACTGCTTCCTGTGAGGCACACACATGTTCTAGTAGCAAAGAAAATTTGTCTTAGCAATCTTGTGGCCAAGGTCTGAAATTACATGTAGCTCAAAATTACAAATCTCCCTACTCCAATATTGCCTCAATCTAGACTGTGACTATAAACTGCATGTACAAGTAGTGCTTATTAGTGTGTTATGATCGCTGTTAGGAATATCCATAGTAAACACACAATGGAGGATTGTATCTACAGAGACAAGAATTCTCTGAGGACCATAGTATACAGCAAATGCACATTAATTTTATGGCTATTTATAGTATCACTGATGAGTCATTGTATGACGTTTATGTCTAGTCTGCAGTGAAGACAGGTGCACACGTTGGGTCTGTACCTGTAGAAGGTACTGGTATAAAACCCTCTACAAGGTTACACCTGCACCTCCTCCATGGGACACATTTTTCATCTGCAGATGTGGACAGCTATAGCAGGTGGTGGTCCTGGCTGGCCTGGACCTCGATGCTACCATTCTTCTATCAGCCTTCATCACCCTGATAGTGACCTTATACCCAACCCGGCCCTGATGGTGATGTGGGGACAGGCTAATAATGTGATCCTCAGTGACAGCTGGGTGTTTCGAGTCAATGTACAGCAGTGGAGGAAGGTACTTACACTGACATGCATGTAGCACTGTATTGACATGCAGAGTTCCCGCCACCCATATCTGTATGTGCCTGAACAAGTGAAAACACTGTATTACTACATGTAACTTGCATGGAGTTAGTTTATGACCGTTTCCTGTATAGCCTCGTTCCCACCGCCAGTATTTCATTGCTTCCAGTATGAAATACAGTGGGGGAAGGCCTGGGAGATCTGGTCATGTGTGATGACGTCAGGTAGACAGATGGTAGACACACGGGCGGTGCCCAACTGTTAAAATACCTGTTTCGTGTTGATCTGTCCCCGGCATTGTGAGCAACGAACGGTATCGATCGTCTGCCTTGCAAACGCTCTGATATCCAGCCATTGGACAGACAGTACAACACAGGGCATCGAGATTCGGCACTGCCCTCCGTGTGTCTACCATGTGTCTGCTTGATGGCATCGCACGTGACCAGATCTCCCAGGCCTTCCCCTGTCGTATTTCATACTGGAAGCGATGAAATACTGGCGGTGGGAAGAACCTGGGAACAAGGCTACGTTTCCTAGACATGTCCAACACATTCACATTATTTCAGAAGGTCAAAGGTCACTGTTGTCTACTTACATGGTATACTGACTAGTTACACAAGTTGCCATGCCAGGCCATCTAGTTTGTCTTACACACATGCAGTTGTCACGCTAATCACAGAGCACAATGTGTCTGTTCATGTTCTGCAGGTCAAACTTCCAGACACCCTCAAAGGCCGGTTCGGTCACTCTACCACTGTAGTCCACACTAGCTCTACTCTCAAGAAGCTGGTCATGTATGGAGGATTAGATGAGATCACCACGAACCAGAGAGACAGTAGCAACTGCTTCCCAGTTGCAGAGACTACTGTAGTAGATATTGGTGAGCACATGTATGATCACATTTTTGACATCACTTCCATTTTTGGAGGGCAATGGAGGTCATGGGCTACTATACATTCTGTGCATGTTCATTACAGTCTGTCACACAGGGTTGTGCCCAGAAAGTTGAGTGGCGGCAATCGGGACATCAAATGTATACATAATAGACAAACTTCAGCGAAGACATGATGCTGCTACCAATCCAACAGTTGGCCCCTTGTTACCAGACTGACTGCAGTCTGTGGATGGCCTGGTGTTTTCATGCAAGTGGTAGTGAAGATCCAAGTTGTGGTCAGTGAGAGCGCTGGTTAAATGTTTCATATTCTATCATTTATGTCATGTGTTGCAAAGGCAGTGAACAAGGAATGTGTGTGTAGTGTCCATAACTTATGGCAGCTGCCCATAACTAGCCTCGTTCCTAGGCTCTCACATGCGGGAGCGAAAATTACTGTAAGCGACAAAAAGCTGGGTGGGGCCCGAGAACGAGGCTAGCCCACAACCATGCAGTTTAGTTTCCCCTCATGAGGTGGTTGCCATAGTGATGCCAGATATACCACTATACCAAGCTCACACTTAAGGTTACGGCAGAGAAGGTACGACACACTTACAGAGGTACGCGAAATTCCGTATCACATTGAGTTTCAAGAGCTCATGAATGGAGTAATGTGACAGACGCTACCCACGTGGAAACCATTAAAGATCACCTTCAAGTCGGCAAGTTGGCTTCGTCTGTTCTCTCGTTGTGAATTCGCTGTCGGCTGGAGGTAGCCACAGTTCAAAGCGGCGATGGATGCCTTCAAGAAAATCTACCTCTCCCCTCCCAAGACCCCAGACTTTTTGTGCTATAAACCTCTGAAATAGGGGCGGGCTAAGCGGGGAAATTATTGGTGATGTTCGAGTGAAGATATCCGGAGAACGGGAGCAGCTAAAAATACCAGACCTGCATCACAGGATTGCCCGTTCTCTGTGGATTCTTGTGATACCTACATGTGGGGGTGACATCCCCCTCAGGTTTGGAGCTACAGGCCTCTGAATCCAACCATGTTTTGAGTGCAGTCGTTGCTCAGTGCTCACAAACCGTACATGCTATGGACATGCCACTGGATAGAGCAAAGATCAATGTTGCCAATGTGGTCCCTGTATTGGGTGACAACCCTGTTGTGCTTGGAGCTATGGATGCCTCAAATGAACAATTTTTCAAGATTTGATGTAAAAAAAATCCTTGTAACAGAGTCGTACGATACCTGCACGCAGTGCATGTGCCCTAGCACTTGTACCGCTGCATCCAATGGTACATCTCTTGTACTTCATAGTGCGTGGGGCCTTGCTTACTACTATAGTTACTAGGGTGAGCCAGAACGAGCTCCACATTAGTTGTAAAACTAGGAAGTCATGCCCACTTAATTAATCTAAAACTAAACGTGGATTGGAAACGGCAATATAAATTTACTACATAATCCGCGTTGCACGTCCGTTGTGTTAGGTTATCTTGACCAAGGAAGCACCCAGAGAGATGAAACTACTTGCTATCAATGCTTGTGTTGTTACTGCATTAGGCTATTGAGTTTCTTTGCCCTCGTAAGAACGGAAGCTAGGTACGCAGCCTCTCTGTCATTAGATTGGGCCTGTGACACGTGATTACTTGTGTTAGGTTATCTCGACTAAGAAAGCACCTAGCGATATGAAACTACTTGCTGTCAATGCTTCTATGGTTGCTGTATTAGGCTATTGAGTTTCAGGAAGAAGTCTGATCTGGGAGCGAGGCTAATGACCGCGTGTGAAACACGGATTGTGACATCATTTGTATTGCCGTTTTTAATCACAAGTTAATTACATTTGGGTATCCCGGAACCTTTGTTACGACGTACTCAATTTTTTGCCGGTAACTTTGCGGGTTTATATCCCAGGAACTATAACAGATTACTTGTGTTAGGTTATCTCGCATTAATCTGAAACAAGTTGCATTCAAACATTATTACAACACCAAATGAAAAAGTATGAACTCCTGGAACAGGAAAGTAAATGCCCCAGGGTATTTGGACCTAGGCAATTAGACTCACTGCTCAAGCACTTTTGCGTCAAATTGCTGAGAGGCAGATGGGAGCCCAGCCATCAAAAATTCTCTGGCACCACTACACAGAATTTGATGAAATGTAGCAAATTGTGCTCAGTGCACAGACAATACAGAAGAATGATCCAGCATGCTTTAAACACTTTCAATAGCGGTGTTGAATGAGGGAGGGGCTAAGAATGCGAATAATGCAGCCAGAATTGCAAAAGATCACAAAATACTTGCAAAACATTTCTCACATGCAAAAATTGCACTTTTTGCATTCTTAGCCCCTCCCTCATTCAACACCGCTATTGAAAGTGTTTAAAGCATGCTGGATCATTCTTCTGTATTTGTCTGTGCACTGAGCACAATTTACTACATTTTACAGTGCCAATCATACAGCCTACATGTACATGTGTCTAGTAGCTATGACTGTACTGTACTGATACTTGATTGTGGCAACATTAGGAGGAAATTGTTCATTGATTGTGATGGGATGGATGGCCAGCTCACAAGGCCACACAGCAATATGCTGCAGGAAATTCACGATCCATCGTATTTCATCTATATACAGAGTCCTTCATGGATGTTTGGGTAGTGAGAGCTGTCCACCATCTTGGAAGGAGGAGTGTCCCATCCAGACCTCTTACCATTCACCCAGGTCAGTGAGTTCATGTTCTGTGCCATGTGTGCTGAAATTACCCATAGGCTGCTGTGGATAAATTAGTGGGTAATTGTAGTTGTAGGTACTAAGGCAGAAGTTTGTATGTTCACATATTGGCTGCAGTGGCCATACAGGGACTGTTGTGCATACACAACGTTGTGTATGCACAACAGTCCCTGTATGGCCACATTTGGCTTCTAGATGCAAGCTATCATGTAACTAGGAGAATGCATGGCATTGTGGGGGAGCGTGAGCGAGTGCAATGCAGAACACCGTGGAGTATTTGCATGCACATGACTGAGGCGACAGAAATCATAACATGACAATCAGACTCAAGGCATGTACACTTGTGCCAACATGCATGCTGCACAAATTTGCTTGTCACGTGTGGAACTTCGATTCGCTGTTGCCCGGACTGCCTGACAATGCCCGTGGCCTTGTTGAGACGGACTGTTCATAGGTCGTGTCTCAGTCATGCATTGTTGAGGTAGACTGTTCATAGTACGTGTCTTAGTCAGACAAGTCTCCGCAATGCTCGTTTGTAGTTTGAATTAACGGTGTCATGCCATTTCGTCTAATCCCATTTTGTCTAATCCCATTTTGTCTAACAAAGTGTGCAAGTGTCCCATTTCGTCTAAAAAAATACGGGCAGGAAGTGATTTACGGCATGACGTACGATAGATATAAATATATATATAGAAAATGCACAGCAAACTCGTCTATGTGTTCACATATTGGCTCGCTCACGCTCGCCCCAACTATATATTGTAAGGAGTGGGCATTACTTAGAATTCTGCAGCCAATATGTGAACATACTTCTGCCGCCAATATGTGAACATACTTCTGCCTTAGTAGATAGTACCCATAACTATGTAATATATTTTATCTGCATTGTGCTACACTTAAGTGCAGCATAATGCAGATCGATACAAGGAAAATACATCCCTGCCCTATATACCGGTTTCACATTAATACAGGGAGTACCGGTACAGTTGGCAGTGTTTATTCCATGCACATTAATTGGGGTGAGCCTGTTGTATGTAATTCTGTCCAGCAGGTATCCGCAAGGTGAGAGTAAGACCTGGGCCATGATTCACCAGCTACCAGTGGTGTGGTTTCCACTCAAGATACATGTGTAGACTCACCATTTAGCATGAAGCATTGTGTCTTCCTCTCACCTCTTGGACACCTAAGCAGACTCCAATTGCATCCACAAGCTTGTACCCACAGCTATATAGCTAGACTCATACCCTGACTGATCATGAGTTCAGTGTTTCCCCCAAAGCTGACAGGAAAGGGGGTGGGGGAAGAGCCAAAAATGTGACCAGATCAAAGAACTTAATGATTGAGGTTCAGTGCATGGTGAGATTATTGTACATGTACATTTAGTGAAGCTACAGCATGTTTGCGTAGTGACGAGTTCTTATTGCAATGATAGGACATCTTATTTCCAGACTTTCAAGTTCAGCCACCAACCAAACCCCTCACTCCACCGCTGGCACTAGTCCCTACTGTCCCCATTCAACAGCAACCTATGTGGCCAATGCTTTTACCAGGTCAACCACAGCAAACCACACTCCCCATTCAGCATCCAGAAACCTTTCAATCAACTCCACAGCCAGCCACCACTTCTCCAATCCTCCCACCATACCTCCAACCATACATGTTCAGTCCTGGTATCCAGGAAATTCAACCGGAGCACCTACCGCTCATTCCTCCGGTTGAAGCACCCCCTGATCTAGTCTCGTTCCCAGACCGTTTATCCAGCGCGTGTATCGCTTACAGTATAACGCGCGATACTAAAAGCGATCCGTGCTGGGGTTGGTTGGGTCTGGGACCGAGACTACCCCTGATCATTACTTTGACTTAGAAGATTTCGCTTATCCCTTCGCAGAGCCACATTCTCAGGTACTGCCAGTGATGGGCTCTGCTACCACCCACCAGGTAGAAGCACTGCCTGCATCTGCTCCACTCCATCAGCCCACCTCCGACAGAGGACCAGTGTCTCTAGTTGAAATCTCGCAAAATGGTACATATACACATATTCATGATTAAGAGATTGCACGAATGTCTAATTTGCATGGAATTATTGTACCCTTGTCTGGCATCTTTCCTACACACACACAGAGCCACCATCATCCAGTCAGGTGGGCGAGCCAGCAATTGCTGATGTCAAGCCAAAGTTGGAACCAGCATCACCCAAAGATGAGAAGCCCACACTTTCCAAGCTCAAGGTAGAGCCAGCCTCACCCAGCAAGAAAGACATCAAATCCGAGGAAGTGAAACCATCCAGCGACAGCAAAGAGGATGAGGACTTGGTGTGGAAAGAGGTTGCACTTCTTCGCAACATTGTTGCCCATCAGCAGAAGAGGATTGCGGAGTATGAGGAAACCATACAGACGTACAGCAAATCTCTGCAAGGTGACTACTGGACAGTGGCTACACTGGGTGAGGTTTTCACCAGCCAGCTACTGTCATGTACACTGCATGTTCAGACATAATGCGTGCAATTGTTCTTCCAATCTCTTCTGTACAGAAGGACAGACTCTTCCTACGTCAGAGCAGGCAGTTCAAACTGATGAAGATGTAGCACCTCATGTGAAAACCACAGGTACATGTAGATATTCAGCTATAGAGATTTTTTGATTACATCATAAACGTAAGCATATATACCTTAAGTGCACATGATGCATGCAGGCAGCCATTTTGAGTGGCAAGTTTTGTGTATACAGTACAGCACGTGCAGTACAGTAAAATAATCTACTAGGGATCGGCCTAAACTTAGCAGACACTGTATAGTGCCAAATTTTCGCGATGCATAATTTCTGCAGTTTCATGGTTAGGCCTTAGATTGTGAACAGTTGAAGGATGTTCCATCAGTCTCGACCATGCACTGAAGTGAGATGTGAGCTAAACTAAATGAACAGTGGCTTACCACTCCAAAGAGACTTGTACGTATGTCGATTTGCCGTTCAGCAGAAGGCAGTGTGATATTATCTAACAAGTTGCATTACCTGAATTCGAAAAATCGTGTGGTTACCCTAATGGGTCAGGAAGCTCTCAGATCAGCAGGTCAGAAAGCTGTCAATAATTATTGTGTGGCACAACTTCTTAGTAATATTTAGATACCACTTTGCAGTGCATTACGGGTTTTAGTGCACGAGGGCAATCTAGTTAACGGTCGAGGGCAAGATAATGCACGAGCCGAAGGCGAGTGCATTATCCGCCCGAGACTGTTAACTAGATTGCCCGAGTGCACTAAAGCCCGCAATGCACTGCAAACTGGTATCTAAACTACTTAGTGCAACTCTCTGACCTGAGACAGCCTTTGATCTTTGAAAAGTGCTGCATTATCTAGATAATGCACACTAAAGTGTGCATATCATTATCTAGCTAAAGTGTGCAATAAGCGATTTAATGCTCCGTCATGTGATCGATTCTGAGGCGTCTGATTCGTTGAGGGTCACGTGAGTAGCACTAAAGTTGTATAAATGTAAAAGAGCCGTGACTTGCTATGACAGCAGAGAAGGCAGTAAACCACTTCATGGTATTGACATGTGTATAGTTGGGCATACTTTCACCACAGAAATTTTCAATTTTCTCCATGCTCAGCAGCCAGTGAAATTGAGAAATTTTACCTTCGTTTAAAGTTTCTCGCAAAATAGCACAGCTACTGTTAGTTACACTCACTTGCATGCCTGAAATAGAGTGGGCCTTGAACTCAAGTCAGCCTCACCTATGTATACGATATACCTGGTGTGTATCAGTGAGTAGTTGACATACTGTAAGTTTACAGAGGAACATAGCTCAAGAGGATGACACAATTGTTGAGTGGTAACTAAGTGTACAGACCACTCAATTGACATACCCTATATAATGAAGTGTCTACTTAATGACTGACATTTCTCCCTGTGTAGACTACCTGCGTGGTTTTGAGTCCTTTGCAGAGACAAGTTTTGTCATCACTGGCAGCCACTCTCACAGTTTTGAATGGCAGGGATATGGTCTCAAGCTGCATATCCCAGACGGGGCAGTACCCGCAGAACACACAGACTGCAGGATTGACATCAAAGCTGGTTTGTCTGGACAGTTCAGTTTCCCAGATGATTCACAGCTTGTTAGTTGTGTGTACTGGATATCCTGCTCTCAGAAGTTCCTCAAGTCTGTCACACTCGACATTGAACACTGTGCAGCTGTTCAAGACTCCTCCCAGTCTTCAAGCCTTCGCTTTGTTGCTGCCAAGTGCTCTCAGGCAGAACTCCCGTACCAATTCAAAGAGCTCAAGCAAGCAACATTCTCACCGCAAAGTTCCTTCGGTAGTGTACAGGTATCCCAGTTCTCATTCTTTGGGATAATTGCCTACAAGATGTTTGGGTGGTTGCGGCGCTACTGTGCAATCTTTTACTACACCAAGGGGAGTATTAATCAGTGGTGGCTGTATTTTTTCATCACTTGGAACTTATCAGGATATCACAAGGTAATTGCATTGTAAGTTAGTTGCAATGACTACTCTTTATTGTGTTTAACCTTGCAGGCTATTGAGGTCGAGTTGCAGGCTATTGAGACTAAGTTTGCTCATCGAGCTGTAAAGGATGGTGGCTTTGAGCTGGAAGTAGAATTCCAGGAGCCTCAGAACAGCATTTCACTGGATATTCCAAAGGGTGGTAAAGTTTTGGAGAGTGGATGGAAGATAACTCCAATGGCTCATCCAGGGGTAAGCTGATGATGCATTCTTGCCCATTGTGTGTACTCCAGGTGACATGTGCATGTTGCTAAAATTATACCACTGCATGAGCATTCTGCAGTGTATGCAGTTCTTGCATGCCTTTCAATGTGCCTTCATACACAAACAAGTATTATGAACTAACTGCTGCTATTCATCACACCAACCATCACACCAACCAGATCACCAAACAACAGGTAGACCGAAGTTGTCAGCTGGGTCAGAGATTCCCCTACTGCCGTCTGAAACTTGAATGGACCAGGAAGGAGGAGCCAATCCCACTGGAGCACGTAGTTGACTTGATTGGGACAAAAGGCCCCTCCAACTACTTCTGCATCGAGCGCACTCCTGAAAGCATGGGTATACTGTCAATTTTGTTAACAATTTGGCATTGCTCGATCATTATATGGTGTCTATGGCTATATCGTTAGGTTTAGTGTGTTAGCAATCCAGCCTGTGCACACTTTTAGTGAGGCAAATAGCCAGAACATTAAGCTTGTGGGCAGTGCTCTTGGAAGTCAAAGTTATAGCTGGACAGCGCATGGAGCTTGAGGTCTGACGTGATCTTCCTGTGAAAGGTTTTCTCTGAGAAGCCGCCATGATTGTCCATTTGTCCGCTACATTGAATTTTCCTCAAACGTGATATGATGGTTCATGCTGTTGAATTGAGTGTCGTAAACTCAGTGAGGTATGTCTTGCGATTGTGGTGATGTCTATTGCAAAAGAAGACCCCTGTGAAAGAGAGCTCATCTGAACACCAGCCTGCATGGGATAATTTCTAGCACCTTCCTTAGGCTACTTGATGTTGATGATACCAAAATCCTGTGGTTTCAATGCAGTCTGCTCTTTGCTGTCTTGTTTTACAGGTCTTGTAAAGCACGCTCAGAAGAGAAGACGGAAACAGGAGGAGAATCACCGTAATGGTAGGATATTGACCTCACTTAGGAAGCTCCATTGCTATTGCTGTAACAATCCCTTGTACTGAAATGAATCGGCCTGAGTGCTTAACGTTACTTTTCTGAAGCCCAATGTAATTTTCTGATTTAAAATCCCGCGTTTAACACTTGGAGGCCCTATAGCAACAGCTTACAGCGATGGTAAATTACACCCAGCTTAATTTTGTGTGATTGTACTCCGTAGGGAAATCCAAGAGAGAGAAGCTATCCATCAATCCTGAGATCCAAACAGGTATTATGTGAAATTTATGGATTAACATTATGAGTACATGTATAGTCAGTGCATGCCTTTCTGCTTACCTTCATATACTACCTAGGAGATTTGTGAATATCATTCTAAGGAGCCTATAGCACAGCACGGTCCCTGTGTTCTATGAGCCAGCATGTGTATAGTGTAACCACCCAAGATCAGATGTTGATGGTTGTTTCCATGACTGTACAATTAATGTTCTCACTTGTTTCTGCTCTTCATTAAAGATGTCCCTGAGGCTGTTTCACCCTCCTCATCAGAAGATGCTGAAACTCCAATGGCAGAAGAAATTGACCAGCTTGGTAAGCTGGTAGATTATGGCACAGTTTTGTATCAGTGTCTGTATTTCCCAATGACCTACATCCATTCACTGTTGCTCTAACTGTGGCAAACAGATGAGGTATAATGCCCCTGGTAGGAAAGGACAGCTTCTCTGCCAACAGAGTCCAGCTCAAGACTGATCTAATTATGACAAAGGGATATCAAGTGCTCCAATTCCCATGAGGCTTCCCTAAACTTCATGTTGTACCAACATGTAATGTCCAGGGTAGAAATAAGAATGCAATATTTGTCATTCAGGTTCAAGTGTGAAAAGGCTAGCCTCGTTCCCAGGCCTTCTCACCCCAGCATTTGTCGCTTGTACTGCAAGCGACAAACGCTGGGATGAGAAGGCCTGGGAACGAGGCTATGAAAAGGCTAACTGTGGTACACATTTGTCCACAGACCAGGACAATCACATTGAGATCACCGGCTATCTGCTGGGATTGGACAAGACTCACATCTACCATCTTGGTCTTGTCCTGGGGCTCAGCGAGTCACGGGTGAGGGGGATGGAAGATTCAAAAACGTTCCTCGATGATATGGTCGTGGCATGGCTTCAGAAGGTGGACCAAGTGCAGAAGAGGGGATCCCCATCATGGCTGAGGCTGGCGGAGGCTCTGAGAGATAGGACAGTAGGACAAAATGGGATTGCTAGAAATATTCTGCAAGATAAAATTCACAAGTGAAACTAGTTGCGTTCATCTGTCACTTTTGTTGATGTGAGTTGTGCTCCTATAATATACATGACTTTTATATAATTATATAGTTGAGGATCCTTGGATACTATAATATTGGCAGGTAGGAACATTGTCAAGAAAGCGTGATTGTACTGCCAACAACGCAATGTGTTGAAGTAGCTCAGCTACAATTGGTTCGCCTGGGATGGAGCTGGTCTGCAGGTGGTGTGCAGTCTCAGATCAAAATCGATGAATGGAGAGTGCACAAATGTCCACGTTCCATGCACACACACACACAAAGTTTATACGAAAACTCTCATGTCACTGGGCATGCATGCCTGCCATTGCCTGGATAGTTTCAGGACTGCATTGGGGCTGCACTACAGGCTTATAACACATGAGCAACTTATCAGAACAATACAGCTGCATGCTTGAATGGCAGGGCACTGCATAGCTATTGCGGGTCCTATGTCATATATAGATTCGCCATTGCTGCTAAACTAAAATCGATCCATCAAACTGCTGCAAGATGACCCAGCAGCCCTACCCCTTTTGAGATCCACCCACTTGCACGTGCACCTCTCCACTCGGCCGGCCAATTTGGATCTCGCGGGCGCCGCACGCGCAAGAGACATGAAGCCTAGCCGACTGTAGACTGGCTAAGTACAGTCTATGCCTTCACCGACTGCCCATCACTGCATCAGTCCGTAGATCTTAGATCTGCGCGATTTCATCTAGTGCCAAAACACAATCGCAGTTGAGAGATAAGCTTTCGTGAAGATTGGTGTGATTGCAAGTAGGAATCGCGTGGCTGGGGTACGGGTCAACCCAACCACATCCAGGATCAGAAGAGGGTTTTCTTTAGCGCTTGGGAGGAGGCGGAGGAAATCGACCGCTGTTGCTCCTGCACCAGAAAGCGTGGCTGTTGGAAGAGGCGCGGAGGACAGGATGGCGTCAAATGGAGTAACGGTTGAGGAGGAAGGAGTAGAGACGATGGAAACAGAAATGAGTCCCGAGGCAAACGGTGAGTTGCTGGCGCTAGCTGCTTATGTGTCAGCACAAGTTCTGATTCGTCAGTCGCAGGATCGTTGCCTAGCTATGAATCTGTGGTGCGCCTTAATTAGGGAACCTTCAAGACGGTTCATGAGCATGGATTTGGCCGAGTTATCAGACATGGAGATGGTTTATGAAGAGTTCTTACTTAACAGATACAGACATTTGTATCTTGGTATGTATGCAAGGGGATGTAATACTTTGCAAATCTATATTCATGCCAAAAATGTGTTTCAAATACTGGGCAGTCCCCCAGTAATCACTGTACTACTGTGACATCCCTTGACTTTGGCAGAAATCCGCCATGCATAGTTTTATGATGTTTGTGGAGCAGCAGAGTAAGCTGTAAACATTTCTTCACTACTTGGACTCAGGTTATATCATGGATATTGCAGTTGCGTCCATAACATTTTTTGGGGTCACTGTATATACCTTGCTATTACTCTGTGCAGGTGATACCACACCCTCACCACATCCAGACAGCCCTGCAAAGCCCAGGAGTGGAGCTGAAGGGTTTTCAGGGACACAGCAAGAAGAGGGAGAGGGGGAAGATGATCCTTGTCGGTCTGAAGGCCTGGTACAGATTATGATTTCAAACTTCAGCCAACTCAACAGCCAAGTCCTGAGTGACCCCATCTTCATCAGAAATCTTCCTTGGTATGTATGTGTCATATCATGTTGTGGATAAACACAGTTACAGTTGATCTTGATGTCTAAGAGGCTAGTAGCTATAGCCCTCTAATGTTGGAATGTTGGAATATGAATGTGGTTTGTGTTAAGTGATTCCATTGTGGTATTTACATACCTTACTTCCTTCCAGGCGGCTGTTGGTGATGCCCAGGGAGGTGAACAGCCAGTCGGAGGGAAAGATAAGGGGGCTCGGTGTGTTTGTGCAGTGCAACCCAAAGTCACCGGAGTCCATGTGAGCGCTCGGTATATGAATAGCTTGTCTAACCAGTCGTGTCTCATTCGGAGGATTTTGAAAGTGGTGCTTATTTCATAGCTCCCTAATCTCTATGTGCTGCCGCCATCTCCTGTAGGAGTTGGAATGTTTCGGCACATGCCACCATCACCCTTGTGGACCAGAGCAACTCTCAGAATAACTTCTCAAGAGGTTCGTTTTCTTGTTAGTATACATGTATGTGTGTGTTCCATCATACCAAGTTTCTGGAAGGCCTAGTGTTGTGTATTTGAACTATAAGGGAAAAGTTCAGCCTCTACATATATATACACAACATTATATAGGTAACACCAGCGACAGCAAAGTAGTTCTGAATGTATCCTCTGCGTTTGCTGTCAGAGAGGCATAACTTCAGAACAGTTTTGGGTATTCGGAACACCCAACTGACTGCAGTGGGAAGACCACAATGAATGATTGTGCTGCAGCTGGTAGGCTAGCTTAATACCTTTTTGGTGTGCCGTTCAGCTCGTCTATGGGCAAAGTAGTCTCGTTCCACAAGCCTTTCATCTGGCGTGCATATCACTTCAAATCGGCAATGTGGTCTGTGCATAGATGCTCATCCCAGTAGTTATACATGTATATGCAAACGCAATTGTCAAGGTCTTCTGTTCTGTTCTGTGCAATCTTCATTTCATTTCTTGTGTGCCTCCTGCAGATATCTATCACTGCTTCTGTGCCCGGGAGAATGACTGGGGGTACAGTAACTTCATGGCTGTGAAGGACATGGAGGAGAAGGGCTTTGTCATGGAGGACGCTGTGGTGTTGCAAGCGCGTGTGAAAGCTGATGCCCCCCATGGGATAAAGTATGTGCATATGTTCATGTATTTGTGCAATGATGCTTAATCAGTAACCTTGGTGGCGAAGTTATAGGCACTTCTGTCTTCCTGTTGGCTTCACTTTCGGCTGTTGTTGTCAGTATGCATTAATTGGGGCAAGCCATAGCCTGCATGCAGCCTGGGAACAAGGCTACATGTAGCTGAAAGTTGATGTAATATCCTCCCTCCCTCCCTCCCTCCCTCCCTCCCTCCCTCCCTCCCTCCCTCCCTCCCTCCCTCCCTCCCTCCCTCCCTCCCTCTCCCCTCCCTCCCTCCCTCTCTCGCCCCCTCCTCTCTCCCTCTTCCATCCTTCTATCCCTTCCTTCTTTCGTCCCTAGCTGGGATTCACGAAAGCACACCGGCTACGTAGGTCTAAAGAACCAGGGGGCCACCTGCTACATGAACTCCCTGCTACAGACACTCTACTGCACCAACAAACTGAGAAGGGTACGTTTCAGCTCAATTCCATCATGTTGAGAGAGGCAGTAACGAATTCTCAAAGGGTGTTTATTATAAGTGAACAGTAGGATTGTTCTATCCAGCCAGCTGTACTATACATGTAGCTATGCAAATTCCGTGGAACACCTCAGTAGGCAGTATCATCACACTTACAACAC